>LR812522.1:14436206-15141206 GCA_903798195.1 Danio kyathit
TAACAGTATTATTACATTCTTAATAGTATTATCTTACTATCTTAATACTAAGATGTTATTAATAATAGCTTATTTGAAATAAACATTCAGCAAATTGTGAATTCAGTAAATGTATTATACTACTTCATGCGCATTTTGTTTTGAAATGTAAATGTGAAATAGACTATTTAAAAACATTGAAAGATACATAAGAAATACTTTTAACTTTAAATGTGAAAATAGCTGTATAGCAAATAAACTAAAAATATTAAAAGATAAATAATGTAGGGAGTCATGGTGGCGCAGTGGGTTTCCTCCGGGTGCTCCGGTTTCCCCCACAGTCCAAACACATGCGGTACAGGTGAATTGGGTAAGCTAAATTGTCCATAGTGTATGTGTGCGAATGAGTGTGTGTGGATGTTTCCCAGTGATGGGTTGCAGCTGGAAGGGCATTCGCTGCGTAAAACATATGCTGGATAAGCTGGTGGTTCATTCCACTGGGGCCAGATTAATAAAGGGACTAAGCCGAAAAGAAAATGAATGAATGATAAATAAAATATATTATATTTTTTTTGTTGGTACATGTTAAACGAGATCAAATGTATGATTAAAATGTAAACTGTATAGTTATAATATGTGTACATACATTCATGCAGGAAAGTTTGGATGTTTATGAACATTGTATATGAGCAATTGTATTTTTGAGCAGTACTAATTTAGTTTTATTTATATACTTTTACATTATTTATTTGAATTGAAACAATTTAAATGTTTCATTTTAATATTTTGAGTTTTTATTTTGGATTATGTTTTGGTATTTTCTGATATTTGTTTTTATATTTACAGTTTTGTTTTTACTTATGTTAACGTTTAGTTTTAGTCCTTTTAATACTTAAACTGGTTTTATTAGTTATTTATTTGACATAAAGCAGACTTTTTCAATTGCATATATATATATTTTAATAGTTCTAATATGTATATTTTATAAATAAACGATATTTTATATAGTTACAAGAGTTCACACTTAGCTGATGATTGATTATAAAGCGTGTTTGGCATGCTGTCCCGTGAGAGAGCCCTGAGCTCATAAGATCCTCGAGCCCGGGGCTCCCTCCCTTTGCAGGGTGAGAGGGGAGTTTGAGCTCAGGTAGATCTCGAGAACTCCCCTGCTGTAGTAGCTAATGAACAGATAGTGATTGCTCTTAAGAGATAACTACTTACTAGGAGCACATCTATGATGCCGATTTAGATTTAGTCAGTTGACTTAAGTTGTGTGTTTTTGGACGGTGGAAGGAAACCAGGGGGCCCGGGGGAAACCCACGTGAGCACGGGGAGAACGTGTAAACTCCGCACAGAAACGTCGTCTGGCTTGGTAGGGAGTAGAACCAGTGATGTTCTTGCTGTGAGGCAACAGTGCTAACTACTGGGCCACCGTGCCACCCATCTAGGAAAGGAGGAGGAGTAGGGGTGGAAGGGGGGATTATTCAAAACGAAGATGGCTGTCATATGGAACTTAAAGTGACTAAGGAATCGTCTGATTGGTCAATCATGAATTGGCTAATGCATGACCAGCTGTAATCACAAGCACGTGATCCTCACGAAATTAGTTTATAAATAAACCCCACTTATCTTTAGTTTCCACAGCCAACACTGCTATTTGTTCTTAGTCACCATTGCTGCTTTGGTTTTGTTTGTTTTTTTTTTAAAACAGTAATTGACTTTTGTCCTCTCCAGGACTCCTCTTATGATGGCCTGTACCCGACGAAACCTCGAGGTCATCCAGGAGCTGTTGGATTACGGTGCCGATCCAATGCTGCAGAACAAGGATGGATGGAGCTCGTTTCACATCGCCTGCAGAGAAGGAGATCCAGCCATCATAAACCACCTCCTTCTGGGCAAACCTGAAATCTGGAAGACAAAGAGCAAGACTGGCAGGACGCCTCTCCACACTGCTGGTATGAAAGCACAAGAACGAATGTGTTTTGCATTTAATTGACTTCTCTAAATGCCGTTTTTCTACTGTTCAAAGCTATGCATGGCTGTGAGGATGCAGTGAAGATCCTGCTTCAAAGGTAGCGTGTTGAATATGAGTGTGTGTTTGTGATTGCTTTATTTTCTTTCTCACGTATTTTGTGTTTTAATTCAGTTGTTGCTATGAGCCTGATGGAAAGGACAGTTGTGGAGTCACACCATTTATGGATGCCATAAGAAATGGGCACATAGCTGTTGCTAAACTGCTTCTCGAGGATCACCAGGTAAGCGAACATTTCGTTCATTCATTCATTTTCCTTCAGCTTAGTCCCTTATTTATCAGGGGTTTATCAGGCCAACTATTCCGGCATATTTTTTACGCAGTGGATGCCCTTCCAGCTGCAACCCAGTACTGGGAAACACCCATACACCAAACACATACACAATGAACTAGTTTATTTTACCAGTGAACTATTTTACTAGTGAACTTGTTTGTGTTCTTTGTTAATCTGGTTTAGGCATCTCCCTCAGCAGTAGATATTCTCGGCGCACAGGCTTTACACCAGGCCTCTGTAACCGCTCAAGAAGAAGCGCTTTCCTTTCTCATTCATCATCTTGGCATGGATATAAACTCAAGAGCCACAAAACTGGAGCTGACGGCATTGCACTACGCTGCTAAGGTTGTGTCTGTTGCATTAAACATGAAGCACAGTTAAGATAGACGTCCTCCTCTAATCTTGCTTGAATCTCGATGCTCATTTTTTTCAGGAAGGTCACACGAGCACCATAAAAACACTGCTCGCCCTGGGTGCCGATCTACACGCAAGAGACGCAAAAGGCAGATCAGGTGGGATTACACTTTTTGGTAACGCTTTACAATAAGGTTGTATTTGTTAATGTATTTACTAACATAAACAATACATTTATTACGATATGTGTTCATGTTTGCTAACGTTAGCTAATGAAAATAAAGTTAACTCACAGTCCATTAACTCTGTGTTTCTCAACCACGTTCCTGGAGGTCCACCAGCTCTGCACATTTTTCATGTCTCCTTAATCAAACACACCTGATTCTGATCATCAGCTCATTAGCAGAGACTGAAAGAGCTGTAATCAGTGTGGCAGACAAAGGAGACTTCCAAAACATGCAGTGTTGGTGGTCCTCCAGGAACGTGGTTGAGAAACACTGCAAAGGTTAAAAAGCATGGCAAACGTTAAACGTTGCACTATGATTAATAAATAAAGAGTTCAGATGCAAAAACCTTTCAGTGCCGTCTGAAATTTCCATCGAAAATTATTGTTTTTCTCAGTCTCCTTTGTTTATGTTAAGTTATTTCCAGGGTGCGAATTACAGGGGGGTTTGACCCCCCTAATTAACACTTGATCCTCCCTGAAGGACATCAAAACAAGATGCATGGGGGGGTCTACCCTAGTTAAAAAATAGTTTGCTCTCATTCATTAATTTTCTTTTCGGACCTTTGTCAGTTAGGGGTGGGTCTTTCGAACCACCTGAACCCCCCCTGGCTACGGGCCTGTGTACTGTAGGTGTCCGTAAAACTAGATGCATAGTTTGTATTTTATTATACACTTACTTGCACATGGAAGTTAAACAGTAAAATAAAAAATACTTTCATTGTCATCCATTAAAAGGTTTATTTAATATCACAAATGTCATTGAGAAGCACTCAATATCCCTCGAAACACTGAAAACATAATAAGATTGATTAATAAATTAGATGTAATTGAATTAAATACATCAATTTGGTTCACTGAGGCATATTACAGAATATAATTGAAAAACTTGACCAATGAATAATGGTCAATGTATAATAACCCTGGTTATTTCACTTTAAAGACCATTTAAAGGGCTTATTCTATGTCATAAAAGAGTAATATTACTAAACCTACACGCAGGAGCCTAATAAAATGCTCATTTTAGAAGAAATTTGCAGATGGCGTTCAGACGTTTTTGCATCTGAACTCTTCAAATGTTCTACGTGTTCATATTTAGTTCATGTTAGTCAATGCGTTAACTAATGTAACCTTATTGTAAAGTGTGACCCACATTTTGTACTGCATTTCACTGCATGCCTCTTTATCAAGAGGCCATATTTGGAAAGCAAATTGCACATGATTTTATGGTTTGCAGCTCTACATATGGCCTGCATTGGTCAGCACGTGGATACCGTTCGGATGCTGCTGCAGAAGGGACTCATGGATACTGAAGACAACACAGGGAATACAGCAAGACAGTATGCCATAAAGCCTCATATTACAGCAGTGTTTGAAAATCTTGAAACAAACGCTGTGACAACTGGATAAATCATTGAATTAATAATAAGTAAAAGTAAAAACACAAACTGCTAAATAAATATCATGTGGGGAAAATCTGGTGAATTTTTGTGACAAGATAACCTGTGAATTTGGTTTTGTTGCCATTTTTTTAATTGCTTGTATCGCTCCCTGGTGGTTGGATATAGTATAGGCCAGGGGTGTCAAACTCAGTTCCTGGAGAACCACAGCTCTGCAGTTTAGTTCCAACTCTAATCAGGCCCATATCCAGGGGTGGTTTGGGTGGCTTGAAAGACCCACCCCCCACTGACAAAAGTCCAGAATATGTCCCATACATGAGCCAATACCATCATAAAGAGTGCAAATAATCCATCAAAGAAGGCTTTAAGACCAAGCAGAATCCTCTGTTGGCAGTCACTTTGGCGTGACTTCAGCTAATCAGTTTTGGCCAGTGGAAACTATTATTTTTCAGTCCAACATTCAGCTGGATACATACAACATATATTCATTCATTGATTTTCTTTTTGGCTTAGTCCCTTTATTAATCAGGGGTTGCTACAGCGGAATGAACCGCCAACTTATCCAGCATATGTTTTACGCAGCGGATGCCCTTCCAGCTGCAACCCAACACTGGGAAATACAACATTTTTTATTATTGCCAAATTCTGACTTAAAGTGGTTGAGGTGCTGGCCAGTTTGTTATATTTCTAATAAATGATAATAGGCTACAATTTTGTACCAAATTTATTTAAAAACGTGCCTAATTTATTCATTTTTTATTCCAATGATACATATAATAAATAAAATAAATTTGTATTTTAAAAATATGCATTTTTTTCATATTTCTTTATTCTAAATCTTTAGGAAAAGCTTTTGGTACATTAAAAAATATGGTTATGATGACCATTCGACAAGCTAATCCAGTCAAAAAAAAAAAAAAAAAACAGTGCTTCAAATGTCACTATAAATGCAGTATTTAAATCTCATAATTAAATAGAACATAAGGTGAATAACTGCACAAAGGTCCACTTTTTGAGAAAAAAAGAACTACCCCTTTCACCAGGCTGGCTATGGGCATGCTAATTAAACACACCTGATAAAACTAATTGAGTCCTTTAGGCTTGTTTGAGACCTACAGGTAGGTGTGTTGGAGCAGTGTTTGAACTAAACTACACAGGCCTGCTGAGTTTTACACCGCTGGTAAAGGCAATATACTCTGCCCTTTCATTCATTTTCTTTTCGGCTTAGTCCCTTTTTTAATCAGGGGTCGCCACAGCAGAATGAACTGCCAACTTATCCAGCATATGTTTTACTCAGCGGATGCCCTTCCAGCTGCAACCCATCAATGGGAAACACCCATACACTTTTATTAACACACATACATTACAGACAATTTAGCTTACCCAATTCACCTCTCTTGGACTTGTGGGGGAAACCAGAGGACCTGGAGGAAACCCACACGAACACGGGGAGAACATGCAAACTCCACACAAAAATGCCAACTGACCCAGCCGAGGCTCGAACCAGCGACCTTCTTGCTGTAAGGTGACATCGCTACCCACTGCGCCACCGCACCGCCCGTTTCATGTAAATAAAACAAAACAAAACAAAAAGTTACACTTCTAATATTATTTATCCATTATTTTTAAAAGCTCTTATCAAAATGAGTCAATCTGAATTGCGATTAAGCCTGTGGAACTTCTATACTGTGGTTCAGTTTATGATCACGTATGCAAACTCCACTATGAATTATGTCATTAGCCCAAAATGACAGTAACCATACTCGGGACATTATTTATTTAACTTTTTTTTTAATATATATCCTTTTTTATGACTACGCTTTTAACTAAGCAGCTCTGTTTCATGGCTTTGTATGTGATTCCTTGGCTATGTTCTTCTGATCCTCTTGGTCAGTTCTAACATAAGGAACAGTACGTAAATAAGGAACCAAGAAGGTACGAGTAAATTTTATATCGACTTCCCCATACTACACTGGAATGAAGGGTAGACACATAAGGAATGATGTTTTGAATAAATGTTTTGTGAATTGTGCCGTTTACAACCCCTTCGCCAAACAAACAAACTGAAAGTACTGAGCCGTTGGTGAATGAAATAAATGAACAGATATCACTGTGATGTCTCTATATTTGTCTGGATAAAAATACTTTGATCAATGAATGATTTCATTACTCCCCTTATTAAAATTATCCATGGTTGAACTTGAAAAACAACAACATCAACAAGGTTTTTGTAGTTAAACCACGGTAGCCACAAATTAATCATGGTTTTGCTACTGGAATAATAGTTTAACCACAATATTTTTAGTAAATCTCTCATTATAAAGATCAAAACACACACATGGTTAGTATACTTCTGTTAGAGTAAAACCATAGTTAATTTTTGTAAGGGTCATAAATGCAAAGAACAATACGTATAAAAAGCATTTTAAGTTATTTTAGTAATCTTCCAAAAGCAAAATATCTAAATATACGTAATGAATTGATATTCCTCTGTTATAATTTATTAATAACAAATATCGGTTGTATATTGTCTTAGCTTTACTGTTAAATTTACTTTAATTTAAAGAAAAATAAATAATCTTGAGGTGAAAACAATCTAATCCTTGTTACAACTGACAGACCTTTTATTTAGCTTCAAGTGTTTGGTGTTTTTGTGAAGGTTTTTTATAAGATTCGAGTCAGTGTGATGAACCAAAATCCCCATGCAGGTGATCAGGGGCGGAACACGAGCGCCTCGGTGATTGACAGAAAAATCCACCAATCGCATCTCAGAACGCGCAAACTCACTAGCCCTGCCCTTTCCAGCCACACCTACAGTGGGTGACGTGACAGCGCACTTCTTTCATTTCCAGCTTTGCAAGATCTCCATTTTCTTCGGGCCGACGCATAGGAAAAGGGGATTAAAGACGAGGAAAGATGAATGAAGAATACGACGTTATCGTGTTGGGAACCGGGCTAACGGTATCAGATCATTATCTAATCCAAACACGCACGCGTACTTTGCCGAAAAATCACAATCAAAAAGCTGTTTCGATATTGCTAGGCAGTGCTGTGAGTCTACGCTCACTTCTGGAGGCTAATTACTAAAATGCTAATTTTAGCATCATGCTAATCAGCAGCCAGTCTGACTCTATAGGATATGCTAATTAGCAACGGCGCTAGCGTTAGGCATTCATTCGAACTGTACAGTATATGCTAATCCAGTGCTATGCTAACTTTAGCTTCAGTTACAGTCGTCTATTGGCGCTCAGAGCCGCTGCCTCACAGGCCTTGGTTACAGACTTGACGATGTTTCATGCTTACACAATATTATTTCAAATCACAGTTACAATTTGCTGAATATCAGGCTAGTAAACACCAGATGTATGTTGCGTTTCATTCTTTTACTGTAAAGTTGTAGCTCACATACAGCGTCTTTCGCATTTTGACAGTGCTAGCTAGTTAGCGCCAGACAGCTTGTTCTCATGTGTCAAGCTAATAAACGATTTCTATTCACGAATGCAAAGACATTTAATTCTTTTTAAACCTCATATGAAGTCATTAGTATGCTGTTTTTCTATTATAAATATTTCTATAATGCTAACAGTGCTGATGTGTTATTTTTACAAGAGCTTGACTTCATAGTTATTTTAAGGGCGGGGAGTTATTTTATGTGTTTTTCTTTCAAATGAAATGACAGAATGAATACATTTTAAGATTACTTCTTGCGTCAGAATAGGTCAGTAAACAACCACACCCTCAAGTCAAACAAAATCCTCATTGCATATTCTATTACGATGCTTTTAAAAGCCTGTTCAGCAGCCAGGAAGTTGTACACTTATAATTAAGATAGCATGATGCATGCATGTGGTAACCCAGATTATGTGAGCCCTCGCCTGCAAAATGACATTATTCATAGTATGCATCACTGCAAATATTTATCTAGTGGTTTTGCATCTGGGAAAACCCAAATAGGAAAATCACTCCTGGCTGCTACTGAACTTATCAGTTTTCCTCATGGTCATTTGTTTGTTGGGACTGTCCCTGAATACTTGGCTTTCTTATGACAGTTGTGTTTGTTACCCTTTATTTTAAATCAGCCTTGAAATGCAAACACTTCCATAAAACATGCATTGATTTTTAGGTTCTAATCCTCCAAACCTTGACTTTGATTATACTTTGTACATTGAATGTGCATTGTTTTAGTGTAATGCATTTAAATAAACCTATACAAAGTGGTTCCCCTAAAACAGGAAGTGCGGGAAGTGAACAGAGTAGGTTTTTGTGCAGAGGAGCATTAGGCTATCAGTAGAGCCCCAGGAAGGCGTTGGTCTGTTTTGTAGAGGAACCGAGACTGACTTCTCATGTTTAGTTCTGCAAAACAGACAAGAATGGTAAGCTGAGGGTGGCATGCGAGCGATAAATGAACAACATTGCTTCCATCTCCGCTGTTTTATGAGGTATTCCTCTCAGCTCCTGAGGCTACGGTTCCTCCGAGCGTAGTGCAGCTCTGGTATTACATGGCTTATTGCATAATCTCTTTATCCTGAGAGGGTTGCTGTAGTGGCTGAAAGTTGGGAGTGTTGATGCTTAAAATCCTTGAGAGTTTTAAAAGAACAAATGTCACAAGATTCTTGTCCAGTTTATCACGTGCGTTAATAGGAAATCTTATTCTGCCTTGTTATTGTGGTTGTATAGTGAACCACTTATTACTAGTGCCCTGTAAAATAATAATATGTATTTTTCTAAAATCTCAATTGCAATTAAAATAAATGTTAGTAATCCAAACGCTTCAAATAAATGTCTAGACAAAAGGCTTGTTTTAATGTGATCTCAACATTTAAACAGTTCTTCATCTTTTAAGAAACCTGTAAGATAAGTTCACATTTTAATTAATATTTATTCATGTTAATAGGATGGTTTAACCAAAAATAAAAACAATCTGCCGTCATTTACTCATCCTTGTCATCCCATCTTTGTCTTCATATCATTTTTTTGGTTCTGTTTAATACAGAAGTATATATCTAAATAATATATAGACTACTCAACAGCTTCTTTCCACAGGCTGTTCAACTCTTAAGGCTGATTGATACTTTCGCCTGGTGCGGCGTCGCTTTTATAGTTGATGCGTTTGCTGTTGAGATATTCTTTAAAACGACAGGGGGCGGTCAAAAGAAACCCACCTTAAAGTCAGACAGATAAACAGAGTAGTAGGAAGTTTTCAGAATTACGTCATATCATTAATATCATTCAAGATTTTTAAACTACTTATTTTTATAAATTACTTTGGTTCTAAAAATCTTTATAATCATTATTCAAGAATTTTTAAATCAACCTCTGATGCATCACTTGCTTTTGTTCATCTTTGACAGTTCTACCTATTAAAGTTTGTGAAAATATTAATGATAACAGAACATGGGTTGCTCTACAAATATATATTTGTATCATGGAAAGAATAAACCATTATCACCAATAAAGCCTAAAAAACAGAACATCAGTATATTGTAAACTGATAGGTTCAAATATTCTTTGCCAGTTATCAAAGAAATAATTTGTTACTTCATTTTAGTTTTGTAACTAATAAATTGTTTTAAATTCAAAATTTTCATACATCAGAGTAAAAACCTATGAATGGTGGAAAAACATATTCTGTAATATTAAAACCATCTGGGTCTCCACTTTTGCCATGGCCCCTTTTTGGTTTTAACAAACTTATCCCTCAAGCTTTTCTAAACTTTTACAAAAACTGTCCTCCTTTCCCACTGCTGTTGCAATTTCTAGCTAAGAAATATTGGTCATCTGATTATCCCTATGATCACGCATGGAAGGATCATAAAGATGTCTGTACAGGCGTACCCGTTTCAGACAAAATCTTTTCAAAATGATTGATAATCAACTCAAACCAAATGTGGCGCAGCACAAACTCTTCGCTCGAGTTTCAAAAAAAATGTGTGCGTTCCGCCATCCGAAATCGTGTCGCACACACCCAAAACGAACCACTGCAAACACAGCGATGATGTCACATTTGCTGTGCACGCTCAAACGAACTAGCGAGCACGTCGAGTATAAACCAGCTTTAACCCCCTCTCATCCACCCCCTCATGCATTCCTGAGTATGTCCCATACAGGTGAGTGGGCTTAATAAACCACATGTAGAGAAAACACCCTCTTATCTTTTTGACTCTTGCACCAGTAGCCACTTTCTTAATCCCTGTATGTCTCTTGGAAACATTGTGCATTTCAAATTGTGCTTCATACAGGTGAGTGGGCTTGACAAACCACCTGTAGAAACACTCTTCTCTCTCATGCACCTGACCCTTTGTCTAAACTCCATCTTACAAGGACTCAATAAGGAAAGCGATGTTTACTATAAATCTACCACAATCATGCTGCGCTGCTTCCTTTAACCTTAAATAACTCATTCACACAATATTCACCTTTAATACCTCAATATCCTGCACAACATTGTTCAGCCTCATGTAAAAGTACTTGTCTTATGTGTATAGTTAAGTATCTTCGTGTATGTTAGTTATGCATAGGTTTTTTAAAGTAGCTCTTATGTCCAGTGTTGTGTTTGTATTTATAATTAATTTATGTAGCACCGTTGTCCTGCGAGACACGATATTTTTGTTTCTCTGTATGTCCACACATGTAGTGGAATGACAATAAAGCTCGACTTGACTAATAACGGAAACCTGTAACCGTTGACTTCTATAGTATTTGTCCAAACTGGTTTGGATGTCTGTCAAGGGTGAGTAAACAATGGCAGAGTTTACATTTTTGAGTGAACTATCCCTTAAAATTGAAAAAATGAGGAAAAATAACACTTGTACGATAATTTCAAACACACAAGACGTGTATTTATATCATTATTTCTTCTCGTTTTACATTTTTAAGGGATAGTAGTGATATATCTGTTATAAAAGTTGGGTTAGAAACATCATGTCGAGCAGTTCTCGTGAAGATATCTCACATAAAATGGGAAAAAGCTCTTTAGATGATTCTGTCCACATTTTCACATCATGGAAATCAATCGTAGACCGTATATTATGTCACTTTAATTTTCTTTTTATGATTGGCATCTATTTTATCTCTGTGTATTGTGTAGATGCGCCTCTTTCCCAGCATAATGTGATGAATCATCATGGCGCATTGATGGGAAAAAGGCAACAAACAAAAGCGACATCAAACACTGGATAATTTATTGAACTTATGGCTGCAGAAAGAGTGTTAGGAGCGTTTTAGTGAAGCGTGACGATTTCTGCCGTGATAACTCGCTGATGGAGGATCCCAGCAGGTGTTTAGCACCATGAAAGAGGGAGACAAATGTCAGCAACATTTCTTATGGCCTTTCATGTGACTGCAGCTTGATTCTTTTGTAAGATGAAGTTCATCTGTGCGGCTCTACAGTACAGTTTATAACTGTGCTTAACGTTTAACTCTTATTATACTTATAAAAATCATCCTTTTGTTTAGTATGCAGTAGTTTTGTTTCAGATTAAACCATCCTTTTTGAGCTAAGCAATGAGTAATGCACTTTTAAAGTGAAGACATTGATTGTGGGGGCTTGAGAAATTGGCTTTCGAAGTGTGAAACAGCATTTTTCTTTCCCTCCCAGTCTCAAGACTACAAAAAAAGCTGAAAAGCAAGTCTGTTAACCACCAACCTTGCGTGCACTGGTATCATGATGTATACAGGGGTTTCTATATATGCTAGTGAGCATTTGTGTCACGTACTGAAAATAAAATTACATAAACATAACCAATATTTCTTTTCTATTTCAAATAGATGTTTATTCAGTATACTTGTGTAAATGTAGGTGGACTTGTTTATTACCTGTCTTAACTTAGAAGTGTGATACAAAACAGGCGTTCGCTTGTTTAGATATTTGCTTGCATATTTGTAATGCTAAGGACTTGGCTCGCCTCCTCTCAGATGGCTTTTGTTACTCTCATTACTCTCACCGAACTTGTGCAATGAACTGTGTTTGTGGCCTGTAATGAAAAAGTGATGTTGTTCTTTGCCGTATAATGAGTTACTGTTGTTAATCGCTTTGAGTCATTTGATGGCCTCCGTTGTGTGTAAAGTCCACTCCATCACATGGCCTTTAGGTTCGCTGCTTGTAATGTTTTATGACTGCCCGTGAGAGGACAGCGATTCAGTATTTCTTTCAATGTTAACTAATTTAGATTAAACTTTACCATGGCAACATTTTTCTTTATTTGGTTAAAACAGCGAATAAAATTGCACAACACTATGCTAGCTCAAAGTATGTATAAAAATAAAAGCTAGCTCAAAATATACCCTTTGAATGGGTTGAGTGTTCATTCTGGTGAATGGCTTGATCATGTGCGCCTGAAGTGTTCACAGTTGGCTTAAAGGTCCCGTGAAGTGCTTTGAAATATGCATTTTTATTCAATGTTTGACGTCATCTCAACCGAAACATGAGGAGAGGGTCGGACATAGTGTAGCTCCTCCCCTTTTAAACCCCCACCCCCCGCCAAAAACCGTTTCA
Source organism: Danio kyathit (assembly GCA_903798195.1). Taxonomy (NCBI): domain Eukaryota; kingdom Metazoa; phylum Chordata; class Actinopteri; order Cypriniformes; family Danionidae; genus Danio; species Danio kyathit. The sequence continues at coordinate 14,448,963 of LR812522.1, forward strand.
TTTTAGGAGGGCATTGCCAGTAAGAGTGGTTGAGTTCAAGTGCAGCAAATCAAAAAGCAAATGAGAAGTGTCTTGAAGCGGGCGGGGCATGTTAGATACTAGACAGCATTTGATTGGTTATGATTTGATGAGAAGCTGAAGTATGAGGTGACGTGAATAAAATCGTTGATCCATTTAGACGGAAGTGACAAAGCTTTACATGTGTATGTTGGTTTTATATCTTGATACTAACATCTAAAAAACTATTTTAATTTCATGGCGCATTTAAAAATAAAGGTGTGAACGTACACTGGTGTCACGGTTCTGTTCTGTTACGATTATCATGCCATTCGATTCAATTCAATATCATGGTGCATTGACGATGATTTCCATACACAATTTTATAGTTTACTTCACAACACAAGAACTCTTCTATTAAATTGTATAATTTATAAATACATTTTCTGTATATTTGTAATACAATTTTGTCCTTTAATACAAGCAGTCAGATATACGAACTGTACCTTTAATTTGACCTGCTCAAAGAAAACTCAAGTACATGCACAGAACAACATAAGCATTTAAAGCAAATAAACAAACGTAAATATTATCCTGCTTTTTGAGCATGGTCGAGGAAGTTAAACGCCTATGATTGGTCACGCGCTCAACAGAAAGGGCTGTGATTGGCTCTAACGCGGCGGAAACAGCTGATCCATGATAGAAGTGGTGGAGAACACTCGCTCTGTCTGTTTGGATCCACAAGTATCGCTATAACAGCCGAGAGGAGAAGAAACTTTCATTTTGTCTATAGCAGTGAAATAGGGGCTTCTGCGGTAGGCATGGCCCGGTATAAGATTCTGACGGTATGATTACCTTGGGTAAAAATATCACGGTATTGTGATTACTGCCCTAAATTAAGTTCTTTTTAAATGTCTGGGTAAAAAACAAAAACCTTTTTCCCTTTTGAACACAATACATATTATTTTGAGAAACATTTAAAATATTTTGGAGCAGTAAACATGTCAGGCTGAATAATTCAAATGAATCATTGACTTCTGCTATCTTCATTATTTTTTTTTTACAATTTAAAACAGCATCTTTGGATATCTTTTCTGCTGGAGATACTATCCTAAAAAGCAAAAAAAAAGTAGTAAAATCGTACACATACCTTTATAGCAGAAAACTTTGACGGTTTTAAAACCTTTACTTTTCCAAACCGCGGTATACCTTGAAAACGGTTATCGTCCCATGCGTATTCTGCGGTAACTTCAGTGTCAGTGAATGACTGTCCAGCAAACACACAGTGAATTGTGCAGAGTTTCTGCGTTTTAATTACTCGTGCTTGCCTCTCTCGCCATAGTATTCTACCTGCGACATATCGCATTTGAGATAAATGATGTCAGTATGTAATGACTGGTCAGGATCTATTACTGAACCGATAACGAATTGTCCGAGTCTGCATCACTGTGCACAGAAGAAACAATTCATTTTGACCCCCCTATTTAAAAAGACCTAAAAGTAGCTTTTTGTAGTTAATTAAATGCTCAGTTTATACCTGCACTACATTATGATTTACACAGCTGTAACTAGGTTAAGTTGTTTTTGCTACTGTGATAGTGTTTGCAATGAGCAAAGTTGTCTGCTCTGGAAATTCTTGTAAACCGTACAGGACATTCCTCTACTAAATTCCTTTGACCTACTCCAAAGCAGTCCAAAAATGTGCTAGGGCTTGTTTTAAAGGCACGTCTTTTCTGTCATTCTGATTATATTGGTTCTGGACAGCAAATAAGCTTTATACTCAAAAACAAAAATGCATTATGAAGTCAATGTGGTCACATGTCTGAGATATGTTGTACTAAAGCTGCCATTCACGTGTTTCCTCCAGGAATGCATCCTGTCCGGGATCATGTCCGTGAAGGGGAAAAAGGTGCTGCACATGGACAGGAACTCCTACTATGGAGGAGAAAGCGCGTCCATCACCCCTCTGGAGGATGTAAGCCACTGTTTGACCTCACAGATCATCTCTAAATCACCACTGATGCTAACGTTGTCTTTTGGTTTGCTCGCAGTTGTTCAAGCGTTTCAGCCTTCCTGGTAGTCCTCCTGAGTCCATGGGAAAGGGCCGCGACTGGAATGTGGACCTCATTCCTAAGTTTCTCATGGCTAATGGTAGGAAGCAACGACTTATCCTTTCATCATTACATTTCAGTCGTTACTTTTTGGTCAAATATGCTGAACATTCTGGACCAGCTTCCTTCAGTCATGCTTCAAGACATGGGAATTCAGTTTCTATGCATGGTTTATTTGAAACCAGTAAAATGTTTTATGTCCTTTTCACGTTGACAGGTCAGCTGGTGCGTATGCTGCTGATCACACAGGTGACGCGTTATCTGGACTTCAAAGTGATCGAGGGCAGCTTTGTCTACAAAAAGGGCAGCATCTACAAAGTGCCCTCCACTGAGACTGAAGCTCTGGCATCCAGTAAGTGATGGTTCTGATCGTCTACAGTTGTGAACAAATAAGACAAGGCTTTATACCAAATACAGTAATCTTTTGGTATTTCCTGTTGGACTGGGGAAAGGCTGAGATTTTAAGTTCGCTCTTGCCATTTTGTATGCAGCGTTCATCAGATGGTCAGTGAACAGGCTGTGGGCGGCCCATGGTCCTGCCATCTGAGGCAGAGACTGCAGCCAAGTACACTGGAGTGTTTTATTGTCTGAACTAGGGTTACTATTGTAACCTAAAATGATTAAAACTCTTTTTGTGCATTGAAATTAACCTAAATTAAAGTTTAATTGTTAATTACAAAGTTGCCTTGGTGACTAACTGATAAATACATTGAAGAACCAAAATTATTAACATGAAATAAAAACTAAAACGTGAGAATACTGACAAATGAAAAATATAAAAATAAAAGCCACGGTTTTTGATTATTTGACTGATTGTGAATATTTATTTAGATTTATTCATTTATGTTAATAATTTGTTTATTTAGATTTATTTAGGACTTACTTGTCTGTTTTGTGGAGACTGTAGAAAGTAATGCTGAGTTCAGACTGCATGATTTTAGCCCTGATTTTGACTCTGATCACCAAATCACCAACAAATGCCTGAAATCACAGGCAAATCGGTGCTCGTTCACGTGAGTGACAATCACACAGTATGAACTATCAAGGACGCGATATGAGAGAATCGCTGATGAGTTGCCGACACCCGTGAGATATTTGGCATGCTAAATATCTGGAGCTGTCGGCGATTCAAATCATGCCGTGTGAAATGTGTTCTGATTGAAAATAACATCCGCGATGACCTACAGCCAATAAGAGAGCAGCATTTACTAGTACAGGTACCTGCAGGCCAGCGGGAGGCTGGGGGAGAAGTTAAAAGCGCTCATTTTCAGTTTATTTGGACCCAAGAAATGGAGGAAAAACTAGTGTCAATTTGGCAGGAGCACTGTGTCTGTTTGACGTGTCGTCTGAGCAATATCACAATCAGGTCGAAAAGTAAAAAAACGTTGAGGAGAGATTGTTAATTTTCTTCAAAAGCCAGGTGAGCAGCACAAGTTTCTAAAGCTAAAGCCTTCTTTTTCCATTATGTAGTTAATAACGAAAGATATATTACGTGACCTCGCGTTGTGTCCATGTCACTTCTCGCGTTTGTTTGGTTGTGAGACGTAGGTTGGACAAAGTCTGTGATTCTTCCTATTTTAAAGTCATGCAGTGTGAACTCTCCTGTCGCCGATCCATCCTACAGTGTAAACACAGCACCGACAGAACGCTAACGCAGATAGTCATGCAGTGTGAAAACATCTGTGACACGACTACTTTGAAAATCATGCAGTCATGCATAAGTCTGCTAGAGAGTCCACAAAGGCAGTCCAAGGTCTTCCTAGCTTATTAAAGAAATATACAAAATAAAAATCTGTACATTAGTTACAGTTGCCTGTTTATTTTTTAAAAATAAATACTCTGATAGTTCATAAACAGTACTAAACTCACTGTAGCCTGAACAGATGACACTTTTTCTAATATGAGTGCTAGAGGAAGTACCATGAAGTTATTATTTTAGTCGTCCCTCTTTACTTCCTTTTTGGCTTATTTTGAACCATAATGAAATTGTTAGCTTGTTTTGTTGCTTAAATCCAAATTTATCAAAATTAAGCGTAATTTTTATGGCTGATTTATTTAACAAATAAAAAGTAGCATGTTGTAACTTACTGTAATGTTGTAAGCATGTATATTAATCCTCTTTCAGGCCTCATGGGACTTTTTGAGAAAAGAAGATTCAGGAAGTTCCTCGTGTTTGTTGCCAACTTTGACGAAAACGACCCAAAGACCATGGAAGGAGTGGACCCTAAAAAGACCACCATGCGAGATGTGTACAAAAAGTTTGACCTGGGCCAGGATGTCATTGATTTCACCGGCCACGCTCTCGCTCTCTACCGCACAGACGAGTGAGTCAAAACCTTTAGAGAAAACCTCACCCTTTATCAGCGTTTGTCCGATGAAGCTAAAGCTGTTGTGGTGTTTGTGATTTTTATCCGTCTAGTTACCTGGATCAGCCCTGCATAGAGACGATAAACAGGATTAAGTTGTACAGCGAGTCTCTGGCGAGGTATGGAAAGAGTCCATATCTGTACCCTCTCTATGGCCTGGGAGAACTGCCCCAAGGCTTTGCCAGGTGAGTTTTCACAACCACTTCCTCTGCCAGTTCAGAGTTTCACATCACTTGACAGCATGCCAGTACTTCATACGTGTACTAGTAGTTTATTTTTGTCATTCACAGATTAAGTGCCATTTATGGAGGAACCTACATGCTGAACAAGCCCATAGAGGAAATTGTCATCGAGAATGGCAAAGTGGTGGGCGTCAAATCTGAGGGAGAGGTGAGTTTCTGGTAAACATTCTATGTGAAATTTAGATTCATCATTAAAACATGCTTTTGACTCGCTGTTTATCTTGATGTTCAGATCGCTCGCTGCAAGCAGCTGATTTGCGATCCTAGTTATATCAAGGACCGAGTCAACAAGGTGGGTCAGGTGATCAGAGTCATCTGCATCTTGAGCCACCCTATCAAAAACACCAGCGATGCCAACTCCTGCCAGATCATCATCCCTCAGAACCAGGTCAACAGGAAGCATGGTTAGTCTGACAGGATGCCAAAATGTGCTTTTATAAGACCTTAATGAACTAACATATTTTAGTATAACCTTTTTTTCTAGGCTATGTTTTAGGTCAAGTTCTCAATGTTTTAAAAATATTTCAAATATAAATGATTAGTTTTGAATAAATTGTTTTAATATATTATTATTATTATTATTATTATAAATTGTTTTATATATTATTGTTTTATTATATATATATATATATATATATATATATATATATATATATATATATATATATATATATATATATATATATATAAAATTGGAAAAATCATGTCATTTTCATTTAGTTTTTTTTTTTTGTTCATTATTACTCTATACTTTTAAATCTATTTTGATCTTGCCATGTATATAACCATAGCTGGTATGAAAAGAATAAACATTTTGTTTTTCAAAGGATTGTAATTCTTTAGGATTGGAAAAAGCCCAAATTTCAAATCATTTAATACTAAACAATTGCACATTTTATATTAAAACAGGGGTGCCCAAACTTTTTTTGTATGAAGGGCCAAAACCCAAATCTCATTGATAGCCGTCGGTCGCAGATAAATATACCAAGCTATTTTACATTAAAGCTGCCATGGGTAATTTCCTAATTCATTTCATAATATTACAAAATATATACAAAACATGAATGGTATTAATTAATGCAGTTTAACTTTTTAATTATAACTTAAACATAAACGCATTTAGAACACAGTGGAGTTCAATCCTGAATACACTAGTCAAGCAGAATCTGCCTTTGCCTTGATTTGCTCACCAAAGTCTGTGCATTGTCGTCCATCCATCGGGTGACTGTATGTACATTTTAAACTAAACTTCAGCATTTAAATAGAAACATTTAATGTCAGTTAGCTTTTTTTGTAGCTTAACAATAAAACAAACAAATAAAAGGTTACAGTAAATTTGAAATGACAATACCTAAACCATCCCCATCATTCTCCCTCTCTTCTCAGATGGGATGGTGGGTCAAATCATAGGTTACCGTGGGCCAAGTTTGGGCATATCTGTATTAAAATATTAAATAGTTAAAAGATTTCAAATAAGAATTTTAGAATAATTGAATCACAATGAAAAACTTGATAAATAATGTGGTACAAATGAGTCTAAACTATTAATGCGGTAATTTTAAAATGTACCTTATAACAGTACAGTACACTCCTTTATTTTTAATTTATTTTTAATACTGGCTCAAATCTGAACAGTGCATTCTTACAATGAAATCGCTTATCGTCTTTCAGATATCTATGTGTGCATGATCTCTTACGCACATAATGTGGCGGCCCAGGGTAAATACATTGCCATCATCAGCACCACCGTGGAGACCAACGACCCTGAGAAAGAGATCAAACCAGCCCTGGACCTTCTGGAACCGGTTGAGCAGAAGTATGTATACTCTGATATATAAATCATATAAAGCATATTCTAATGTGCATACATCCAGATTAAATCATTTTGCCCTTTCCACAGGTTTGTGAGCATTAGTGACCTGTATTCGCCAACTGATGTGGGATCTGACAGCCAGGTAAATGTTTACATTCATACTCACTTGATGTACAAAAGCCCTGTTTGCTAGTTTGCAATTTCTACAGATATTTTACATTCAATTACATGATGTTTAACACTATGAAAGCAATAAGATAGTGTTTCTTTTTTCCAAAATATGATTGTTTTGTTTCTTTTCGCATCACCTAGGGATACAATAACAATGCACCCTACAAAACGGCACATATCCACACCCTTCTTTTATATGTATATACACAATATACATAAGCTCATATACACATTCAAATAACATAACTAAAATAAGTAAATATAATTAATTGAAACATTGAAGAATAGATAATGACTAACAAAAACAATAACTCTAGATGTGGTTGAAAGTAGCTTAACATATGAGACCCCAATATACATTTAACATTAAGCAACTTAAAGGGATAGTTCACCCAAAAATGAAAGTTTACTCTCCCTTAAGTATTTTTTTCTTCTGTTGAACACAAAAGAAGATATTTTGAAAAATGTTAGAATCCTGTAACCATTTACTCCAGTAGTATTTGTTTTTCCTCCTATGGAACTCTCTTCCAACGTTCTTCAAAATAACTTTTTGAAAAGGTTTTGACTGAATTTTCAATTTCATAAGAACTATCCTTTTAATATTACAGTTGCAATCAGAATTATTAGCCCCCCCTTTGAATTTTTTTTCTGTTTTAAATATTTCCCAAATGATGTTTAACAGAACAAGGAAATTTTCACAGTATGTCTGATAATATTTTTTCTTCTGGAGAAAGTCTTATTTGATTTATTTCGGCTAGAATAAAAGCAGTTTTTAATTTTTCAAAACCCATTTTAAGGACAAAATTATTAGCCCCTTTAAGCTATATATTTGTTCAATAGTATACAGAACAAACCATCATTATACAATAACTTGCCTAATTACCCTAACCTGCCTAGTTAACCTAATTAACCTAGTTAAGCCTTTAAATGTCACTTTAAGCTGTATAGAAGTGTCTTGAAAAATATCTAGTCAAATATTATTTACTGTCATCATGGCAAAGATAAAATAAATCAGTTATTAGAGATGAGTTATTAAAACTATTATGTTTAGAAATGTGTTGAAAAAATGTTCTCTCCGTTAAACAGAAATTGGGGGAAAAAATAAACAGGGGGGCTAATAAATCAGGGGGTTGAATAATTCTGATTGCAACTGTACGTGATGTCATTTGGATCAAAGAATGGCTGCAGTTACAACACTATTTAATCTGCCTCCAGATCTTCATCTCTCGCTCTTATGACGCCACGACCCACTTCGAGACGACCTGTGACGATATCAAAGACATCTACAAGCGAATGACGGGCACAGAGTTTGACTTTGCCGAAATGGAGCGCAAGAAGAACGACATTTTTGGAGACGCCGCTGACCAGTAAACTAGCTCCAGCTGCTCTTGAGTATCAGATATTCAGACCATCATAATCTTAACATTTAAAACAAAAAAAAAAATTGGGCAAGCTGGCTTATTCAAGTGTATGTCTTGCCCGTAATGAAATTCATGTAAACCGTTACACAAATTTAGCATTTTCAGGGGGGAGAAGGGGGAGAAGGTTTTGCCGGTCTGCTTTTTATAATCGGGAAACAAGATCCATTTTGCACTGATTGTTTATCCATGCCCTGTATTCAGTTTCCATCATGCGATCTTTATCTCATCCTGCTTAGACATGAAATGCGACAAGTCCAAAGATGCCAAATGATCAGATGTGTTCACGCGATATGAAGAAATGCATATTTAATAACAATAATAAATAAATAAATAAATGTCTCGGCGTCAGCTTTAAAGACGACAACCTTAAAGCGGAGGCTGCTAGGTTTCCAATTCGGGCAGGTTTAACAGCACACACGCTACTATTATTCTATCTACTTCTAAGGTAACTTCCAGGGATTATTCATTATTCTATTTTCCTACAGATTACAACCGGTGCTTTAACTAAAATCCTGAATTTGCAATTGTGTTTAGATTGAAGGGACGTCTCAAGCACACACACAGTGTAGATAATCTACTCGTGTCCAACCACACAGTATTCGTTTTTGCAATGTGCTCATGTGATTTGACATAACTGACCCCCCATTTATTAGCTGTAAATTGTGCTACTTGTTGGAAGGGCCAGCTTTTGCCTTGCATCTCTTTTCTGATGGGTTATGCGTGATTCGAAGGCCACTACGCAGAGGTTATCACACGTCAGCCGGGAAAGCTGCTTAACTGTAAGTCTGGAATCTGCTTGTCTAGTGTGTGTGTGTGTGTTAGGGAGATCGCTCTCCTTCTCCCTCGCCTCAGAGCAGAGCGAGGAGCAGGCATCGGCTGCTGACTTCTCCTTAATGGCTCTGACGTGTTAGCAAGGACCAAAATGTCTACGGCAGTATTGACATGACCGGGGCCCTGTGCAAAATGTCACCAATGTTTTAAGAAACACATGCTGAACGGATGGGGCTCAAATGATTTCTGTACTGCGAAGTAAAAAAAAAATGTTAACTTGTGGAAAACTGACTTTGTGTTTTTATTTTTTCAGTATTTACCAGTGGTGGAAAGAGTACTGAAAAATCATACTCCAGTAAAAGTAGCATTACTTGCCTAGAAATGGAGTGCGAGTAAAAGTATCTGTTGTAAATATTACTCAAAGTATGAGTAAAACGCTGATGCGTTTACATGTAATTTGTGGATGTGTGTAAATGTAACATTCTGTAGTGCATTTAGTTATTGCCCAGCAGGCACACAACATCATAAGACGTTAATATTAGGTTACATTTAGCTTGTGATGTCAGGTGACCAAAATTCAACGTCTAGCCAACGTCTAAGGATAACGTTATTTTGATGTCCAATAACGACGTCAAATGACCTTGACATTTGGTTGAATTTGGGTTGTGTTATAAAGTGACCAAAATGCAACGTCGAGCCAACATATTGACGTCAAACACGGACATTTATTCATCAGGTATGGCAACCAAAATCCATCATCTGATAGACGTCATAATGGTAACGTATTAGACATTGAGATTTGGTTGATTTTTAGGTTTGTCATTGGACATTGATGTCGACCTGATTTTTATTTCCAAACAAAATTCAACTTCCCCACAACGTTGGGGTACAACGTCAATCTGGCGTCATGTTGACATCTTGTGTCGGCTGGGTGTTTAAGACCATTTCGGTCATCATACAGTAAACTGTCATCTTTTCATCAGTGATATGCATCTTAACAGTCTCTGGGTCAATGCGCGTAAAGATTTTGGACATCTTCTTGGACACTTTTAATGCTTTCAAACAGTTTGCTGCAATTATAAATCGCCCATTGAGGTCATATTATGATGTGATTTACCTTCTATGTGTGATTTGATTGGACTGGAATAACAGGACTGATTTTTCTAATCCACATAGACAAGAATAAAATAGTGACTGCAGGTTGAAGGAAAGTAATGGAGTAAAAGTACCAATACTGCACTAAAAATGTACTCAAGGGAAAGTAAAACTACACATTTTTAAAACAACTTAAAAAATGACAACTTCTGAGAAAAACTACTCCATTACAGTAGTTTGAGTGTTTGTAATTTGTTACTTTACACCACTGATATTTACCAAATATATCCTGCTATATTGTACTCCGAAACCTGCTTATTTACATAATTTTTTTTTATAGAAAACATAAGGACAGTCAATATTTCAATTGAACTTTTTAATTTCCAGCATGATCAAATGTTTTAACTTTCTATTAAGTGCATAAGAAAGTGCTATTACACTTTATAACAGGGTTCCTATGCTTCTTGAAAGTACTTGAATCTCAGACGTGAATTCAAGGCCTGGAAAGTATTTAAAAACAAATCCTTGAAAGTGCTTGAATTTAAAGTTTATGGTGTTATTTAAACAATTGTACTGTGCTGCTTTTACAAACTGAACAAAAAAAATCTAAGCAAATCTTAAGTCTTATACACAAACTATGACAAAAATGAAATGAGAAATGAGAAAATGAAACCGTTTCTAATATCTCAATTCGAGGTGTTGGTTAGAACTAAAACTCCTTTTAATATGGAAAATATTCCTTCTATCGCGTGTCGTTGATTTTATTTAGAACACAGGTTTAAATCACTCGCTCCTGTACTCAATCTGGCATCCCACGCGTGCGTTTATTTTGATCTAGGAGTGCAATACCTAGTTCAACCACTGGGTGTCAAACTTACATACTGCACCTTTAAAGTTCTTTGGACATGACTTTAAAATGGTTTACATTTTGAAATGACACATTCAAAACATCATCATGACATTTTAATGTAAATATTAAGCGTAAATGAAATGTTAAGTACGGAAAGGACTTTCATGGCGCTATATATACTGTACATAGTAGTCAACACATTTGAAGTGAATCAAAATCTTTCATCGAATTCCTGCTGTCCAGCCGGCAACTAGCTCTGCAATTCACACATGGTCACCCACTGAAGCTAAGCAGGGCTGCGCCTAGTCAGTACCTGGATGGGAGATCACTGCTGCCGGAAGTGGTGTTAGTGAGGACAGCAGGGGGTGATTAACCTGCGGTCTGTGTGGGTCCTAACGCCCCAGTATAGTGAAGGGGACTCTATCTCTGTCTTTCGGATAAAATCCTGACTCTGTTAAAAATCCCAGGATGTCCTTTGAAAAAGAGTAGGGGTTTAACCTGGCCAAGTCCATCATGGCCTCCCATATCATAATTGGCTTAATCACTCTGTCTCTTCTCCACCAATCAGCTGGTGTGTGGTCAAAAAAGCACAATATAAATGTATGGAATTATTATCATTAAACGACACTTATTCTTGACTTAAGCCGAAGTCACACTAGAGTTTGAGCTTGCGAAATTCTGTCGTACGGCGCTGCGAAAAGGGGCGGGATTAAAGAAGATGAATAGGCATTTAAAAAGAGAGCGATTGCTCCATGTTTTAAATTTCTGTTCAGAGAGGTCATGTTTTGATCCTGGATTGGTCTCACGCAGTCAAGTGATGCGATTTCGCAGGTCAGAGTTCACCAAGCTTGAACTTTGCACCGCAGCAACCTGCGAAACTCGACGCATGACCCTGCGTTTCCGGTCTGACACATTCGCGTGGGTATGAATGGAAGTCTATGGGGAGAAAAGCCCAGTGTGACCGCAGCTTTATTGACCTTTTTGATTCTTTTCCAATGTTGACTACTGTAGAATCTTTATTGTATAAATACACACAATTCATCTTTACTAAAGCTACAAATTCTATAATCTTCTTGTGCACAAATGGTTAAAATTCACTTGAAACATTAGTCACAGGCTTTCAAATGTCATTCACTCTACTAGCATTAAACTTTGCATGTGTTCTGAAAGGTGTTTTCTGCTTAATTATAATCAATGCATATCCTTTCGATGCTGAAACGATATATTGTTCAGCCCTAAATGGGACCAAATTTCCTTTTTATGGATTTTTGGAGACTCCAATGAGGTACAGAAATTAAATCAAAAGTAAAATACCACTGTATACACTAATAACCTTTGAAGTGGATTAAAACCTTTTATCAAAGTCGTCCTAAAATTATTGAACAACACCTGTTCTTGTCTTATTGACCTTTATTGATCCACTTCAAATGTTGTCTATTGTATACAGTATATGCTGGGGTGTGAATTACAATGTCAAATTATTAGTAGTTGGAAAAAGTCCTTGAATTTGGTGTACGTGAAAGAGTGGGAACGCTGTTATAAGTAATGTTTTGATGTTTAATTCATTATATGCTGGGAAGTATGGAAGAACTACGTCTCCCATAATACCTTCCGTGTTTGCCGTATTTAGTCTGAAGTGTCGCAAATCAAAACACCTTGCAAGCGTCTTCTCTAAATATAGCATATGTTTACTTTTTCAGCATGGTGTTAACTTGCTGTTGGAGTGATGTTTTTTAGATTTTACCTAAATATATTAAATTATGGAACTGACCTCTGCCAGATCAACGTATTATGGTGACATCGGTGAGTATTTATTCTATAACATTGTTTCTGATGCATAACAGACTCTTGCCCTGTGCTTAACATTACTATGGAATAGATTGTGAAATTATGTTCGCCATAAGATACAGTTATAAATGACCATAAGCTGTATGATTAGGTCACTGGGCAGACCGTACGCCGGTACATGAGGCTGCGTCTCTGGGTCGCGCTCTGCAGTTACAGCGGCTGATAGAAGCCGGAGCATCAGTTAATATCGTGTCTGTGGATAACTTCACACCTCTGCATGATGCCTGCATCCAAGCCCATCCGAACTGCGTTAAAATACTGCTGGAGGCTGGAGCTCAGGTGCGTTTGCAATCCAGAACAACGTTAAACAGGGAAACTACACTGTTTCATGATGTCATACTTAAAACCACACTTTTGTGACTCAGTCTATACAGTAGTTACTGTGGCTATCAGGGGGGGATTTACTGTTTTGGGGGCCCAAAAGTCATAATATGCAGCCTTTGTATTTATTTATTTGTTTGTTTTTGTTTTGCTGCATTTTCCTTTTATCACTCAATCTTTTTTCTGGATTTTCTTTTCCTAAAAAACATTACAGTTTTATTTGTAGACCCTCACCATACAAAATATGATAGTAAACTATAATGTTATATATAATTTATAGGTACAATTGAGACTTTTAGGTATATTATTAGGGGGACCCCAAGTTTCCTAGGGCTCTAAGCGGCTGCTTATCTAGATTATGGGTTAAATCCGCCCCTGGTGGCTATACTGAACTGTCGAAAAGATTTGGAGTATATGTATATACAATGTATTTAGGAAAAATGGCAAGACCATAATGATGACTCATCTTGCACTTGGGTGTTTCGAAATATTTATATTTCTCACTTGTTTAAATGTCTGGTTTCAGAAGTATTTTTCCCTTTCATTTTTCCCAACGGAATATTAAGCTGAGCTGAAATCTACAAGCTGAATCACATTTAAAGTGAAGAAATATATAGAAATGTGAAACAATTCGACTGAAGGTGAATTAACGTGAGCAGATGAGCTTAAGCAATTACAATTGATCAACCCCAGAGCTTACAACAGGTCTATTTTGGTAGGTTGATGATTAAATATTAAAACAATATTATTATTACAGTTATTATTAAACTTTTTGCACTATCTCCAGCTATTTATCTTCTCAATTGTAAAACTGCTCTACACCTTAGCCATGGACTAGAATCTGTGTTACACTTTTGTACATATCTAGCAAGAAAATGTATTCTTCTGTTGTGATCCTCTCCTAACGTTCCCTCGGTCAATATGTGGATAGATCAGATTGCCATTTTCTTACCCTTAGAAAAACTGACTTATGACTTGCGTCAGCAATCTGATGATTTCTGGCATATCTGGAATCCTCTGTGGGAGTTTTTGGAGAACGTATCTTGAAAGACTATTTTTATTTTACTTTAATTTATTTATTTTTTGTTAATTTTACTCTTCACAAAAGACTTGAATTACTACCAAATGGACGATTGGATAATACATAGCTATATTATTCTATATGATGACATGAGACACCTATACCACTGTTTTGTGATTGTAAATCTTTAAATAAATGTTTAAAAAAAAAAAAAAAAAAATTATACATCTAGCAATGAAACATGGAAGTTTTATGAGTGAATAACTAAATCATTTATTGAAAATAGACTAAAAATAAATATGGGTTGTACAAATTATAATGTTAGATTTATACATTAAGCGTTATCAGCAACAGTAACAGTGGATTTTTCACAGTACTGAATATTTTACAATTTATTTTTATTCAGCTGATTATTTCTTCATTTTATTTTCAATAAAATGACCGGTTCTCAGTTCTGTTTGTTAAAACCAAAAGTGTCTTGGAGTGCTGTTTTTGTAATAAATTGAAAGCAAATAAAAAATAATAATAATAAAAAAAAAATACAGTTATTATTAAAAATTTCTTTTCCTTTGGAGAAACTGTGCTTTTTTACCTTTTTTCAGACTGTTGATAATTCTTAATTATTGTTATGTCTGAATAAAACAAGATCTCATGAAAAACTAAATGTAATTTATAATAAAAAAACATTAATAATAAAAAAATATTCTTTAAAAAAGCTCCAATATTACATTTTTAAGCCAAACTGTGTGTGTCCATTTCATTGTGACTTTATGAGCGTTTGTTTTTATGCATATAAAAACCTAAAGCCTTTTTAGAATTAATAAATATGTTCTACACATGCTAAGTCTTCTTTATTGTGGCAGATGCATTTAGAGTAACAAAAATGAGCTTTATATAATAATAAAAGATTTAATAGAAGAAATAATTCAAGTTTTGTGTGTGCAGGTGGATGTACGCACCATCCATGGCAGTACTCCTCTGTGCCACGCTTGTGCTGCTGGCAGTATAGAAAGTGTAAAGCTGCTGGTGGATCACGGAGCATCGGTCAACCCCTCCCTGACCGCCCTCACAGCTTCCCCCCTCCACGAGGCCTGCATACGAGGTGAAACATGCAAGGTTTGCATTAACACTATTTTTATACTTTATTTATTTTCATCAAGAGCGCATCTCTGTGCAGGTAACCCAGACTGTGTGAAGCTGATGATAGCAAAGGGAGCGCTGCTGGAGGCCTTTGACATTTACTTTGGGACACCCTTACACGCTGCCTGTGCTAAAGCTCACTTTGACTGTGCCCTGTTGCTGCTCAATGCAGGTGAGACACATTCTCTTTGTAAGAACAAACTATTGCACTATTATTACACTACCTGACAAAAGTCTTGTCGTGGATCCCAGTTGTAAGAGGAACACATAGTAACTTGACTTCTAGTTGATCATTTGGAAAAGTGGCAGAAGGTCGATTTTTCTGATGAATCATCTGTTGAGCTGCATCCCAATCATTACAAATACTGCAGAAGACCTACTGGAATCCTCATAGACCCAAGATTCTCACAGATATCAGTCAAGTTTGGTGAAGGATAAATCATGGTTTGGGGTTACATTCAGTATGAGAGAGATCTGCAGAGTGGAAGGCAACATCAACCTAAGGTATCAAGATATTTGTGCTGCCCATTACATTACAAACCACAGGAGAGGGCAGATTCTTCAGCAGGATAGCGCTCCTTCTCATACTTCAGCCTCCACATCAAAGTTCCTGAAAGAAAAGAAGGTGATGGTGCTCCAGGATTGGCCAGCCCAGTCACCAGACATGAACATTATTGAGCATGTCTGGGGTAAGATGGAGGAGGCATTGAGGATGAATCCAAAGAATCTTGATGAACTTCTGGAGTCCTGCAAGAACGCTTTCTTTGCCATTCCTGATGACTTTATTAAGTTATTTGAGTCATTGCAGAGATGTATGGATGCAGTCCTCCAAGCTCATGGTATCTAAAATGGTTTTGAGTATCAATAATTTTAAAGTCTGCATGAACCAGTAGCTGCAACCATTTTTTTTTTTTTTCATATTGGGGTTCACAGTTAGAATATTAAATGAGATAAGTGGGCGAGGCTTGTTTTTTTCTACTGCAAGCCAATAGGATGTAGGCATTTCATGCAGAAAGATTGGGGAAAACGGGTTTCGGAAGACTTTTTACAACCTAACAGACACCTCCTCGCCATTTCTGTTTGTTAAAACTGACAGTAGGAGGGGCGTGGATGTATCTTAACCATGCCCAATAGCTCAGACAGAATAATCTGAGAACTGAACTAAAAAACAAACAGGAAGCGCATTTTTAGATTTTTATTTCAGATTACAAGGGCAAACTATTGTTTTTTTCTTAATGCCATTGCTCATATGAATTGTTCACCACAAAACTAGCAATGTGAGCTTACAAAATCATATTTAATTTGTACTTTAAGCTATCATATCACATTATAAAATCCAGCATTGTGATGACACCAATTCTGCATTAATATCTATTTTTTTTTCAAAGGTGCAAAAGTGAATGCCACAAAATTCCATGAGACGGCACTGCATCATGCGGCGAGAGCAGAGAGAGAGGATCTGGTGGAGCTGCTGGTGGAGTTCGGTGGAGATGTCAGCATAAGCGATAACTTAAATCATATACCTAGAGACTACACAAAGCCAGATTCTCCTACTAATCTTTGTCTACTGCATTATGAGAGTATGTTGAAGTTAATACGTTGATATGTGCCATATTTTATGAGAAGTCTCACGTTGTTTAATTTACTGTTCATTTATTTTATTATTATTTATTTAGGTAACCCTCTGTCGCTGCAGCAGCTGTGCCGTATCATCATGAGGACTATGGTGGGCACCAGAGCAATGGAGCTAATCCCCAGACTGGACATTTCACAGCGCATCATTGATTACCTCATGTTTAAATCATAGATCAGTTCTGAATAGACTGGTTTAATGGATTACATTTTGTGGAGTCTTAATTTTGTGAAAGACAGGCATCTAATAATTGATTGAAGCTGCTGTTAATTTGATTTAATTGAATAATTTTATTTGAAATTTGGAAGAAATGTTAAAGAGTACATTATAGAACACATATTAACATTTAACCCACACGTAATATATCCAGAAGAAATATAGGTCTACATTTTAATTATCTGTATGTAGTCCTAAGAAGTAAGTGTACTTGTTTGCAAGTGCGTAGCGGAGATTTTAAAAGTGGGAGGACAGCTGTATAAAATCCAGAAGTTTACATTCATATAATTATTATTTACCTGTTTCTAAATGGTCTGTCTCTAAAAGTGAGGGAGGCGTATCCCCCCTGTCCCCCCGATTGCTACACCCCTGCTTGTTTGTATAAATAAAACTTCTTCTGAATGTGCCACATTGTCTTATTATATTGGTTAATAAATATATCTTGTAATGCCTCTCATAGTTATCAACCAAGGGGCCCTGAAAGCACATTATATTTGTTGATATCAAATATAAACTGACTTTTCAGACATATTTAGAACATTTTGTGATATTTTAACTACCAACTTCTATAAAATGTCTGTTATGCATTAAATATTGATAACAGAAGTGAAAAAACGTGCTTACCACGTATCTGACTCTGGATCTAATGCACTGTTATTAATTTATGCCCAAACACTTTTTGTCGACAGCTCTTTGTTCGCTGTAAACTACAACTCCCAACATTCACAGTCAAACGCGTCATGGACAAACGTCACGAGTAGTACCAAAACACCAGGTCACGTGATGCATTTGCCGCGTTTCTAAACACAAGCAGAATTCCTGCTTTAATTAGCTAGCTAGCTGACTGTCTTAAGTTTAAATTGTACTGTCTGTCAGTTTACCTAAACAGGGATGGAAGTGGAAACAGCACGACCCTATTTTTTTGGTGACATCGGTAAGTCCACGAGGAAAGCGTGTTGCCGCAATGTCAGTCAGCGGCGTGGTGTCCCGTTTGTAAACATATTATAATATTTTACATAATATCCCAGCAAACAATTCTGTATCTAATAGACATCTAAACGAAGACAGCTTGGCTAAAACAAGGCTAAACTTTGGCTGTCAGTGAAAGTCTAGTAGAGGTCTAAGAATAGCCCAAAACTAGTCGTCAAATAGACAGACTTCATATGTGTAGTCATTCATTTCTGTTTATTTGATGGCTATTCATAGATGTCTATTAGATTTTCACTGACAGCTCAAGTTTAGTCTTGTTTTAGTCAAGACGACTTTGTTTAGACGTCTATTAGACATCAAAAACGCTTGCTGGGATTGCTCTTTAATATGACGTCAACTATAGACCATTTTGGGGGGTGTAACCATTGGTATATATATATATATATATATATATATATATATATATATATATATATATATATATATATATATATATATATATATATATATGGGTGTAAACAATAACAATGGGCCTATTTCCTGCTTTATATTTTTAATTTCCATAGCTTCCAAGAATCCTAAAAGATCCACATATTGATAAATAACGTTATGACAGCTGTTATAACGTTGAGATATGATTGAATTACCTCTTGTTAAAGTTATTAAAATTGTTTGACAACAAGCTGGAAATATTCATGGACCAATGGCATCACCACATTGAAATGGTCTATACTGCGAGCATGACAGTAAAATGACATTTAATAACAGTGAGGCCATTACCTATGGTATAAATCCGTAATAAATATCCTCAATACAGCTTATTCGGTTGTATTTAAGGTAAAATTATAAATATATACATACATACACACACTTAAACAAACAAACACCATGAATGTAATAGGAGAAATCATAACATATTACTAATAAACAAGAAAAATCAAGGAGGCTTTGGAAAATGTTAGATTTAGTAAAATGTATAATCATTTTTGCAGCACCCCTTTTTAATTTGAGATGTGTTATTATTCTTATCCTTAAGATGTTAGGTAATGACAATCTTGAATGAATATATCTGGTTAGTAAAATAGTTTTATTAAAATGCAGCAAAATATATCAACCAATGTTTACTACATACATTACTATTTATTACATTTTACTTTAGTTAACTAAAATGTTATTCACATTAACATTTAAAGGCCGTCTTTCCATTCCCGGCTTATATATTAATGGTTAACCATTAGGTTTTATCTCATAAACTAAAAATAGTGTCACAACAGTGTATCATTCATCAATAATGCAGTTAAATATTCTCTTGTGGTAATGGTGTTTGTGTGTGTTTTAGGTTTCTGGGCTGAGAGGACAGAGGTCCACAAGGCTGCGTATGAGGGTGAGGTGTCGGTGCTGCAGGATTTGATTTCGAGCGGAGCTTCAGTGAATATCGTGGCTGTGGACTCCATCACTCCTCTTCATGAAGCAGCTGCTCGCGGACAGACGCAGTGTGTGAGACTTTTGCTGGATGCAGGAGCTCAGGTAAACAAACAGTCACACTTGTACTTTTCTTAAAAAGGATTCAGACAACACGAGTGTGGTGGTACTGACATTGACTTTTTAGGAACACTTTACTTTTTTTTGAAAATAGGCCCATTTTTCAACTCCCCTAGAGTTAAACAGTTAATAATTTTGAATCCATTCAGCTGATCTCTGGGTCTGACGGTAGCACTTTTAGCTTAGCTTAGCATAAATCATTGAATCAGATTAGACCGTTAGCGTCTTGCTCAACAAATGACATTTTCCTATTCAAAGCTTGACTCTTCTGTAGTTACATCGTATACTAAGACCGACAGTAAATGAAAAGTTGTTGTCAATGTGGCTAGGAACTATATTCTCACTTTGGCGTAATAATCAAGGAACTTTCGTCAGACTTAGTAAACAGTGTAACTACAGAAAAGTTAAGGAATTATTAAAACTTTTCTTTTTTTTTTTGACCGAGATGCTAATGGTCTAATCCGATTCAATGATCTATGCTAAGCTAAGCTAAACATGCTCCTGCCAGACCCAGAGATGGTCTGAATAGATTCAACAGTGGTATAACTGTACTGTTTAACTCTTGCGGAGCTGTAAAATGAGCCAAAAAAGTGGAGTGCTCCTTTAAAGTGGATTCTTTTGGGTTGTGTTGCAGGTTGATGCAAGGAACGTGGATGGCAGCACTCCGCTGTGTGAAGCCTGCTCTATCGGAAACTTTGAGTGTGTGAGGCTACTTCTGGATTATGGAGCAAAAGTCAACCCAACCCTCACCTCGCGGACCACTTCACCTCTTCATGAGGCCTGCATGGGAGGTGTGGTGCCTTCATGTGAATTGTATTAGTGTATTTTTTTTAAATATAGTTTTCAAATTAAAAAATAATATAAAATGAAAAAAATTTGTTAGGTTTTGCTGACATTTCTGGCAAATACAGATTTTGTAATAATTATATATACAGTGCTCAGCATGATGGAGTACACCCCTTTTTGAAAATGAATAGTTTTATCAATTTCTTAGTAAATATGGGTAATATATATTGGTGCATTTGAACAAAACAGATTTATTAAACAGATATATTTATTAAAATAATATTTTAGTCACAGAACATCTTTAGAAATGGATAAATAATACATTTAAATTCATGCAAAAAAAAATTACAACCTACAAAATTTCAGCAAAATTGTATATATTTTTTGTTTCTCTTAATTTTTGCTATTTTCGAAATTTGCATTTAATATTTTTGTATAACATATACTACTAATCATATGGCTACTAATTTTCGAACCATTATTGTAAGTTATTTTGTTAGATAAGCTCCAGATTTTGGCTTCAGTACTGACTAATCTAATGTATATGCACAAATATAATACTGTATAGCTTCCTATAGAAAATATTATTTAAATGAGAAATTTGTGTGGGGTGTACTCATATATGCTGAGCACTATAAATAATTATTACATTGTTCTAAATCATTTTTACATTGTGTTTTTTTCTTTTATTATTGTTGCAGTAGTACAGAATCTGTCAAATATTTTTACACATTTATATACATTAAGAATTATGTTTAATTTTGCAATCTATTTACTAAACATAAATATAAAAAATAATTTAAAAAAAAAGTTAGGGTTAGGGTTTTACAATATGCTTTATTGAGTTTTTATAATTTCTGTAGTTTTACATGAATAGCTTTTATAATGTATGTACTATTACATTATTATCTACTATATGTTAAGTATTTTTTATTTATTTATAAATTTGAAGGATTCGGATTTCTACCTTGCTTTTTGTTGATTGATCAATGGTGTCACCAGTAAATAAATGCCACGCGTCCTCCACCAAACTCTTAAAATGTTCATTTTCGCTGCAGCAGTATAAATTCTTCTTACTGAATTCTTACATCAGTTATTTAACCATCAGATTCAAACGCTTTCGTTCAACTTTATCTCTCTGTTCTACACCACATCCAAACAATTATGTTCCTCTGCCCTTGAGGACACACACATATACAGAGAGTGACTTACTGCTGCATTTGCCTTTAACACAAATTATAATTATTTTGATGATAACATTACCTCAAATGCATAAATGGTAATGCGTTTACCTCAAGTACATAAATAACATTTTTATTTATTTAAAAAGTAAATTGTCCTAAATTCTGTAATAATTGCTTTATTGACCTTTTTCAATTTCTATAGTTTGTTTATATTCATTCATACATTCATTAATTTTTCTTCGGCTTAGTCCCTTTATTTATCAGGGGTCACCACAGCGGAATGAACCGCCAATTTATCCAACATATGTTTTACACAGCGGATGCCCTTCCAGCTGCAACCCAGTACTGGAAAACACCCATACACACTCATTCACACATACATACACTACGGCCAATTTAGTTTATTCTATTAATCTTTTGCGCATGTCTTTGGACTGTGGGGGAAACCCACGTGAACATGGGGAGAACATGCAAACTCCACACAGAGATGCCAACTGGCCTAGCCCAGCCGGGACACAAACCAGTGACCTTCTTGCTGTGAGGCGACAGTGCTAACTTCTGAGCCACTGTGTCGCCTAGTTTGTTTATGTTTTATTAAAAAAATTATCAAATTTCAGATAAAAAAAATATATTAAAAAAACATTTTAATATTAAATTCACCTGTTAATATTGCAAAATATGCAAGAAAATGTTGTACATGCATAGAGAAAGATTTACTTTGCTAAAATTAGCATTTATTTAGAATAATTAGTTGTTTCTATTCACCACATAGTGTAAGAACATTCTGTGTTTTTCAGGTAATGCAGACTGTGTGAGGTTAGTGATTGCTAAAGGTGCGAGTCTGGAGGCATATGACCTTTACCATGGTACTCCTCTACATGTGGCGTGTGCCAACCGACGACTCGAGTGTGTCAAGGTGCTACTAAATGCAGGTGAATACCGATGATGAATTTAAACAATGACATTCTCATTCTTCAGTCATGCAAACATCAGAGAAAGTTTGAAATCTTTAAAGTGAAGCATTGTAATCATCTGTAACATTTTAGTTTAGGTCACAATTCATACTGTCTTATTACTTGCCTATTATTAAGATATTAACTGTGTACTAGTTGATGGTGGTTGATTAGTTACCTAGTTAATACCTAATCCTTCCCAATACCTAAACCCAACTTCTACTCTACTAAATATTAACAAACAGCTAATTAGTAATTTATTAAGCTAGTAGTGTTGGTTAATGGTTTGTTAATATCATGAATTGTGACCTAAACTAAAGTGTTACCCATGTGTTTATATAAAAACAAAAGAGTAGTGTTTTTGTCATATGTCTGTGTGCAGGTGTGCACGTTAATGCCACTAGGCTCCATGAGACGCCCTTACACCACGCCGCCAGGACCAACAACGTGAACATGATTGAGATGCTGGTGGAATTTGGTGCCAATATTTACGCCCGAGACAAATATGACAGGAAGCCAGTGGACTACACGAGGCCAAACACACCCTCAGCGCACTGTCTTCAGCTCTTTGAGAGTGAGTGCACATCAACATTAAAACCTTGCCTGACAAATCAATTAGGCAAGGCAAGTTTATTTACATAGCACATTTCATACACAATGGCAGTTCAAAGTGCTTTAAATGAAGAAGAATAAAAGAAACATGAAATACAAGTGTAATAAATCAAAACGAAGAATAAAACTTATTTTAAAAATGTGTTAAAACAGGTTTTAAAGGAATGAAATTTTTTTAAAAAGACATTAAAGTGCAAGGCAATATTATGTGTGTGTTTGTGTAAAATTAGTTTATAGTTAATAGAAATTTAGTATAGTAATTAGGGCTGCACAATATATCGTTTCAGCAACGATATCGCAATGTGTGTGTCCGCAATAGTCACATCGCAGGATATGCAATGTTTATTTGGTACTGTAGTTGATCAACAATTGAGAGTACATGAGATTAGTGGAGTCGTTGCAAAGTATAACCATAACAGAGTGAAACCTAATCGTTTGCATGTGTTTTAAAGGCATTTCAAGAAAGTGTAAAGCATTCGGGCACAATAACCTACAACATTTCTAACTTTAATGAAGAATAATTTTAATGAATTATTAATACAATGAACACTATACAGTGTTGTTTTACATTACATGATTACATTTCTGCATCTGAATAGAGTTTGACTCTCTAGTAAACCATAAAGAACTGTTTATTTTTGTTTTGTCTTTGCTCTATTGTAATTTTTCTTGCAGTTTATTTTTTATACATGATTTGCACCCTTACAGAATCAACCCAACCAGTCTAAATTAATGATTTTTTTTCTTCACAAATAGAGCTATTCAAGGTATCTGGTGAAATTGTTTTGATATTGCAATATTTATTGCAGAAAAACTAAATATCGCAATGTCAGATTTTTCCAATATTGTGCAGCCCTAATAGTAATTATATAGTAACTGTATTTTAAAAAATGGGTTACATTTGCTATAAGAAATGATTTATGGTTTACTTTTATTACCTTGTGAGATATAATACATTTATTAAATAGTTATTTATTTTATTGAAATAAAGGAAACGTTTTAAAGCATGCCACCTTTTTGTTATTGTATGCAAAATAATAATTTGAAATTGTAATCATTTGAAAGAATTGTCATCAGTAGTTTACACAACATATTTATTTAGTTTATTGTTATAATGGGACAATTCATGTTTAAAATACAGATATAAAATACAATTTTTGTATAGTTATTTATAGTTTCTATATTTTAACAAAATCATAATTCATAAATTTGCTGAATTACATCAAACTAAATGCACTTTGAATGAATTACATCAAGTGAAATAAACTTTCGACTAAAGTCTTTTAAATAACAGTAGTGGAAAATGTCCAGCAGATGGTGCTCATGGTTTATCAATGGTTTAGCAAAGTTTAGTTCATGTGGTTCATTAGTTCATTCCTTCAGTATGTTCTCTGTTCTCCTGGTAAGTTTTAAAGCATTTCTACTATTGAATTGTGTGATGTTAGTGTTAAATGTTCTGATTCTAGTGGTGTTTTGACTGTGTTTTACACCTGACGCAGCAGTGATCCACAGCCGGCTCTGCTGCCTTGGTGCAGTTCAGGATGTTTTGTGTGCGATGTTGTAAACAATTACCTGAAGTTTATGATGATGAGATTAAAATCAAGCTGTAGGTCTGGAATCCGTCATAAGTCTCATCTGCAAAACACATATTGAAGACCCGATCCAGTGCCCCTCTTCAGAATGTAAACCACGCTAATGAGAATCCGTGGCCTAGGAGCAAGTAAATATTTTTCGGGTGATGGTATTTAGAGAGTGGAGAGAATGAAAACGACAAGGCAAACATTCAGGTTGTGTGTATCAAATGATAAGACGGAAGGTCCTGGTCTTGAATTTAATCACACAAGATGGCTTTATCTTCTGGAACGCTCTCTTTTATTGTGTTTGCCTTCCATAGAAACCAAATGCAATGTCAAAATATACACGGGATTATCAGAAATGGCACTTGACAGTAAAAGCTTGGCCACACAAAATGACGAGGCCCAACACATACACTTAATACACAAATACACTTCATTGAACATGTACACATAGACATCACCTATATACTATACAACTGCAGGTTAACTATGTTTTATATAATAACTGTTAAAAGCTGTTAGTTGCTAGTTAATTAGTTATTAGTAACTAATAAAGTTATGGTAACTAATAACCTTAACGTTTCCGATTTTGACTGTAATGCAGTAATGTGGTGTGCACTTTTTGTAAAGCTGCTTTGAAACAATTATTGTGAAAAGCTCTATACAAATAAACTTAAATTGAGTTGAATCATTTACTTATGATGTTTAAAACCTGATTCTGTGTTAAGCAATAATAGTGTTACTGATTTAAATTCTGCATGATATTATGTTTTTCTGCAGGTTATCCTCTTTCCCTGCAGCAGCTCTGCCGTATCACCCTGAGGACCGTCCTGGGCACCAAAGCTGAAGATGTGGTGGAAAAACTGGATATTCCCAACCGTATTATCAGTTACCTCTTATACCGTTGAAGCTCAAGGTGTGCAGACACTGTGGAAAACCTTTTTTTTTTACCTCATATGCACAAAAAACTTGGGATTTCTCCAACAAATATTACTTATATCAGCACTTAAGCATCAAAGGTGGCGGATACAACTTGTTTTGCTCACAAAAAAAATCTGTCATTATTAGCAGTTAACTATAAGCCGTTTCGTGTAATATTAAACACCCATGAGCGTATTTTGTGTGCAATATTGAATTGAATGTATTTATTTATTATTCTTAATTGAGTGTTTTAGGTTTGTTGTAAAGGCAAAATGATTAGCATTCCTTAGAAATGTTGATTCTTTTTCAGATATTCTCTAAGTGATGTTTAACAAAGCAAGAACTATAGTTAATTAGTGGCATAAAATCCAGCCAAATCAGTCGTGTGAAGGTCTTTGAAATGGCCAAAAATTATTAAAATAAAATAGATTGTATAATAACAATAGTTTATTTTATATAGTGCCTTTAAAACTTAATTTCTCAATATATATATATATATATATATATATATATATATATATATATATATATATATATATATATATATATATATATATATATATATATATATATAAGAAAATATATTACTATATTATTATACTATATTACCGTTTACTGTAATTCCTATTATATTTTTCTTCTATAGAAAGTCTTATTTCTTGTAGTTTTCCTGGATACATTTTGAACAAATGGCAAGCAGAATGGGATCAGTGCTCAAAAAAGATCAGTGCTTTTTGAAATCCAGCCTGAAATAGAATTCAAAATTCAATTTTTTTTAAATTCAAGACATGATGAGATTGTTTTCAGAAGATGCCGTAACATTTACTCAAAAGAGAAGAACCCTCAAAATGTCAATATTGCAACAGAAACCAAACGATTAAACATATTCTTGTGTAATGCCCTATTTTTTATGTTATCAGACAACAATTTTTATCTGGAGAGTCTTTAAATGAAATATATTTAAATGTGAATCCTTTTAAAATTGTACAATTTTTATCAAAAGTAAACCTTAAAACACAGTTTTCGATTTTTATCTTATATATAGGGTTGCACAGTTTACCGGTACTTCGGTAGCACCTTGATACTATGGCTCCAAAATACTAGCTGTGCCTCTGTAGTAAAAGTTTTAAAATTTCTTAAATCTCAAAAACCAAATTTTAGGCCTTAAAAAGTCTTAAATTAGATGAAACATTGTGTTGTAGGTCTTAAATCTTTTTTAAACAGGTCTTAATTTTCCTTTGTTCATGTATAGCTACTAAATCTACCGGTCAATCTGCAGTATATTGCAATCTGCAGTATATTGCTACGTTACTAGTAAACTAATATGTACTGCCATCATGGCATAAGGGAAAGACATTAGATATTAGAAATTAATTATTAAAACTTTTTAGTTATTTGAAAAAGTATTACAATTTCACAGCAGGGCTTATGATTTTGTCTTCAACTGTATATAATAAATATTATGCTAAAATGACTCATTCAGCAACGAAGCATTTCATTGTTGCTCTCAGATAAACAAATATTATTCGATTATATACACGTGCACATCATGAAATCAACAATTACTATATTAAAGTAGCTAAATAATGGCTGAATATTCATTTTTGGGGGGAACTATCTTTGTAACTGCGTGGACGAAAACACTAAAGTATCAAAATATCTTCCTATGGAGTGAATGATGACAGAATTTAAGTGTTTGACATATTTTAAGCAACAGAAGCATATGGATAATAAACAGCGAGCATTTGCTCATAGCACTTCTCAACAGAACATGAAATTCGTGACTGATGGCAGCCGTTATATGCACGCTAAATACTGGCGGAGAGACACAGAAAAAGCGGAAACACATAATCTGGCAGCTGTCCGCATTCAGGAACTCTTCTGACCATTAAATTAAGTCTAGGGAAACGCTCTGTCGCCAGTGCGCACACACACACGTACACAGCACACAGCACTAAACATCCTCACGCTCCTATTAGAGATTGATTATAGCAGATCACAGCGGTGTCATTGCACAGGCCGGGGAAACACTGGAATTCAGCTTGAGTTGTACCAATCTTCTGCCATCTTCACTATCTGTTTTCTGCTCTAGTGACACTGACGGAAGCCAGTTTAGAGTGTTGTAGGATTGTAGTATATTGTTTATCTATCTATACTGATGATTACATTGCAGAATTTCAACAATGGTTTTACAAGAATCTGTATGTTTTTCATTCAAAACTGCTGTTCTAAAAGTTTGTATGTATTGGGCAATTGCAAACTTTGGACCAAACTAAATATATTTATTGCATTTTGTTTGAACTTCAGAACTAAAAAAATTAATAAATAAATAAAAATAGAGAAAAAAAATATTCAAGCATCAGGGATCAAACAAATGATTAAAAAGGTAAAAAAAAAAAACTAATTAAACTAATTAATTTCAAATAACAACAGTACATAATTTCAAAATAAATAATGAATAACAATGTTCAATACACTTTTTGTTCATTGCTTTTCGCAGATTGTTTGGCTACAATTTTGAATATTCATTTGTTTTCTTTTCGGCTATGTCCCTTATTTAAAAGGGGTCACCACAGCGGAATGAACCGCCAACTATTCCGGCATATGTTTTACATATCCTTTCCCCAGGTGGAGGAGTTTAAGTATCTTGGGATTTTGTTCACAAGTGAGGGAAAGATGGAACGTGAGATTGACAGGCGGATTGATGCAGCGGCAGCAGTAATGCGATTGATCTACCGGTCCGTTGCAGTAAAGAAGGAGCTGAGCCGAAAGGCAAAGCTCTCGATTTACCGGTCAATCAACGTTCCTAAGTTCCTTACTCACTGAAAGGACAAGATCTCAGATACAAGCGGACAAAATGAGTTTCCTTCGCAGGGTGGCAGGGCGCACCCTTATAGAGAGGGTGAGAAGCTCTTTCACCCGGGTTGAGCTTGGAGTAGAGCCACTGCTCCTCCGCATCGAGAGAAATCAGCTGAGGTGGCCTGGGCATCTGTTTCGGATGCCTCCTGGCATGTCCCACCGGGAGGAGGCCTCGGGGAAGACCCAGGACACGCTGGAGGGACTATGTCTCTCGGATGACCTGGGAACGCCTCGGGATCCCCCCGGTAGAGCTGGAGGAAGTGTCTGGGGAGTGGGAAGTCTGGAGTTCTCTCCTGACTGCTGTCCCCGTGACCCAGCCCCAGATAAGCGAGGAAAATGATGTGACATGACAAAATTGTGAAATAAAACTGAAGTTTTGATAAAAAAACAAAACACTTTTAATAATTTTGTAAGATACAGATGTCATTTATTCCAAATTTAAAAGAAAATTGGTTGTTATATTTATTTTTTGCATAAAGTAACAAAAAGGTGACCTGTTTTCAGATGTTTATATCCACGTTTAGACACCACTATAGCATTGTATTTATTATTTTTTTACTTAAGAGTTAATAAAGCAATATTTGGTGAAATTGCCTCGAGTTTCAACCACAAGAAATGAAAACATTTGTTATTATTCTGGGCAATTGTTACTTTGTAAAGTAAAAAAAAGCTCTAAAAGACAATATTTGTGTTTAAAATTTGAAATAAATGTTATCAGACCGGGGCGACGCAGTGGCTCAGTGGTTAGCACTGTCGCCTCACAGCAAAAAGGTTGCTGGTTCGAGTCCCAGCTGGGCCAGTTGCCGTTTCTGTGTGGAGTTGGCATGTTCTCCTCGTGTTCGCGTGGGTTTCCCCCACAGTCCAAAGACATGCGGTACAGGTGAATTAAATAAACTAAATTGGCCGTAGTGTTTTCCCCATGTTCCCGTGGGTTTCCTCCGGGTGCTCCGGTTTCCCCCACAAGTCCAGAGACATGTGCTATAGGTGAATAGGGTAAGCTAAATTGGCCGTAGTGTATGTGTGTGAATGAGAGTGTATGGGTGTTTCCCAGTGATGGGTTGCAGCTGGAAGGCCATCCGCTGCGTAAAACATATGCTGGATAAGTTGGTGGTTCATTCTGCTGTGGCGACCCCAGATTATTAAAGGGACTAAGCCGAAAAGAAAATGAATGAATGAAATTAGCCGTAGTATATGAGTGTGTATGTTTGTTTCCTAGTACTGGGTTGCAGCTGGAAGGGCATCCGCTGTGTAAAACTTGCTGGATAAGTTGGCGGTTTATTGCACTGTGGTGACCCCTGATTTATTTTAGAAATTAATACATTTTAAAAAGAAAATGGAGCCTAGGTGACCATAAAACATTTTAAAAATCTAAAAAGGTTTAAACAGAACTATACAATGTGTATCAAAATATATGTAGGTCCACACTTAAAGAAAAACCACATGTGCAATCACATGTTGAACTCACAAGTGAAGTATGACGGCACACGTGGAGCTCATGTGCTTATTCTATAAAAGCAAACCTTATTTCACATTGTCACTCTGAGGGAACACAATGTTTCCAGTCCTGTACAGTCTCAGTTTATCACCGCAAAACGACTTTATTTGAAGCCGCAGTTAAAACAATTAGCTTCAACTATTTCTCATTCAAGCGTTCCTTAATTCATATAAAGGGTGTCAGGATTAGTTTTGTGAGTCTGACCCGAAGTTCTCCGAGCTCTCTTTATCCATCTGATCCCTTCAAATGCCCTGTTCCTCCTCTTATAAAGCACACAATGTCCTATAAATAGCAGGCAGACCAGAAATAGATCAAGGTCCCAGTCCAAGAAATGAGTTCCTCTGGATGTGACCTGTAGAGAAGGAAAAAAAAAAAAAACCAGGAACCAGGAGGCCAGTAATGTTGTTATTAAAGCCTCTTTCTGATATTAAGCTTACAGAGACATGACAGCTGCTATTGAAAGAATGCTGCTCTTTTTTCCCCTTCTTATCCGACTCGCATCCTCAAGCAGCCTTTAAAGGATTGTTGTTTTATCTTCTGAAGTCTTAATTGTTTAAAGCAGATTGGGGAATTCATGGATGTTCTGCTTTGGATATGCTGGTTATTTCAAGGCTTGAATACTTTTCGCGTGAGCTTACAGTGTGGTTTTAATATTGTGCAAAAATATCGGGCTGATTTTGCTTATTTGAGTTCTTGTGAAGTAAATATTTACCGATGGATTGACTGACTTGTTTGGTTTTTCCTTTGTCTTCCTTCAGGATATTCAGTTATAATCCTTAATAAAAGAATTGTCATTGTGAAAACAGCAGAGCTGACAATAATATTGTTTTTAATACTCATTTAGTTTGATTTAATTTATCAATTAGGCCCTTGTGCACATCTAATTTTACTTCACAAGTTGTGAGAGAAGTAGGTCAGTAATATTTTGTTTTTGAAAGAAATTAATACATTTATTTATCTGGGAAGCACAGAAAAGTATCAGTAAAACATCTTCATAGATATTTTACTTCACAGGCATATTTATGAAAGCAGAAAAATGGGGTCAAAGATGTTTTTTTTTAAAGAATTTTACTCATCAAGGACGCATTAGAACAGTGGTCTCAAACTCAATTCCTGGAGGGTCACAGCTCTGCATAGTTTAGCTCCAAGCAGCTCTAACTCACACCTGCTTAATAGTTAGTAGTCTTGAACACCTTGGTTAGTTGCATCAGCTGTGTTTGATTAGGGTTGGAGCAAAACAGTGCAGAGCTGCGGCCTTCCAGGAATCCAGTTTGAGACCTATGCATTAGAATGATCAAAAGTGATGGTAAATACACATGTAATGCTACAAAATGTTTCAAATAAACAATGTTCTTTTGAACTTAATGTTCAACAATATTATATTAATTTATTTCCAAAACATTAATCATCATACTTTCTTATTTATGAAAAAACAACAGAACTGACTGAGACAGCTACATACGAGTTTGGCTATTTAAGTCTTGATGTATATTAAATATTTATATTTCAAATAAATGCTGTTCTTTCAACTTTAAATGCAAATTATACAATTTTATATATATATCTGTCAAAAGTTACCTTTATTTTTTTTTTAACAAGACAGTTAATGGTGCAACAGTTTATTTTATTTTATTTTAGTTTTAGTTTTATTTTATTTTATTTTATTTTATTTTTATTTTATTTTGTTTTTTTTTGTTTAATTAAATTTTTATTTAATTATATTTTACCTTTGTTTTATTTTTATTTTATTTTTATTTTTTTATTTTATTTATTTATTTTTATTTAGTTTTTATTTTATTTATTTATTTATTTGTTATTTTTATTTAGTTTTTTATTTTCACTTTATTTTTATTTTATTTTTATTTTGTTTATATATATATATATATATAATTTTTTTTTCGAGAGTCTACAGAACAAACCATCGTTATACAATAACTTGCCTAATTACCCTAACCTGCCTAGTTAACCTCATTAACCTAGTTAAGCCTTTAAATGTCACTTTAAGCTGTATAGAAGTGTCTTGAAAAATATCTAGTCAAATATTATTTACTGTCATCATGGCAAAGAGAAAATAAATCAGTTATTAGAAATGAGTTATTAAAACTATTATGATTAGAAATGTGTTGGAAATATCTGCTCTCCGTTAAACAGAAATTAGGGAAAAAAATAAACACATGGTCTAATAATTCAGGGGGGCTAATAATTCTGACGTCAACTATATATATATATATATATATATATATATATATATATATATATATATATATATATATATATATATATATATATATATATATATATATATATATATATATTTACACATGCTACACAAGCTTTTTAATTAAGGAAGATGAACAATTATGATTCCTCCTCAGTGAAACAGCAGAACAGACAAGTATATAGTTTGAATATAATGTCTGTTTGATTATTCCTGTGATTTTCCACAAGGGGGCTCTGAAGCTTTGGTAATCCTTCACATCTCAGTTTTACTTTGTTTGTAGACTTCTGCTTCATGACCAAAAAAAAAAGCCTTAATCTTTGTGAATTAAAGCACCAGATCGCATTCTGTTCAGCATCTACTGACTCTCCAGTAGAAAGTTGATTGTTAGTTATCAAAACAAGATTCAGCCAGCTGTGCAAAACTCTCTGAATTATTATTATTTGTGCTGTCAGTTGCCATTGTGCTACAGCATGTTGACACTGAACCTGGTCAGACAAGAAAACTAGCACACCTCATTACACAACCAAACAGTTTTTGTGCGAGAACAAAGGTTTGCAGTGGCTGAACGGCTTTGGGAGGTTGTAAAAAAAATGTAGGAAAGTCGAAGTTGGAGTAAAAAAAAGGAAGCAGATTGTGGTTGTGAGATGGTCGTGCAGGCACAAATCACCTCTGATCCAGTCAGGAATTCAGACTGGATGAGAAACAGATGTGTGTGTGCTTGTATGTGTGTGTGTGTGTGTGAAAAACCGCACACTCAATGCAGAATCACTGCAGATGAACATCTAGTTTTAATGCATCATACTGTACAGTATTTGTGGCCATGAAACATGTACAACATCTAGTTTTGCAGGAGAAAAATCTCCACTAACTAATCTACTTTTATTTTGTTTTATTTGAAACATTTTTAGTGAACATCAAAGGCGGTCACATGGCTGGTTTATGGACTTTATGCCACTGAATCTCTAACAAATGAACAGTATATTCCTATAGTGTATTATAGACTCTTAAAGTGACTAATTATGCAACATTTTAATTATTATTTTCTTAAATATATATATATTTTTTTGTTTAAAAGGCACTATATAAAATATAACAATTATTATTATTAATATTATTATTATTAATAAGCAGTTTATTTTATTAAAATCTTTGGTAATTTCAAATGACTTCTCATGACTGCTTGCATGGCACTAACTAACTACAAACTTTTTATTTAATTTATTTAATTTATTTTATAATTTTTTTTTTATCAAAAGCAAAAAAAAAAAACAATTATATTTCTTCCCCATAAACATGTTTTATTTTATTTTTATTTTTTCAAAAGCAAAAATTACATTTAGAGATTATATTTTATTTTATTTATCAAAATCAACAATTTTATTTCTTTCCCATGGAGATGTTTTATTTTCATTCATTCATTTTCTTTTCTGATTAGTCCCTTTAATAATCTGGGGTGGCCACAGCGGAATGAACCGCCAACTAATCCAGCACATGTTTTACGCAGCGGATGCCCTTTCAGCTGCAACCCATCACTGGGAAACATCTATACACTCTCATTCACACACATACACTACAGACAATTTACCTATAGCCAATTCACCTATAGCACATGTCTTTGGAGTTGTGGGGGAAACCGGAGCACCCGGAGGAAACCCACAGGAGAACATGCAAACTCCACACAGAAATGCCAACTGACCCAGCCGGGGCTCGAACCAGTGACCTTCTTGCTGTGAGGCGATTGTGCTACCCACTGCGCCACCGTGCGGCCCATATTTAATTTTTATTTTTATTTTTTCAAAAGCAAAAACAACAATTATATTTCTTCGCCATAGAGAGATTATATTTTATATTATTTTATTTTAGTTATCAAGACAATAATTATGTTTCTTCCCCATGGAGATATTTGATTATATTTTATTTTATTTATTAAAAGCAACAATTATATTTCTTCCACATATAGAGAGATTATATTTTATTTTATTAAATTTTATTTTATTTATCAGAAGCAAAAACATTTATATTTCTTCCCCATGGAGGTATTTTATTTTATTTATCAACAATTATATTTCTTCTTAATGGAGATTTATTTTTTAGTATTATATTTATTACTAAATTGAATTTCAAAGGCAGTCACTTGGCAGATTTTATAGATTTTATGCAAATTATTTGCATTTTTTTAAATAAATATTTAATTTTTAATTGACTTCTAAAGCCACTAATGGATCTACATTAAAAAAAAAATGTGTATGAAAAAATACACCACCACTGTGCCCATAATACATTTACAAGTTCTAACTTTGCATAAAAAATAGTTGGTCACTTCAAACTTTTTTCTCTCTTTTTTAGAGCCTATATTTGTTCTTCAAACTGAGGTAAATGGCACGACAGGCTAATTTGTAGTCTAAGAAAAGGCTACAGGACATAAAAAAGGCTGAATCTTTTCATCTCGGTTGCTTGTCATTTGGTCAAAAGTGTCTTTAGAAGTCAGTAATTTAAGACGGAGGGAGCCCCCCTGAGCAACACTTGAGCTCAAGTGCTTCACTCTGGAGTTTGCCGTTCTCATATCTAGAAATCAAACTTTTAACCACTCATCTGTTTTTATGTACCGTCTACAAAAACAGTCGAGAGCTCAGACAGTACATGAGACTCAGAAAGTCATTTCAAATGTCTAGTCTGAAAAATGTGTCGCTGTCCAGCTAAGAGTAACACTCCACACACACACACACACACGTCATCCGTCTTTGTTTCCTCTTGTCCCCCTTTAATGATCATACCATCTGTGAGTGTGATTTTTTTTTTTTTTTTTGTTTTAAGGGACTCCCTCGATTGGGTTTTCAGCAACACGCCACAGTGACCTCAACTTTCCATTTTAGCCACTTCTGTCATTATATTATTTTGATCGTTTAAACAGTTTTTCCAGATATTATTTTATTTTGTCACCATTCATTTCATTGTCAAATGCATGGTAGACTTCTCTTTATTAATTTAATTTAATATTTTTATTTTATTTTATTCTATTTTATTTTACACAATCGTTCCCATTCATTTCAATGTCAAATGCATGGTAGACTTAAATGTACTCTATTTATTGATTTAATTATTTATTTAATTTTATTTTACACAATCATCCCCATTCATTTCAGTGTCAAATGCATGGCAGACTTAAATGTACTCTCTTTATTGATTTATTTATTTATTAATTTAATTTAATATTATTTTACACAATCATTCCCATTCATTTTAATGTCAAATGCATGGCAGACTCTCTTTATTTTATTTTATTTTATTTTACACAATCATTCCCATTGATTTCAGTGTCAATTATATTGATTAAATGGATTCTCTTTATTTTTTTTTCTATTTTATTTATTTTATATAAGCATTCCCATTAATTTCTTTTTTTTTTTTTTTGTGAATATTAATTTATTGAGTTTTTGCATTTACAATTTAAAGCAGTACATTACCTCTCCCCTACCACAACCACGGCATTAAAAGAAGAAAAAAAAACAAAAAAGATAAAATATATATCGTTCCAGACTTTCTGAGTTGACGGTGAGAAAACAGAGTGTATCATATTTGTTCAGTTCATATATTATCATTTAACATGAGACGCTTGGCAACATCTAAAAGAAGGAATGTACAAAAAAGGAGCATCCTAATACAAAAAAAAACTAAACAAATAAACAGATCATATCATCTTGAATCACAAAACCTTCCAGACATATCAAAGTTAACAGTGAGGGATTTCATTGTCATGTTTTTAGTCAATACGTAATAGGGTTGGTAACATTCAAAGAGTACAAAATAAAAATAACGTAGAAAAAAAAATATTATAAATAAAAATAAATAAATGAATTTATTCTAAAGGCCAGGGAATTCTTCAAAGTACTAAATAAAGAGGACCATTTGTCTAGGAACCTGTGTTTTGAGCCTCGAATCATGCATTTAATCTTTTCCGATTGAATGTAAGACATCACTTCGTTTATCCAGCCAGCGTGTGTTGGGGGTCTGCTCTTTGCATTCCCATTCATTTCAGTGTCATCACATGCAAGACTTCAATGGTCTCTCTTTATTTATTTATTTGTTTACATAAGCATACCCGTTCATTTCAATGTCGATTACATTGCTGACTAAAATGGATTTTCTTTATTTTATTTTATTTTATTTTATTTTATTTTATTTTATTTTATTTTATTTTATTTACGCAAGTATTCCCATTCATTTCAATGTCAATTACGTGACTGGCTTAAAATTGTATTTTATTTACACAAGCATTCCCACTGATTTTATTGTCAATTGAAAATGGACTCTCTTTATTTTTATTTTTAATTTAATTTAATTTTATTTTATTTTATTTTATTTTATTTTATTTTATTTTATTTTATTTTATTTTATTTTATTTATTTACACTAGCATTCCCATTGATTTCAACATCAATGGCATGCAAGATTTCCTAATTCTTACACCACGCATTTACATTTAACACCTTTAAAGTTATCAGAATATCAACTCTTAAAACCAAAAAATAAATCCCCATATCATTCCTCGAAATCATTCTGAATCCACTGAAAGCCCATTATAATAAATCCAATGGTTTATTTATGATACAGAGCCGTTATCACATCAGACATTGAGCTGTTCATGTCTTTTGAAGTGTCTTCATAACATAAATGTGATTTAGTGTTTCCACGTGAGACTCTGACTGAGAACAAAGGCTTCACATAAACACGCACATGATTTCTCTATTCATCTGAATTAAACTGCTTAGCATGATTCAAGACCACTGCTCACCTGACCTAAATTTTCATCCAAATTCAATTTACTGACCGTGATGTACTCATGCTTTGTGTTCTATGCCACATTGGCTTCTGAATTCTTGTTTACTCTCTGGCCTAAATCTCACTCTATCATTTTTGGATCAACCCTTAATTAGAAGCTCTCTTTGTAGTCAGCATATTTTGGGGGATTTCTTTCTGTTCGTGAGGCATGAAAAGGCAACGCTAGTCTCGTCTACACAGACATGCCACATCACTGACATGTTTTACATTTTGTTCTCGGTACATGCACATTGAATTAACACACATTAACAAGGAAGTATGCATTATCTTTTATATACAGTTGACGTAAGAATTATTAGCATCCCTTTGAATTTCTCCTTTAAATATTTCCCAAATGATGTTTAACAGAGCAAGGAAATTTTCACAGTATGTCTAATAATATTTTTTCTTCTGGAGAAAGTCTTATTTTCTTTATTTCGGCTAGAATAAAAGCAGTTTTAAATTTTTTTAAAAGCCATTTCATGGTCAAAATTATTTTAAGCTTTAAGCTATATTTTTTTCAATAGTCTACAGAACAAACCATCATTATACAATAACTTGCATAATTACTGTAACTTTCCTAGTTAACCTAGTTAAGCTGTATAGAATTGTCTTGAAAAATATCTAGTCAAATATTATTTACTGTCATCATGGCAAAAAAAATAAATAAATCAGTTATTAGAAATGAGTTATTAAAACTATTATGTTCAGAAATGTGTTGAAAACAGAAATTTGGAGGGGGGGGGGCAAGGGGGCTAATAATTCTGACTTTAACTCTATGTATATATTTAATATATGTTATACAAACACAAAAAAGGCTAAACTTAAAAGATATTTTTTAAATATATATTTATATAAGTATATTTTGTATTGCATGCATATTTTTTTCTAAATGTTTTTGTGAAATACATACTTTAAAGTATATATTTAAAATGTATTCCAGTAAAATGCATTAACATTTCAAGAAAATATTTATTTTAATGTCTAAAATATTTAGCAAGAAACCTAAAAAAAATCTTCTTGACTGCCACTGTAACAAATCAAAATTACAGGTATATATATTTTAGCTGTACACAATTTTTACAGTTGTACTCAATTCATACACTTTTACTAAACTATTTTATTTTTGTAGGTAGTGCTGTCGCCTCACAAGAAGGTCGCTGGTTCAAGCCTCGGCTGGGTCAGTTGGCGTTTCTGTGTGGAGTTTGCATGTTCTCCCTGCGTTCCCGTGGGTTTCCTCCGGGTGCTCCGGTTTCCCCCACAAGTCTAAAGACATGCAGTAAAGGTGATTTGGGTAAGCTAAAATTGTCCGTAGTGTATGAGTGTGTGTGGATGTTTCCCAGAGATGGATTGTGGCTGGAAGGGCATCCGCTGCATATAAAAAAATGTGCTGGATAAGTTGGCGGTTCATTCCGCTGTGGCGACCCCAGATTAAAAAAAAGGACAAAGCCGAAAAGAAAATAAATGAATGAATTTTATTTTTAGATGTAAATTTTTTTTGTTAAGTTTTAGAGTAACATTCTTCCAAATCGGGGCGTCATGGTGGTGCAGTGGGTAGCATGATCGCCTCTCAGCAAGAAGGTTGCTGGTTCGAGCCTCGGCTGGGTCAGTTGGCATTTCTGTGTGGAGTTTGCATGTTCTCCACGTGTTCGCATGGATTTCCTCCGGGTGCCCCGGTTTCCCCCACAAGCTAAGCTAAATTGTCCGTAGTGTATGTGTGTGAATGAGTGTGTATGAATGTTTCCCAGTGATGGGTTGCAGCTGGAAGAGCATCCGCTGTGTAAAACATATGCTGGATAAGTTGGCGGTTCATTCCGCTGTAGCGACCCCAGATTAATAAAGGGACTAAGCTGAAAACAAATCCTTTTCCAAATCCTTTTTTTTTTTTCAAATATTTGAGACTTACAACCTCCATCCACATTCAGTTGTAAGTTTGAAACTGTATTTACTTGACCCTGAAATACTTATTGGAATATATTTTGGTATACGAAGTAACAAAATTTTTTTGTATTGCGTCCCAAAGATTTTAAAACATGTATTAAGCATGTATTTTATACACTGTTTTTTAAAAATACCATATAGGCCTGTACTAGGTTCTCAAGCAATGGACCACATAGTGACCTCAAATGTTTTATTTGGAATAATTATAATAATTGTGTTAATTTTAAAGTATGTCGCATGACTGATGGCTGGATTTTATGCCACTAATTAACTAAAAATGAACAGTATTTTAACTTAAAAAGCCATCGAATATTTTATTTTTATTTTATTTTATTTACATAAGAATTCCCATTCGTTTCAATGTCAATTGAATGGCTGACTTTAATGGACATTCTTTATTTTATTTATTTATTTTTTTATTTTTTTATTTATTTATGTATTTATTTATTTATTTATTTATTTATTTATTTATTTTTTTTTTTTTTTTTTTTTTTACACAACCATTCCCATTCATTTCAATGTTAACTGCATAGCGGACATAAATGGACTTATTTATTTTATTTTATTTTATTTTATTTTATTTTATTTATATACAGTGCTCAGCATGTATAAGTACACCTCTCACAAATCTCTCTCTCTTTTAAATTCATATTTTAATAGGAAGCTATACAATATTCTATTTGTGCATATACATTAGATTAGTCACTACTGAAGTCAAATCTGGAGTTTATCTAACATAATAACTTAAGATAATGGTCCAAAAACTAGGACACCCAAGGTTATAAGTTATAGAAAAATATTAAATACAAATTTAAAAAGAGGAAAAATCAAGAGCAGCAAAAAATGTAAAAATTTAGTTGTACATTTTTAATAGATATATCTGTTTAATAAATCTATTTTGTTTAAATGCATCAAAATACATTGCCTATATTCACTGAGAAATGGATACAAATATTCATTTTCAAAATGGAGTGTACTCAATAATGTTGAGCTCTGTATATTTATTTTTTTATTTGTCAGCATTTTTTGGGGGATTTCTTTCTTTTGGTGAGTTATGAAAAGCCAACGCTTCTGACATGTTTTATCTTTCATTCTTGGTGCACACAAGGTGAATAAGTACACATTAACAAATAAACAAACCATTCATTTCAGACTCACAAAAAAAACATATTCAGTCATTTGAGGAGCTTGAAGGCAAATTGTTGTGTGATGCTAAGGAGTGATAGCAGAGTACATTAGCGCTCTGGTGCCACTGTGGAGCCATGCTATTTGGTTGTATAATCAGTTTTGAGGTCATATTCGCCACAGGCTCCGCTACTGTGAACTTTTACTGTAGATCACAAGTCTGAAAAACAAAACAAGAACACTATGTGCTCCAGGTAACTTCTTCTCACTCCTTGAAACCGATAATTAGCCGTTAGCATGGGCGCTAATGACAAGGCGTGTCAGTAGTTCTGAGATAGCGTTTTTGCCTCAGGGTATCAGTCCAGATCTGGCTTTTCAAGTTCACCCCCTGTCTCTTTTGGTAAAGATGATGTTTGGGAGGTCTGTGCGAATGCTGTAATGAGCACTTATTGTGTGTTATACAACATCTTTTTGTTGCCTGTTACAAAATAGGTGACACAAATACGTTTATTGGTTTGTATAAGAGGACATGATGTTTGAGATGTTTGCGAACAGAATGTGGTTTGTTGTAAATCACCTCTAAACTTGACAGAAAGTCACATTAAGTCATTTTAGAGGAGCAAAGTGCATGAAGGAGATTGTGAATGTCTATTTTCTTAAGATTATCAATACTGGCATATAGGTTAGTGTTTTATTTTTAATGTCTGTCTTGAACAGTCTCCATCTGATAAACCGTTGTCTGTAAAATGCAGTAAACTTTGACTTTACATTTTCAATGTGATGAATTAAAAAATTAATCATATAAAATCACCTGCGATTTATGCTTATTATTATTTGTAAAATTAAAGACAATTTTACCAATATTACAGCTAGACACACCAAACTTTCCTTCAGGTTGTCAATTAGAGCAGTGTTTCTCAACCACGTTCCTG
Source organism: Danio kyathit (assembly GCA_903798195.1). Lineage (NCBI taxonomy): Eukaryota > Metazoa > Chordata > Actinopteri > Cypriniformes > Danionidae > Danio > Danio kyathit. The sequence continues at coordinate 14,489,874 of LR812522.1, forward strand.
TAGGATCACCAGCACTGCATGTTTTGGATGTCTTCTTCGTCTTTCGCACCCATTACAGGTTTTTCAGTCTCTGCTAATGGGCTTGATGATCTGAATCAGGTGTGTTTGATTAAGGAGACATTTGCTGCATCCCAATTCACATACTTATACTACGCCTTAAAAGTATGTACTATTTTTGTAAAGGAAAAGTATATACTTTTGAGTGTGTAACAGAAGAGTATGCAAGCTTTGGGACATGCTTCTTCCTCGTTAACAGATCATTATGTTGCTTCCCCTGTCAATCATCTCGACACATCATCCACTTTCTTTCATATTTAATTACCTACCTTATTGGAGAAGCAGCAGCAGGATAATCTGCCATTCGTGAGTCTTTCATGCAGAGAAATCTCTTCAGGTCTTTGGAAATTTATGCATTCAGAAGTTAATGTCCTAACACATCTTGATATAAGTTCACATTGTTGTTGTAGATGAAATATAACACGGAAAATGCAGTTTAAACATGCTCCAGTTGGCTAGAATTTAATTAACAGTCATTCAAACATCTATACCGAAGCCTCTCTACTTGATGGTTGGTCTAGCGCGTCCGCCATGTTTGTAGTTTGTTTACACTTTTTACCCAAGCTTGTAGTTCTGAACAAATTCACATCCAACGCGCAATATTAGCGGTTAGAGTATGGACGCTTCTACACTTTGAGTTTTTACCGGAAATAGTAAACCATCCGGGACCCTTTGGCATACTCTTTTCAACATATTATGGTTTGAGACATACTCATTCTACTTTCAAATACTATTTAGGATGATAGTATGCGATTTGGGATGCAGCTATGGTAAATGTGCAGTGCTGGTGATCCTCCAGGAACGTGGTTGAGAAACACTGATTTAGAGATTTTTTACATGAAGTGAAAAAAAAAACATTAACTAATAATATATAAACATAGACCACATTAAAGTCTCTTAATCACAAAAACACTAAACAGCATATAATATTATTAATAATAATATTAAGACACCAAATCACCGTATTAAAATGATTTCTAAATAAGGCATTCTATATATGACAATAAAGACATGGAGCAAGAGTTGTACTGTTAAATGTTAAATGCAATATTTTAATCTCTTTCTGCCATATAAGTGGTAATCTGTGCTGTATTATTCTGAATTCATCCATCCTTTTTGTTTCACATACTAGTAGTATTTAGGGCAGTATTTACTAGGGTAAGCTGTAGTAAACATAGATTAGTCCTGGATCTAAAATCACATACTCTGTAAAGCAAGTCTTTGTTTAGATTTATACTTTGTAACACCTAAAAAGTGTGTTCTATATAAAATTAGTGTGTGTGATATGAGTATAATGCCAATTGCACAGTATCGCTTTACTTTGATGGCAGATTTGCTTATTTAAATGGAAAATTCACTTCATTTTGACTTAATATTTCTGAGAACAAAATGATACAGAAAATGGGTTTTAATTTAAGAATTTTGTATATATTTGTATTAGAAAGAAGACAAAAAACTTTAAATAAGAACATAAAATGTTTTGTAGTATATTAAACAGACAATCATTACTACTCTTATGTGTACTGGTTGCCGTGTAGTTGCATTGTAACTTATATTCAAGTAAAGGGACCATCAACATCAAGTGATACTGTGCAACTGGCATTATATTCATACTACACTCATTATTTTAAATAGAAAACACTTTTTAGGGGTTATAAAGTAAGTATAAATTTAAACAAAGACTTGCTTTACAGAGTATGTGATTTTAGATCCAGGCCTACTGTATGTTTACTATAGCTATTTTATTGCCTATTTAATGAATTCAGACATACTTATTTTGTCAAATACAATGTTTGACCTACATTATAGGTGTAGTTTGCCATGCTCTGTGGAGCTACTGATTAGCTAGCTCGTGTTCATTTGAATCAGGTGTTGTGTGTCTAATGGAGAAGGGACACTCTGTAGACCTTGTGAACTTCATCTGATGAAGTTTGGCATCAGCACAGTACCACTCCAGCTCAAGGTAAACACTAGCAGACCCCCAGACGCCACCCTATAAAGTTTGATGCTGTTATGGAGATGATATTTTATATGCTTGAAAATAAATAGACTCTTTAAGAGAAACCGTTTATGATTTAAAAATAAAAAGGCAGACAGCTCTATCTCTCTTTCTGTCAATCTGGAGATGTTTGTGTTATATTTGGACGTGCCCACTAAAACACGCACACCAACAAGTTGATTTAACATAAACTAATCCGACATGAATCAAAGTCGTGCCGTGTGCGTGGTACAGGGTTGTTTAAAGATTGGATTAGCACCGAGATAAGAGGCTCTATAAAATGCTGCTTGATGCCAAGCTGGCTAGAAATAAGTCTATCTGAGAAAGGCCGTGTCGCTTTTTCAGCAAGCTTTTTATATGAGCTAATAGGCCCGTGTGTGTTTTTGTATTTTGTGCCAGATCTGCACCTGATGTTTTGTGAGATTGTAATTCCAGAATTCATTGCATGCATTCTTGTCCTCGTAGCTCACCTTCTTTCTGTGGCTCAGATAAATTAAAACGTCCACTAACAGGGTGAATCAAGGCAGGCAAATAAAGCATTTGTGTCCTTTGGAGGCTTTGTGAGAGTTTTTTGGGCCATCCAGGTTTTGTTAGAATCCGAAAGCACGTGTTTGCTCCGTGCGCCTTATATTTCAAGTGCATCGTAGACATTAATGGAGTCATGAGTCATTCGCCTCTGCTTTGTTTGCGTTTTGGGTTTTATTATGGCTTTTAGTGCAATATTCAGTGCTCCTTTAGGGCATTTGTGGATCTGTTTTGTCTCAAAACTGACCTAGAGAGGACCTAACACCTCACGATACTACAAATCCTTCATCGGTTTGGTCTGAAATCCTGGCCTTGTGTTTGAGCTTTAATTCCACTGAAGCATCAGTTTTATTGCCATGTTTCCATTGAATTTTATTTATTTGTTTATTTAATAATTAATAAAAAATTTAAATAACACACTTTCTAGCCCGTGTGTTAAAGGTATAGTTCACCCCAAAATGAAAATCACCTCATTATTAATTCATAATTAATTCACTCATGTGGTTTTAAATATTTATGAGATTCGTTCTTCTGTTTAAAACAAAAGAAGATATTTTGAGAAATGTTGGGACCCATAGATGTCCATTGTAGGATAAAAATACTGTTGAAGTCAATAGGTGCGTCCCAAATTGCATACTTGTACACTATTCTACGCAATTTTGTAGTATAAATAGTGTAAGTAGTACTTTCACACTGAAAACTCTGAAAGGAATAAGTGCACTTTAAATACCCGGATGGTGCACTTATTCAACCATTAAAATGAAGTGTGGAAGGTTGGACACTTCACGAACTCAACGGCCGCTGCTTTACTCTTTGTTTTTGGCACAATGAGGAGAAGCTGGTCAGCTGACCTGAGAGAACGAGAGGGCTTAAAAACAAATAAAAGAATCTTACACTGTATTCTAAAATGAACTGGAAACCAGTGAAGCGAAGCTAACACAGGGGAAATGTGGTCATATTTGCGAGTATCAATTAACAGGCGTGCTGCATCTTTTTGCACCATTTGCTAAAGGCAATAGCTGACCTGCTACTTCCTACATACAGTGCATTACAGTAATCTAACCGAGTGGTCATAAAAGCATGGATTACTGTCTCAAACGGTTGTTTTGGTATATATTGCCTTATTTTTGCTAGTTGTCTTAATTGAAAAAAAGCTAGATTTAACTACCACTCTAATCTGATTGTCAAATTTAAAATCTGGGTCCAATTTCACCCCTGAATTTGTGACTGTAGGCTTAATATGCTGAGCTATCAAACCCAAATTGAATAGTGGAGTCCCAACAGTACCTTCTAAAACCATTACTTCTGTTTTGTTTTCATTAAAACTTAAAAAATGTAAATTATTAGTGTGCCATTTGGGATGCAGCTAATGGGTCTCAGCAACCAGGATTTCTCAGAATATCTTCACCCATAGATGTGCATTGTAGGATAAAAAAATATTATGGACATCAATGGGTCCCAGCAACCAGGGTTTTTCAAAATATCTTTTTTTGATGACAGAATTTTCATTTTTGGTTAAACCATCCTTTTAAAGAACCAATAAATTATCAATAAAAATGAACTTGTGCTTCAGAAGTAGTTCACAAAAAAACACTGTAACTGTGTAACTAAAAAAATGTCCACGTATCGAAAGCAATATTGTTAAAATCAGAGATGCCCAAAGATGCCATCCCATCTGAAAAGAGAGTGAGAATGATGGAGAGGTGGTTGGGGTGCCTTTGACAGTGATGTAAATACGTCAGCAAGACATCTGCGGGCAATATATATATATATACAGTATATAAGCAACGTTTTCTAGTTAATTTAAAAATATTACAGAATAACTTAGAAAATTACATGACAAATTTAATATATACGGTTTGGTATATATTCGGCCCACACTCCTTAATCAAGTTTGTTTTTGGCCCCTTTATTGGAAAAAGTTTGGGCACCCCTGGTTAAAATGGTGTGAAACCAGCTATAGACACTGTATTAGACATGTTAGACAAATAGATTTTGATGTCACTTTGTAAAGAAACCCTACATGTCCTCATGAGTTTCACCCTGGTTTAGATTTGGTGTGCATGTATATACAGTAGTCAACATTCGAAGTGAACATGTTTTCAAAATTGTCCTAGGACAAGAATGGGTGGTCTTCAATAGTTTTAGGACAGTTTTAATCCACATCAAATCTTGACTACTTTAGATATCAGCATATAGATGGTCATATCTCTATTTTCCCCCTGAATTCTTGGCATGCATTAGTAAAGTGTGTGTATATAGGTAAAATAGGCACAGTTGCTTGACGCAGCTGTTGGGTCCATCACTATCCATCCTGTCACGCTATGGGACACCACCTCACATTCTTTCAATTTCTGAAGTCACACAAAACCCCAGAGGTCACCCAGAACACACTGTGGGGACATGACCCTTATAAACCTGCTTTCCCCATGTGTTAGCCTTTTAGCATTAGCATTCATGCTTAAAACCTTCCCGTAAAGGCGGCCATATGGTGCGATCAAACCGCTGCTTTTCTTCCAGCTTTGAACACATATTCCCCTCTGGAGTATGATCTTCAAAGAGCTAACGCTAAACAGTTGTAGCCTCTCCTTAGAAGATCCCAATAAAATCATACTGTTTGTAAAGTGAAGGATTAAGCGTGTAATTTCTTTAAATAGCTATTCAAGATACAAAAAATGTTGGTGTAAGAATTCACTTAAACAGCTTTAACCTCTATGTCATTGGTCGTAAATACTCCAGTGCAGCAGTAATGATAATTAATGTACTTTTTTGTATGTGTGAGAAACTTTTTTGTTATCTTCAGAATGACTAATCTAGTCGAATTGCATGATTATGCTGTAGTATGTTAGCAATATAAACCGTAATACACATGCTAGACACAGTTCCCTCACAACTCAAACAAATAATTAACTCAAAAAAAGCCACAGTTTAGTGCCCTATCGCTCCATGCTAACCGAGTGTGTTTCACACTAGCAGCCTGACTGACACATTGGCTGATTTACAACACTGCTTCTTGTGGTTTCAAGGCACACACTTGCGTAATGTCTGGGGCGCTCGCATTGTGGTTTGGGAGAAAATGTACATATGCTGGCTCTGTGAAAATAAATGTCATATTAGTGAGAGGAATCATATTCTCTGGAGCTGAAGTGTGAAATTATAAAAAAAGGATTCTCCTTTTTCCACATCGGGCATTTTGCCTGCGTCAACTGAGCCTGTCAGCAAACCAGACCAAGAGTAAGCAGATATTGGATTAAATGAGAGAGTGTGAGTGGACTTAAAAATGCCGTTTAGAGACATCACTGTCCAATGTCCAACCTAAAATCGACCAAATATCAACGTCTAATCTTGTTACACCTTGACGTTGTGTGGACGTTACCACTTTGACATCTATCAGATGTTGAATTTCGGTCACTTTCTAACACAACCTAAAATCAACGTAATATCAACGACTAATCATGGTACATCTTGACGTTGTGTGGACGTTACCACTTTGACATCTATCAGACGTTGGATTTCGGTCAATTTCTAACACAACCTAAAATCAACCAAATATCAACGTCTAATCATGTTACACCTTAACGTTGTGTGGACGTTACCACTTTGACATCTATCAGACGTTGGATTTCGGTCAATTTCTAACACAACCTAAAATCAACGTAATATCAACGTCTAATCTTGTTACACCTTGACGTTGTGTGGACGTTACCACTTTGACATCTATCAGATGTTGAATTTCGGTCACTTTCTAACACAACCTAAAATCAACATAATATCAACGACTAATCATGGTACATCTTGACGTTGTATGGACGTTACCACTTTGAAATCTATCAGACGTTGGTATTCGGTCACTTTCCAACACAACCTAAAATCAACGTAATATCAACGTCTAATCATGTTACACCTTAACGTTGTGTGGACGTTACCACTTTGACATCTATCAGACGTTGGTATTCGGTCACTTTCCAACACAACCTAAAATCAACCAAATATCAACGTCTAATCATGTTACACCTTAACGTTGTGTGGACGTTACCACTTTGACATCTATCAGACGTTGGATTTCGGTCAATTTCTAACACAACCTAAAATCAACGTAATATCAACGTCTAATCATGTTACACCTTAACGTTGTGTGGACGTTACCACTTTGACATCTATCAGATGTTGAATTTCGGTCACTTTCTAACACAACCTAAAATCAACCAAATATCAACGTCTAATCATGTTACACCTTAACGTTGTGTGGACGTTACCACTTTGACATCTATCAGACGTTAGATTTCGGTCAATTTCTAACACAACCTAAAATCAACGTAATATCAACATCTAATCATGTTACACCTTAACGTTGTGTGGACGTTACCACTTTGACATCTATCAGATGTTGAATTTCGGTCACTTTCTAACACAACCTAAAATCAACCAAATATCAACGTCTAATCATGTTACACCTTAACGTTGTGTGGACGTTACCACTTTGACATCTATCAGACGTTAGATTTCGGTCAATTTCTAACACAACCTAAAATCAACCAAATATCAACGTCTAATCATGTTACACCTTAACGTTGTGTGGACGTTACCACTTTGACATCTATCAGACGTTGGATTTCGGTCAATTTCTAACACAACCTAAAATCAACGTAATATCAACGTCTAATCATGTTACACCTTAACGTTGTGTGGACGTTACCACTTTGACATCTATCAGATGTTGAATTTCGGTCACTTTCCAACACAACCTAAAATCAACGTAATATCAACGACTAATCATGGTACATCTTGACGTTGTATGGACGTTACCACTTTGAAATCTATCAGACGTTGGTATTCGGTCACTTTCCAACACAACCTAAAATCAACCAAATATCAACGTCTAATCATGTTACACCTTAACGTTGTGTGGACGTTACCACTTTGACATCTATCAGACGTTGGATTTCGGTCAATTTCTAACACAACCTAAAATCAACCAAATATCAACGTCTAATCATGTTACACATTAACGTTGTGTGGACGTTACCACTTTGACATCTATCAGACGTTGGATTTCGGTCAATTTCTAACAACCTAAAATCAACCAAATATCAACGTCTAATCATGTTACACCTTAACGTTGTGTGGAAGTTACCACTTTGACATCTATCAGATGTTGAATTTCGGTCACTTTCTAACACAACCTAAAATCAACCAAATATCAACGTCTAATCATGTTACACCTTAACGTTGTGTGGACGTTACCACTTTGACATCTATCAGACGTTGGATTTCGGTCAATTTCTAACACAACCTAAAATCAACCAAATATCAACGTCTAATCATGTTACACCTTAACGTTGTGTGGACGTTACCACTTTGACATCTATCAGACGTTGGATTTCGGTCAATTTCTAACACAACCTAAAATCAACCAAATATCAACGTCTAATCATGTTACACCTTAACGTTGTGTGGACGTTACCACTTTGACAACCTAAAATCAATGTAATATCAACGACTAATCATGGTACATCTTGACGTTGTGTGGACGTTACCACTTTGACATCTATCAGACGTTGGATTTCGGTCAATTTCTAACACAACCTAAAATCAACCAAATATCAACGTCTAATCATGTTACACCTTAACGTTATGTGGACGTTACCACTTTGACATCTATCAGACGTTGGATTTCGGTCAATTTCTAACACAACCTAAAATCAACCAAATATCAACGTCTAATCATGTTACACCTTAACGTTATGTGGACGTTACCACTTTGACATCTATCAGACGTTGGATTTCGGTCAATTTCTAACACGACCTAAAATCAACGTAATATCAACGTCTAATCATGTTACACCTTGACGTTGTGTGGACGTTACCACTTTGACATCTATCAGACGTTGGTATTCGGTCACTTTCCAACACAACCTAAAATCAACCAAATATCAACGTCTAATCTTGTTACACCTTGATGTTGTGTGGACGTTACCACTTTGACATCTATCAAACGTTGGATTTCGGTCACTTTCCAACACAACCTAAAATCAACCAAATATCAACGCAATTTGACATTGTTATTGGACGTCGAAATAACATTGTCCTTAGACGTTGGCTAGATATTGAATTTTGGTCAGCTGACGTCATGGCCTAAATCTAACCTAATATTAACGTCTTATGATGTTGTGTGCCTGCTGGGTTGTTAGCATGCCTAAATTGTCTAAATCTCAGTTTTCTGAATCCCATTTTCCTGTTTCCTGTGCTTGTATCAGTCAGAGAGTGCTTTTCTGGTTTCACCTTAAAGCTTTACCCACTCGCTCACACAATGATAGTGATGACAGAGATGTTTTGAGTGTGTGTGTGGCCGAATGGCCTTGAAGCAGGGGCAGGTGTGAGTCTTTATGCTTTTAGAAACAGTAAGCAGAGGTCAGAGGCTGAGTTGTGAATGAAGCGATCAGGTGTGCAGCTTTTTCAGCTGCAGGTTTTAAGGTGCAAACACGACACTTTCTGCATTGACCTCTGACTATTAGGTCCAGATGATGGTTAACCTGCAGGCCCAACATTTAAGTTTGTTCCGCTTGAATTCTTCATATTTGGTTAGATAATTGTATGAAGACGAATCGTGGATAGCTATGGGTTAACTTTACATTAAACCCTCCTGTCATGCTCACATCTCACCCCTTACTTTAGAGTTAGTGTTTAACATGAATTTATAGAATTAGACTTAAAATAACTGCAGTGAAAATACAAATAGGCCATGAAAAATGTATTACAAAATGAACAATAGATGACCGAAATCAAAATGGTCAATAGACCGCTCGCTAAAATAACTATCACAGTGTCTGACCAAAGAAATTGAACTTTTAATCCATTTGAATTATTTATCAACCAGCAAAGCACAAACAAACTGTATCCTTACATACATGAACACTGAAAAAAATTTATCATTGGGTTTACTCAATTGTGGTTGCAAAAATTTACATGGGCTGAATTTAAACAATCAAATGAAGTTAATCATTACTAAATTTAATTAGTTTGTTTAGATTCAGCCTATGTAAATTGTTTTCAGTAAATATGTAATTGTAACTATGGTAAATCTGATTTAAAACATTCTGCTACATGACTATTTTGCTTGAAAAAAGACACTAAAGGGGCTCGTCTGTCTTTTTTTCCTGAATGTATGAATTGTACTTTCCATTCAAAGTTTCCAGAGCACAGGCATCTTGATCTGCTTCTGACAATTAAACCCCTTAACCTGGCATGGGGTCTTAAAAACACATCTCGTGCCAGTACACTCAGAAAACAGTACCAGTCTAGACTAGGTCTAATCTTCAGGAAACAATCTTTTAACATGCATGCCTCCTAATGCATTCACAATCTGCCTCCATCAGTAAAGTACAACATTTTGTATGTAAGTCTGTATAAGTGAAGCCAATGAATCCATTAATCAGAAACGCTGTTTCTTAATGGTAATGATGCTCTTTTTGGACGCTCTGATCTCGAATTTCACCACTGATGTGAATGCCACATTGTTTTCCCCTTGACTTCATCTCTTTTGGTCTTCTTCTTATGTAACCCCCCTGTTTCCAGACTTCAGACCCAAATAACGGTGTGATAATTGAACATGTCTAAGCATTTCTCTTTCTTTGGTATTAACATACCTGGTGTCAGTCAGTCATAGCTGTATTAAAGTCTACCATTGAGGCGACGTTTCACCTGATACTTCATATGAGTGGAGCAGATGTTGTTTTGGTTGAAATAATTTAATTCAAAGCAGGTAATTATATTGGTATCTGTCATGCAAGCTGAAGTTCTTATTGTTGACTGCCAGACGGTCTCTGATGCTATATTTACAACAAAAGGGCTTTTTGAATTACAGGCATTAAGCGTGCAATTTGCCCTCAAATGTTGTTGAAACCTGCCTAACAGTTTTCTGAATGAAAAGTTCACACTGTTGCATGTGGTTGATTTGAAGCTCTCTGCATGCATTCCTGCATAATTATGCAGATGGAAAAATATTAAGAGGCCGCTGAAAATTTCTCAGTTTCTTGCTTGATTAATTAGGTATGGATTTGAGTAATACATTTATATTTATTATGAAATATTAGTATAACATTAACAGACTGCTTTTCAGTTTCTCTGAATTTACAAGTTATAGTGTTTAAATTATAGTAAATTTTAATCACAATTTAAACACACATTTATATTCATTGTAGACAAAATAATGAATCTCGTCAAAAGTGACGGAATGTTTAATTCCTCCTGACGACCTGAAACCTGCAATAATCTGTATAAAAACGAAACATAGCCAAGGGAATGGGACAACTGCATAAATAATACATTACACGAAATTAACCCGAAAATAAATGAAAGACACTTTGCAAATTATAATATTGAGACCAGGCATGAACAAACTGTCTATACTAGAAGTCAAATTGTACATTCTAGGTTGACTCATTTGTACAGTGCTCAGCATATATGAGTACACCCCCCACAAATCTCTCACGTAAAATAATATTTTCTATATGATGCTATACAATATTATATTTGTGCATATACATTAGATCAGTCAGTACTGAAGCCAAATCTGGATCTTATCTAACCAAATAACTTACAATAAGGGTACAAAAAATAGTAGCCCAATTTTATATGTTAGGGAAAAATATTAAATACAAATTTTCAAAAATAGCAAAAATGAAGAGAAGCAAATAATATATACAATTTTGTTGAAATTATGTAGTTTGTAATTTTTTTTTGCAATAATTTGCATAAATTAAATTCTAAAAGTTCTGTGACTAAAATATAATTTTAATAAATATATCTGTTTAATAAATCTGTTTTGTTCAAATGCACCAATTTATATTACCCATATTCTATGAGAAATTGAAAAAAATATTCATTTTCAAATGGGGTGTACTCCATTATGCTGAGCACTGTAAATGTTGAATAACGAAGCACCACCTAAATGTAATTTCTGCCAAACTGCTCTTACCATGAAACATGTTTTGCTGGAACGTGCATGGAAGTTTGAATACCAGTAGACAAAATTTTGAAAAAAGGAGAGTACTTTGATGGACATTTTTAATGTAAGAATCTTAAGTTATTTATCAAATATTGCACTGAAAAATCATATTTAACTTTGAATATATTTTATTTGTGAACATTTATTTGTGTTATATTTATATATTTGTCTATGTAACGTTTATTGTAATACAAAGTTGTTTTTTATCATGTAATATGTTTATGTATATTCATTTCGTCACGAAATAGCCATAAGTTGCTGAGTTAATGAATAAATAAATAAATAAAAAATAGACAAAATAATGCCAACATTTAAGAGAAAATGAAAACAAAAAAGCAGCCTTAAGGGCTATTTTTGGGAAATTAATAGGACATTTCTAGGATTATCTGTTTAAAAAATCTTGTGGGTTAAAAAAATCAGTATTGAGAATCACATTTGAATTCCAAATTGAGTGGTAACACTTTATTTTGATGGTCCATTTGAGTAGTAGACTGCCTAATATCTGTTGATACTGCTCCTCCAGCAGACATTTAACTGACTATAAGAAACTTTGCAAGTACAAGTCAACTTACACTAACTCCAACCCTAACCCCAACCTAACAGTCTACTTATATAATCTAATGAGAATTAGTTGGCATGTAGATGCAATGTAACTTAAATTCAACAAACGGACCATCAAAATAAAGTGTGACCAATTGAGTTCTTAGCCATGCATATATAAAAGTTTTGATATAATTATGGTGGGAAATTTACAAAATGTCTTCACTTTACTTATTTATCTTTAATTAATTATCTAATGAAATTTGGCCTAAAAGAAAAACAGATCCTTTAATTTACTCATAAAAAAACAGGCACACATATTTGTTGGGGAAAACCCTGATTTTCAATCACATGAATTAAAAACATTTGCAATCAAATGTCATTTTAGGCCAAAAAGTCTTTTTTTTATTTAAAATTTGGAAGAAATATCATAAGACATTTAATAAAACAACTAAATATTAACAATTTACTCAAACCCATACCTAAATCTGTAAATCCAGAGAAACTAAGAATATAAGTGGTCTCATATCTTCCGTTCCTTTATATATGTATAAACATTATTGTTATTCAACAGTTAGTTTCAATGTTTTTAAGATCATTTTGGAAGAACCGCTATGTGAAAATGTGTAAAATGCCTCAGAGATCTGCTAAAGATCGAGAAATGAAGTGTTTTGGAGAGTCTTGTATAGTAGCGATGAATCTGAAAGGCGCTCTGGGATTCATCTGGCTGGTTAACAGGAGTCGTTTAGTAGTTTATAATTGCGAAATCAGTGAAGATAATTTTAGTGAGCCACCATGTTCTTCTCCCTTCATATTCTTCTCATTAGGGCTGAACATCTAACTAGTTTTGAGGGTACTCCAAGAACCTTTTCATTTATCTAAAACACATGCATTGATGTGTATTTGATGACACTTGTGTGTGTTTTTAAGCAATACGAGAACATGTGGATTTTGACTCCATGTCTTTTACAGGCATACGTGGACACAGTTTGACCTAATCATCCGACTGTTGATACACATTCAGTACAACCAATACGATGAATTGTGCAATGAGTAAAAGTCTGCTGCTCCAATCACTCGTGCTGATCATGATTAATTAACTGAGCATGATAGTTTACATTTTACCTACTGTTCAGCTGTGTTACATAACTTTAATGGTGCAGAAACAATACATATGCATTCATAAGCTAGTTGGCTTAATAGTTTGTAGTTGTATTCATTCATTAAAAGCTAAAGACCAATTAACAATCAGAAAGGCATCTGCATGGCTGCTGGCGTGATTGTTGAAGCAGAGGCCGTACCGCTGACTCGCTGTGATCTACTTGTAGGCTGTAATTTGCTGGATTTATGGCTGGCCTGCCTTCGCTTTACTCTGACATCTGCTGTGGCTAGACATTCAATTTCAGCTGTTGCGTCACACATACATGCTCTCAGACCAAACTCCGTGTCCCGGTTCCTACGTCGGCAACTTTCAGACAAAGAAGCCTTTCACTGTGACATCAGTTTTCAATTCTGACTGCCAGACGCTCTTTGGGCCCATAAACAGAAATCGGCACTGACTTGAGGCCTGCTGTACAGCGTTCTCAGGGTCAGTCTGACTTTGTTCTTTAAGTCTCGCGTGTGTGAACGACTTTGAGGAATCAGAGAAAATGTAAATATATATAAATGTTAAATTCTAGCAGTGGAAAGCCTGATCACACCTATAACACTTACTTTACTTGCTCCCAGAGCCATTTATATCGAAGTTGATATTTAGCCGCACCATATTGGTGTTTCGTAACATCTAGTTTTTATGAGGTCTACCCCTAACCTGAAGGACCAGGACATACACACATACATTATGGACAATTTAGCTTACCCAATTCACCTACAGCACATGTCTTTGGACTGTGGGGGAAACAGGAGCACCCGGAGGAAACCCACGTGAACACTGGGAGAACATGCAAACTCCACACAGAAATACCAATTGACCCAGCTGGGGCTTCTTGCTGTGAGGCGACAGCGCTACTCTCTGCGCCACCATGCCGCCCACACCTATAATACACTCTTAAATATACAGGTTCCAAAGAGCTATTTTTGTAAATTACACAGTATTTAACTGTAATATGAACTATATTTTACTGTAGGACTTTTATGCTGCATGTTACTGTATTTAAAATGTTGCATTGTGATAATACTACTGTATATATTCTACAGTAAAGATATACAATACTGTAAATACATATACAGCAAGATAAATGCTGCTGTAAATACAGTATTGTTGCTGTAATTGATTTTCAGTAAGTTACTGGCAAACTGCTGCCGGTAAGTTACTGTAGATTCCTAACAGTGTTTCCTAATGCCATGAAACCTGAAAGAAATCTGTTCTTAAAAAACCCATTTGTTTTGTAGTGTGACAAACATGTTAATAATCAAAATAACCTTTATGTGCAATGTAAAGTTTCTTTGGATGTTAAAGTTTCTTAGCGAAACTATCAATAATAAGCAGTCCTTATATTTAAGAGTGCAACATCAACAAAAAAAGCATAACTTGTGTTTATTCAAAGCATTTACTGCAGTTCTGCAGTGTGTTTTTAGTTGTTTGAGTTCTTTAAATTGATTAGCTGTCAATGTTTTTATTTTTCATCAACTGGAAAAAGTGTTAGTAAAGTGAAACAATATGCTTCTTTGAATTTAGAATGATTTAGTGACTTAGAAATTAGGATAAAAGAAGCACTTCAAATCATCAGAGTAGCAGCAGTATATAAATGCTATGACAAGTCTAAGGCCATACGCAACTGAGTTCATTCATTCATTCATTTTCTTTTTAGCTTAGTCCCTTTATTAATATAGGGTCGCCACAGTGGAATGAACCGCCAACTTATCCAGGATATGTTTTAGGCTGCGGATGCCCTTCCAGCTGCAACCCATCACTGGGAAACATTCTTCCTTAAAAAAACGCCATCATGAAAATACAAAAAAAAAGCACTGTTGACTAATCAGAAGTCAAGAAGGGCTGTATTGATTCTGATTGGCTGCATTCTGATTCATCTGTTTAAAAATCACAGACACGCCAAAAACTTAGTTACGCCTGCTTCATGACCACTCAAAGATCAGCGTTTTTTTTTTAAATCTTCACCTGATACTGTGTTTACGTGTAAACGAACGACCAAACCGTGTAGAAAAAGCTGCGATTTTGAAAATACCCTTGTTTGTGTGGATAGAGCCTAAGTTACTTTAAATGTTTTCTTAAAATAACTTAAATATACACCACTCACCTGTGTGGAGCACACACAGAATTGCTCAATGTTTTTTCAGAAACATAGAGTGTTGAAAAAGTGTCTGGTGCATACGGACAGGAGAGAGAGTCACCTAAAGGGAAGCTCAAGGAATTTATTTGTTCCTTTTGTTTTGTTATAGTTATCGTCCTTGCTTTGAATCAACCTTTAGTCCTGTTTAGAGTGATTTTTAGATCAGTATTTTTTATTTGCTTCCTATATCGTTAAAAACGATAACCTAGCCCTGACATACCACTATCTTGCAATCAGATTTGTAGTAATAGATGTATTTTTTGTGTTGTATTTACTAGGTTTGCATGTGAACAAACGGCCAAACTGCAAAAAATACCCTTGTTCGTGTGGATAGAGCCTAAGTTAGTTTAAATCAGGGATGTCCAAACTCAGTCCTGGAGGGCCGGTGTCCTGCTGAGTTTAGTTCCAACTTGCTTCAACACACCTGCCAGGAAGCTTTTAGTATATCTAGTAAGTAGTTCAGCTGGTTCAAGTGTGTTCGATTTGGGTTGGAGCTAAACTTTCCAGGACGTCGGCCCTTCAGGACCGAGTTTGGACACCCCTGGTTTAAATGTTTTCTTAAAATGACTTAAATTTAATCCACTCACCCTACGTGTTAATAAAGTGTCTGGTGCATACGGAGAGGAGAGAGTGACACCTACAGGAGGTTTAAGCAATTTATTTATTCTTTTTGTTCTGTTATAGTTATCGTCCTTGCTTTGAATCAACCTTTAATCCTGTTTAGAGTGAATTTTGGGTCAGTATCGCTTCCTATGTTACTAAACAATAACCTATTACTATTTTACAATCAGATTTGTGGCGGTTAATGCATTTTTTGTGTTGCATCTTCTATATGAAACGATCTTGATTGTGATGCAAAACACATGCTGCTCTTTACGACCTGGTAATCCGAGCGCCTGCGTGAGCAAATAACATGGACATTTTAGAAAGGTTAGAGCAATAAAGCACTTTTGTTAATTATCAGAGCACAGAAAAGTGCACGTGAGGCCTCGAGGATCTGCATGCATCCAAGCTGCTCAAAGGAAGAGAGGCTTCAGGGCCAAGACATGGGGTTAACCACTTCTCGGAAAACGCACTGAAGCTGAGCGAGTGTGATATGGCTGCTGTTTTAGGATCGAGTCGGTCAGCATGCATGATGTGCCAGCGTTTAGAGCCCCGTTACACGTCTGCGCCTGTACCAGAGCAGCCAGCAGACGGAAAACTGAGCATTCCCTAAAAAAAAAAAAAGTTCTTTTAATGTCTGCCCGTAAGTCCAAACCATCTGCGGCTGGCCTTGCTGACAACTTAAAAATGTCTGCTAGAAACATTACAGACTGCAGCCAGATTCACCCAGTGCTGCCACTGGCTCATTCAGATGCAGATGTGCATGCAGTTGTACACGTGTGTTAAGGCAAGGCAAGGCAAGTTTATTCATATAACACATTTCATACACAATGGTAATACAAAGTGCTTTACATAAATAAAAGAAACAAGAAAATAAAAATGATTATAAAAGGGAAAGACATAATAATGTGATCTGTCGGACGTAGCATAGTGCTCATTCAGTAAAGGCACAGGTAAACAGATAGGTTTTAAGACTTGATCTGAATGTGCCTAATGTTGGAGCACATCTGATCATTTCTGGAAGCTGATTCCAGCAGCGGGGCATGCAATACAGTAGCTGAAGGCCGATTCACCCTGATTTGACTGAATTTCTAATTTACTTGATCCTAATGATCTGAGGCATCTGTTGAGTTTGTATTCAGTAAGCATATCTGTAATGTATTGATGTCCTAGGCCATTTAGTGATTTATAGACAAGTAATACTTTAAAATCTGTTCTGAATGTAACTGGGAGCCAGTGCAAAGACCTAAGGACAGGTGCTCCATCCTGCTGGTGATAAAAGTATGAACAAGTTTCTCTAAGTCCTCAATGGAAACAAGGCGTCTAATTTTTGCAATGTTTTTGAGATGATAGTATGCTGATTTGTTTACTGCTTTGACATGACTACTGAAATTCAGATCTGACTCCAGAATCACACCAAGATTCTTGACCTTATTTTTTGTTGTTTGACCCCTAGAGTCAAGGTACACATTCACCCTAAGCAAGACCAGTGAGGAGTCCGTTACGGTAATCCACTGGAAAGTCCCCACTGGAAACAAAGCATCTAAAGCTGCATTGGATCTGATTCGATTGACATTCAGGTAAATACCTAATATATATATTTTTTAAAAACATTAATCACAACAATAACTAAATAAATGATTAGGCCTTCTGTGAAATTAATTATTTTTCAAATATTTCTCTACTGTTGCTTAAAGAAAAGATTTTTAAACATAATAAAGCACATTAAAACATTTTAAAATACATTTTAAGCATAATATTTTTAAAAACTAATTTATAATCAATTTATTTGGCCTTTGCCATGATGACTGCATAATATTTAGCTAAATATTTTGCAAGATACTAGTATACAGCTTAAAGTGCGATTTAAAAGCTTAACTAGGTTAATTAGGTAAGTTGTTTGTTGTTAACAGCAGTTGTTTGTTTTGTAGCCAATGGCTAATCATATAAGTAGGTTTATAATATTGACCTTAAAATCTTTTTTTCTTATTTTTAATGCTTTTTAACTAAAATAAATAAGATATAAAAACTACAATAGGCAATACAGTAAAAAAAAAATCCTTGCTCTGTTAAACATCAAATCTTTGAAAAAAGTTGCCAACTATATGGTGATAAGTATAAAAACAATATTGTTTTAAATAATTTAAATTCATGCTTACAATTACAATAATTAGACGTTACAGTTTTCTTTTAAATATATAGGTGGGTACTACCTCTTTTTGTTTCATAAATATGTAAAAGTATGAAGAAAATTGTTGTGTAATTAACATAATTCACGAAAAAAAATTTCTTGGGTTTAGATCTAGACCTCGGGTTGCTGACCAGAGACCTCTGGTTTATGGGATGGGTGTTGCTGTATAATTTGCTTAATTTAAGAAGAAACCAAACCCACAGCACTATTTAATTGCACAAGAGTTGCTCGTCCATGTCTCACAGAGTACAGATGGGATTGTTTCACAGTGTTCTCCTAAAATTGCTCAGAAATTGAAGTTGATGATGAAGTAGGTTTTAGAAGAAATGAATAAATGTGTAGATAGTGCACTTTTGAGTTTTTAAGCAAAAACCTGAGAAGTAGAAACTTTCATTTGACCTCAATGCAGTGTACGCAATACAACTGAGAGCTCTATTGTGCTTTTTTCTATACAGGTTAATATTTTTTTTTTGAATTAGGCTTATCTATATGTTTATTTAGTTTTATTTTAGACAAATATATTTGTACTTTTATTGCTCTAACTTTTATATTTATAAATACAGTATGCACTGTAAAAAATGCAGGGTTCCACACAATTCATGTTGTCCCAACACAAATTGATTAACTTTTAACACTTTTAACAATTTATGTGGACTAAACATAAAAAAATAAGTTGTCCCAATGAAATCTCAAGAATTGTGTTGTTTTAGCTCATTTTAAATAAGTAGTTTGAATGAATAAAAAATATTTTTTTGATATCAGGCTGGATTTTTAGATTTGACCTCAATGCAGTGTACGCAATATAACTGAAAGCTCTGTTGTGCTTTTTCTTTGCTATACAGTGAGTTTATTTGAGGTCCTCACATGTGTATGTGTGTGTGTGCGCCCATAAATTGGCATAATCATCCTTTTTGTGGGTGCAGCAGAGGAAATGAAGAGTAATTAAAGTGAGCCGTTTTAGTGTTGTTTGCACAGCGAGTGACACAGTGCTAAAGAAAACAAAGAGCGCTGGGAAAACTGCAGCCATCAGCAGCAAACAGAGACCAGCGTTCAGGCAAAGCGCCAATCCAACCAAACTGCCCAACTCAACTTAACTAGTGGGCACGTGAGCGTGCGTGTTCATAATGATTAAAGACACTTCCAAAACAAAATTGAGAGGTAATCATCTCCTGTTCGCATTTCTGTATAGGTGTTAAACTCTTTGTCCAGTCCAAGTGCAGTAAAGAGTGTGAATTCTTCGCCGGCGTGATCATAATGACCGTCAGCATTGGCCATGTCAGCAGGAGACCGTTTTTCCATTCTTTTCGCCCCATATCTCCTGTTTCCTGCCTAGTAAACAGTAGTCAGCTGGGAGCGCTTACAGACACGTTTCACCTACTGTTAGCATCACGTCCAGCAAAACCCAGAGCGGCATTGATGGGTGCCAGATATGTTGTTTCTTCCATGAGAGCTGCTCACTGTGCTGCCGGGGAGCAGGAATCAGGCCAACTGTGGTTTACTCTGCTTTTTTACTAGTGTGTGTACACATAATGAAGACATATTGCTGAAAAGCTGAAAAAAATAAGGAACTAGTTTTGCATTTCATGAGGGACCAGTGCTTACAGCGCAGCAAAACAGTAGTTTTGGAGGGTGTGCATTCAGCAGTTTTAAGGATTAAAGAGGCTGTGTGTGGAATTCAGAAACATTTAAGTGATCTATTGATCATGCTCACGTAATGTACATTACAGAGAATAATGTACAGAGAATGATTGTAGTTCAATGCTTCAATATACTATTGTCAATTTTTATTATTTTATTGGCTTTGATTTGACTTGACTGACTTTTTTCCCCTCCCTAGCCACTGTGGCTATAGTGGTTTTCCAAAATGTACTTCATTAATTGCAATTTTGTTGTTGGGAAATTGCATTTTATAAGACCAAAGTTACAATTATATAGTTAAAGGCTTGAGAAAACAAATGAATTCTTATTTAACTGATAATACTTCCTCAATCAAGAGCAGTGATTGATTTTCTGATGTTTGATTAATTGTCAGATGGGAGCTGATGCACTGACCCAATATACTGATTTACGTTCACTTGTGTTAGTGTTTAGTGTTTAGAATTAGACTTATTTATATATGTATACTCTTTTAATTGTACATAAATAAGTTTGTACTTCTAATGCTATAACTTATATATTTTGAAATATGTAGTTACTGTACATGGCAGACTGTAAAAAATACACTTTCCGTTTTTTTGTGATTTACAGGTGTTTTCTGTTTATTTACAGTCATAGATATACACACTAGATATTGCATACGGACCCTGAGCTTGTGCAGTGCTCCCAGGACAATCGTCATTCAACCTCACTAGTCAAGACTAAAGCCAATGTGAAAATGCTGGACTTTAGCGCAGTGTACGGGTGTACTAATGAGCAAACAAAGAAAACAAAGCATAAAGGCAGAACATTTCATATGTAAGATTTTGTTTTTTACATTTTTGTATGTTATGAACTTTTGTGCTAAAGTATTGATGATAATACAGTCACGTACTGCATTGACCATAAGGCAAAGTAGCTCCAACTCGCACTAAATACTAGGCGTATGCTAGTTTTGTTGAATAAAAAAAGCAAACAATGTAAATGAAATATGACAACAAGACGCTGCGGTGCCAGAAACTTGTATTATTGTCGGCCACAAACAAATCGCTCCCTCCGTTAGAATTAGAAGTGAAAGCAGGAGAGGGGGTGTGTTTCAGGATATGGATTAGATGAAATTTAACAGGGAGGGAGGTTAATACATTTCCATGCACACAAACACATACTCTTTGTCGGCAATGCCGGTGCGGTCACTTATCCATCGATGTAGAAAAGTGATGTAAAATTATCATTTTCGTAATTTAAAAAAAAGATTTGCATACTGAGCACCGGGAAAACTCCCGATCATAGATATATGTGTATATCTCTGGCTCTGGATGGCCAGTCCTCCACTGCACCTTGGTGTCACATTCATTTCAAAGGAGCGCTACCCTGTACTAAAATGGCGGCTCTATTGACGCATTTCCTCCAATTGACAACAATAGCGTAAGCAACATCTAATGTAAATATCTATGATTTATGATTGTGAATTGCATTATGGGAGCTTGATATCTGCTCTGTTGACGTTTGATGCTGAAAAATCAACTCTACAGTTTAACAAAAAGTGACTTTTATGGACATTTTAGTAGTCTGAAACAATATAATGTATAGTAAATGATATATAGAGAAAAATAAATCTGTAAAATAGCAGAAAATGTCCTGGCAGTTTATAACAATGTTTTTGTATAGTAATATACAACACCGACCCACACTGTAAAAAATAAAAAAGTTGAGTTAACTTATAATTTTAAAGCAACTGGCTGCAAAGAAATTTTGAGTTTATTAAGCTTCAGTGGTTGAAGTTGTGCCAAATTAATTGTTTAAGTTGACCGAAAAGGCTGGTTTAAGTCAAGTATACTTTACGGAATATTTTGGCACAACTTCAAACACTGAAGCTTAATAAACTCAAAATTTCTTTGCAGTTGGTTGCTTTAAAATTTCAAGTTAACTCAACTTTTTATTTTTTGAACATATGGAGAAATAAAAATTGAAAGTCTCCTCAACTGAATATTTTACTTTCATTGAACAAACAGTTCCAAACATGCAGTTAAATCATTTTTAAGAGTAAATTCAACTCTGAGCTAAAAAATATGTCCACCTAACTTACAATTTTAAACTGAGTTAAATATTTGTAAGTTGGATTTTTTTACAGTGCAGGCAATATATCACTTTAAACTATTAAAATCTTTAAATAAAAGTCACTTTTTCAATCTTTTCAAGGTTAAAAGAAAGATCAATGTCTCATAATGCGATTCAAAAGCATAAATAAACGGGGGGAAATTAAAAACATGAATCACAAAATAGGGATATACAGAAAAACAGATTATTTTTTTACAGTGCAGGCTATATGAGACATTTAGATTTTCATGTAATGTAATGTAATGTAATGTGTATTTATATAGCGCATTTATTGTGTATGGCCATACACCCAAAGCGCTTCACAATCATGAGGGGAGTCTCTTCACACCACCACCAGTGTGTAGCATCCACTTGGATGATGCGACGGCAGCCACAGGACAACGGCGCCAGTGCGCTCACCACACACCAGCTATTGGTGGAGTGAAGAGACAGTGATAGAGCCAATTCGGTGGATGGGGATGATTGGGAGGCCATGATGGGTAAGTGCCAGTTGAGGGACTTTGGCCAGGACACCGGGGTTATACCCCTACTCTTTACGAGAAGTGCCATGGGATTTTTAATGACCACAGAGAGTCAGGACCTCGGTTTTAACGTCTCATCCGAAAGACGGCGCCCACTGACAGTATAGTGTCCCCTTCACTTTTACTGGGGCATTAGGACTCACACAGACCGCAGGTTGAGCGCCCCCTGCTGGCCTCTCTAACACCACTTCCAACAGCAACCTAGTTTTCCCATGTGGTCTCCCATCCAGGTACTGACCAGGCTCAGCCCTGCTTAGCTTCAGTGAGTAACCGGTCTTGAGCTGCAAGGTGATATGGCTGATTTTCATCATTTGTATTCGTTTATTTACTTTTTAACTGTGTGATAAATCATCCAAAGCATTCAGTTAGGAGTGAATTTTCTATATGATTCTGAATGGTGATTGTTTTTGTTCTGATTCACTGAAAAAATCCGATTTAGTGATTAATTTGCTGTTAGTTCTGAAACTTCAGGACGTGACCTAATTGTTGACGTTTTCTTCTGGACAATGTATATATTCTATTTGAATTCTATTTTATAAAAAGTGATTGGCAGCTGAAAAGATTGATTTAAAGTAGATATAGATTTAGTTACTCTGATAGCTTTGCAGGCCAGCAGTGACCATGAAGTGACACTTTTTGTCCTCGGGCACAAAGTCTTTCTGTTTGACGCACATTTTGGACTCGGAATAAGCCTACAAGTCAAATGAAACTCAGCCAAGTTTGACAGCTTATTGTTAACATAAGACAGACTGATAATAAACAGGAGATAAGCCACTAGTTATGATGCAAAGCAGGGTGTCATGTAACACATATCGATCTGATAACAGAAGTGGACTGATGTACACTCTGCTGCCTCATTTTGTTACTCGATATCACAAGCAAAGCATAAGCACAGAGAAATACTGACGTTTTAAGCCACAAACTGCTCTCTTTCTGAATCTGAAATCAGCTCATTTCAGACTTTCCAACAAAAATAGCGCAGTATGTTTGAGTATTAGAGAGGGATTAAGCTAGATTGAGCCTAGCTTGGCGTTTCATGGCAGGTAATTACACTTAAGCCTAGCAGAGCGGAGAATGACGTTATGATCAGACTCTTTTCCCGTTTTACAGGTCTTGTAGGGCCTGCTATGCCCGAGGAACCTCTTTCTTCTGCGTTTTGTAATTGCTCTGTTTAATGCTCAAATTACTCTGAATGCTGTCAGAGATAAATCAGACATTGAAAAGACTGTATTCGAAAGTTCACGACCTTGACTCCACAAATGACGTACTATGTGGTTGCAACCTTGAGGGGCACATAAAATAATCATGCTTTGTTTTAGACAGTCAAAAGATCAGCATTGCAACATTGCTTCAACCAATTATTGGGGCGGAGAGTATCTGTTTGTCCAGCCAATGGAAGATGAAAATGGGGCCTGGAGGAGCATCTTTCTTGTTGGGTGATGTTAGGAGAACTCTGAAAATTTGAGTAGAAATACAACAAAAAGCTGATTTTCTGCAGAAAATCTGCGGAATTCTCCTCCCGCAGATTCCGTGTGGGCCCGTGGCACATGCCTTCAATTCAATCCAATTCATCTTTATTTCTATAGCGCTTTTACAATGTAGATTATGTCAATGCAGCTTAATATAGACGTTCTAGTAAATGTAAACTGTATCAGTCCAGTTTTCAGAGTTGAAGTTCAGTGTGGTTTAAATATCACTGCTGGAAGTCTGAACAAATCCATTTATGCGCAGCTTCGCAAACTTACAAGAAGTAGCTCAAACTCAGTCATTCAGAGTCAGAAACCAGCGGATGTGCAACAATTTTAATCATAAGGTAAAAAACACAAAACAAAAGTGTCCATCTGGAGCTCCTTCACAGGATTCAACACTTGCAAACACTCGCTCCATCAGGCTCACCGCTCTCAGCACCAACCACACTTGTCACCGCTAACAAGCAGACCAATCACAGAGCTTGCGCTACATGTCGTTGCGACGTGTAGTTACATTTTTTAAGAGGTGCACGTCAGCATCGAACCATACAACAGCAGCATTTATTTAAAACAAAAATCTTTTGTCACATTTTAAATAGGGCTGCACAATATTGGAAAAATCAGACATTGTGATATTTTGTGACTCGAATATCTCAATTTGGAAAGATTTAATCATTTCATATTAATTGGGATGATTTCGTAGGCTAGATAATCTGAGATAATCTTTTTTTTTGGTGAGTCTGTATTTGTGTATAAGTTGAATAATCAAAGCATATAAAACTGCATAGTCTTCATTCTATAAAAGTCAAATGCAATGAATTTTCATTGCTATAATTTCTTGTACACAAATTATTTAAATGCAGTTGAAATGTTGCAGTCATAGGCCTTAAAAACAAAGCAAACAAGCACTCTTTCACTCGATTAAGGTTCAACTTCACAATCACTCAACAATATGGTTCTTTGTCAGCTATAATTCCACTCAAACTTCCTGAGGGATGAATAAACTGAAGCTGAACTTGACATTGCAGATCCTGACTATGGCGAATGATCGATATCATTGCGATATCGATGCTGAAACAAAATATTGTGCAGCCCTAATTTTAAAACTTTTTATGCTCACCTATCATCAAAATAATGCAATACTGCTCAAAAAACAAACTTATAAGCAGTAGTGTCTGTTATTGTGATCACTGGGTGAGTGAGAACTGATATTAGTCTTTCAGAAGTGTTTCCCTGTCTCTGAAAGCGACTGGTCTAGCCCATGTTGATCTGTCTGGAAGGGTGAAATCTAAGAAGAGTCCTGGGCCTCATAGAGCCTCATTAACATGTGCCAGGAAAAGAAAGCAAGGGGGGAAAAGTCTCCTCGCCCTCCTGTCCTGAGGAAATGGCGCAGTTGAGGAGTGAAAGAACGAGGCCAGTGGACGGAGATGAAGTGTTAATAGTGCTCTTGACAGATGGATTGCAGAGGGACCAGCCTTTCCTCATGAACGCCCATCAAAGGCTCAGGCAGCTCCAGATGAAGCCTGTGCTGAGCGATCGGAACCCACGGGTCACTGACTAACAGCTTCTGCAAACCTGCGTGGGGACGTTCTGACACAGATATATAAATGTATATAAATATTCATAATTTCACATAAATCAGCATGCCAAAAAATAAATTATTTACTTCCCATTTTCAAGCAGTTTGACTGTTGCATAAAAATAATAGGTTAAATAACAAAATGGGATTTTATTAACAAACAAGTAAAATCAATATATTTTAAGTAAAATGGAAGTAAAAAAAAACTAAGAAAACCAGCTCAAATGTTCTTGAATAAAACGTGTTACGTTTTGTACATATGTACAAATTTGTAATGTCCGAAAAAGCGGTGACACTTTATCAAACATATCTACAATGATAAGGAATATGGTTACTTACAGAGTTATTAACGCACTGCAACATCCCCGGAGGAGTGCTGCTGTACCACCCTAGCAAAGTGTTCCTCTAATACATCTGTGTCTCCCACAGACACGGATACTACTCCAGACAGTAAAGTGTCACCCACAATTGAGGCAACTCACACCTCAAATTGTGTTATTTCAGCATTCTCTGTTCCCCCGCCTGTTCGGTCCACATTTTGAAGGTGCGCCGCTGTTCTTCTCTTAACCTGTACCTTCACCCCGATCTGTTCCGGGACCTCGCAAATCCCAAATTAAGCACTGCCGATAACCGATATATTAGCTGATAAATATAAATATTTCACAATGTTATAATTTTATACAGTGAACACCTGATTTTTTTTTTTAAACTTCATAAAAGTTTGAACTGATCTTATGACCTGAATAGCCCACTCAAAGCAAAGCAATAATTTCTAAATTACAAGGTGACTATATAGACCTAAATTTATAATTTCAGTTATTCAATTATAAAATCAGCATGCCAAAAAATAAATTATTTACTTTCATTTTCAAGCAACTTGACTTGCATAAAAATAATAGGTTAAATAACAAAATGACATTTAATTAACAAACAAGTAAAATAAATATATTTTAATTAAAATGGAAATTAAAAAAAACTAAGAAAACCAGCTCGAATATTCTTGAATAAAACGTGTTACAGTAATGTACATATACATTATTATGACACTCTATCAAAAATATCTACAATGATAAGGAATATGGTTACTTACTGAGTTATTAACGCACCGCAACACCACACAAAGAAAGAATGAACTTTGAAGGAATAAACAATGTGATTATTGTGCACTGGACAAGTCTGAACAAGTTCGACCCAAGCATGCGAGAGGCAGGGAGTTCTGTCCAATTACATAATCTATCAGCTTAAAGATATCGGCCTAATTTTAATATCTCACCGATAACGATAACATAAAAAATGGTATTTATTGGCCGATATGGCCGCCGATATATTGTGCACCCCTAGAAAAAAAGGCTTTTAAATATGCAGCACCTTTTGCGTGGAATAATCTACAAACAAAGTTGCAGTTTAAAGAATTGATTTCACTAAATGCTTTTAAAAAGAGTATAAATGATTTAGAAATTGAAACAGGTTTGTTTGTCAATCTGTGATTCATGTTAACTGTTTTTAGTTTGTTGTCTGTTAGACCTGTTAGATCTTGGCCAGGACGCTCTTGTAAAAGAGATTTTTAATCTCAATGTGTCTTTCCTGGTAAAATAATGGTTAAAATAATAATAATATTGTATTGTATTCACATTTGTATTCACAAAATTCACATTTTCCAGTTTATTTTTATGTTAAAGATTTTAGTTATAAATACAAATGCAGTGCTTTCATTTATTTTAATAGATTTTTTAACATTTTAGCATATATTTGCCACTTATTTGCTTATCTATAGATGTTTCACACTGCAAAGAAGCTTCAATTAATATCAATATATGCTGATTTTTTGCGCTTATACCTGCTAAAGTCCGTACTGTGTGTTGAATTGCCTGATTCTGAGGCAGAACCAAAGAAACAAGGAGAACTCTGTCAAGACAGGGTCTGGCCTGTGTTTCGTGACCAGTGGAGTATTATTCATGTTTAAAAGCACCATGAAAACAAACCATCCTTCATGGGTGGCTTTGCTCTTGATGAGGGCTGCAGAAGAGCTCCGGCTGTGTTTAAAATCAGTCAGGCCGTCCCGGTTAAGTTCAGGTCAGCGGCTCAAGCAGGAGCTTACATTTCATGAGTTTTCTCTCTCTCTCTCTCTCTTTCTGTTCAGACTCCTGAAAGAGGGAAGGAGGTGTTTCGTTTGGGTTTACATGACCGGACACAACAATGGAGAGCGGTGGGGAACACTAAACGGGCAAGTGACAGAAACACGATACCACACTTAAAGGGGACATATTATACCACCTTTCATAAGATGTAACAGAAATATCTGATGTTCACGGGATGTGTATGTAAACTTCAACTCTAAGTATTACACAGAGCTTTTATTATAGCTTGTCTATTTTGCTCCTATTTGGGTTTGAGCAAAAACAAACTCTTTTTTTTGTGTGTGTCCCCTTAAATGCAAATTAGCTGCTGCTTCATAGAAGAGGGCGGAGCCTTTATATTCTATTCCAGCCCAATCACATAAAGAAATGTAGCTATTTTGCATATTGTCAGAAAAATCGTTTATTAATACAAATTTATGCAATTTAAATTAAAATATGAAATCATAAAGACGTAGACGTGCCCTTAAACACTGTCCATAAACACAGCTGCCGTTAAGGGGATGAGCAAATCATGCTAAAAGGTACAATTGAGATTGAAAAAAAATGTGAATTAGCCATTAAATCTAAAACTAATGAATTGGCATTGGATTGTGTTGGCTATCCTGACGCTCCAAGAACAACAACAACATTTTTCTAAAGTTGTCAACAACTAAAATGTCAAATGACCTGTTGCAAAGTGCAAAATTACATTCAGTAAGACAATGAAGCGATTACAAATTCTAGACTGCAGGGCGTTTCTGAAAAGTTAGTGGATGCATTTACTTGCTACTGCTCAGTGCTCAAATAAATATTACACTATTAAAACATTATCTCATTTAAAAAGTCTGTCAACTGACTATACAGTGCATATTAAATGTGTGTTTATGAATTACGCTGATGGTGGAATTTGTAATAAAATAACAACAGCTCTGGGGTCGCATTTATAAAAAATTTTGTGTCGAAACTTTCCTAAAAGGGAACGCACTCCAGAAAAAAATGTTTACTCTATGAATGATTATGACTTATGTTGATTTAAAGTGGTTCAATTTAGTCAAAATTTATGTTAAATATACTTATTAGAGTTTGCTTACAGCTGCGGACATTCTTCCATCAATATCTTTTAACAGATCACAACTTTTGCGTAAGAAGTGGTATAAACATACGGTTCCACCACTGTGTTGTTCGTATGAGACCCCTGGTCTTTATGAATAATGTCAATGTTATGTTATATATATATCACATTTAATTAAAAAAAGGAAATTTAACCACAATGTCCTCAGTTGATGGATTTTTAGGAGTCAATGAAAACTTCATTGGTACATTCAACAACAAAAGCTATTTTTTATTTATTTATTTCTGGTGAAGACATTGTAATTATCTAGCTGCTGTAGCGTGTAAACAGAAATGGCAAACTGCTGTAGTGGTGCTATGGGTGGAAACCAGTCCACATGTGTTTTGTGGACTTGGAGAAGGCGTTCGACCATGTCTCTTGTGGCATTCCGTGGAGGGTGTTTGGGGAGTATGGGGTCAGAGGCGCTCTGTTAAGGCCCGTCTCGTCCCTGTATGAACAGAGTAAGAGTCTGGTTTTCATTGCCGGCAATAAGTCAGATTTGTTTCCAGTGCATGTTGGAC
Source organism: Danio kyathit (assembly GCA_903798195.1). Classification (NCBI taxonomy): domain Eukaryota; kingdom Metazoa; phylum Chordata; class Actinopteri; order Cypriniformes; family Danionidae; genus Danio; species Danio kyathit. The sequence goes on from LR812522.1 coordinate 14,519,157, forward strand.
TTCGGCAGGGCTGCCCCTTGTCACCAATTCTGTTCCTAATTTTTATGGACAGAATTTCAAGGCGCAGCCTTGGGCTGGAGGTGGTCCGGTTCAGGGACCACAGGATTTCATCTCTGTTATTCACAGACGATGTTGTTCTGTTGGCTTCATCGAACATGGACCTTCAGCATGCAATGGGGCAGTTTGCTGCCGAGTGTGACGCGGCTGGGATGAGAATCAGCACCTCTAATTCAGAGGCCATGGTGCTCCACCGGAAAAAGGTGGTTTGCTATCTTCAGGTTGGAGGAAAGTCCTTACCCCAGGTGGAGGAGTTTAAGTATCTCGGGGTTTTGTTCACGAGTGAGGGAAGGATGGAACGGGAGATTGGTGCAGCGGCAGCAGTAATGCGGTCGATGTACCGGTCTGTTGTGGTAAAGAAGGAGCTGAGCCGAAAGGCAAAGCTTTCGATTTACCGGTCAATCTATATTTCTACTCTCACCTATGGTCATGAACGAAAGGACAAGATCTCAAATACAAGCGGCCGAAATGCGCTTCCTTCGCAGGGTGGCAGGGCGCACTCTTATGGATAGAGTGAGGAGCTCTGACACTCGGGAGGAGCTCGGAGTAGAGCCGCTGCTCCTCCACTTCGAGAGAAGTCAGCTGTGGTGGCTCGGGCATCTGTTTTTGATGCCTCCTGGACGCCTACCTAGGGAGGTGTTCCAGGCATGCCCCACCCGGAGGAGGCCTCGGGGAAGACCCAGGACACGCTGGAGAGACTATGTCTCTCGGCTGGCCTGGGAACGCCTCGGGATGCCTTCGAAGAGCTGGTGGAAGTGTCTGGGAAGAGGGAAGTCTGGGGTTCTCTCCTAAGACTGCTGCCCCCGCTACCTGGCCCCGGAAATGCGGCAGAAAATAAATGCATGAATGAATGAATGAATGAATAAATGAATGAATGAATCTCTTGACTGTGCCACAATGGGAGCAAATATTGAGCTGCTCTCTTTTTCACATGCTTGCAGCGAAAGGCCTACAAAATCTAAGTACATTTGCTAGGTTGAGGATGAATGGACCCAATACTACAAAATGAACATGTCTCTTTTAAATATGTTATCACATGCACGGTTCATGTATTTATTATCCATCTCTCATAATAGCCTCCAAGTGCAGATGAATTTGTTCTTGTCGTCTCTGTTTGCTGTAGTGGATTCAAGATTAGTGTGGTATTAAGTAAGCATGTACTCTCACCCCAAGCCAAATGTGTCTCCTGTCCATGTATAGCTAACAGCGCAGCTCTGTTGGGCTAGAAACAAACAGGCCAGCTTTGTGTGGTATTATCACTGCAGCCACTGCATTTAGAGCTCCTAAGACTATCACGGGTGGCTGTACAGTGCTATTTCTATTCCACATCATTTAGAAACGGCATATAACTCCATCTTTTCCAATCATATGACCAAAGTTCAGGCTGAAAATACAGAGCTTAAACCAATAATGCTGAAATGGCTGTGCCAGACATATGTATTTATTTATTTCCTTTATTTATTTCCTCTATTTATGTATTTATTTATGTATTTGTTTATTTCCTTAATTTATTTATTTTATGTATGTATTTCCTTTATTTATTTATTTTCTTAATTTACTTCTTTTATTTCTTTATTTATTTCCTTTATTTTTTTTTATATTTTTATTTCCTTAATAAATTAATTTATTAATTTATTTGTTTATTTATTTATTTTATTTTATTATTTTATTTCCTTTATTTTTATTTCCTTAATTAATTTATTTCATTTATTTATTTATTTTCTTTATTTCCTTTGTTTAGTTATTTATTTATTTTTATTTGTTTAATTTATATATTAATTTGTTTGTTTGTTTGTTTGTTTGTTTTTATTTCCTTAATTTATTTATTTATTAAATTTTTTATTTATTTATCTATTTATTTATTTCCTTTATTTTATTTATTTTATTTATTTCCTTAATTTATTTATTTTATTTATTTAAATGTATTCATTTATTTAAATTAATTGAATTTATTTAAATTTATTTATTCATTTATTTAAATTTATTTGTTGGTTTCCTTTTTATTTATTTAATTAGTTTATTTATTTTATTAGTTTATACGCTAATGTCTTGTTTATTGCCTTTCATTTGGGCCTGTATTTATCTTGTACGTTTATGTTTTTATTTTATAGCGTTATGCATTTATTTCTTTTTACTTATGGTTGTTTTGCTAGTTTTTATTAGGCCTTTATTTATGCTTTTTAATATTTTTTTTCTTATTTATACGGTGGATTGTTTATGCTTTTTAATTATTTAGTATATTCTTTTTTATTTGTTTATGCCTATTTCTATTTATTCTTTTGTTTATGCCTTTTAATTTGTTAAAGTAAACCATCCACATGGAAAATAAAAGAAACTTTTAACCATATCATTCATTTTTCTTTGTTTAAAAATCCTTGTTTGGTATTTAGCTGCAAATTTGCTATGATTTAATGAACCGTTTTTCTCTGCCTCTTTCTGAACAATAAACTTTAACCTCTCAGTCACAGTGATAAACTGAACCGTCTAAGCTCAACCCAAAGTTATAAAATGTAAACTTGTAAAACAAACACAACTAGAAAAATCGTTTATTTGCAAATACTGTTACGCTCAGTAAAAGCGCTGTTGACACACCGGTCATGATCAGAGTGTTTGCATGACATTTATGACTTTAGTTTCCTCGATCTGTGTGTCTAAGGATCAGTAGTCGTCTTGCAGTCCTGAGGTGTGAATATGTTGCGCTCTTTGAGTTAATGAACCACCAGTCCGTAAACAAATATGATCTCAGTGCAAAATACATTGTAATGACGACATCTCGTAAGGAAAGAGGACGGATGTTCAGCTGTACTTTAGTCAAGTGACGTCAATTCTGTATGTTCCTTGTTGTAAGATGATGCTGCTTGAAATTTTCTTTTGTTTTTGGTTGTTTATATATATATATATATATTTTTTTTTTTTTTTACCTTGTAGCACATCAAATCCCACATTTTATTCATTTTTGTTCCCAGAAACGACAGCTAACAACCTAAAATTGGAGGAAAAACCATAACAATATGGAGAGCAATCTTCTGAATAACAATGCAAGTAATATTTTAAACAATTTGGTTTGAACACTATTTTAAACCAAATCTGTAGTTACTAAATATTAAGACATGCTATTTTTTTCAGTGCAATTATAATATGAGTTTTGCAGCTATAATAATGGAGATTTTGCATAATGTGCACTTGACTAACTTAATAGACTTTGTCTGTATAGCCAGTTTAAGCTTTCTTTAAATGTTGACCCTCAAATATAACAATTGATTTCATGCCACAACAAATCTTTTAACTTTGTTGGCATTCAGAACAGAAAAACAAAGTCCAGTCACAGTGCAATCCACATCTCAAATACGTGCACACTTTATCTGTGTTAATTGTTTTATGCAAGTGGCTTTGGGATATACAGTTGAAGGCCTCCTCTGTCAAATATCTTTTTCAAATATTTCCCAAGTGCTGTTTAACAGATTTTAAAATACATTTTTAAATATTATAGTTTCAAGAAATATATATTATTTTTGTCTTTGCCATGATGACAGTACATAATGATAGTTTAAGTTTCAGTTTGAATACTTTATTAATCCCACCGGGAGCAATTAAATTAGGGCAAACCATCATGATACAACAAAGAGATAGTGACTTACAAACAATATTAAAAAACACAATCCAGCATGCTTCATAATAACTTCATAAATAATATATATATATATATATATATATATATATATATATATATATATATATATATATATATATATATATATATATATATATATATATATATATATATATATATATATATTTTAAAACAGAGACCCATACATTAAAAATGTAAAACTTGCTAAAATATAAGGATATAAAGCCTTATTGCCTCAGGATCAAAGGTGAATTTATATCTATTAGAAGAGCTAATGAACCTTCTTCTTTCAACAGTACAAAAAAGGCTTCAGAGGATGGGAATCATCTCCTATCACACTTTGAATTCTCCTTATCATTTGCTTTGCATGTAACTCAGCAGAGGCAAACCAATAATATTGGTAATATAAGTCTTGGCTAAGCTTTGAAGGCGATTTTAGGTCTCTGACGGAAAGTGAGGAGAACCAGCATAAAAAGGAAAAAGCTTAATATACTCTCAATATAGCTACACTGTAAGACCCAACAGTCAACTTTATCAAATGAAATGAGTGTAGTGAACTCAAAATTGACTGAAAGTTAATTCTACTCATTTGAAAAGAGTTTTGAACTCAGTGTTGAAGGTAATGAGTTAATTAAATACCTCATTACTTCAACTTAAATGGAGTAAGTTCACAGTACTCATATAGATTAGTTTTTTAACTCAGTTGGTTTGTTGCAATCGGTTTCCTCAAATGGTTTGAGTTGCCTTAACTTATTGGGTTTTACAGTACTCAGTTGGTTTGAGTTCTCTTCATTTATTGGGTTTTACCGTGCTCAAACTGCTTCATTTACTCAAATGGATTAGGTTCACAGTACTCAGTATGATTCGTTTTTGAACTTAAATGGTTTGTTGCAATCGGTTTCCTCAAATGGTTTAAGTTACCTTAACTTTTTAGGTTTTACAGTGTATTATAAAAAGTTCTCAGTATATTATTTTTCTACACAGAAAGAGTTCATTCACTGATGTACGTTCTTAGTAAGAGTTTCTTGAGTTTTGCTGGAACTTTAATGTAATGTCAAAGATTCTATCAAGATAGTTATACTTCTGTACCCTTTCAACTTGTTTTCCATTAAAATACTCTGGTTTCACCTCTAATGCATTTTTTTTTTTAATCAATGACCATCTCTTTCGTTTTTGTGTTGTTCAGTTGTTGTTCAGCTTTTTTGAACCACTTAAACTCATTATGATTATCACTGTCATTACAGTTATTTTGCAAGATACTAGTATTGAGCTTAAAGTCCTAATTTAAAGGCATAAATAGTTTAATACGTTAACTGGAAACTTTGGTAAATTAGATAGTGGTTTGTTCTGTAGCCATGTGGGAAAAAAAGCTAATTTCTTATAGGAATAATAATAATAATAATAATAATAATAATAATAATAATAATGATGATGATGATGATGATGATGATCTAATAAAGTATAAAGAAAATAAATTATGTATTAAAATTTATATTAAAAAAATGTATTGCAGCCAAACTAAAAGAAAAAAAAAAGTTACTCTAGAAGAAAAAATATAATAGGAAATACTGTTAAATTTTCTTGCTGTTAAACGTCACTTAGAAAACATTCATAAATAAAAATAAGCTCCCTTATTATATTAAGTGGCCTTAACTAGTATGTGCTTACACTGATATTAATAATACAGTACAATGTGGTTATTGTGTAAATACATGTTTTTACCTTGCACTTTTCCTTGATTAAATACCTTCATGTAATTACATATGTAATTAATTTCTGTAATTACATTTATAATTATACTGTTGACCATCTCTCACACCTTAACCCACCCTTAAACCTACCCATACCATCAAACTTGTCCCTAACCTTACCCATATCCCACCTCACAAGCACCACAAGTGTTCTGCAATACATTATGAACACAGTAAGTACATTGTATTTATATTTTGATGTAAGTGCATAGTAGTTAAGGCCACTTAATATAAAGTGGGACCTAAAATAAAAATTTCACTGAACAGCCAGCCTGATCTCACGAGGAAACGTAAGTATTTTACGTTTTGTCAGTTTAGTGGCTACGAAAATGTACGATTTTAAAAAGGAGGCGTGGCACCTAGCCCCACCCCTAACCCCAACCGTCATTGGGTGATGAGCAAATCGTACTAATTTGTACGAATTAGATCGTACGAATTCATGCGATTAGCCACTAAATCAAAAAGTTACGAATTGCCGTGAGATTGCGTTGGAACAGCTAATAATTTTGCCTTCATCTCATTTGGAAGGAGTTATATTGCAGAAAACATTATTAATTTAGGGGGGATGTCCTTTAAGCATGAAAAAATGTGCATATAAATTTCTTTTGGTAGTTTTAAATTCTTTTAAATTCACCTTTATTTAATTCATCAGACAGCAGAAGTAGAAGTCAGATCCAAAAACTCCATTCGTGCCCATTTTCGATCATGTCCTGAGTTGTAGTTTGAGTTAAATAAGCCTGGATAGTCTCGTCTCCATTTTACACACACATTCTCATACAGTGACGCCACCTTTGTCTTGACCAGCTGAAGCCACAACAAGTCTGACATGATTTACTCCTTTCAGAAGGTAATGCAGAGTCAGACCTCATGTGCTCATCTGTTTACTAAAGCGCTGAACGCTTCGAATTTAATTTCTCCACTCACGAGTCTTAGATCATAATCAAATCAAGTCTCTGGTTGGTCTTTGTCTGATAAATGTGCATTGGCTGTCTGTTCTCCTTGTACTGAACCAACAGAACTAAACACAACTCGTAATGCATCACCGTGAGCATAAACACAAAGGCACGGTGTTTCTGTCAGTGTGCTTGATGGCACGTAATGCAGAGTCCACCATAATAATAAAGTCTTACTCTCGCTGATAGCACCAAAACACTACTGTGGGTCAAAGGTTGCAGGTTGAGTTTGAAGAACCCCGGCTTACAAGGAAACAGCTCACAGTGTTATTATATAAACTATAGATTATATATGAGAGTAAAGATGTTCTAGAAATATATGCATTTTAATGTATTGGTTTACATTTTAGCAGTTAGAGGCTGTTTAATGGATTGTTTCCGTGTGGTTTATATATAAGCAATTATTAGAGTTATTCATTATTATTATTTTAAGAAGGATTTTTCTTCTAATATTGGTGCAATAAGTCTTTAAATACTATCATGATAGTGTCCCATTAGCCTGTCATTGAGCAGAGCAAAGACGGTTAACGTTCCACCATAAGATGGCAACAGAGACCGCATAATAAGTCCTTAGAGGAGTAAAACAGCATTTCTCAGCGTACGTTTCAAATTACAGCTGAACAAATCATTACAGAACAGGTAAGGGACATTCTAAAACCTGGTTTATACTTCTACGTCACGTGATCGGCGTGACCCACGGCGCAAGCCTTGCACATAGCCGTGCATTTATACTTCTGCGCGCTATTTCGGTTGCTCTGCAATAACACTTCCGAAACGCTAGCTGGCGGTATGTGTTTATGTTTCTCTGTGTCGAGTTTCTTCGCTGGTGTTTTTTTTTTTTTTTGAACGCTTCCTTAATGTACAAGTGGCTCAAATTCACTCATTTTGAGGCGGGAACCGGCGGACGTGCAACAACTTTTATTATAAGGTAAACACAAAACTACAGTCTCCATCCGGAGCTCCTTCACGGGACTCCACACTTGTAAACACTCGCTGTATCACGCTTGCGCTGCTCTCACCTCCGCCCACACTCGTCAGCGCTACCAAACCGGCCAATCACACCGGCTACGTGTATGCGTTACATTTTTTGAGAGGTGCACGTCAACGTTGCTGACAGCCACGGCGAGGGCTATGCGTCCACGTGTAGGCTGCGCCGTAGCATACGCGTGCACTTGATGCAGAAGTATAAATCAGCCTTAAGTCGATCTCTATCTTTTGTATTTTGTAATGCTGTATTTATACCACAGTAATCTGGTAGTGTTTGCTTTGCTATGGCTTTTTCAGGGTAAATTATTGTGATCACTCGATTACAACAGATAAATACTTGAAAATGTCTGTAGACTGATGGCATTTCATGCCGTTCAGCCTTATAATATTAAAATGTGAGCGAAATCACCTGTTTTGTTATCATTTTAGACATTACGCTAAAGAATCATTCACATACTAGCACATAAGTGATGTTAGTGAAGTAGCAACGGTTTCTGCTGTTTTGATGGTCAGCTGCAGATGTGAATGAACGGCGGATGAAAATAGTTCCTCTTACAAAAAGATTTTTGAGACTCTCCGTGTTTGATTTACTTATATATATGATTATGCCGTCGAACTGTTGTATAAACGCAATATCACACTCGTAGAAGTGCGATATGGCTGTATATCATCATTGAGTTATACCTCTGTGGCTAAAGGGTAAATGTGTGTGTGTGAATTCCACTTAAAATACTTATCTATGCAAGACTTTATATACAATTTATATAAACTGTTGTTGTTATTATCATCAAATATAAATTGGTATTGTTAAACCGCAACAACAACATTTACAATTGACATTTTAATAATAATCTATAAATATAAGCTCACTGAATTATAATATATATATATATATATATATATATATATATATATATATATATATATATACACATACATATATATATATATATATATATATATATATATATATATATATATATATATATATATATATATACATATATATATATATATATATATATATATATATATATATATATTATATATATATATATATATATATATATATATATATATATATATATATATATATTTATATATGAGCAATATCACACAAGTAGCAGTGCGATATGGCTGTATATCGGCACTGGTGGGGGAGCACTCTTGAGCACTCATTGGCACATTGAGCCAACGCACACCTCCCACCAGTGCCGATATACAGCCATATCGCACTGCTACTTGTGTGATATTGCACATATATATATTATAATTGAGTGAGCTTATATTTATTGATCTTTATTAAAATGTTAATTGTAAATGTTGTTGTTGTTGTTTAAAAATACCAATTTATATTTGATGACAATAACTACAGTTTATATAAATTGCATATAATGTAACGTAACGTGTGTATTTTATATAGGGCATTTATACAGTAATGTATGGGCCTACACCTAAATCGCTTCACAATCATGAGGGGGGGGGGGGGTCTCTCCACACCACCACCAGTGTGCAGCATCCACTTGGATGATGCGACGGCAGCCACAGTGCGCTCACCACACACCAGCTATTGGTGGAGTGGAGAGACAGTAATAGAGCCAATTTGGTGCATGGGAATGATTGGGAGGCCATGATGGGCAAGGGCTGATGGTGGGAATTTGGCCACCGCTACTCTTTCCAAGAAGTGCCATGGGATTTTAAATGACCACAGAGAGTCAGGACATCAGTTTAATGTCTCACCCAAAAGACAGCGCTCACTGACAGTATAGTGTCCCCCTTCACTATACTGGAGCATTAGGACTCACACAGACCGCAGATTAAATGCCCCCTGCTGGCTTCACTAACACCACTCCCAACTGCAACCTATGCCTTGTATAGTGCTTTACACTTAAAGAAATACAAGAATAACAGAAAATACAGTTATACAAAGTTATACAGAACAATGTTAATGTAAAAACAAATCAAAAACACACATAAACATCACAAACAGGCAAGTCTAAATAAGTATTTTAAGTGGAATACACACACACACACACACACACATTTAGCCTTTAGCCACAGAGGAAGCTCATTAGGAGATCGTAAATCCATTTCGGATTTGTAAAATGTGTGTATTTAGGTCCTTCCTCACATGGGATGTGTGTAAGTGAGAGTTTGCAGCAGCACAAAAGAGGTTTTGTTCCAGCAAACACACACTCCACACGTGAATGACATCATTCCTGTGAGTGTGTGACTGCAGCCAATTGAGATTAAACTCTTCTGGTGCGTGTGTGTGTGTGTGTGTGAGTGTGACTCTGGGCATTAGTTGTACTTGTGTGATTTGATGCCTTTCCAAAGATTGGTTTAAGAAAGTTTGCTCCAGTAAACGTTGTTGACATGATTCTATAGACACGGTATATTCATGTAAATAGCATGCAAATTTATTTCAAATTCAGTCATATTAAAAACGTGCACTTCATACAAACAAGTCACATGAATAACAAACATTTGTGTGTGAAGCGAATGAAGAACAACAGGTCAAACACACACACAAACACACACAAAAGATGAAAGGCCAGTGTTCAGAAGACTGGCATGTGTGTTTTCCATTGGCAGAGCAGTGCTGGTGTTGGGTTACTGATGACTGAGGTGACCGGGCCAAACATGAGTCTTGATCCGTGTAACTGCAGTGTGTGTGAGCATGGGACACGTGTGACACACAGACACGTGTGTTCTGAGAGCTGTTCCTCCGCCAATACAATCCGTTTGCATGGAAGATAAATTTGATAAATGTGTAAATGACTGCTTTGTGTGTGTTTGAGTGTGTGTGTGCTTTCCCCACGGACTTGCCTGGGAACTGAAGGGGCTTTAGTGTGATTATGTGTCAGTAGAGTGTGTGTGTCTGCAAAATGTGAGCATGAAGTCTACATTTACTGTAAACCACAGTTTAGTGGGGGAAGCTGCTCCAGCTTCGGAGTTTCTCAGCTCTTGAAAAAGCTGTTTAACTTTAAGTTTTACTACCTTAATCTAAAGGAAGAACCTTTTTAGATTTATTGTGACTAATTTTTTATAATTACTAGGGATGTCCCAATCAGGTTTTTTAAGCCCTCGATTCCGAGTCATTTGTTTTTGAGTATCTACCGATACCGAAACCTGATTAGATATGATGGCAATTTTACTGGCCTCGTTTGCTATCAAACATTGTTTACTTCACTAAGTGAGTTTAATGAGGAAGGGATTGATCAAATAGGTCTAATTGATGGAAAATTTGCAAAGAAATGTCATGCTCCTAGGTAAAAGAATTTTGTAATATTTTTAAAATACAAAATACTGTATATGGGCGACACAGGGGCGCAGTAGGTAGTGCTGTCGCCTCACAGCAAGAAGGTCGCTGGTTCGAGCCTCGGCTGGGTCAGTTGGCATTTCTGTGTGGAGTTTGCATGTTCTCCCTGCGTTCGCGTTGGTTTCCTCCGGGTGCTCCGGTTTACCCCCACAGTCCAAAGACATGCAGTACAGGTAGGCTAAATTGTCCGTAGTGTATGAGTGTGAATGTGTGTGTATGGATGTTTCATAGAGATGGGTTGCAGCTGGAAGGGCATCCGCTGCGTAAAACATGTGCTGGATAAGTTGGTGGTTCATTCCGCTGTGGCGACCCCGGATTAATAAAGGGACTAAGCCAAAAAGAAAATGAATGAATGAATGTGAAAGTACTGTATTTTATTTTGATAATTGAGTGGCTGCTGTATTTTGTAGTTTATTTTGAAATATTATAAATACTAAAACTACTATACTAAAATACTAAATAAATACTAAAATTAAGGTATTTAGTATTTTATTTTAAAATACATTTCAATGTATTTTTGCCCAACCGGGATCTATAAAAGTAGATGTTTTATATGTGAAATTGCATTGTTGAAAATAGATACATTTGCACAATGTGACTAAATAAAAATTGAGGTAAAATTCACGTTGTTAATAATAAACCATTAACAAACCATTAATTAATCATTAAAGGTGCTGTATGTAAGTTTTTGATTTTTCTAAAGCATAAAAATACCATAATATGTTTGCAGATATTTAAGAAACATCCCAAGTGAACATACTTGTTTAACTGAAAAACAATGCTGAAGTCAGATATTCTGCTTTGAAAATGTTTTTTCCGTGCCGGAACGCTGTCTGAATGCCAGTTTAGCCAATTATAATTCAGCACTCCGGGTTGCCTTGTTGGAAAACAGCGTATTTCATTCATTCATTCAGAAAGGCTCTGAAAGCATGCGCCCGTGACCGAAATGGACAGTATCAGACGTCGAAATGAGACAGATTCAGTTCCACAAGAGGTTATTAATTAGCAAATGATATAAATATTACGAACGTAAACTTTAGGTGAGCAGGTTACATTGTAATCTCGTGTCCTAGCAACACGCAAACAGCAGTTTGACTCTTTGCACCAGACGAAACACGACAAAAATGTAAATACAGCCTTTCAGAAGCACAGAATAAGCACTCACTCACGAAACGGTAAGGTTTAGAATCCATTCAAACTCACATTGTTAGCATTTAGCACTGAATAAAACACACGAGGCTTACCTGAGGTGCACTGTCATAGGTTTCACATGTTGAGCTGTGAGAAATAGAAACCGTTTCTAATATCTCAATTCGAGGTGTTGGTTAGAACTAAAACTCCTTTTAATATGGAACATAATTCCTTCTATCGCGTGTCGTTGATTTTATTTAGAACACGGTTTAAATCACTCGCTCCTGTACTCAATCTCTGGCATCCCACGCTTGTGTTTATTTTGATCTAGGAGTGCAATACCCAGTTCAACCACTGGGTGTCAAACTTACATACTGCACCTTTAACTAGTTTTGTCTCAACTCATAATTTTCTGCTCATTAATAGTGGTCAGGTTTATGTATTAGGTAGTATTGGGGATGTGGAATAAGATCATGCAGAAGAATATGTGCTTATAAGTACTAATAAACAGCCAATAACTTAATAATAAGCAGGTAATACGCCACTAGTTAATTGTGAGAATTGATACTTAAACTAAAGTGTTACCAACTAATTATAATTTAATCAGTGTAGCTTCTGAACATGAAGTGTGGAGGCTAGCTGTTGGTATTTCCCAACGCTGATCTTATCACGTTTGTCTTGTGCTAATGTACAGGATGTAGCAAACTGTTGGCCAATGCTGTTCCTTTCCCTTGTTCTTTAATATCTAATCACTACTCCTCCATAATCATATGAAGTTAAACATGAAATGCGAAAGAAGATCAGAACATGTCCTGTGCTTTTGTCTTTTTTCTGTTTGTCCTTCTTTTTTTAAACCTAAGCTAACACACACACATACATACACACACATTCAATCACTCATGCTCACGTCTGGCAGACACTGTTTAAACAAAACTAATGCTCTTGTTTGTTTATAGGCTACCTTTTATTACTCTCACATGCTATGCTGTATTATTAGAACACATGAAATCAGGCAAGAAAATCTGAGGCTTTGATTTAATTAGCCTTTGTTTGTGACTTGTATTTACACTGGTGATTGTGTGCATTGTTTTTTAAAGTTGTATAGTTATTGGATATTGTAGTGTTAAAGGGAAACATTAGTTGACACAAATTCTGTCATCATTTACTCACTATTCACTTTTTCCAAACTAGTTTGACCTGTTTTTGGGGGTTTTTTGGACACAAAATAAGATATTTTAAAGAACGTTGGAACTCTATCACCATTGACTTCCTTTGTTTTTCCTACTATGGAAATCAATGGTCACAGGTTTCCAACATTTTTCAGTATATTTTCTTTCGTGTTCACCAGAACTAAAAAGAGCTGGAAAAGTCATGGAATTTTGACATGGCATTTTTCAGGCTTGGAAAAGTTTTGGAAAAACCCACAAAGTTTTGGAAAAGTCATGGAGAACCGATATCTGTATACTTGAATATAGGTTATTTACTTCTTTTCTGTCCCTGGCCAATCACATACTCTCACATTATTAGTGCTGTGGAAAACATTATCTAAATCAATTTTACATAGATATAAATATAAATTGAAAATGAATAGATTGTTGTGTGTTTTACGATATGCTGTAATAAATTTGATCATGCATTGTTTTTCTTTTACCATGCATACTGTATGTAGACATTGTATGAAACATTAGGTCATGAAAATTAGCTTGAAAGTCTTGGAAAAATCATGGAAAAGTCATGGAATTTTAGTAGTAAAATGTGTATGAAGAGTGAGTAAATGATGGCAGAATTAATTTTTTATTCTTAACCATCCCTTTAAGCTGAGTTTACACTATAACTCATCAACATATTACAGTACATTACTCTGAGCTGTTCATTTCCACAGAATTATACATTTCGAAAGTAAAACTATCAGCAATATTAGAGCAATGCTGTTTTATTAATTCATAGTTTTGCCTTTAAATAATAATAAATCTAAAAAAGTAGGTGCTTTCCAGCCATTAGTCTAGGTGCTGCCTGACTAAAATCTTGTCGTTGATCCCAGTTGTAAGAGCAGCAAATAATAACTTGACTTCTAGTTGATCATTTGGAAAAGTGGCAGAAGATTTTCCCAATAAATCATCTCAAACTGCGTCCCAATCATCACAAATACTGCAGAAGACATGTTGAAACCGACATGGACCCAAGATTCTCACAGAAATCAGTCAAGTTTGGTGAAGGAAAAATGATGGTTTGGATTACATTCATATCAAGACATTTGTGCTGCCCATTACATTACAATCCACAGGAGAGGGCAGATTCCTCAGCAGGATAGCGCTCCTTCTCATACTTCAGCCTCCACAGTTCCTGCAAGCAAAGAAGGTCAAGGTGCTTCAGGATTGGCCAGCCTGGTCACTCGACATGAACATTATTGAGCAAATCTAGGGTAAGAGGGAGGAGGAGGCATTGAAGATGGATCCAAAGAATCTTGATGAACTCTGGGAGCCCTGCAAGAACGCTTTCGAGTCATTGCAGATGTTTGGATGCAGTCGTCCAAGATCATGGGAGTCATACACAATATTAATTCTTTTTCCACTGCACCATGACTTTATATTCTATACTGTACATTATTTCTGTTAAGTGACAAGACTTTTGTCTGAGCAAAGTCAGACCTTACTGTCCTAATAACATAATTAAAAATCAAAGCATAATCATGTTTTATTTTAGTAAAATAAGCGTAACCTAGAGGCCTTTGCCTTTCATATAAGCCACTTCTGATACCAAATGATCAACTAGTAGTCAAGTTATTATTTGTTGTTCCTAAAACTTGGATATGCGACAAGACTTTTGTCAGGTAGTGTATATGTAATGGTAAGTTTTTGGAGTTTTGCAAAACATACATACACGTACAAGATCCATGTTTTTTCCCATGACCCAACTATTCTAAAAATAAAGGCCCTTTATATGCATTAGAAGAACTGTTCACATCCTAAAATGATTATTCTATGCCGTCAATGTAAATTCTTTATCTATCTTTATTTTTCTAGATGTGTCTGTTCCTGCTCAGTAGGAAACAAAAAACCCACAAACTTTGACTATTGCTACCTGCTTCAGTCTTGTAAATCTTGTTTTACTCTCCTTCCAACAAGCAAAGCAGGTTAGAAAACAGCACACTTTTGTTAATGCATGTCATATCTGACCATCATCTTTAAAACACAAACTAGCAAGCATATTTGTCTATTAGATCACAAATGGACACAACTTAAAACTGTGTTTTCTGACTAGCCCCATTGTGTGCCATATCTTTTTGAACGTTCACTGATGAGGGCTAAAACCATGAACAAAGCGCTCCACAGGTCCGTCGGCCCCACCGGTATGTGCTAAAATACAGACAAAAAACAGCTCATTGTTGTTTGCCAGACAGCAGAAAGATTAAGTGATAGTAAATAGAGAGAAAGGCGTACAAAGTTGGAGGGAAAATCCATTGGCGCTTCCTGTCGGGTGACCGGACCGGCTGAGAAAAACCTATGATGTCATGACAGCGAAACTGTCAAAACAGATAAAGTGCACACCTCTCCGTCTCCTACATGCTAAGTAGACAATCTAAATATAAAATCCTTCACAGATGATTTATATACACTCCAAATGTGGGATTGGTTAAGGCCTAGTGTATTTCTGATTCACCATACCATGACATGCTTTAATGGAACAGCTGTAATTGATGGCTAGAATTAGGCCTGTGGCGCTGAAATCTAGCGCAGATCCAGACATGATCATGTAATGCCTGTCTAAATACACCAATGTGACCTCATATTCATTATGGGACAACACCGATACATCAATATCCTTGTCTCTTTCTATCACTGTGCTGTATTGATGAAGCATACAGTACATTGCGTTTTATTCCTGCAGGGTTAGAGTTGTTATTTAACAATGTTTGAGTGCTGGAAAGATACTTGTAAGCAATAATATGCAATGCCTGGTTCCAAATGCTTGAGCGTTCACACAGATAGAGTAAACATGACCTAGTAGTGTCAGTAATGAAATATCGGACTTTGTCTTTACATGTTTGTTCTCGCAAGTGTCCTTAAACTCGGGTCTTCTGAAACTGTAGGCTTTGAAAGGAGGTTATGTGACCAATCAGAAATAGGCTCATTAAATATTCATGAGATTTGAGACTTCATCATAAAACTTGGTTTTAGGGTCTGAGGTTGAATTTTAGCATTTTAACAGACTGAAATCAGCCAGAGGGATGTTTAATGTCCAGCTGATAGTTGCAATCTATATTACTGAACTCATTAATATGCAAATAAATATATCAACCTAAAGTTTAGAAATGAGAAGCATGACTTGGACTATGGGTTTCTGTGGGAAAGTATGTAAACATTTATCAGGAAACTGTTAAAGTGAACAATTCCAGGTTATGTTTACATGACAATGATTACAACGTGACAATGCAAAAGTGTCACAAACTGATGAGAGCATAGCTAAAACTATCCCTGTTCAGGTGGATATGCGAATCTCATTTTAATTTGATTTAGTATCACCAACATTGTATGAATTACATCATATAATTTTGCACAAATGAGCCATTTTGTTAACAATACTTAAAATAATTCATAAATGAATGAACATGTAATATACTGTACAGTACATGTGCATGACATCTCTGGTTTCACAAAACAGCATTTTTTTTGTAGTTCAGACAAAGACTATGTCACAGTCACCAGTGATCCAGCTTGTGCAGATCGCTAACAGACTACAAATCTGCTGGTATATGGACTACAAGTTCCAGTCATGCAACACACACACACACACCTGCTCCAAGTCTGAAGCTGCTCGTGGACTGATTACTGAACTATTTATACAGCAAACAAGCACACAGAAATGGCTGAGTCTTGTTTATCTGTCTTTGTGAACATCACGATGTGTTTTCCTTGCCTTGCCGTGTTGATTACGTTGCCTGATGCCTGCCTGTACTGATCATCTGCCTGTTTATCAACCACGCCTCTGGATTGCCCGTATACATCTGTTTGCTCCTGTGTTGACTGTTGCTTGCCTGACCATTCTCCTGTTAATAAAACCTGCATTGGGATCCGCACTCCTTTGTCAGCGTCACTTCACATTACAGACTTAAAACAATATAATTTTTAACACCTGCACTTTTCAAAAGCCCCAAATCATAGTTGTCATGTAAATTGATAAAACGCATACCTTAAAGGCCAAAAAATATAATTTTTGGTAACACTTTATAATTACACACTATGAATCATTTATTAAGCATTAGCATCTAGTGAAATCATTATTTGTTAAGCATTAACTCATTACATTAATAAATGTTAGTAAGCAGTTTATAACTGCAGCTACAAATGTTGTATTCTTGACTTACAAGCACATTTATAACGTGCTTAATAATTGTACTTACATACAGTTGAAACCAGAAGTTTACATACACTGAATAAAAAGGCACATAACCATTTAAAAAAAGTCAGATGTTAATGTGACTAAACTTTTTCTCTTTTAGGTAAGTTAGGATTATCAAATTTGTTTCTGTTATGCTTAATAGCAGAATAATGAGAGAGATATTTTTTGAGAAATTGTCAACTTTTCTTGAAAGTTAAGTTTACATACAATAAGATTATTATGCCTCTGAAAAAGCTCAGATGATGGTGTCAAGGTTTTGGAAGTTTCTGATTGGCTAATTGACAACATTTGAGTTAATTGGAGGCACAACTGTAGAATAGTATTTAAGGAAAGCCTCAAACACACTGCTTCCTTGTGTGACAACATGAGAAAATCAACAAGCCAAAATCAACAAAAAAGCCAGATTACAATTTGCTAAATTACACTGGGAAATAGAATAATTTCTGGAGACATGTCCTGTGGTCTGATGGAACTAAGATTGAACTGTTTGGTCATAGTTACCAGTGTTACATTTGGAGGACAAAGGGGAACGTTTAGAAGCTTAGGAACACTATCCCAACTGTGAAGTATGGGGGCGGCAGCATCATGTTGTTGGGCTGTTTTGCTGCAAGAGGGACTGGTCCAATTCACTGCATAGATGGCATCATGAAGAAAGAACATTATGTAGAAATACTGAAACAACCTCTCAACACATCAGCCAGGAAGTTAAAACTTGGCCACAAATAGGTCTTCCAAACAGACCATGACCCTAAGCATACTGCCAAATTACTGCCAAGTTAAAATGTGCTTTATGGACAACAGAGTGAATGTTTTGGAGTGGCCATCACAAAGCCCTGACCTCAATTCTGTAGAAAAATTGTGGGCAGAGTTGAAAAAGCTTGTGCGAGCAAGACAGCCAACAAATCTGACTCAGTTACACCAGTTCTGTCAGGAGGAATGGGCCAAAATTCCTGCAAACTATTGTGAGAAGCTTGTGGAAGGATACCCAAAACATTTGACCAAAGTTTTACAGTTTAAAGCAAAGCTACAAAAAATACCAAGGAAATGTATGTAAACTTTTGACTGTCTAGAAATTAATACAAAATTCTCTAAAAACAAAAGATCTCATTATTCTGGCATTTAGCAAATGTAAATCGTTTAGGTAATCCTAATGGACCTAAAATAGTAAACATTTAGTATGATTTACTATCAGACATTTTTTTTTTAAATGGTTATGTTCCTTTTTTTAGAGTGTGTGTAAACTTCTGGTTTCAACTGTATTTGTGACTGGGTAATTTTTTATTAATAAATAAAGAATTGCATTATTTACAAACCATTTGTATTAAGGAGTAGTTGATGGTTTTTAAGATCATTCAGAATGAGTTAGTAAATGATTAATAAACTATTGAAATCAACGTTTATATATCTTATTATTCAGGCATATTGTAACGATTACCGAATGCCCGAATACCGAATAAGAGAATGATCACGCACATGGAGAGACTCTCACTCACTGAAGAGGGTTTTAGTCTCGCGCGCATAGCTGAGTGTTTAAATGCTTGCACAGTTTTGTTTCCTTGCACGAAGCAACAGTGCTGAAAACGCAACTTATGCGATCGATTCCCTTTGAAATAGACTGAAAAAAAAAAAACAATGCTTGCCGTGCCTTTCAAGAGTTTGAGATTCTTAAAAAAATTCTCTTTGTGTAAGCAGCAGCGGTTGCCACTTTCACTTGAACCATTCTTTGAACAGATTATTAATGGGCCTAACGTTATCCGTGTGCAGGTGATCATCCTTTTTTCCTTTTTTCACCTGCTTTCTTTTACAGTTATTTTTTTTATTAATGATTTTATTATTATAACATTGCTTTAATAGGACATTAACTCCCCATTTTTGTATAGTGAACTGGTGATCTGGGACCTTTAGCCAGGACAGACTACTGTGCATAGTTCTAGATACATGAAAATAATTATTTTTAAAATGTCAGTTGTTGTTTATTTTTTTAAAGAAAGGTTTAGTTGAATAAAAAAGTGCATGTATACCGCTATATTTTGCTTCTTTTGAGAAAGTCTAATTATTTTAAATTTGTAACTAAGAAATTATTTATTTATTTGTTTATTTTTGGTTTGGCCAGATAGAAAAATAGGTAAATCCTTACTGTTGAGTTCTGAAAAAAGTTGTGAAACAAGAACTAATTGCAATACGACACTATAAAACCACAACACATTTGCTCATGCTCATTGAGCAGGGTTATACACAAAACTCAAAAAGTGAAATGAATGAGGAGGCTTGTGGACATAACACAAAATCTAAATCAAGTCATTTTAGCATGCCAAAGTCATATGTATTTAAATATATATTTTCCTAACAATAAAATTGTGGCTATAGTGAAAATGACGAGTGGCTATAATGATGGAAAAACTACTAGCCACAGTGACTGGTGATCAAAAAAATGTACATCAAGCCTGGTTATTATATGTTATCAAAGATATTTTGAAGGAAGCTGAAAACCGGTAAACATTGACTTCCATAGTTGGAAAAAAACAATACTACAGAAGTCAACTGCAACTGATTTATTAATTTTTAAGCTTGGAGTGAGTAAGACGATGTCGTGAGATGGTGAAAGTAAAAAAAGTGAACGAAAGTGAGGAGTCATTTAGTTGATCACATCAGCGATTCTTTTAAGTGTAAAAACGATGACAGGGGTTTCCTGCCTGCCAGACGTTATGATATAGATTTTGAGTCACCGCTGCTCTGAGAACAGCTGTTGTCAATCTGACAGTGATTCACAATGTAAAACAGACACAACTATAAAAGTAGACAGAGAATCCGCAGACGTTCTGCTGCTCGTACAGTCAGGAAGACACAGACGCCGCTGGCTGCAGTTCAAACACAGAACACCTCATTACAATCTGACATTTAAATGCTTTCAGGCGTCGTTTACTTTGCTGTATTACATTATACTGACACAGCTCTCTGTCCAACACTGACATTTTGCATAAAGGTTGCAGTCACTGTAAACAAAACTTGTTAAACTTAAGTTTAGCATACAGGTTTCCCAAGAGTCATGGAACTTCTGGGATATCATGGTATTTTGAAAGGTCTATTCCAGACATTGAAAGTCAGGGAGTTTTATATTTAGATTATTTAAGTCATGGAATATCAGGGATTTTAAATTTGACTTATCAAAATGTAATTTTCTATATATCTTTATTTATTTCTATAGCGCTTTTACTATGTGGATTGTGTCAAAGCAGCTTAACAAAATGAAAAGATGTGTCAGTCCAGTTTTCACAGTTGAAGTTTAGTTTAGTTCAGTTCAGTGTGGTTTAATTTTCACTACTGAAAGTCCAAACACTGAAGAGCAAATCGATCGATGTGCAGCTCCACAAGTCCTAAAAGTCCCAAAACCAAGAAAGCCAGTGGAAACAGTGGCGAGGAACAAAACTAGACCAATTGATGAAAGTGAATGAAAAAAAAACCTTGAGAGAACCCTCAGGTTTTTCAGGAATTAGTCTCATACTCTCCACTTCTCCACGACCATTACAGCATCTGCTCAGGGTACAGCCTGGTCCAGGATTATGGAGACCTTGGGATGATGAAAAACAGACTAACATAAGCGTTCAAATTATAATGTTTTTTGGGAAGTGTCCCCAGCTCCGGTTGCCCTAATTAATGCAGCCTAACAATCCTTTAGAGCAGTGATGTCAAACTCAATTCCTGGAGGGCCGCAGCCCTGCACAGTCTAGTTCCAACCCTGCTTCAACACACTTACTGGTCGGTTTCAAACAAGCCTGAAGGACTCAATTAGTTTGATCAGGTGTGTTTAATTAGGGTTGGAACTAAACTGTGCAGGGCTGCGGCCCTCCAGGAAACGAGTTTGACATCCCTGCTACAGAGGATTTAGATTTCTAAAGCACTTGTGTTTTATGCGTATTCTAAGGCAAAGAGATGCGTCTTTAGTCTAGTTTTAAACTGACAGAGTGTGTCTGCCTCCCAAACTGTGCTAGTAAGGCTGTTCCAGAGTTCCAGGCTGTTCTATACCGTGTTTATAGGCTAAATATATTGCCTATTGTTTTGGTTAGTCTATTTTTTCAGTGCCATTTTATTCCTTTCCCACTTGTCAACTGGCAAGATCTTAAGTCAAATGCCATCACAAGGCTATAATTGCTAAATTACTACACTGCTTTTGTGTCTGCTCAACCCAACAGCTGCCTGTTCATTTTCACTTTACTTTATAATGTGGAAGTAAGCTGTTTTTTTTGTACACTATAAATGAATGGAAGTGATTGAGACCAGAATTCTCTGCACATTAAGTTAAAATGGCCATTTACATGACGTTGCATTTCCAGTGTCACACATGACAAACATTTATATAATTAGCATTGTCATCATTTAAAATGCAGTAAATAGTTAAACAGGGTGGCGCAGTGGGTAGCAAGAAGATCACTGGTTTGAGCCCCGCCTGGGTCAGTTGACATTTATGTGTGGAGTTTGCATGTTCTCCCCATGTTGGCGTGGGTTTCCTCCAGGTGCTCCGGTTTCCCCAACAAGTCCAAAGACATGTGCTGTAGGTGAATTGGATAAGCTGAATTGTCCGTAGTGTATGTGTGTATGTCCTGGTCCTCCAGGTTGGGGTTAATTGTTGTGCAAACGTCCCACCTCGTGAAAATTAGATGTTCCGAAACACCAACATGGTGCGGCTAAATATCAACTTCGATATTAAACGGCCCAGGGAGTAAGTAAAAGTAAGTAAATGGTTAAACGTCTTTGTTTGTTGTAATAAAATCAGCTGTGTTATTATGTTAAGCCAAATCTCAAAACTGCCCTATTGTTTGTCTCAAGCATAGTGAAAAATAAAATGAATAGGTCATAGTAATGTAGCTTTTAGTCAGTGGAAGTCAGGGAATTTGACATTTAGCTTAAGTGATATGCTAGTACACTATAATAAAATTCTAATATACTAAAACTTTTACAGTGCATACTTTTTCATTTTACTTAAATATTTTTTCATGTGCAACTGATTTATTGACAATTTGTGTAATAATTCATAGTATCATTTGAGGAACCAATATGGTCTGTGTTCAAATCTAAAATCAAAAACTGTGGTTATTAAAATGACAGAAAGCAAAGTTTCAAGTCAGTGTATCTTTTGTACTCTTAACCAACAAGGACAAAAGAAAAGCTTAAATATAACCAAATTAAAACAACAGAGCCAAATCTAAATGTTTTAAATACTCAATTGTAAAAGAACAGACTTGCTCTTCTTGTACACTCATTGTAACATGATGCACAGTGCCGTTTAACTTATCTCTGTTATCAGTATGAGTAACTTCACTGACGTCTCCCATCATAAAACCTGTGAGATGTGTTTTCTGGCACGGCTCATTTTAACCTGCCATGATGTTAGCATGACTATGAAAGTTGTTAACCTATTTTATTTAGTACTTTTGTATGAGTCAAATAAATAGTATATAGCGAAGCATGATGATTTTAATGCTCCCCATCAGACATATTAAACAAGTCATTTTGCGTCTACATATCAACTATAGCAGTCACTTGAGTGGGCATTTTACTTATGCCAACTTAAGGCTTCAACATGCTCACAGCTGTTGTTTTTGTTTGCAAGTTGTTGTTGCTGTCAGCAAGCGTGAAATTTCCAAGCAGCTGTTAGCAAACATCCAGACTGTGTGCTGAGCGTGATGTCAAAGCGACATCAAAAATGCTGATTGATTTGATGTCAATTGGCAAACCTGATGCCATCAAATTGACATCAAATAACAGTCCTATGATTGATATTTGACGTGTTTTTTTTATGTCAATCTGAGCTCATTTTAACCTGCCATGATGTTAGCGTGACTATGAACGTTATTAACCTATTTTATTTTGTACTGGTGGTATTTTATTCATCATGAGCAGGGCCAGACGGAATCTGCAGACGTTTTTTGCTATTTCTGCGGAAAATTTTGGTAAAAATCTGCAAATTTCTGCGGAATTATTTTGGGAGTATCATAACTAAAACCTTAGTATGTTAAATAAAAAATAATATCTGTTTAACTTGTATTTAATGTTTAAAATGCAAATCCAATTAGATTAACTGTAAATAGTTAACTTTAAGTAAATAAACAGAATTAATGATGGGCTAAAAATCTGCGGAAAATCTGCAGAAAATCTGCGGAATTCTGCGCGCGCAGATTCCGTGTGGGCCTAATCATGAGTCAATTAAATATATAGCGAAGTATGGTGATTTTAATGGTCTCCATCAGACATTTTATTAAACAAGTAATTTTGCATCTACATATCATCTATAGCAGTCACTTAATGTCTGCTGAATGTCTGTTCTCAACATGTTGAGTGGGCATTTTACATATGCCAACTTAAAGGCCCGTGCACACCAAGATGTTTTTTGCTTGCGTTTTCCATCGACGTTTAACGCCTCGTGACTAAATAAAGGGCGTCAATGTGATTGTGCACACCAACGCGCAAAACGGCAGGCGCAAAAGCGTCATTTAAAAAAAAAATGCCTCATGCTCGTTTCTTTAGTTTTGACGCGCCGCGTCAAAAGCTTTTCCACCAATCAGATTGCCACTTTACTCACGTGCACGGTGCTGCTGAAGTTACAGTAAACAGCACTTGGAGTAGCTCAAGCGCAAAACTGTCAATGAGAGCGCACACTGAAGAAGATGCCCAGAGGCGATATGAACGTGGAGCTGCTTATTGCGCTGGTGAACAATAATCATTTCTTCATCGCTAGAGCTGGAGCTGCTACTTGAACCATCCATAACAACAAGCGTGTCAACTTTGTCTTCTTCTTCTGTGTTACAAGCGGGTGTCAGAAGCTTTAAGTTGTGTAGCGCCATCTGGTTGTTGCTAGATCGGATACGTTTGCGGCTGGAGGTTAACGAGAATTATTTATGTTATTTATGAAATTTCGGATTTATTGTATTTTATTAACGTCTACCCCCACCCCAACCCTAAACCCAACCGTCACAGTACTGTAAAAATATTAATTATTGTTATACAGTGTCATAAAAAAATGCCGCTATATTAATGTGCATATCGCATTATCCGATCTAGACTTTACCTTTTCACAGGCGTCGAGCAGAAGAATATGCAAAATCACTCCTTGACGTTAGATGGCGCGGTAAAGTCTAGATCGGATACGCGGCCGGCCGGAAGTGCGATATGCACATTAATATAGCAGCATTTTTTTATGACACTGTATAACAATAATTTATATTTTTACAGTAATGTGACGGTTGGGTTTAGGGTTGGGGTGGTGGTAGGGGTTAAAAATACAATTTATTGGGTAATTTAATAGATCAGATAAATAATTCTCGTTAACCTCCAGCCGCAAACGTATCCGATCTAGCAACAACCGCAAACATCCTGACACTGCTGTGCTGAGAGTGATGTCAAAACGACATCAAAAATGCTAATTGATTTGATGTCAATTGGCAATCCTGATGACATCAAATCGACATCAAACATTGACATCAAAAAACAGTCCTGTAATTGATGTTTGACGTGTTTGTTATGTCAATCTGATGTCATTTTGACATCAAGATTCACTACATCAGGGGTGCTCAACCCTGTTCCTGGCGATCGACCTTCCAGCTGATTTCAGCTCCAACCCTGATCAAACACACCTGAACCAATTATTTAGAACGTGAGGAGCACTTGATAATTACAGGCAGGTGTGTTTGGTAAGGGCTGCAACTGAAAACTGCAGGACGGTCGATCGCCAGGAATAGGGTTGAGCACCCCTGGTCTACATGCATTCTAGGCATACAAAATACAGTGTAAATATGTTATTTGGAAGCTTTCAGATTAACAAAACTGTTCTTATATTATAATACTTAATTATTTTGTTGGACAAAAGAGCATCAATGTGTGGATGTCAAATAGACGTCAAGGTTTTGACATCAAATCAATTTGCGTTGACGTGTTTTGTTTGTTTTCTGACGTCATTTTGACGTCAAGGTGCATGCTTGGAAAAGAAGACCTCAGAGCTATTACATCACCATGGACCAATGATATTTCAAAGAAGTTTTAACTTTCTTTGATTTCGCTTCATATATTGGTGTCTTTATTCAACTAAATGTAACCTTACACTCTCCAATGACTGACATCATTACAAAAAAGTACTCATAATCACTATAATGTCAAGGCAACCATCAAAACAACATACAACCTAGTTCTCATGCACCATATTATCGTCAGTCTGTTATATTTGAGCCGATATTTGAGTCTTTCAGTGTTCTTTTGTGCTGCTCTCTACATTACAGCCCTGCAGTGTTTTGCACAACTGGTTTCGAATAGCTTTAATAAACTCCATCAGGAAGTCAATCTAGCGATATGCTCTCACACTCGAAGAAAACGCAACACCGCAGATGCCACAACACACGCTCATATGCTCCGGGCAGAGAGACAGGAAGTGCTTTAATCAAGGGCTTCCTGTGCGCTTCGCTCTGAGAGGCTTGTTGTGTCTGTAATACACTCGCCAGCTGTTATTGTAGCAGCTGGAAACAGACCTCAGTTTGTGTCAGTGACTTAAGCTAAAGGGAAACACAGAGCTCCGTATCGCCTACATCTTAAAATCTAGATTACTCATCCCTCCATTGTGACAGTAATGATAGTGATCTGCGGCTGACTGGCAGATTGTTGAGACTGATCTTTAAAACTATGGTTAGTTATTCCGCCTTCTGTTGCTGTAATGATGATTGTTATCTGTATCTGACTGATTGAGTGTTAGTTAAGCCTTTCGGTTTAGTTGTTAAGGCACGCAGTAGATTGTGCGCGTGTAAGATGAAAAATGGGTTGTTTTTGTTAACGTTTTGTGTTTTTACACACCCAGGTTGGTACTAGAGAAACTACAGTCTTGTTGGACCAGTTTGTGGAGGGTAAACAAAGTAGAAAGGTTTCCTTTTGCACTTTCGGACAGATTTCCAGTAAATGATAATGAATGAAATGCTAATGCAGGTTTGTAGGTGGAAGTTAAAATGGGAGGATATATATTTAAATGACTAATTAGAAATCAAATGGGTATTATAAGCACTTGGCTTGAGGGGTTTTATATTCATCTCAGGGGTTGTTTTCCAGCAATGATTATAAATGAAGTGTTTAGGTGCAAAAACCTCTAAGTGCCATCTGAAATTTCTATCGTAAATGAGCATTTTTCTCAGACTCCTATGTTTATGTTGAGTTATTTCATTTTAAAGACTTTTTACACCTTTTAAAGAGTATATTTTTGGCCATGAACTTAAAATTATTGAACCTGCACATTGGAGCCTGATTAAAAATGCTAATTCTTGAAGGAAATTTCAAACGGCTTTTAAAGGTTTTTGCATCTGAACTCTTCAAATTCAAAGCAACTTTACTAACTTTTTTTAATAGCTAATTTTAAGCAGTAATAGAAATTTTGTATCATTTTAACTCGAATTACTTCAACTAAAAGGCCAAAACAAAACCTATTTGGGTTAAACTGGCCTAAATTGTGGGTAATGTGGAAGTGAAGACATTTTGATGGAAATATACCTTTATTTTCCAATAAGGCTCATTTTACAAATTATATATTAAAATTGTGTATTGTCTTAAAACAAATAATGTATTTTGGTCATTTTGATAAAATATGGACACATTTAAAAAAAAATATTTAATTAGAAATGTAAGACAGAAGTTTGGTTATTCTTCATTTTACCCAAATTTGGTCCAGGGTTTCGGGGGGAAAGGAAATAGTGTCTGAAATCAAAGTAAGGCTTCTGATTGAGTGCGTTCAATTCACTTTAGTTCTACTTTTGTTGGTCCATTTATTAGGGATTGTCATTATTATTATTATGCAACGGTTTTAAAAGTTAAGGCAAAACATTGTTTTATCTTAATCTGTTGAAATGCAAAAATAAATGTCTTTATTCACAAAATATCTTGAGGCTAAAAGTAGTTACCAAAATCTTTAAAAAATAGTGGGCATGCCAGTCCTAAATTTAGTACTCTTGAATAGATCATTCCTCTAAGATTATTTTACAAAGCGTTTTAATGCTTTACTCCTAAATCTGGGAAAGGTTAGGAGTA
Organism: Danio kyathit; assembly: GCA_903798195.1. NCBI lineage: Eukaryota > Metazoa > Chordata > Actinopteri > Cypriniformes > Danionidae > Danio > Danio kyathit. The sequence goes on from LR812522.1 coordinate 14,546,439, forward strand.
GTGAAGAGAACCAAGACCACACTACAGACTAAACTAATTTATGCTTTACATTTATTTCAAAATACACACAAAAAATGGACACAAAAAAAATAATTATGTATGCAAATATATAATAAATAAATACAATTTTTAGAAGTTTTAGATATATTTTTAAATATATTTAAAAATATTTTTGCTTAATTATTTTCTAAGAAAAATACATGTTACATTTGGAAGAATCGATCTAAGAATCTGAGAAGCAATAAAACAAGAAAATACTTTTTATAATCCATTTCTTCACTTAGCCTGCATTTTGAAAAATAATATTGTGGCAACATTTTTTATTTTTGAAACCTTTATTTAAATATGGTAACAAATGATTGCAAAAATGTATACCAATGAATACTTGACAGACTCATCCCCTCCATATCAGCCAATCGTTTGTGTATGTAGTAATCATGCTGGCATCCCCCATAGCAACAAGATCAACCTTGCCCCTGACTCTTAGTTCAAGACGTTTCTCTATTCTCAACTAAAAGTTCATCTCAGCAGTTTTGTAAATACAGACAAATCTTAATCAAAAACCTTTACTATATTGAGGACAACTCTTGATGGTAAGATAAAATGTTTTGTGAATTTATGCTTCCTGGTATCAAGGGATGAGTCTTTGAATATCTTGTTGCTGTATGTTTATCATCTTATCTGTACCTGCAGTGAAGTCTTACAATGCAGGGGCATTTAAAAAAAATCTAATGACTCATGTAGGCCAGTGTTATTGTTTTAGTCTCTATGGCAACACTGTTATTGTTTTTATGCCACCAGCACAGGGCAAAGTGTTGGACTCATCAAGGACAGTGGGAGACGTATTATATGTGTGTGCGTGCGTGTGTGTGCACACGTTTGTTTAAGCTTGACAGACTGAAACTCAGAAAGGCAGATAGCACAAGACTACTGGGACATTGTTCTGTGTGTTCACTTCAAAGCAAAAGCAAGAGGGAGTGTGCTATCTGAGGCGGATCTAGTTGGTTTATTTAGAGTTACTCAGGGTTTAACAAGTCAAAATTTTGTGAAATCTAAATTTACAATGTTTATTTTGCTATAGCGCACATTTTTATTCTTTAGGTAGAAAATTAATCAGTCGATCCACTGAAAAAAAAAAAGTTGAAATCAAACGTAATTTGCTTCCGTTTGGAGTGGCGGTGCCTCTTTGTTGACGTCAGTTTGACAGCTTCAGCCACAATATTCTTAACCAGATCAGATTTGAGGGAATTATTTACAGTCAGGGTTAATTTTAGGAATGAGGAAACAGGAATGATGCTCCAGGACCAACATAGGTGTTAAATCTAGCATCGCATCTTACTTGGCAAAATCATACCCACCCATAAAGGTTTAAATCCACATGAGGGAGAATAAAAGATGAGGCAGTTTTAATTTTTGGGTCAACTTTCACTTTATCCCTTAAAAACCCGCATGCTGAAATGTTTCCAGCTTGTCCATTTTGTGCACTTTCATAGTGATAAACACGTTAGATTGGTTTATTTTACAGAGTAAGCATCCAGGTAGTTAAATATGTCAGAATTGAAATCAAGAATTAGAACGTGCAACCACTATCACTGGCTCTGTTTACACCTGGTGCATCAATCTGTGGTGCACTTTTCCCCTGCCTTTCTCTATTAATAAACTAAAGAGACTTCTGGAAGACTAATTAGTTTGCATAGACTAAATGATCCCCCCTGCCTCCAGCCGTTTTTTCCTGCATTGTCTAAGTTTAGCCAAGTAAAATAAAGCATCTATTTGACTGTAGTCTAAACATCAATTTGGACACACACATGGGTAGAGTGGTAAATCTGTTCAGATGTAATCAGTACAGTAAGGGCTATTTTGGTTTTGCCAGCACTATAAATGGGTTGTTTTTAAGTTCGCAGGAACTTCCAACTGCTCTGTTATGGATTTATTTGTTTTCATTCCTTTCCGCAAGCGAAGATAATCTTTTTCTACTTCTTTGTAACCCTCTCACGTTTCCCCTTTATGTATTTTCACTTCATGATCTATTTCTCGGAAACAGATCTATGATTTTAGTTCGGCTCCTTTCAAGAGGGAAACGATCAGATTCCTATCAATGCCCTGTCGACAGAATAAGGCTGTTTTTGCGATTATGCAGATGTTGTATTGTGGAGACTCACTTCACTTTGGTGCACAAACAGGCCTGGGGTTGAGCAATTGCTTTTGAAACTGAGAGCGGAGAAATCAGGTCATAGCATCCCGACTCTATTCTCTGGAATAGGGAGCGAAGGCCTCTTTGCACACAAGCCAAAATCACTTTGGATGAAATTACATCCTCTTAACCTTACAGGTGGGAATATTTCTATTAAAGCCACTGTTGTATTGAGAGTTCAACTATATGTCTTGTCCGAGGGGATTTGTGTTATGATGTAACTGATGACATTATACAACCGTGTCCCATATATGAGAGATGCATGCATGTAAGGACAAACTTCTTTACGATCATTATATAAAGTGGCCTTAATGATTACACTACCTGACAAAAGTCTTGTCGCCTATCCAAGTTTTAGAAATAACAAATAATAACTTGACTTCTAGTTGATCGTTTGGTATCAGAAGTGGCTTATATGAAAGGTAAAGGCCTCTAGATTACACTTATTTTACTAAAATAAAACATGATCATGCCTTGATTTTTAATTATTTAAATTATTTTAATTACAGTAAGGTCTGACTTTGCTTAGACAAAAGTCTTGTCACTTAACAGAAATGATGTACAGTATAGAATATAAAGTCATGGTGCAGTGGGAAAAGAAATAATATTGTGTATGACTCCCATGATCTTGGACGACTGCATCCATACATCTCTGCAGTGACTCAAATAACTTATTAATAAAGTCATCTGGAATGACAAAGAAAGCGTTCTTGCAGGACTCCCAGAGATCATCAAAATTCTTTGGATTCATCTTTAATGCCTCCTCCTTTATCTTACCTCAGACATGCTCAATAACGTTCATGTTTGGAGACTGGGCTGGCCAATCCTGGAGCACCTTCACCTTCTTTGCTTGCAGGAACTTTGACGTGGAGGCTGAAGTATGAGAAGGAGCGCTATCATGCTGAGGAATCTGCCCTCTCCTGTGGTTTGTAATGTAACGGGCAGCACAAATGTCTTAATACCTCAGGCTGTCGATGTTGCCATCCCCTCTGCAGATCTCTCGCACGCCCCCATGCTGAATGGAACCCCAAACCATGATTTTTCCTACACCAAACTGTAGTATTTGTGATGATTGGGATGCAGTTCAACAAATGATTAATTTAAAAAATCTACCTTCTGACACTTTTCTAAATGATCAACTAGAAGTCAAGTTATTATTTGTTGCTCTTACAACTGGGATCAACGACAAGACATTTATCAGGTAGTGTATGTACTCGCATTAAAAAATGAATACAATGTACTTACTGTGTTTATATTGTATTGCAGAACACTACTTGTGCTCTGGAGCTGGGATACGGGTAGGGTTATTGACAGGTTTGGAGGTATGGGTAGGTTTAAGAAGGTGTAAGGAATGGTCAACGTTTACAGAAATGAATTACAGATGTAATTACATGCATGTATTTAATCAATCGTAAGTACAATGTAAAGCATGTATTTACACAATAAGTACACTGTAACAAGTGATCCATTTTAGTGTAAGTGCATATTAGTTAAGGCCACTTAATATAAAAAGGGACTTGTTTTTTTTTGGTAAATTTAATTATAAATAGCTTTAACATGGTAACATAATAAATTGTTTTCTGTATTATTTTATCAATTATTAATTTGAAAATTAAGCTATAAATATAAACCAAATCTGATACAATACTCTTTAACTATTGAAAACAACTTCATATCTACTATTTTGTGTTCTTGACTAAAAATAAAAGTATAGTTTGTCCTTATAAAAAGACCGTATAAGGAATATAACTACTAGAAAATGCCAATTTACATCCGTAAATTAGTAAAAACCATTTTAGTCCTTATATAGCATCTTGTTAGAAACTTGACAGTCTCTTCAAGTAATAATAACCAAAAGCTTTTTAAACTCGTAAATCGATACCAGAATGGCGAACAAGCTTTCCAGGTCTACAAAATGAGGTCATGACAGAAACAGCTCCATCGCCGCTTTCATATCTGCCTATTTGACACTTTGAAAAATAACAGTTTGTGTCTGGCATCGCATTATGGATCATAAAATGGATGGAAAACACCTCTCTTGTATACTAGATAACTATATTAGACACAGAATCTCAGTTAGCTGGCGGAAACTTACATAAGCTGAAGACTCAAAGCTGAGAGTGTGTTTACACTGTTGGAGGAAAACCAGCAGCAAATATGTGACTGTTTTAATATTATAGTGTAATCAAATGTATAATAGCCGTATTTCAGTGTAACCAAAAAATTATCTTTGCTTTTTATTGCTTGGAGACGGAAATTCCTTGAGCCATTGTTTTATACAGACTTTCAGCAAAGTATTAAGGCTAAGTTCTAAAACAATATGCAATAATACCATATTGAGTGTAAATTAGAGTACATCTGGCCTAACTATAAGCACTTTCTTATTCATTTAGCCATTTATTCACACTTTTTGAACATTTTTAAGAATATTAATGCTTTTCTGTTGTGCTGGTGTGATGAGAAAGAGCGAAAGATGAAATTTGACAAAAGGTGGACTTTAATTATCGTGTCAAAAGTATTATGCATCTTAATACATCACTACAGTTAATAGACTGGTATCATTGTATCTTATATACTGTAGTCCTTTATGGGCAGTGGAGTCAATGCAAATAGGCCAGTCTCTGGTCTGGTCCACCACTGTATGAAGCTACAATCAAAATCACAAATAAAACTCCATTAAAGGCAACTCTATCTTTAAAATGTTGCAGCAAAGATTGCATATTTTATTTTTAATTTTACCCTTTAACCTTTTTGAATGTATTATACGTTGAATTATGATTTTCAAAAAGAATGCAGCAGAGTGGGATGTCATATTACGGCCATTGTAGCCTCTGAGGAAAATGTAACAATCATAATATTCATGACATAGTCATACTTTTACAAGTGTTTGCATTGTTTTGAAAAACCCCTTTTGGATTTTATTTATTTTTTAACATTCTTTAACATGCTATCAATTCTTAATTTTGAGCAATACAGTCATGTAAAGTAACATTTTTGTATATAATTAATCTTTGATACAAAAAAGGACACAACAAATTGTAGTGACATTAAAACCATTGCAGCGTCTGAGAGAATTTTGTGTTCAGACTCCAGTTTGACTGCAGCTTAGGGTTGTGTTCACTTCAGTGTTAATTTCGTTGATGAAAAATTTATGGCATAATTTTCGTGACAAACAAGTTTTTACCGACAAAAACTATAATAAAAATATACTGACATTTTCGTTGACTAATAAAAACGAGATGAGAATGTGATTTAGAGATGTATTTTGGTAAATATCCAGTCAAAATTAATCTTGTTGTGTGATGCATGATGCACATTTGAAAAGTAAATGGTCTACAGTAGACACGAGGTGCTCCATCATTACTCTACTTATTTAATATAAGTATAGATTGACATTGCAAAGTGGACCTAAACTATTTTAAGTCCTTAAAAGATTTAATGGCTTGAAACTATTTAACAGACTGGTTAAAACACTGGTAGTTTACCACGTTAAAATAAATGGTTTCCTAAATAATTGCACAATCCTGCATTTTCAAACAACTACTGTTCTTACACGTGGATTGGTTGCCAACACATAATTTTACATATTACTTATGATATAAATAAGCAATGCTTATCTAATTCTTGGTCTTCAATGGAAAAGCTATATTTAATGAGACCGTTTTGTTTAGTTTTAAGTTTGAATATTTTGTTTAAATAAATGTGTACAATATTTTAATTAAATTACACTTAAATTAAACCAAATATATTTTAGTCAACTAAATCTAGATTAAGATTAAGTTGACTAAAATCGTATAAAATCTTGTCGACTAAAACTAAAATGATTCCGAAGACTAAAATATGACTAAAATTAAAATGGAATTTTAGTCAAAAGACTAAGACTAAATCAAAATTCATTCATTCATTTTCTTTTCGGCTTAGTCCCTTTATTAATCCGGGGTCGCCACAGCGGAATGAACCGCCAACTTATCCAGCACATGTTTTACACAGTGGATGCCCTTCCAGCCGCAACCCATCTCTGTGAAACCTAAATTAAAATTTGCTGTCAAAATTAACACTGGTTCACTTGGCAGGTTTGGTTTGATTGAAATGAATTCTAGTATCATTGCTTAGAGTGGTTTATTTGATTAAGTGCTCCAATTCTGCAGTCTGAATTAAACAAGTGTGTCGGGAGCATTGAAATCAGAATCAGAATCAGTTTTATTGCCAAGTGTGCTTCACACTCAAGGAAATTGTTTTGGCTACAGAAGCTTTCAGTGTACATAAAGTGACAAGTGACAACACAAAATAAATATGAAAAAAGATGACAAACATTAAACAGAGATGCAGTTAGTCAAAAAGATCTGGATGTTGAATTGTATGTACAGATTTGTTATAAAGTTCTGTGTACAAATGCGTATGGAGAAAGTATTGCATTGTGTGAAATGATGGATCTCAGTCCACTTCCAAACTAGCTGAAATATGAATACAAAAAAGGCATCACAAAAGGACACGGTGTAACATGATGCAACAAAAAAGGGCCGAATGTTCACCAACATTGTTGGGTAGATTACTTTTAAATTGCAAAAATTACAAATGATTGCAGATTACATAATCTTAATTGTTACTAATTGCAATTTTCATTATGTAACTAACACCTTTTACGTAATGTAACCTGCCTGACTGGATTTTTGATGACATCTAAGTTTATGTTTGACAGTTGTTTATCACATCAGTTACTATTGTTTGATTACTTTGCACCATATTTGGCTAAAATACAAAGAAAGAAAATGCATTACATTCTTTGTACTCAACAACATGTAGTTGTACGCAACATTGCTTCAGGTTTGCCCGGACTGCAGGTTTGTAGGCAGATATGATGATTAATTCAGTCATAACAATGTAAATAATAATAATAACCTTTAAATAAAGCACTTGAACACTCCAAAAAGATTTGTTTTCCTAGATCAGATTGGTGTACATGCGAAATGTTGTTGAATTATTGATATATTAGTTTCAGGCAAGAAGTAAATGGTTTAACTTCAAAATAGGGGTTTGGATTGATAAACATGTTTCTGTGTTACATGATATAATAATAATAATCATGTACCACTGACAGTCTACCACTACTCCTCCTGGCTGCCTGATACATATGCTGGAATGCTCCACAATCTGATCACAATCAAAAAATCTTAAAGGATTTGAAATGGCTTTTTACTCTGTTTTCTTCATTTATCTTCAGCTCCTTTGACACAATCTATATTGTAAAAAAGCGCTATAGAAATAAAGATGACTTAAGATGACTTGACTTCCTGGTTTTAAAAAAATGACACAATTTAAAATTTTCAAATGTATCAAAATCTAATTACAAGTACTTAATTTTTGGATTCTGATATAATCCAGACTACATTTAATAAGTTATTACCCAGCACTGCTCACAATAGGTCACAATGGTTGTCTATTACAGTTTAATACCGGGGGGGGGGGGGGGGGGGATGCATTGTGTATGGAAATAAAAATCGGATTGACGTCAATGTCCAACCTAAAATCAATCAAATATCAACGTCTAATGACTTGCTTGACGTTGTGTGGACTTTTCCACTATAAAAGGTTGGATTTTGGTTGCCATACTCAACGAATAAATGTCAGTATTTGACTTCAATATGACGTTGCCTTAAGATGTTGGATGGACATTGGATTTTCTTATGTCTTATGACGTTGTGTGCCTGCTGGGTACAGGCATCAGAAACGCATCTACTTGCAAAAGAATGAATTAATTCAATGAATGACTCCTTTACAAACTTCATAACCTCTGGTAGTTCTTATATAGCACATGTATCATGCACATACTATTGTTTTAGATGTTAGGTAAGTTCTAATTACTAAGTACTTCAAAATCTAATTACGGTATTTATTTTTGGATTCTGCTAAAATAATCCAGACTACATGTAATAAGTTATTAACCAGCATACACAGGACGTCAACATGTTGTTAGATTGACGTTGTACCCCAACATCGTGGGGACGTTGTATTTTGTTTGGAAATGAAAATCGAGTTGACGTCAACGTCCAACCTAAAATCAATCAAATATCAACGTCTAATGATGTTACAGCTTGACGTTTTGTGGACGTTACCACTATGACATCTATAAAACGTTGACGAATAAATGTCAGTATTTGACGTCAATATGACGTTGCCTTAAGATGTTGGACCGACGTTGGATTTTGGTCACTTTCTTTTGTCTTATGACGTAGTGTGCCTGCTGAGCACAGGCATCAGAAACACATCTCCTTGCAAAAGAATGAATTCATTGACTCCTTTACAAACTTCATAAACTCTGGCAGTTCTCAAATAGCACATGTGTCATGCACATACTATTGTTTTAGATGTTAGGTAAGTTCTAATTACGAAGTACTTAAAAATCTAATTACAGGTATTTATTTTTGGATTCTGCTAAAATAATCCAGACTACATGTAGTAAGTTATTACCAGCACTGCTCACAAACAGTCACAATGGTTGTCTATTACAGTTTAATACCAGGACGTCAAAATGATGTTAGATTGACGTTGTACTCCAACGTCATGGGGACGTTGCATTTTGTTTGGAGTTGAAAATTAGGTTGACGTCAATATCCATCGTCCAACTTAAATTCAATCAATTATCAAGGTCTAATGATGTTATAGCTTGACGTTGTGTGGACATTATCACTATGACGTCTATCAAACGTTGGATTTTGGTTGCCATAAATGTCAGCATTTGACGTCAATATGAGGTTGGTTTAAGTTGGATAGACCGTGGTCACTTTAAATCACAACTTAAAATCAACCAGTCATTTGACGTTGTTATTGGACGTCAAAATAACGTTGTCCTTAAACGCTAGCTAGACGACCTAAATTTAACCTAATATTAACGTCTTATGACATTGTGTGCCTGCTGGATACAGGCATCAGAAAGTCATCTCCTTGCAACAGATCTTTATTTGCGTGTGAATTTACTGACTCCTTCACAAACTTTATAACCTCTGGCAGTTCTCAAATAGCACATATATCATGCACATACCATTGTTTTAGATGTTAGGTAAGTTCTGTCTCAAAAATACATGAAGACAATGTAAACGCTGAGCCAAACTGGATTAAATTATTTACATTTTTTTCTACTTAAAATAATTCTGGAACTATCTAAACTCTCTCTTTACAAATATCCCCTATATATATCATTTTAAAGCCTTAAAGTCACATGACATGATCCTGCATGCTAAAGGTCAACAAACATGTTTTTCCCCAGAACGGCACAGATGGAAAACAGAGGCTCTGCAGACTGTTTTGGCTGCTGTGTTCACATCTGAAGGTTGTTGAGAAGGTCTCTGTCGTGTTATTATAAAGCGGGAGCACATTGTTTTTGTAGGAGCACCGAGGAGCGGTTAGATAACAGGCGCTTCTGCTGTGGTTTACTCTTCGCCGTGTGCTACTGTGCGGACAGATGCTCAAGTGTTTAGCCAAACAGTTTGTACATTTGGGCACGTGTGCAAATAGAAGCTGTTGAAGGTGTTACGCAACAGCGTTCAAGAGTTATGCTCTGATTAATCTGCTAACTATATCCAGATTTGCACTGTTTTTCGGAGCTCTCACTGTCCTTTGTGGTGATTCGTTCACTCTCCGTGTCTCTTTTTCTGTGTGCCGGTCTTTGTTTGTCTTTTGTCTGGTGTCAGTGTGAGGTGAAATTGGAGATTATGTGTGACTGGCTGACTCAACAGGTGAGTAAGGCAGATTTGTGCTTGGAGCAATGGCAGAGCTCCAGAGAGGGGAACCTTTCACACGCAAGCCCTGCATCACAGCACTATGTGCAAAACACGCTGAAAAATAAAGCTCCTTTGTTGGCTTTACTAGTTCCAACTTTCAACATTGATGAAATCGCTGCATTTTAAGAAAGGTTCCAAAGACTGAGATGATCTTTACACAATAAAAAGTAACTGGGAAAATCTCATTTTAGTGTACATGCTACATGCTCATTGATCATACTACTTTTTCACCATGTTTTGATTTTAAGATGGCACCTTCATGTCAAAACAAGCAAAAAATACATCTAAAACATGTCATTTTGACATCAAGGTAATCAATTGACATCAAATCAATTTGCATTTTTGACATCAAATTGACATCTATCATTGGCGTCAAATAAATAAACAATTTTTCATGTGTTTTTGATGACAATATTAGATGTCAGTTTGATTTTGTTTTGACATCAAGGTAGTTTACGTGAATTGTAGGGATGCAAATCATTGTGAATTTGGAATTGAAGCTTTCACATGAATAAAACTTGTCTTTAATTATTATAGTTTTTGTGCCGCTAATTTGGTAATTTGTTAAAAGACATCAATGTGTGGACGTCAAAAGGACGTCAAGGTTTTGACATCAAATTGATAAGCATTTTTTCAACCCAGGCTCATTCTGATTACGTACCCTTATATACATTTCTGTAGAAAGCAAAATACATGCAGGAGCTACGTTTTTGCCATTTTTGTTTTCGTGAATCCAACAGAGGCTGCTGTATACGCTTTATCAGATCACAAATTTCTCTCGCGAATGCCGTTCGCGCCTGCTGTTCTCACATTAATCCACCAGAGACGCTGTCGACTGACTGACCAAACAACCAATCACCCCACCCTCCCCCTTCCCTAAATCCAACCAATAGTGTTTTAAAAAACACAGATTGACCCGCCCACTTCCCTAAACCCTACCCCATTGTTTTAAAACGCAATCCAGAAATAGAAAAGCCCCCTGATTTTTACCATGTTTTCAGATCTTACCACGTTCTCACCCTGTTATTTACATGTTTATTTAATTTTTTAGCTTTTATTTTTGTCCCACCTGCTTTCTGGAACCGTTCTTCATCGGATTCGAACCACGTTGTCGCGGTCAGCTCCACTCTGCGTCTAAAGTTCGCCTACGTACATGTCGAGCTACCAGACAAACTGGTAACCGCAGAGAAGTCGTCCATACGGAGGTAAGCAGTCTGTTGGTAAGCAAGAAAAGAAACGACGTCATACTGCCCCGTATTGTTCAATTTAAAGATGACATGCAGCCATACGTAGCTCTGGCTACATGTTACGTGTTTAAGTTATTAAGTTGGATGAGACGTTACATTCAGTAAGTCTCTAATGGTGCTGGGTGAAAATGAGAACACACAACTGATGGATAAGTGAAACAAAAATTAACAATTTATTAAACAGAGCATATCAAACAATGAATATAAGAATTTACAATGTAATTGTAAATAACAGAATTAAACAAAAAACAGGAGTGTTGCCAAAACAAAGAAATAAATATAACAAAATAATCTAACTAAACCCCAACCCACTAAACTAACTAACCATGCAGAAACAAAACCGTAATCTTCAGCGCGACGCTGAACTAAACTTCTTACCTACTCCAAAACATAATTACAAATGTGGCAACTCCTCTATAAACTAACTAACACAAAAAAAACTATGCTGCTCAAATTCGCGATCTCCAGAAATGTATATAGGGGCTACGTTTTCAGAATGAGCCTGTGTTGCATTTTTTTGTGTTTTTTTTTTTTACATTTTTCAATGTCGTTTTGACATCAAGGTGCCCGCTGGGTTGCAAAAACATACCGATAGCACATTACAATAAGGTTCCATTGTTTTTATTATTAGTTGATATATTTATTAACATTGTTAGTTCATGTTAACTTATAGTGCATTAACCAATGTTAGCAAGCACAACCTTGCATATTAATAATGCATTAGTAAATGTAAAGCATTATTATTAAATGCTGTACAAGTACTGTTCATTCTTAGCTTGTGTTAGCAAATACAATAACTAACATTAACCAATAGGAACTTATCATATAGTGTGACCAACATCTCAGGATCATTTTATAACCTACAATAACAACTTTTATTTCTGATATTATCAATGCATATATTATCTTCATATTTTTGTGGAAACCATGATTTAAAAGTACCATTAAAAATTGTGGTCACACTTTATTTTAAGGTACAATTCTCACTAATAATCCATTAATTATGATTTTAGCTCAAACTTTACTAAACTTTACTTAACTCAAACTAATTTGCTGCTTATTGATAGTAGTTGGTTTAGGTATTAGGTAGATTTAGGGATGTAGAATAAGACCATGCAGAATATACAATTTATAAGAACTAATAAACAGCCGATATCTAAAAAATAATATAATAAGACGCTAGTTAATAGCGAGAAATGGGACTTTAGTGAAAAAGTGTTAACATATTTGTATGTAAGGACACTTTGAATTGATCAAAAGTTACAGTAAAGACATTCATAATGAACAAATCAGCAAATATTCATTTTAAATCAAAATACTTAGAAATATTAGAGTATTATTGTATTTTAATTAAAACAACACATCCTCAGTGAACCTTTATTTACTGATCTGTACTCTTTTAACCTCTCAGCGCTCCACTGTCTGTCCTGCTTGATAACCTGATAAGTTCTGTCTCTATCAGTTTGCTTTGAGCGTCTCTGTGCTCTTTGACCGGTCTTGCAGCTCTGTTGTGGTCACTGATTCAGGGACTGGAGAATTAAGAATCTTATCTGCCTTCTCAGCAATGCATGATGGGAGCTTTTCTTCTGGGAATCAGTGCTGTAGGCCGAATCACCTCATAATGATGACTGTGCAGTTCAGCCTTTGACCACTGCTGTAAACACACACAACCCTCACTTTCACCACACTGACAACTGAGAGAATCCTGTTTCTCTCACAGGAACTGTGCTGGATTCCTAATACTCATAAAATCATAGATAGCAAATCAGATGGCATACTTTTAACACTACACCTTTCATTTGTGGAAATAACACTGCTGTCACTTTGACCAACTAAGTGATTAGTTGAGTTTGCTTTTAAAAAGTGAGTAAACTCATTGCTTTTAATGCGATTAGTTGAGTTTACTTAAAAAGAGTGTAAACCAGTTGCTTTTTAATGCAATTAGTTGGCTTACTTAGTGAGTAAACATGTTGCTTTTAATGCAATTAACTACTTTACTTTTAAAAGTGAGTAAGCCTGTTGTTTTTAAAGGGGACCTATTATGAAAAAATCACTTTTATATGTTTAAACCCAATTGTGGAGCAACATTCTGTGAGTAAAGCCAGCCTATAATGGAGAAAAAAAAATATTCTTTTTTTTTTTATTTATAATCACACTTCATAAAAACAGTCTGCAGGAACACTTTGATTGACGTTCTCTCTTTGTACATGTCATCAGAGGGGAAAAACCCCACCCATAAAGCCGCCTTTCCACTGCACACGACAAGCGACAGACCGGAAGTCATTCATTTCTCATAATCAGGGAGCTGATTATCTCTGTATGCGGAAAATTCGGATCCAATTTGAGCTGCGGACACATTGAAATATTTGAACACCTGCTTAAGACCAGAGGTGGGCAAACTACGGCCCGTGGGCCATATGCGGCCCGCTAAACTTTTTCATCCGGCCACGAGGGAGTTTTTAAAATGCTGCTCCTGAGTAACGGTTTGGTTTCAGAATTAGTAAATTAATGATGCAATACAAGTGAACGCCATTTAATGGCAGTATTGCACGCGGTACAGTTAGCGCAACCAGTAAAATTAGAACACACTCTTGGATATTAAAATACAGTCGACCGTTAATAACTGAAAATGAGTCAGGCAAAAAAGAAAAAGAAAAATTGACTCTGAATGTCGTGTGTTTAAGGAAGAATGGACAACAAAACCAATATCGGACAGAAAGCGGTATGTCTAATATGCCAAGAAAGTATTGCTGTTGCTATACTAAGTCGGCTAAGTCGGCATTTTTTACGCAAACATTCAAATTATTTTTAATGTGTTAATATGAGATTTTTTCTATCAGACAATATCTTTTCTACTGTCCACTGTAAAAAAATTTCTTTTTATTATTATTATTATATTTTATAAGGGATTATTTTATTGTTTTATGATGATTGATAAGTAAATATAAATAGCAGTGCAAATTAATTTGACTTGTAAATATGACTCAATAATAACTATTAAAAAAATGTGTGTTAATGTGACACGTTTCTGTCCGATATTACATGTTATATTACATTTTTTGAAGGATTTGACATGTGGCCCTTCACTTAATGTGGCCCTCGGGTCTAAAAAGTTTGCCCACCACTGGACTAGACAATATGCGAATATGCATCCGATTAGATTTGATGTATTCCAGTGTTGTCCAAGCTGGTCCATGTGTGCGAGGTGAGAAATATTAGTTTTTTTTGTTATTTTTTTATCAGTATTAAATCTTTTAACATAATCTATATTAAAAAAAAAACATTTCTATTCATAAATGAGTAATAAAAAATATAATTTTTTATATGTTGTCTCGACATTCCCTTCATTCATTCATTCAATCATGGTGAACGCACGGAGAATAAAGGCTGTTTTTGCACTTTATTTCGGACGCCGCAAGAATCAGCTTCTCTCTCATGGTGCACGACAACACTGAGAATTCTGTGCGACTGCCACAAGGGGGCGTATTCCGACAGTCATGTCCAAATGATGTGTACAGTAGAAAGGCGGCATAAGTGTCTCCCTCATTAGCATAGACAGCCCTAGGGGCCACTATGCTGACACACAGGCATCTGTAGCTCCACCCTCTTTTGAAAAGAGGGCTGGGAGTACAAACTCATTTGAATTTAAAGCAACAGTCACCAGAACAGCACAATATGGATCAAAGCCTAAAAATAACGACAACATTATTTGTGGAGCATAATGAACTGAAACTTCACAAGCTCTAGAAATAACTGATTTAATTTACATCTTCGAAAAAGGGGCATGATAGGCCCCCTTCAAAGCAATAAGTTAACACTTAAAAGCATGAGCAAACCTATTGCCTTAAAATTCTGTACACTTGGTGCATGAAAATTTTACAAGTTGCAACAGGTTTACTTTACTTTTAAGTACTAATCAGTTTTTACATTGTGGCTGTACACATGGGGGCAAATGCTGAAAGTTTATAGACTAGTTTATAAAACTATAGATCATTCTACATAGTGCACTATATAGAGGATGAGAAGTGATTTTCGGACTCTGGTCTTGTTTACTGATTTGCTGTTCTCAAGGAACAAAATCTCAGGTGTCATTAATCCACTTAATGCAGTATGCTAGGAATGAGGAAAAGGAGCCTGAAATTTTGAAAAGGTTCATTCATGCATGAATAACTATAAATGCTTGAATAACAATCACTGTTTATATGTTGTGGTAATCAAACACTTGTATTTGTTGTGACTGGTCACCTGACAACTGACAAAAATGCTGTTGGGCTAGTGGCCTCCAAGAGATTCAGACCCCCGCTTTGTCCCTTTGTTTAGTTTAGAAATGCACAGAGTTGATTTTCAAATCTAGGAAAGGTTTTCAGATTGGCTTGGCTTTGGCTTGTTATGATTGAGAAAGTTGTGTTATAAAGTAGGAGGTTCTAGTTTTGATTAATTTTGATTAATTATGTCATTAGACATCCAGAATTAAGGCAACAAAACTATTCAATGAACACCAAAGATTTTTTTCACTGAATGAGAACATTTCAAACTGATTTCTTTTTCATTGGCCAAACAGATAGCTCCGCCACATAGACACGACGCGGGCATTGTAATTTACTTCTGTCCAGACTTCTCACATCATTCAGTTCCATTAATTTTTAGCCCTGCAAAACAGCTTATGTTACAAACTGTCATTCTTTTATCACATTATTTTAATGTTTTGTCATAAACACACTGGTTTGTGGAGCTGTTTGGCTGTTTACTGCCATCTATTATTTCATGTATTCAATATAATTGTATCTCATATATCTGCAAATGAATCAGAACCACTTTTTTTTTTTGATGATCTATTTGAGTATTAGTAGACTGTCTGTTTAATATCTGTTAATACTGCTCCTTCAACAGACATTTAACTGACTATAAGAAACGTGCATGTCAACTTACACTAACCCTAACCCCAAGCTAACAGTCTACTTATAATCTAATGAGAATTAGTTGGCATGTAGATGTAACTTAATTCAACAAACGGACCATTAAAATAAAGTGTGACCAGTTGGTTAAACCAGTGCTGCATTGTGAAACTTGAAGTTTCACGCTTTATTTAAAAACCTAAAAATGAAAATACTTACCCTTCACTTGTTCCAAACCTCTTTGAGTTTCTTTCTTCTATTGAACACACAAGAACATATGTAGAAACCAGTAACTACTAGTGACTTCTATAGTATATTACTATTGATGTCAATGGCCAAGCTATTCAACATTCTTCAGAATATCTTCTTCTTTTTGTTTTCAATGAAA
Source organism: Danio kyathit (assembly GCA_903798195.1). NCBI lineage: Eukaryota > Metazoa > Chordata > Actinopteri > Cypriniformes > Danionidae > Danio > Danio kyathit. The sequence goes on from LR812522.1 coordinate 14,562,941, forward strand.
CTCATAATGCTTTGGGATGACTTGAGTAAATGGTATACATTTTTACTTTTGGGTGAACTATGGCTTTAAGCCAGTGCTGCACTGTGAAATTTGATCTGAAGTTTCTTCTGAAGTTTTATGTTAAAGTTCTAAGTTTCACTTTAGATTTAATTTAATGAATAGTTTAAATATAATCCAAAATACTAGAAGGAGATGCTCAGCATGTTTACTGACATCTGTTTTAAGGGTGTAGAAAAACATGAGATGTTAGATAAAGAGAAGATGGAAATGTCCGTGTTCCATTGAAAGAGAGAGAGATGAGCACCTGCTGACATGGCGGAGATCTGTTCAGTCTTGTCTGTGTTTGTGCTGCGGTCGCGTCAGGAACACATCATTTGAGCTTCAGGACTGATTCTTCTCTCTTTGATGATTTCAGTGAGGGAGATTGGGAGTGCTGGCCTGGAAAAGGCCACTTGTGTAACATTTTCAGATCCACAGCTGACTTTTAAGAAAAAACAGAATCCTCTGAGTCAAGTCCAACTTTATTTGCAGTATGTACCTTGAAACAACATGAATGTTGACCAAAGTGATTCACAGACGAAATAAACAATAAGGACATTTAATCCAATGAGTTAGACTATAATAGTACACTGTATAAAATTTCATGTTAAATCAACAGTTACTGGCAACAGTTATCCAGTAGTTGCTGTATTTCATAAAACAGTAAAATTACTGTAATACTAATTACAATAGTGTTATGTTTACGGTAAAATGTATTACATTATTTTACTTTCTTTTTTTTTACTGTGACACCAATTACAATAGTTGGTACACATACTGAAAAACTGAAAACAGTATTTTACTGTACATTTTTACCATGCAGAACTACACTATTTTAACGTTACTTTCAATATTGCTGTATAGTATTTTATAGTTATCAAATCTTATTTTATTTTATTTAATAGTGCTACTTTATAATGAGTGAAATATGTTAACAAATTGTACAAGTGTTATTCTAACTGTTCAAGAAAAAACTGAAACTTGAACTGCACAATACAAGTTTATTGTGTACACCATGCTAAAACAGTAGCAGTAATTCAATATAATAGGGCAATAAAACATTAATGAACAATTGATAATTAAAACCAGTCAACAATTAATGCATTAAAAATTATTACAATTTTAAAAACAGGTAAAAATACTGCAACAAGACAGGAAATGATGAAAGCCAAATGATGAGAGGACTGATGTTGTGCAAAAGCAGCACTTTTGATGATCCTGCAAAAATGACAAGCAAAATCAATCACTGGAGTAAAAACTAATCATTACTCCTTTAAATAACAGGCATGTTTTTTATGTATGTTTTTTTCAGTAAGTATCCATATGATTATGGAAGATTATAATATTTAAAACGATATGTACAAAAATAAAGCCTAAAATTTGAGAAAGCAAAAGAGAAGTGGTATAATTTGATTGATGCTTTAACACTGCCAAGTGTAGGAGAAGCTCTGAGCTCTGAATTTTGAAACATACACTGTAAAAATATCTGTTCATTAACAGTTTCTGTATTTTGTGATTCTTTTGGTGTGTTTTCCATTTATTTAAAGTTGTGAATTGCATTATGGGCCCTTGGATAGTTTAAATTCAATCTACTTTGTCAACTTTTGATGTTAAACACTCAACCCTACATTGTTAACCATTTTTGTAAACTACACAGAATTTAACTGTAATGATCTGAATTTTACTGTAGGACATTTATGTGGTATGTTACTGTATTTTAAAGTTACATTGTGAAAATCACTGTATATTTTACAGTAAAGATATACAATATTGTAAATGCATATACAACAAGATAAATGGGGCTGTGAATGTAAATACAGTATTGTTGCTGTAATTCAGGGGTGTCCAAACTCAGTCCTGGAGGGCCGGTGTCCTGCATAGTTTAGCTCCAACTTCCTTCAACACATCTCCTTGGAAGTTTCTAGTATACCTAGAAAGAGCTTGATTAGCTGGTTCAGGTGTGTCTAATTGAGGTTGAACTAAAATATGCAGGACACCGGCCCTCCAGGACAGAGTTTGGACACCCCAGCTGTAATTGATTCACAGTAAGTTACTGGCGAACTGCTGCCTGTAAGTTACTGTAGATTCTACAGGAAATTGTTAACAGGGTACAGTTTAACAAAGGGACTTTTGTTGATATTATAGTAGTTTAGTAGTATAATAATATGTATAAGAAATAATATGTAGAGAAATAAGTCTATAAAATAACAGAAAATGTACTGGCAGCTTATTACAAGGTTTTTGTACAGTAATATACAACACCAACCCAGACAATATATCACTTTAAACTATTAAAAATGTTAATAAAAGACAGTTTTTTGAACTTTTGAAGGTTAAAAGTTGTTGGAAGAAAGATCAAGATCCTATAATGCAATTCAAAAGCATAAATAAACATAAAAAAATATAAAAAAAATAAATCACAAAATATGTAAATTTGCTAATTTACTTATATTTTTTACAGTGTATTCTGAGAAAGATCAGTCACCTTTTGTTTTCAAGGCAGATTTTGGAACATTTACCAGAGGCTTTGAGGCTGATATCTATTTAGCTAGTTGGAAAAAAATTCCCTGACCGAGTAAAACTGACTTTCTCTTCATTTTTCTGTATTTTGTGAGCCCTCGGGGTCTTGAGAAGAGACAGATTGGAGTCGGTGGACGCTGAGGTCACTGGAAAACAATAGTGCCGGGTCTTCATCACTGTCTGAAGCTCTAAATCTGTTTAAACAGGAAACCCTGATGACTCTCTTACAGGGAAAACAGACCCCCAGCGATGTGTGTGTTTGATTTGGACTGTGTTCAGTCGACTCTGTCCGGCTCCACCCGTCCCTCAGTCCAGCTCCTCACACACAATTACAGCCTCAATCACTACATCTCCGTCTAAATCTGACTCTTTATCTTGGAGTTTCAGGAAAACGCACTGTTGAGGGGCTATTTTTAGAGTCTGGTGTTTGAGAAATGGGTGGTCTGGTGATGATTGTAGTTCCAGTTGAATCATTTTGGTCTGTTTTAGGGTGGATTTTTTTCCTTTAAGGAGGAGCAGAATGTCTGTTCATGAGGTGATTCTATCAGGCCTCCTTCTGCTCTTATATAATCATGACACTGAGACTACATACAGAGAGATATACATATGAGAACTTTAACTTATTTTATAGAGCTGAGAAAAATAAATCACAACGTCCTCAATTTTAATCAATATTATAGTAAATAAGATATCCATAAAATATCATGCAAAATTGGATAACACTTTAGTTTGGCACAATTCCCACTGTTAACTACTGACTTACTACCTTCCTATTTATATATTAATTGTTTTTAGTACTTATAAAATTATCTTATTCATTCAAGTTCCTTTTGGCTTAGTCTCTGATTTATCAGTGGTCGCCACAGCGGTTTTATTCTACATCTCTAATCCTATACCCGAAACCAAAACCCAACAACTACCTTACCTTTATTATGCAGTTCATTAGTACTTTGAGGTAATAGCCTTGGTTAATAGTTTGTTAAAGGTGTGTATTGTACATTAAAATAGTGTTACTGAAAATTGAAGTACAAGATTTGTACAGTCCACGACCCGTCTGATCATATGAAGAAATAAATCAAATGTTGCAATCAATGTGAATATTTAGTATGAATTGTTTACAAATGTTTCTGACCTCATTAGATCTTATTCTGCATCTCTTATCTTTACTAGTAAGGTAGTAGCTGGGTTTTGGTATCGGGTATGGTATTATGCAGCCAATAAACTAATAGCCTTAGTGAATGGCTTGTTAATAGCATGAAATGTACATTAAAATAGTGTTACTGAAAACTGAAGTACTGGAAAAAACACACTCTGTAGATTTGTACAGTCCACAACTCATCACATGAAGAAATAAATGTGTCATGAAATGTTGCAATTAATGTAAATATTTAGTATGAAATGTTTACAAATGTTTCTGATCTCATTAGATCTTATTCTGCATCTCTAATCTACTTATTCTACATCTCTCATCTCTACTAGTAAGATAGTAGTTGGGTTTTGGTATCGGGTATGGTTTTATGCAGCAAATTAGTACTTTGGACTAATAGCCTTAGTTATGGTTTGTTGATAGCATGAATTGTACATTAAAATAGTGTTGCTGAAAATTGAAGTACAGTTGAAGTCAGAATTATTAGCCCCCCTTTGAGTTCCTTTTTTTTATTCTTTAAATATTTCCCAAATTATATGTAACAGAGCAAAGAATTTTTCACAGTATTTCTGATAATATTTTTTCTTCTAGATAAAATCTTATTTGCTTCATTTTGGCTAAAATAAAAGCAGTTTTTAGCCATTTTAAGGTCAAAATTATTAGCCCCCTTTAGCTATATATATTTTTAGATAGTCTACAGAACAAACCATTGTTATACAATGATCTACCTAATTACCCTAACCTGCCTAGTTAACCTAATAAATCTAGTTAAACCTTCTTGAAAAATGTGTCTTGAAAAATATCTAGTAAAGTATTTATACTGTCATCATGGCAAAGATAAAATAAATCAGTTATTAGAGATGAGTTATTAAAACTATTATGCTATATTAACTATTATGAATTTGTGGGAAAAATAAACAGGGGGGCTAATAATTCTGACTTCAACTGTATGATGGGAAATAACACATTTTGTAGATTTGTGCAGTCCATGACCCATCTTATCATATGAGGAAATAAATGTTGCAATCAATGTGAATATTTAGCATGGAATGTTTACAAATGTTTCTGATTGATTCTCATTCCAAAGCAATTGTTTTTACTTAATGCATAAGAGCTTCTCTGTATCATTATATGAATATAATGTATAGTAGGCCTATTTGTGACTCTGGACCACAAAATCAGTCATAAGTGTTTTTTGTCACAACAACCTGTAGCTGTAACTGAACTGACCTTAAACACATGCAACACAAGTTCTTAGTTCATTTTAAAGTTGAACATGACCAAAAATAATGACTTGTGGTTGTGTGTCTGACCAATTTATTGAGTGAGGGAATCATCAGACTGTTTGAAACCAACAACTGAAGTATAAATCAATATTTGTGATGTCTATCTCCTAAGAAATTAAAGCATCGCATAAAGCATTGTTTCTAAGCCAATTAAATCAAGCAATAAATGTTATAAATCTTGTGAAGCCTACTAAGTTTAACCTGCACGTTAACTATGAAGGCTAACAACGCCTTGTTTTTCTCCAATAAATGTGTTTTTGTTTGTCACTCGACGCAGACTCGCCAACAGATAAAGCTCTGCTCATACAAACAGACGCAAACTCTGCACAATCCCTAGCAGACGCAGTCAAAATCTATGCAATATGTTACATAAGACAAAGGTAGCTTCGAGGATGAGACGAGGGCTACGTGCAGGTTTTTGTTTTTCCAGATGGAACGTTCAGCATTCCCATACGGACACAAGGGTTTAGGGTTTATCCTTGAGACTATAACTAACAGTGGATGAGAACACGACGCGGGCCGAAGGTCAAGCCCAAAACCAAAGCTGCATCTTTAAATTTCTCTAAGCCATCAGGTATTCAGGAAGGAAATGAAAAGTACAGCAGGCTCACGTTGCTTTTGTAATAAACATAATTCTCTCGACTGAGGCCAAGGGACATTGTGTTTCATGCAAAAGTGCGCATTGATAGATGTATTACTAAATTAGAGTTCTTAGTCATGTACAAAGTGATGTCATGCTACTAAATTTACACACTTTCGAGCCTATTTTGTGCAATGGAAAGAAAAGGAAAGGCTAACGTTATAAGTTGCACCAGCATTGTTGTTTTATTTGCTGTTATCTGACACAGCATTTATTTAAGCAGAGAGATTAAGGTTTAATTTTGGCTCGTTTTGTGTCCTAGTTTTGGCATGAAAAGATGCAAACGGATAATAGGAAGTATTAACCTTTTTTCGTAACAAGTAAACTTGCTAAAAATAAAACTAAAAATGAGGTACACTAAAAAATTTAACGACAAAGTCAAGACAAATATTTTTATGTTGCTTTAACTTATTTTAATAAGTTACCCGAGTTTCAAGAAAAAAACATTAGTCATACAAAGTTGAACTTCACTTTTTTAGTCAGTTTGATTGATGTAAGTTGAGATGACTAGAAAAGTTCATTTGATTCAACTAAAAAAATGAAGGCAGCAAGATTTTTTTTATGAAGGCAGCACGTTACTGTTTTAAAAATCTTGTAATTTTCCATATCTGTCAGCTTCAATCAATCCTGTAGTGAAACGTGATTTTCATTTCCATAAAGGATACAGATCCCAACCACTGGGATGTTTCCTTAAGGCATTTATTTCAATGTAATCTGTAAGACTTCCAAAGACTGTTATTGTAAATAAAATAAAAATGAATACACAGTGTATTTATTCACTCATTTAATCGCTCGTACATAACTAATGATTGTATATGATTGAATGTACGGTAGCCGAGAGAGCTTAACGTGCTGCAATTTTAAAACATGGCGGACCCAGCTATTTAGGTTATGGTTAATTAGGCTAATAAAATACAAAAGACAAGAGAATCAGGATGTTAAATTAAACAAACAAAAAGTCACCTTTCAAAGATCACCTACAACTTCACTGAGCAATAGTCACGGCAAAGCGGTGTATGTCAAGTTTTTGGGTCCCCATTTTGGGTCCCCTGTTTGCAAGTGTTGTGAGGAAATGCAGTGTGTTTTCGTAAATTGTTTGCGTTGTGAGAAAATGCAGTGTGTTTTCGTAAATTGTTTGCATGGTGACGTTTTTGTAAATTGTTTGCGTTGTGAGAAAATGCAGTGTGTTTTCGTAAATTGTTTGGGTTGTGACGTTTTCGTAAATTGTTTGAGTTGTGAGAAAATGCAGTGTGTTTTCGTAAATTTTTTGAGTTGTGACGTTTTCGTAAATTGTTTGAGTTCTAAAAAAATGCACTGTGTTTTTGTAAATTGTTTGCGTTGTGAAAAAATGCAGTGTGTTTTCGTAAATTGTTTGCGTTGTGAAAAAATGCAGTGTGTTTTCGTAAATTGTTTGCGTTGTGAAAAAATGCAGTGTGTTTTCGTAAATTGTTTGCGTTGTAAAAAAATGCAGTGTGTTTTCGTAAATTGTTTGCGTTGTGAAAAAATGCAGTGTGTTTTCGTAAGTTGTTTGCATGGTGACGTTTTCGTAAATTGTTTGAGTTGTGAGAAAATGCAGTGCGTTTCGTAAATTGTTTGAGTTGTGACGTTTTTGTAAATTGTTTGAGTTGTGACGTTTTTGTAAATTGTTTGAGTTGTGACGTTTTTGTAAATTGTTTGAGTTGTGAGAAAATGCAGTAAATTTTTGTAAATTGTTTGCATTGTGGGAAAATGCAGTGCGTTTTTTTTTTTTTTGCATTGTGAGAAAATGCAGCACATTTTTTATGTGTCTGTGTTGTGAAGATTTGCAGCATGTATGCTGTCAAACCGATGAAGATCTTTTCATGATTTGCGGTGTTTTTTGTAATTGCGTGAGTTTTCTGCTGCACGTTAAACTCTCTCAGCCACTGTATGAATGAGCTTAAGGAGGAATATAACTGAATATATCTACCTTAAATGTTTTCTTAACTTTAATCATTCATTCATTTTCCTTCGGCTTAGTCCCTTTATTTATCAGGGGTCGCCACAGCGGAATGAACCACCAAATTATCCAGCATATGTTTTACACAGCGGATCCCCTTCCAGCTGCAACCCAGTACTGGGAAAACCACCAACTTATCCAACATATGTTTTACACAGCGGATGCCCTTCCAGCTGCAACCCAGTACTGGAAAACACCCACAGACGCTCATTCACACACATACACTATGGCCAATTTAGTTTATTCAATTCACCTATAGCGCAAGTCTTTGGACTGAGGGAGAAACCGGAGCACCCGTAAATCCACACCAACACGGGGGGAACATGTTGGTGTAGACTTGAACCAGCGACCTTCTTGCTGTGAGGCGACAGTGCTAACCACTGAGCCACCGTGTCGCCCAATAACAAAATCCTGTTTTAAAACTCTTGTGAGTTTCCATATCTGTCAGCTTCAATCAATCCTGTAGTGAAACTTGATTTTCAGTTCCATAAAAGATACAGATACCAACGCCAGGGGTGTTTGCTTTAGGCATTTATTCATACTGTCAACTTTTCAGTGTAATCTGTAAGACTTCCAAAGACTATTATTGTAAATAAAATGAAAATAAATGCACAGTGTAATTATTTAATCCCTCGTATATAATTAATTATTGTATATGAATGAATGAGCTTAAGGAGGTATATAACTGAACATATCTACCTTAAATGTTTTCTCAATTTACTCAATAATAGAAGCATAAATATATGCATCATGAAATGTTTAGCATTTTCACTTGTGCATAACATATGTCAGATTTTTTTTAAATAAATACATAACTTGTGCATCATATTCTTTTGCACATTTCTTTGTACTGTGTATTTATTGGTTGTGGAATTCCATGATATAATTAATTGCTAAATGAGTATCGTAAATGTAAACACATATTCTATGCGTCTTTCATATTTTAAAATATATATTTTTCAGAATTTTTAAAAGTATTATTATTTGCTATACAGATGTATAGCTATATGAGATAAATATTCAATTATTCTACCATTTTATACAACAACAACCAAAAAAATTTAAAAAAAAAACAATACACAAATATTATATTACAGTCACTGTCGAAATTTTGCACTTTTAATATATTAAAAATGGTTCCAAAAAGTCACACCTACAAAACAAATCTGTTTATTTTCAAATATTTTCCAAATCTTGTATCAACAACACTATCATTAAGGGCTTCACTCTTTATGTAAGTTAGTGTACGGGCAGCATATGCACACACAAATACTGTGAGCCTGGGCTGTACTCTTCATTGTTATGTAATTGTCTTAAGATGAGAGTACAGTAGGTGTGGTCCTGACACTGACAACAATGCTTAATGATAATAACAGTAAGTATCACATAAAGAAAAGTAGTTTCTACAACACACAAGGTAAAGAGTAAAACTTTGGAATGTAAGTTAGAGAGAACTCTATCTTGTGTGTTTGCGTGTATATAAAGCTTGACAGATCAGCATAATGAAGAATCTGCTAAATGTAATTTAGTACAAGACTTTAGCACAGAAATGAAAGCGATCTATCCTGATGACAGTGTAATATGTTGTAAACACACATGCTGAGAGAGAAGTGAAAAATGGGAGATTCCCTGGAACCGTCGTGACAAACTGACTCACGGTTTGGCCGTAACTCCTGTCAGGAATAGATCCTCTTGCATAAGATGTAAAATTCATAACTTAACAGCATTGTGGCCGGTAAACAAATCTCAATTTGTGCAACGAATAAAAATTCAGGGACAGATAATATATGAATATCATGCGAATGATAGGAATCTAGATTTAATTAGAGTCGCTGATCTTCTTTGGATCGTCTTTTGGTCTTGGATAATGTTGGTGGAGTGATTGACAGATTGTGGTGCATTTGGTTCACTGACGTATGAGACTTATTGTACTTTTTTTTTTACACATTTAAATATCACAGCCTTATCACTCTGCAGCCCAAGAGCGGTTACTCACTGAAGCTAAGCAGGGCTGAGCCTGGTCAGTACCTGGATGGGAGGCCACATGGGAAAACTAGGTTGCTGTTGGAAGTGGTATAAATGAGGCCAACAGGGGGCACTCAACCTGCGATCTGTGTGAGTCCTAATGCCCTAGTAAAATGAAGGGGACACTATACTGTCAGTATTCACCGTCTTTCGGGTAAGACATTAAACTGAGGTCCTGACCCTCTGTGGTCATTAAAATACACGATTAAAATATACGTCATACACAATAAATGCGCTATATAAATACACGTTACATTAAAGAAACACTACACTTCTTTGAAAATAAGCTCATTTTACAACTCCCTAGAGTTAAACAGTTGAGTTTTACTGTTTTTTATTTCCTTTCAGCTGATCGCCGGGTCTGGCAGGTGCACTTTTAGCTTGGCATAAATCATTGAATCAGATTAGACCATTAGCATACACAGTGCCTGAAAATAGCTGTAACCAGGTAGCAGCGCTGTGTTATATCATTGCACTTTTTACAGCCATGATAGGACAGCAAAGTTGCTTGATTATTACACAGGAATGAGAGTATCGTTCCTAGCTGTAGCAACCTAAAAAATAGCTTTTCATTTTTCGTCAGTCTTAGTACTTGATGTAACTAGTAGTGTTGTCACGATACTAAATTTTGGTACCAATCGGTACTGAAATTTTAAAAAGGTCCATTTCCCACATATGAACGATCTGCTGATGAATTGACTGATCTTCGCTGCATTGAAACACTCCAGTGTCCCTGTATCTGTGTTTACCGTGTAAAGAGCGGTGACTTCAGAGACTTTCACAACCAATCACAGTCATTTCTCATTTCAAGCACTTAAATGTTTGCAGGAAATGGACGTTTTTAAAAGGTATGTACCAATTACTGAAATTCAGTATCGTGACAACACTAGGAAATACAGAAGAGTCACACTATAAATAGGAAAGTTGTCAAAACTCTTTTTTTTTTTGATGAGCAAGATGCTAATGGTCTAATCTGATTCAATGATCAATGCTAAGCTAAGCTAAAAGTGTTCCCAGCCAGATCCAAGAATAAAACTCACCTGTCTACCTCTAGGGGAGTTGTATGTTGAGCGTATTTAAAAACAAAAACAAAAGTGGGGTGTTCCTTTAAAATAAATCATTATTATTTAAAGCAGGGATCACCAAACTTGTTCCTGGAGGTCTGGTGTCCTGCAGATTTTACCTCCAACCCTAATCAAACACACCTGAACAAGCTAATCAAGGTCTTACTAGGTATACTTGAAACACCCAGACAGGTGTATTAAGGCAAGTTGGAGCTAAACCCTGCAGGGCACCGGACCTCCAGGAACGAGATTGGTGACCCCTGATTTAAACAATATGATTTACATTGTACTTAAATTGTATTGTACATTGTTGCGTTTATTTTTTTCCACTAAATACACTTTTTGTGTTTAGTCTCTTCTCCAGTTTGACATCATAAATAATGTTTCCCATTGGACCAAAATAACTTGTTTTATCACTGAAGTGAGCTTTGGGTCCGTTTTTTATCTACACAGCGTCCTATCATTTTCATTCTTCCTGCTAGAGGTTTGGTCACTGCAGAAAGAGCTTTCAGTCCAAATTCTCCTAAAGTCTTGGGTTCTTTAACATGTTCAGCTTGTGATCACTTCCCACTGCAATGTTAAACCCTGTGCCATTAAGATTGACTGCATTATCATTTCCTCTCGTGCTTTCCTCTGCATGAATGAAAAGCCTTTTGAAGGAATTTGAATAAGTTAGTTACACTGTAAACAGGCCCGGATTGGCTAATCGGGAGTACCGGGAGAATACCCAGTAGGCCGGTTCGTTTTTTGGCCTCGAGGGCCGGTGTCCCTAGGTGCTTGCACTCTCAGCACTCGCACTTTTTTCATTTATTTTTTTATTTGACCATAGCCTCACTCTTTTTATTCATTATTTTGCCGCAGCTCCGCTCTTTTTATTTATTTTCTCGCAGCCCCGTGAGCAAAATGCAGCCTGCGGGTTAATGATGACCTAACTATCATTCGACCCTAAACAGCGGCACCTTAGTGAATATAAGAATTCGAATAATTAATAATAATGAATATTACTCCTGCTCAATGAAAATCAGATGATTCCCTACATTAATAAATCTGACATAACTTGATCAGAAATCTAAAAAGGGGAGAAAAAGATTAAGCCATCAATAGAAAGTAATACTGTGGTTAAAAGAGTCTTGCAGATAACAGTGCAATACTTATTTTTGATTCCAAACACACCAGCATAATAGCGCCATTGTGGTCCAGTGGTCAGCATGTTGCGTAACGACGCCTCAGACCCGAGTTCGAACCTCACTTGAGTAATTTATTTATTTATTTTCTTCATTTTTAGTGTTTAGACATATAATACTGTTTGGGTTACTTATGTAGGTGTCATATTTTATTTTTATTTTTTGTGTGACCACCGTTACAAAGGACTGGATATCTATAAAGAATTTTGCACAGAATATATATTCAGATATTGCAGGAAAGGACATTGTGATGTTTTAAAGAATAGTGTTGGAGATTTAGCTACCCTTATATTGTTCTCATATTTATGAAAAACATTTGAAGTTCTAAAGCAGCTGTGTCCTTGAAAAAGACGTGATAATGTCATTAGAAACTAAATTGGAAATGACGTTATTTTAATATAGTCAGTCGTGAGCTGAGATGGGCCGGTCTAAGGCTTGAAACTCCAGGGCTGAAAAGGAGTCCCACTCCGGCCCTGACTGTAAAGAACAGCATTGGGGTAACACAACCTAAGTAATAAGAGTTACATAATCATCAAGTGAAGTAATGCATTAGTAACAAGTTTTTTTGTTATTTTTTCTCATTTGTTGACTGACAGCTCTCCTTTCCCTGTGTTGACTGAAATCAGGGGTAAGTGCAGATGTTTTGTGTATGTGTAGACATGATTCTTTGCTGTAATACAGATTCAGTATCCTTCAATAGCCTTAAAGGCCATTTCACACCACACAGATAAACGCCAATAAACAAGTTTGTTGGATCAGTGTGTTTTGTTTTCACCTGACTGAACATGTTCAATCAGCATTTGTTGGATCATGAAAAATCCGAGCAGTGTTAAATGATTTTCCAACAAATGGCAAACTCTGATTTAATCTGATCACATTTATATACTGCCAACCCCTTATACGCAACTCCTGAACATTTCTGATTTTGACTGTAATGTAATGATGTGCGCCTTTTGTGGAGGTGCTTTAGGACGATAACTATTGGGAAAAGCTCTATACAAGTAAACTTAAACTGAAGGTTAACACCGTTGACTGGGTATTTATACTTCAGAGATGTCACCATTGCTTAAAAAGACTTAAAGACTTTAAAACATTGTTTACAATTCCCCATTAAAACATTATTGTGAAGGTAAAGTACTGGAGAGTAATCTGCACGTGTGTACAAAACACGTGTGCCATCCACATTGGGTCATTTATTTGTTTAGCCCTTTGAATGCAATATCATTTACAAGAAATGAGAAGGAGGATAAATGGGATGTTAAACGTTTAGTATTGTGTGATTCATATCACTAATGAGAAGTTGACACCAGTTCCCAGCTTTAGATCGGAAGCTACTGGTTTTGTGTATCTAGGTGTTGTTTACTGTAGCACCTCTGGGTGGATGAAGTCATGTTCTTTCTACATACACCATTCAGAGTGTCCCAGAGTGTGCCAAGCAAATGCACGCTAACTTACTGTATGTCAGTCAGTCTTTAACTCAACTTACAGATAAGACAAGGCAGTCACCGATAAGAGGACTATTGTGCTGTTTGTCCTACATATGGAGACCTTTTGTTTATGCTAGTGTCTGCAAATGTGTGCAGCTGGCTTTCAGATTGTGTATGACCATCAAATAGTTCACGTGACTCTAATGTGAAGCCAGACTTCATTCATCTCAATGGAAAGCATATTTACACTGTCTGAATCGTTTCCTTGTGTAGTGCACTATGAGCCAGTCAGCATATTGAAAGTGGTCATTGTGTGAACAACTAGCTGATTTCAGCTCTAGAGTCAGCCTGTAGTGTAGTAGGAGGGACGTTTCAGATTCTAGAGAAACTTGTGCCTCATTTCAGAAGCTGCATCATCCGAAGGATGCATTCAAAGGGCGCTGCGTCATCGAGGCGCGACAAAGGCTGTCTCATTTTAAAAGAAATCGAAGGCTCCTTCAAATGCATCCTCAAAATGCCTCCTTCGTTTCCCAGGTAATGAAGGACACAACTGGTGGAGCCTTTGCAGCATCGAACATCCCAAGATTCAATGCGTGCTGATAACGACAGGACGTTTTTAAAAGAAAACTCCAGATTAAATGTATGAATTAGGTTTATTTTACTTGGATATCTAAACACATGTTAAAAAACAAAAAGAGTATGACATGCATACCTGCCAACATTTGGTTCATAAAATCCGGGAGATTGGGGGTGGGGGAGAGAGAAGATGTGTGCGAAGTGAAGGGCGGGGGGTGGCGGTGGTCTAGCCGGTGCGCGCAAAGTGATGGGTTTGATGCGCATGGGGATGGCTGCGTGTTGGGTTTGGTGCGCGAACATGCACCAGGTTCCTGGTCGGACTGTACCAAAAAGCAGAGGAGAAAGGAGGGGGGGCGAATTCCGGGAGTTTTCTGGGAGACAAGACAATATGGGAGATGGGTCTGAAATACGGGAGACTCCCGGGAAAAACGTGAGTGTTGGCAGGTATGATGACATGTCTTACTTTGTCTTACTTCTAAGTTTACTTTTTTGTGTGTACATGTCTGGATCACAAGAAATGTATTTCCAGCTTCTGTAAATCTTACTTTGCCTTCCAATCGCTTAAAATAAGTTTTAAAATAACTTTGAACAAAAGTCATTACAAATTTTATTACCGCTTATTAACGGTAGCTGTTATGGTTGGTAGGTGATGAGATCTGTCCTCTGTAGGCGAGATCGTCTCATTTCAAAATGCTCGGTTCGGCTTGTGTGGACTTCGAAGGACTAGGCCTGTCACGATATCTACTGTTTGTTGTAGGATATATTGCACCAAAATATATTGCGATAAATGATATTGTCATTTTAATGCCGCTCATTATATAATGCCAGAATGACAATTTAATAGCATCACAATGCAAGCACACTCTTCCAAAGAACACATACTATTTTATTCTTAAGAATATTTCATTTAATTGCAGTCATTTTAATTAGGCATTGGAATCAGAATGTGAAAACGTTTATCCTAAATTGATGTTAACAAAAAAGTGCAAGGTAAAAAGTAGCAGAGGCTGTGATATCTGCTACCAGATCTATCTTCGGTTGTCAGACACCCACATCAAATAGTAATTTATAATAAATACTATAATGTTTTTTAAACATACTGACACTGACGCCTTCAATAGAGATAGAGATGTTGCAGCTAAAATGTTGCTAGAATTGGTTTTTATGTATGTATATTGCATCACAACGTGATGGTCATGTCCATGTGTTGTCTGATAAGTTGATATATTGATTATTGTGACAGTCCTACGAAGGACTCACCTTTGAACTCTGCATCCCTCGGAGGATGCAGCCTCTGAAATGAGAGACCGCTTTGGATTGGACAGAATATTTGATGATAAATTGAAGTGCAGAGTGATGTCACTAAAAATGCTGATCTGTTTTAGCGGAAGTGAGAGATTGTTAAAGTGTTAAACAGCGCATTACCTTTGGAGGGACTCATCTCTTTGCCCTTTTTTTATTATTTTTTTTTTACCCTTCGGAGTCACTTTTTCAAAGGTATTACGGCATAGGGATGAACTCTTCCAAGGGGAATGTGTTCATGGACGGATAATTGATGCCACATAAAGAAATAGTAAAGTAATTTATAGTAAATACTATAGTTTTTTTTTAACCATGCTGTAGTCAAAGTCCCTTTAACCTCTTAAGGCCCAAGCTGTTTGTTTTACATGCATTTTTTATTTCGCTTTGCTATTTGGGCTTATTGGAACCTAATTAGAATAAAACCTAAGTATCATCTTTTGATATGATGTACTTTTAGAGAAAAATGATGTCCACATATGTAGACTTGTTGTCCGAATTTCACAATAAAGTCACCTTTAATAGAATGAAAAACTCTTTATTTCTGCCTTGAACACACAGCAGTTTTTTTCCTGACTGTTTTTTAATGCATTAATAACACATACACACATATTTTTTGAACATGTTTTGACTATCAGTAAAAACAAAATTTTTTGCCCATTTTGGACAGTTAAAATAGTGTTTGGGACATTTCATATGCTGCAAAACAGTTGCAGGATGATGCTGTATGTCTGTAACAAAATATAAAACATAAGAGCTCAAATGTGCTGTCCACGTATGTGGCCACTAAGCCCTAGGAGATTAAGGCAAGTCATTTCACTTGGCGGCCATCTTTGGAACGCCACTTGGGCAGTGTGCTCGGGATTCCGTCTAAATGGGGAAACATCAAATTCTCCAAAACTGTTAGCCAAGCTTACGATTACGTTACATATTTGGAATCACCAATAAAATTAAACAACAACTGTCTCATAAGTTTCGTTTCTAAACATTCAAATCAAGCTAAATTGGCATTTTTTCAGGTTGCCGGAGCTAATGTGCATGCACACTCGAAAGGAACGAGATCATGACACCAACCTCATTTAAGACTCATCCTCTGTATAATGCTTCAACAGATCGCACTAGTCTTCAGAAGTAATTCATGACTTGGTCTTGATGGCGAATCTCCTCCAGAAATAAGAGCGACTGTTTGTTTACAAGTTTGTGGACATTTGAGTAGTTGTTGCTCTTATGTGATGTGCGTTTGACAGGACGGACTGTACCTCGCGTTCACACACGCTCTCAAAGCACCCGCTGACTGCCTGGAGCTCAGACGTTTGCATAGGGCATGCCAGAGTGTGTGTGTGTGTGGTCACGTGATGTGCATTTTCAGTGGTGTAGTGTGGACGGAGATCTTTTCAGAAACGCCAGTGTGGACGTGGATCTTTTTTGTTCTAAAACGGCGTTAAAAACTAAAATGTATTAGTGTAAACGGGGCCTAATTCGCATCTTTGGAAGGAAAACATAGCTATTGACAAATAAAAGTCTAACAGAATTGGAACAGTATGACATAATGTGAGTAATTTTAATTTTGGTTTCAAACTAATCCTTCAATAATCCTCATTTTCAGCTTTTAATGCATGATCAGATGACCCTGTGTCATCTCCATAAAACTGCAATTCCCAGTATGGATGAAGGCTAATCTAAACCAAAGATTACACCCAAAGTTTGTGTCGATCCATCATTACTTATAACAACATGAGAACGTTGACCTATAAGGTTTTTTATTACAAGATTAAATCTGTGTTAGTCTTTGTCAAATGTTACATAACCCCAATCCATGTAGGAGCCACACAGAGAAGACACGCTCGCTTATGTAACTATAATGATTTACTCTGGAGCCAAGAGTCCTTACGCTTGTTTAGACACTCAAGGGGGTAGGTGCTAATTCAGCGACTGTTCAAGTGGCTGTTTGGACAACACGTAGCCTCTTCAAGGCCTTTGTTGCTAGATTGTTTTCGCACAGAATTAGACCGAAGTGTTGTTAAATTTGGAATGGTTCTATGGAAAGGCCATCATCTCCCGAACCCCCCTCTAAATGCGCTCAGTTACTGGTAAATGTTTTGTCTGTTGGCAGTTGTAAACTGACCATCATCTGTTTGTTTGACTTCCTCCCAGTAGACTCAATAAATGCTGTAACGTGAGGAACAATGTCAAGAGCAACAAGAGGAAACTCTTTATGATAACCCAAATGCTTGTAAAAGCCTGCGACCATTTGCTGACCCTGGAGAGGTTATACGTCTACTATTATTAAAGTTTATTTAACATTTTTTGGAAATAGGCTCATTTTACAACCCCCCTAGAGTTAAACAGATGAGTTTTACCATTTTAGCTTAGCATAAATCATTGAATTGGATTAGACCAAGGGTGTCCAAATTCAGTCCTGGAGGGCTGGTGTACTGCAAAGTTTAGTTCCGACCCCAATCAGACATAGCTAGTCAAGCTCTTACTAGGCTTCCTAAAACATCCGTTCAGGTGTGTTGAAGTAAGTTGGAGTTAAAATCTGCAGGACACCTGCCCTCCAGGACCAAGTTTGGGCACCCCTGGATTAGAGTATTAGCATCTTGCTAACAAAAACACCTTTGGATCATTTTCCTATAGGTTGTTTTTAATCACGTAGTTCTGTTGACATGAGAAGTTCAGATGAAGGGCAGGAAGTAAAAAAACGAATGGAGACATAAAGTCCATATTTTTGCGATTTATACCATATTTCACAGGAGATATAAATAAAAAATAAACAAATATAATGAGCGTGATCCTTATATCATGAAGAAGGCCGAGTTTTCTACTGAACTAAAAAAGATTTGCCTGTCATCGAGGCGTATACTGTATAACCAGGGGTGCCCAAACTCGGTCCTGGAGGGCCAGTGTCCTGCAAAGTTTAGTTCCAACCTCAGTCAGACACACCTGGGCTGGCTAAACAAGCTCTCACTAGGCTTTATAGACACATCCATACAGGTGTGTTGAGGCAAGTTGGAGCTACAATCTGCAGAATACCGGCCCGCCAGGACCGAGTTTGAACACCCCTGGTATAAGCTATTTACGTTACATGACAAATACTATAGTAAGTACTATAGTGTTTGGAAGCATACTATACTTTTGGCAGTGGAAACGCAAGCCTGATAAAGGTGACCCGTACCGTACCGTACTGTACCTTTCGGTGGAAACGGGCCATTAGTACACAATGTAACTACAACTTTAGCTAAGCTAAAGATGCTCACGCCCGACCCAAAGATTGAATGAATGGATTCAAAAATAGTAGAACTCAACTGTTTAACTCCAGTTGTAAAATGAGCCTATTTCCAAATTTTGAGTGCTCCTTTAAAGTAAATCGGCAACAGCAGGCAGCCTCCCTGGGCAAAATGAACAAATTCCGTTATCCCTAAAAGGCAGACATGAGGCAATATCTCCATAAAACCTGAACCTCCTAAAAAGCACACTTGATTATCCAAGTGCCAAATGACTTAATGCACATAAAATCAATCCATGCTGTGAACTCGTTGGTTGAGATTACCTTTAAACAAGAACTGATCGCATTCTTGGGAAGCATCGTCAGTTCACATACAAAACTCTAGGATTGATCGTCAGACAAACAAAGTGATCGTGTGTTACTCGAAGCCAAACTCCAAAGCGAATCAACGGACGTGCTAAGTGACTCCTGACAGCCCATTTGTTTTGGGCCTCCCACTAAAGAGATTACCAGAGGCAAATACCATCAGTGAAGGGGGTTCAAGGAGATAAATGAAGGTATTTGTTTAATACAGGCTTATTTTCTTTATGCGGCTGCCAAGTTCTAGATCAAATGGAGAGGGGGGTTAGGGCAGTAGAGCTGGATAAGACACAGATTCAGAGTATGAAAATCATCCAAACGCTAAAAATGGAAGATGACTTGGGCATGTCGCCCACATTGGCGGATTTGTTTAAAAAACTTTGGAGTGATTCATTGTGAACGGAGGAAAACACAGAAGTAGTTTAACTAATTAACCTGCGTGTGGGTGATTCTGTGTCTGTATGTTTATTAAGTGTCCGTCTAAGTGGAATTTATGGAAACAATTTCAAGATAGCTTTCTCATAATCACATCGGCATGTGTTATAGGTTTCATAAGGTCTCGGAAAGTCTTTTAGATTTGTAGTGCAGTGGAGGAACTCGCATCAGGAAAAAAAAAGAAAGAATTCAGTTGTCAGATGCAAATCTTACACAGACCTTTATTGTTCTTTGAATAGTTGATTTTTACACCACATACTGTACATACAGTCCACCGCAGTCCTTCTGAATAATTTACATCTATTCCTCTCGGTTACAAACTTTTACAGACATTTTTTGAAGTGTTCATAACATACTTTAACCTTCTTTAACAGTTCATTCTCCTAAACATACTTTTCATCTTCCTTCTCAAAACAACATCCTGGCTTTTAAACCAGTGTTTCAAACGTTCCTACTTCATGAAGACACTACGAAATAAAAAATAACAGCAAACCAAAATCCATGGATGGTTGCTAATATCAAGTAGCGTCAATCATCAAGTCCATCTAGTCATTTCCAACTCTATTCCAAAGCTTCCTTCTAAACCTCAACTCAACATTTCTCTAGCCCTCATTCAACTTTTTACACGACAGTCCACTTTACATCAACTTTCTGCTTTGACAGGCATGTACATGCACTGGGCCCTCATGATAATACAGGCAGGACTCAACAAGTAAAGCTCCATGCAAGATGCTACATTGAAAGTCATCCATCATTTTAAGGGGGTGGAAAACAAATATGGCTCAGATTTTGGGTTTTTTGTATAAACAAAAGAGCAAATTTTCCAATTGGAAATTTATAAATCATAATGCTACTGACATAGCAGTTGTTTTGATAAAAACTATACCTTCTGATTTAAATATAAAATGGAGCTGTTAAAACATTGTTTAATGGGAATGTACTTGTAAGACTTGCCTTCCAGTAGAGCTTTGATTCAGACTCAGTACAAAGTAATTTTCATTGCTTTGGAGGGTTTTTTCCCCCTCTGGGTGGTATTCCCTTCTAAAAGCTAAACACAGTGCTTTTAATAAAAACAAAAAGAGCTACAGTAAATATCTTATTGAGAAGTTAAAAAAAGATAAACTTTAATTACAAAAAGAAAAATCATTATTAATAAAATAAAACGACCAAACTAACAGTAAACAAGACAAGTTGTGTGATCTTGCGCTTTCACACAAATCAAAGTGTTTCATAGTGATTGGGATGCGTCTTCAATCTTCAATCCCTTGAGATCCACACAGTCGCCTCACAAATACTGTCTTTCTGGTATTGGTGTGGCCCATGTGGACCAAGGAGGGTTTGTTGGGGGGAGGGATTTGGTAGTAATAGCTGCCATTGTGGACAGTAACACATAAACACTGCTGTAAAAACCATACACACACATAAATACAAGTCCTCCACATGGTGCTACTCCATCTACACCATGGTCTCCTTTCTCTTGCCCAATGGGCAGAGCGAACGCTTGTCCTTTTTGGATTTGCGAGAGGGGAAGGGGGCGGATATTGAAGACGATGATGAGGATGAGGAGAGGGTGGAGGTGGCAGAAGGTGTAGGACTGGGGGGCTCCTCAGAGCTGGGCGAGGAAGGGGCGGAGGCTGCAACCCGTGGACAGTTCTCATCCATTTCATCCATTTGGATGACAGTGGAGACAGAAGAAGAGCAAACGTCGGTGGCTGGGCTGGTCAAGGACTCATTCTCAGAGAGTGTCAAATCCTTCTGGGTGGACATGGCATTGCGGAGGCAGTTGAGCCACTGTTGCTTGTGGAAGACGTCGTTGACCTGCAGTGTGTGTGACTGTCCCTGAGATGCGTCCTGGAAGCGCACCCTGAAAATGTTTTTGGCTATAGGGAGAAAAAAGGATTCAGTTGAGCCAAAGGAAACAACAAAAAGGAAAGAGTGTGATTCACACAATACTAAGAGGTGTCAACTTACCTTTATCAGCGTTACTAAAGGCTCCTCTGAATGAACCTCCCATGCGGACGTCCCCATCCTGCAAGTCTTCCAATACAAGATCCTGCACTGGGATTGGCTGACGGTACACCTGGAAGCAATGGCGGTCATTCCGCGTCACAGGTCGGGTCATGACCAGAACCTCCGTGAACAGAAATACGTGCAGTTTCTAAAGAGGGAGAAGAGAGGACTGGTTATTGACATGTTGTTTGAACATTAGACTGATTTGAACAGTTTTCTCTCCTGGCACTTTCAAAGATTCCACTGTTATTGTGTCATGTGTTTGAGAGACAAAGGAAGCCAATTCAATTCATCTGATAGCCTTATTTGGAATATGGTGGCTTCATGTTTATAATTCCCAAGAATAAAAGACTGATTTGCCTCTAGCGGTTTAGACTGTGATGGATGTTAAACTCACCGTGCCACTTTTATTGCGAAGTTCCCCATGGCAAAGCAAGCTCTTGCACTGCTCGATGCGTGGATCTTTCTGCTTGTCTTCCAAATATTCCAGCTTATCGATATAGTACTGACATTCTGACTCCCCTTTCTTCATGTTTATGTCAGCCAGCACTGCTTGAATGACGCTTATCTGGAGACGAAAAACAAAGGCAATATTAAAACCAAATGTCACCAAAATGGCTGTATCTGAGGGCCTGCAATTGTTAGACGCGTACTTGCTCTTACCGCTTGCTCAAGACTTCCTTTGTCTGGGTGATCTGGTGGTGTGTGTCTTAAAATCTCTTTCAGAAGAAGGGGGTATTTGAACAAACGTGAACGAGGGATGTCCAGGAAGCTCCACAAGTCTAGTTTCCTGCTGAAAGGAGACTCAAGGCAGCGCTGCAGGAAGTCTTGAACTCTTGGGTCCTGTTTCTTCTGGTCGAGCAGGGCTTTGGCAGCTAGTTGGTTGCTACAGTATGCTCTGTATGCATTTAACCTTGGCAGCTGAGGTGAAAAGTGAGAGTTTTAACACCCAGAATGACCCACAATTAATTTGCCTCATAATAATGAACAACGAAAAGATGCTTACCCAGTCAACAACAATCTTGCCGATCTGTCTCACCGTGCCATCCGTACCTGTGGCCTTTGCCAATTGGGCAAGAAGATCTGATAGGGTAAAATAAGTAAGTTAACACTTCTTGTCATCTTACACAGTAATTAAGTATGTCATGTAAATATGGTAGGTTATTCACCTTCATGAAGGGGAATGTAAGCATCCAAATCTCCAAAGATGGCTGTTAACTCCTCTTCAGACATAATAGAAAGTTTCATCATTGGGTCATGGTACGCCTGGACACACAAAATGATAAAAATAATAAGTACAGCTTCTAATTTTACAGCGAAAAACTTTTGGCTATAAATGGAGGAAGGAAGAGGGCCAAAGAGTCCAACTCTAAAAGTGCAGCCAAGAACTTAAGCCTGTTTGCTTTGAATGTTCTAACAAAAAAAATTGAATGTACAAACCTTTCGGGCTAACTTCAGGTCTTCAATCAGGTCCTGTTCTCCTCGAGACAACTCAAAAATTGCCTGGAGAGACAAAAAACAAATGGTCACATTCATAACCAAGAAAACTGTTTGAATATCCTTAGTCATGGCTTTGAGATTCAGTCTGTTTCTCTCTTTGGTGGGAAATGTTTGAGGGGCTCACAGTTTGCTGAAATGTCTGATTACTAGCTCTAGTTGTGAATGAGAGGTAGGGGCTTAGTGCGTCAGACCAGCCAGTCTGTGTTAGCACTGGATGTCTGACTCTGAGACACCAGAATGCAGCCGGACTTTTTCAGCTCAATTCAACTGAGTGCCAAGAATACACGCCAAAAAAACAAGGCCAGACCGAGAGAGGTAGTGTGAGAGAGAATAAAAACAGAGAGAAAGAACAGGGCGCTTTCCAAGCCCCAGGCCCTTTGGGTTTAATAAGTCACACAGGCCTGATTCAGTAGCGTCTGGCAGGGGACGGAGAGTGGATTTAATAGTCTAGGTTTTTCAGTGCTGTCTGGATTCTCTTGCTCCGGCTGTACTCACCTCTTGTCTCTTAATCTCTTTGGTGGAAAACGTTCCTTTCTGGTGAACGTCTAGGGTCTCGGACCAGAGCGTGCTGTTCCTGCGCTTCGGTGGTGTGGGAGCCGCAGCCTTACTGCATGGCTTCTGCTGGGGCACGCCCGGAGACCGCCCGTCACCCCGGAATGAGGCCTGGAGGGTCTGGCCGAAGCGTCGAACGGCCCCATTCTTCACGGGAGAGATGAGGTTCGCCAGCGAGGTCACTCGGCCAAGAGGCCGCACACGCTTAGTACAGGGTTCCTATGAGACACATGGATAGAGATAAACATTAAAATTTAATCACCCCCCTCTGACCACAACAGATCCCTTAGTGTTTTATTAACTGGACAACTGCCAACACAAGAAGGCTAATGTTAAGAATACACCACAAGCTGCTGTCTTTCAAACATATGAGTCACAGGATACACTCTCTACTGGTGCGGGTGTGAAGGGGTCAACTGGAGGTCAGGTTGATTGGTGTTTCCTGGGTGACAGACAGCTTGGCGGAAGCTCCATTTTTTGGAGTTAGCAGCTGTAAGCCAGTCACACACAAATATATGTGTGTGTATATATATGTATACACATATACAAATACAAACTAAGACCATTTCTGACCACAACCCTGGGGGACTCAGAGTTCAAAAGGCATTTCTGGAATTTAGAAGACTCTAGTCAGCTGTCCCACACTGATGACCCACACACACTCAGTAACAAAGCCTAACTTTAGCAAACAGGCCTCTTAATCAGAGCTGTTGTTCTCTTTACAGAAAAATTTGCTTTCCCAATGGGAAGTTTGAGAGCCATTGCTTGTGTGTATTTATGTGGGTCAGATGGACCACCACGGTGAGTTACAGATCGGGCCTTGTAAACAAGGAGCACTCTACCCTCTTTATCTTCCTCTTCTCTTTCCTTTCTTCCATTAAGTGCTGTTTATGACTTCATGTTGAGGCAGGCCCTGTAGGCCTCGCGTGAGAGATACAGACGCACCTGAACCCCTTGGATGGGGGAGGTGAGCATTTTCAAACCCAAAATCCATAATGACTGGGCCTCCAGCCAACCTCAACAGACCTGAAAAGAGGGGGGGATCAAAGCAAAGCAGATCTGAGACCTTGATCATGCACTCTCTAGAGATCCAACTGAAAAACTACTACCATTGCAGGATCAATGCAAGCTTTGTTGACAAAAACTGGTTGCATCATTTAAGCAGCTGGAACAAAAAGCACTATGTGCTTGCACTTCTTAAAATGCACATTTCAATAGATTTTTCAGCACTGTAGGGTTTTCCATCTCTGCTGAAATTTTATAGAGAGGCATGTGTTGTTCTCATCTTGGCAAAGTGAAGCCAAGGAACCATTCCATAAGCTGGCAGAGACAGTTGCTGAGCTGATCTATGGCTTAAGTAGCAACTGTGGTCCATGCCTAGCTGGACTTGGCCACCCAGACTCGCCTGCCTGATCTTTCTCTGTTAAATCATGCAAGTAAACATGAAGACCACATCTGAACCTTCTTCACCAGTGGCCACAAACTAAGATGATGAGGAGACTGACCACAGAGGAAGCATTCAGACCCAAAACTAAATTCAAGCACTACCTGTGTGAACCACCAGTGATTCCATTCAAATAATTGCTGTATTGCTGCTGCCCACTGCTGTTTAGGGAAACCCTCGAATAACAAACACTCCTGTTTTTGCTCTCTTTAAATATGATAGATTATCCAGTGGAAAGAGAAACATAAAGCCAGACAGAAAGATAGACTGTGGCAATTTCGAGTTTTGTTGACTCTTAGGGACCCCCTGGGAGAGTCAGATTGGGATAACTTAGCAGGGGGATGCCTCCCCCACAGGAACTAAAGTTTAGACTATTGCTGTGTAACAATGTCTGTTTGCTTGCTTGGCTAAACCTCAGGGACAAAATTGTCACTAAAAGTTGGCCGTGATCTAAAAATTACTTTCTGTTTGAAGTACAGTTAATCTTTAGTAATTATCATGTTTAAAAAAAAAGCATAGCAATATGTGGTATTGTTTATGCTCTTTTCTCAAAATCCCTGTGGCTGACAGAAATATTGAAGTTAAAAATATTAATGGCAAGCCATACATATTACTGTGTGGCAATGAAAATTTATATAAAAATTAAGGGAAGTAAAAGAACATTTTTACCCAAA
Source organism: Danio kyathit (assembly GCA_903798195.1). Classification (NCBI taxonomy): domain Eukaryota; kingdom Metazoa; phylum Chordata; class Actinopteri; order Cypriniformes; family Danionidae; genus Danio; species Danio kyathit. The sequence continues at coordinate 14,588,327 of LR812522.1, forward strand.
GCAGTGTCCCTCTGCCTTGAGCCACAACTTCCTTAAAATCTCCTGATTCATTCATAAATTGCTACTTCTGCTTAGCCTTACCGACAATTAAACCCTTTCTGTGTCCACTTCCTATTCAGTGTAAAAATCACAAATAGGAATAGCAAGCTACTGAAGGGAAGTAAGATTAAAGCTTTTTTCTTTTTGTTCAATGCATTTCAAATGCTCGAAACTGGGCTCTAGCACACCTGGGCTATGGCTGTGACTGCTTTCAGACACCTGGAATGCTCTTCATAAAAACCTGGGACACCTTCAAAGAAGCCCTAAGGAGTTCCTAAAACCATTATTACAGGTTCAAATCTTCTGCTCAGGTTTACAGCCAAACAAACAAGTTTAACACTTCCAGTATAGGTGCCGTTAACCCCCACAATGGTTGAGACATTATCAAAAAATGGTTAAAACATAACCCAGTAATTCAGTGACTACATAAAGAAAGACCTTTATCCTGACTGATTTGCTCAAAGACTTGGTTAAGTTTCACCCACATTCACACCCTTGAGAAACACACCTGTGGTTCTTACTCTTTTAAAGGGCAGTGTGTGTATAAGATAACGAAAGGACAAGGTTCGGAATCGGTTGATCAAGAAATAGAAGAAACTCAAACATGCAAAACAAAGAACCAAAATAGCCTTCGGATCTCACCTCTAGTTCTTTGTACGCCTGGTTCTGGTAGTCTATCTTTTGTAAAGTCCGTTTGATAGGTACCACACAAGGTTCATCGTAAGCCACCATTTCTTTCAGTAAAATCCACTGACTGGTTTCTGTTATTTCCAAGGGTTGACAATAATCCACAAGTGGTTCTTAAATAAAAGCGTGATGTAACATAACGGGACTGAAAACCTCAACGTCCCCCCAACTCGTGATTGTCCGCCTGAGCGGAGCTTCCTAACCTCTAAACACACTGTGTGTGTGTGTGCTCTAACAATCTCTAACTTTGTTCTAGGGATGTGAGCGGTAGGGAGTGCTCATATAGAGTTTTGAAAGGGTGGAGTTAGAATGTAAGCTCACCAATGGGGTGGATGGAGGAGGGGATATGTAAAAATCTCTGGACAGACAAAGTCTGAGAAAACCTCACTATCTCTGATACCTCTTATCAACAAAGCAAAACTTTGTCTACTAGATAAAAACAAATGAGAAACATAGTATCAAAACAAAGCTGAAGAGCTGTACATAAAACAAAGCTTGTAAACTTTTTGTAAAAAGACATGAAAATGCTTTTCATCTTTAAATCATGTCGATTGAAATCCTAAACACAGGTGGCTTTTTAAAATACGTAAACCAACCAAAACTCTCAGATTTTCAGCGCAAGTTTTTAAGATAAAATAGAAAGCAAAAAGTCCAGCTTCAGGGTGAGTGAAAGCAAGTCTGCTTCTGTTTGCAATGTGGATTGCTTTATGTCTGTCTTTTGAGTTGTATGAGGGGTGTAAAGTACAGGCATATTTGCTTTGAGATGTGCCTAATGAAGAAGTGGGTCGTTATCAGTCACTCATCAGCAGGGGAGGGGGGTGATCAATTACAATATCAATCAGTGCAGAGGGGGTCACATGCACACAGAGCACTGGTGGTTGTCTGTGTATTGAAGGTGTGTGAGAAGGTCTGATGTGTCACAAAAAGTTTCAGTGGTCCGAACCAGAAACTGAGCGAGACCACACCATAAACAAATCCTGCTTAACAAAAGACACTTTTCCCAATCCATTTTTCTCAGCATACGCAAAACCGTGCAGCCATTTGGGTGACCAAAAACCCTAGGGGTATGATTAGCTGAAGACCAAAATCTTTTACTGCTGCCTTCCCACAGTGTCAGCAGTGGTATTAACTTTTGCAACGCAAATGGACCATCATGAAGTGTCAGCGTGTTTTTAAAGATTTGTGTTAAAAAGTGTGAAAAAGGCAGGAGTGCATGCTAAGCAAATGGAGATGAACGATGTGCAGACTCTATGCTAACCCTCCTGTGTCAATACAAGAGTGTGAAACAGGACATGCATTAGTGTGTGTTTGCATCAGGACACCTTCCACTGCTTAGAGGACTTGTCAGCGTTAATTACTAATTATGTGATGATCTGTTTAAAAGATGTTCTCTAGTTTCATTACTAATCCATGACCCAACTTAGCCACAATCACTGTATATTAGATTATGTAAATTATGAGCTATTTATATGTTCATGTGACTGCAACATAATATTCATGTATAACACAACAAGAATATATGTGGTTGAAATTTGAATATCAGTCTAGATAATAGTAGGGTTCCTTCATTACTCATCCCATGGGGAGAAAACTTTCATACTGTTCTCGGTGTGTTTTGATGAGAGGTGTGGCAGCCATATTGCATGAGAGCACAGCTCAGCCTGCACCCCCTGCGGGCTAACACCTCGACACACATGACAGCTGGACATCTGGGTGTGAAGCAAAAACACAGCACTCCTCTTTAGTGTTAAACACACAAGAGTGACTCACTTCGCGAGCGCCGTGTGTGAGCTTGCCTGACGGGGGGGAAATCTGAGCTAACTTGCTACTCTCTGATCTGATAAACCTCTGTTGAAGAGGCGGTGAGCAAAACGGAGTGCAGTAGATCACAGCACTGCCCCCTGGTGGATAGTTCAGTGGTACTGCTGTCCAGGTGGCTATTCATATTATAAATGTTGTTTGTTTGTGGCTTAATAATTCATGATGTGTTTGATAAGGATTGTAAAATCATCTATGTTTTAAGAACACTTCCATATATGTTAGAGGAAACCGAATACTCGTAAGTATTCATCCACAAAAACAAAGTTGTGGTTACAAGACAAGTCCATGCTTGGGTGTAAGCTTGAGACATGTGATGTCAGAGTGTAGGTGTACATCAACAGGAACACTGTTTTTCTCTGGAATCACTCATCATTTGACATCTCAACATCCCAAAGCTTTATCTATTTATTCTGTTTGGATTATTCCTGATTTTCCTTCGGTAATATGATCTACAATATTCCAGGGAAATGAATTCCTTATAAATATTATAATTATTTTTTTTAAAATTGGCCCACATAGAATCTGCACCCGCTGAATTCCACCAATTTTTGAGCCCATTGTTGAGTCTATTTATTTACTTATGTAAATGTGTGTTAATATATTTATTCAGTTTTTATATGAATCTCAGTAATGCTATTGAATATCCAAATGTTTAAATGATTTGTGTACAATACAGTTTGAGTAATATTTTCTGTCTTTTAGTAGATAAATTATATGAGAGACTTTCTTTGTTTACCAAACAAGTGGTTCTAATTGGATTTGCACTGTAAACCTTAAAAGTTAAAAAGTTCTTTTTTATTTCATTAGGTTTTTATACTCTCAAAATCATTTTGCGTTAATATGTAGATTGTATACAACATTCTGTGTAGAAATAGCAAAACATGTGAGCAGATTCTAGCAGATTCTGTCTGGGCCCTACTTACAACTCTAAAAAGATTGTTCCAAACCTGTAAAACTTTTTCATGGAACCAAAATAAGACATTTTGAGTAAAGCAGCTTAATAAAAGTTTCATAAGACTTGGAATATAATGCACAAATTATACGAGGCACTGTTAGAGTACATTTAAGGTGGATCTGTCTCTTTTTTACCCTGAGTTTGGTTTACTTTAGCTTGCTTAAATATGGGGTGTATTTTAGACTTAATATTCTGTACACTTATTTTGAAGGCACTGAACTTGTTTTAAATGAATAAAATGAACTTAATCAACACTGAACTGACCAAAGCTGCTACCGTGTAGGATGATTATGCCTTATTGCATGTTGGAATGATTGACTGTTACTCTCTAGCTTAACAAAATAAATCTGCTTTGAAATATTCAGTATTAACTGACTCCTTTTCCTTGCATGTACAGTGAGGACTGTGTTACGAATAGGCATGGGACGATAACCGGTTTCAAGGTATACCGTGGTTTGAAAATGTAAAGGTTTTAAAACCGCCAGAGTTTTCTGTTATACCGTTCCTAAGGTATAGATTTTTTTTTTTCACAACTATTTTATTTAGTTTTTTAGAGCAACAGTACATCCAGCAGAAAAGGAACCTCAAAAGCTACTGGCCCAAAATACTTTAAATGTTTCTAAATATAAAATATATTGTGTTCAATGGGGGAAAAGTTGTTGTTTTTTACCCAGACATAAAAACAAAACGTATTTTGGAGCAGTAATCACAATAACGTGATATCGTGAAACCATGATATTTTTATCCAAGGTTATAATACCGTCAGAATTTTATACTGGCCCATGCCTAGTTATGAACTACATTAAGATCATCTCATTTTGACAAAATCAATGTTTACCAACACGAGGGTGAGGAAGTGATAAGTTTTGCATTTTAAGGTGAACTGTCCCCCATCTTAAACAATCCCTCTGATTGTTTAATCCCTTTCAGTTCCTGAAAACAATCATTTGCGACATCCTCTGAATGCAAAGAACAAAATCAGAGCATCTGCAAACATACATCTTAATATGTTAAGATAGAATGTGGCGTGCATTAAAATACAAGAACATTTGGCGAAGTGAGCATTATCAAAAATCGCTTGACATCTACAGCGAGAAACTAAATACACTGTAAAAAATGCTGGGTTTCACACAATTCCTTTATGTCGTCCCAACACAAATCGATTAGGTGAACTTAATTGTTTTCACAAATTTAAATAGCTTGAACACAAAACAATTAAGCTGTCCCAAAACAACCTCAAGAATTGTTTATTCAGTTCATTTTAAATAAGTAGTTTGAAGAAGCGGTAAAATAATTTCTTGAGTGCGTGAGACACCATAATTTGCTTAACGTTTCTTTCTGTACGCCACCAAAACTATAGAAAACATTGATTAAAATAAAACTAAATTAATCATGCACATCCTGATGTTTCACAAGCATATGTAACTTTGATTGACTCAACTCCTTCTCAACAGAGACGGTTGCCACCAAACAGAGCAGGTAACTAAAATAACACACAACCTCTTCCAGACGTGCATCACAGTCAGGACACATCCCACACACACAAACAAGCCTTTTTCATTCATATTCTCATACTTGAACAGAAATATCGCAATCTGATCTAAGCATTCGGTCAGTCTTCTAGCTACACAAGTAGAGTTAGTCAACGAATAAGAACTGTGACCTCTTAAACGCAACATTATGACACTTCTCGGCTTGATTGTGCAACTTTGGCAGATCTATTAAGCAGAATCTAAAGCTTATTTAGGATATCTTAGGATGTTGATTTGATTTCATCAGAACAAAGGCCCTGAGGGCAGTGCAGAGGGCAATAGAATAGTTTCCATCAGGACAGGTGACTGTATGAAGCCCACCCCTCCCCCGAATGTGAGGATGTGCTTTAGGGAAGGGAGTTGGAAACTTTTTGTTAACTGCACATTCAAGCAAAACAAGTTTCCCTTCAGAATAGTCTGGGTCAGAATGGACAAGTGACTGAAAGGTTTTTCAGACTGTGTCTATGCATCTGTGTGTGTATGCTTGCTTGGATTAATAAATTCTAAAAATACACATGCAGGATTCACTGCTGTCAATTCTGGGCGTTTTGTTTTGATCTATTTGGTTATTATTGAGTAATCTTGACCAGATTTATTTTCCATTCCTTAAGGCATAAATGCTTTGGTGAATCAGAGCTTTCTCGTCTCGTAGGCGCAAGACTGATGAAAGTCGTTTGAGTTATATTGTTCTCCCGTCTGTCAAAGTACAGAAAATATAGGCGGTGCTCAGCGCGACCTCTTGATAAACCGTAAAAACATTCAGTTGCTATGGATGTGTGTTTAAAGGGAGGGATAGTTCATGCAAAAATGATCATTTACTCACCATTTACTCACCCTCAAGTGTTTCCAAACCACTTTCTTTCTTTATTCTGTTCTGTTTCTTTATTCTGTTAAACGTAAAGGAAGATATTTTGAAAAGAATGCTGAAAACCTGTAACCATTGACCTACATAGTAGGAAAAACAAATACTATTGAAGTCAATGGTTACAAATTTTAAGCTTTCTCTTCAAAATATCTTCCTTTGTGTTTAACAGAATAAAGAAACTCAGTTTGAAACAAGTAAATGATGACAGAATTTTCATATTTGGGTAAACTATCCCTTTAAGTCAAGCATCAGATGGAGAAAAGTCCAAAAATAAACCAAAGATGAGTCAAAATCAGCGTGGCATCAAATGACATAATTTGTTAGTTTACAAAGCTGTGCGTCTCAATTAAATCCTTGCTGAATTGAGGATAATTACTAACAAGCAATCATGGAAAGTTTTTGTGTTTGTGCTTTTCGATTATCAGTGGTAAGATAATTATTTAAGATAATGTTTAAGGTTAAAAGACTTTGATTTCTGGCACAAACAATTAAATCTAAAATACTTGCAAAAAATGGCTTTGATTTGCTGCCAAATATGCCAGAAAGCAGGAGTGGGGGGCATTTTTTACTTTTTTGATCAGTCTTGATGTTATAATGAGACGTTAAATGTTGTTTTGAGGAATGCTGTGTGCACAGGCTGACTTCAGGGAGTGATTTAAAAAGCTCTCTTGTGTATTTTGATATATCTGTTGTTCCAAATCTGCCCATTTTGTTTATGTTTTTCTTACCTTGAAGTCAAAGCTGCACAAACTGACTGCATCGGCATCATCCTTTTCCCTGCGCTTGCGTTTCTGCAAAAAGAAACAACCTATAAGAGTCTGAAGCACAATACATATCTTTCATAAAAGGGGAAACATATATATATATATATATTTAAAAAAAAAAAAAGTCAAATCTATGCAAGAGCAACCAATCTTTTGTTAAGTTCTCTACAATTTCCCTTTGGTTTCCTATAGAGTATGCAAAGTGCTGTCCTGAAAGTTAGTATTATTACGGGATACAATGGCTCCTAAGGAGGTCAGACTCAGGAAGGACATCATTATCCCTGAGGCCTTTTAGCACCTGTGTGTGTTTGTGTGGGGGCTGGCAGGGCATCTGGATAGTGAAAATTCTACCTGTGGAGTGTGTGCAGGGTGTGAAGGGGTTGTAAACATTTTGTACAACACTGCGGTGGCCACTGAGAAGCCCTCAAGGTCTCACTTATTGGCCTGGGTTCCCTTTAGTGGGCTTTTCTTAAAAGAAATGTTCTCATGAAAAGTCTTTTAAGACTGTTTAGTAGATGGATGGATTATAGCATCAACCTCCCAAGAAGGCATCTGCTCCATCATATGCCCAAGCCCACAGGGAATGTGCACATTTTATTTTATTTTATATCATAATGAAAACACATTGTGTAGTTGAGTTAATACGAATGATTAAACGAAGGGTCATTTTTTTTCCTCCCTCAAATGACTTTTTTTATTTTTACAGAATTTTTTACCAATTTTATTTTTTTAATTCTTCTGTTTATCATTTCTCTGGACTATTTTAGTGGTTGAAATAGACTTTAGTAATTAAAAAGCAGTTCTATTAAACTGAAATCATGAAATCTGTTGGTCATCATTGTATCATTATATATATATATATATATATATATATATATATATATATATATATATATATATATATATATATATATATATATATATATATATATATATATATATATATATATATATTAGGGCTGAACAATATATTGTTTGAGCATTGATATCACAATGCTGTATCTGCAATAGTCACATCGCAGGATTAGATTAGGGCTGGGTGATTAATCGAAAAGTAATCCAAATCAACATTCAGAATCTATAATCGATCTAATTTTTCTAGGTCAATTTTTTCCAATTACTTTCCCTACCGCGTGTGGAGTCACGTGACCCCCGCTCTGTTTACACTTCAGCATTGAGCACATCGTATGGTCAGCATCGAGCACATACGCAAGATTCACCCCTCGCCGTGACTGACGCCGACCTCTCAAAAAATGGAACTACAAGTCATGACGACACATAGCGCAAGCTCTGTGATTAGTCCGCTTGGTAGTGTTGACGAATGTGGGCGACGCAGAGAGGGCAAACAAATAAAATGAATAAATAAAAGAATCGTTCATTAATCGCAATCGAGTTAAAATGATCAATTAATCAAGACTTTTTTTTTAGGCCAAATCGTCCAGCCCTATTAAATATGATATTTTTCAATTATTTATACAATGATGACCATCATGGTATTTTACATTTGACTGTTAAATTTCTGTACTTGAGTACTTTTAGACTCTTAGACGGAAAACCATAAGGCACTGTTTATATACAGTTGAAGTCAGAATTATTAGCCCTCCTTTGAATTTTTTTTCTTTTTTTAAATATTTCCCAAATATTGTTTAACAGAGCAAGGAAATTTTCACAGTATGTCTGATAATATTTTTTCTTCTGAAGAAAGTCTTATTTGTTTTATTTCGGCTACAATAAAAGCAGTTTTAAATTTTTTAAAAACCATTGTAAGGTCAAAATTATTAGCCCCTTTAAGCTAATTGTTTTCAATAGTCTACAGAACAAACCATGATTATACAATAACTTGCCCAAGAGACACTATGAGTTTCTGTGTAAACTTAATAGGACAAAATCTCTGTTCTTATATAGTGTCCAAATAGAACAAACCTATGCCTTTATTTCACACAAACAGGCAAAACATGCAGACTTTATATTTAAATATTGCTTTTTGCAGTTTAAACTTCACAGATACTAGTTAATTTCACAATTTAATTAGGTGTGTAGTAATACTTTTCATTTATTCCTCCCATTTAAACATGCATTCGCAATTTTGTAAATGAGTTATCATTAGTCAGGTTGTGCTAGAATTCATCACAAATAGACTACATATAAAAACTGTGTAGTAGTCTCAGTCCAAATGTGCCCATAGGCATGGGACGATAACCGTTTTCAAGGTTTACCGTGGTTTGGAAAAGTTGAGGTTTTAAAATGGCCAACATTTGCTGTTATACCGTTCCTACGGGGTTTATGCGTTTTTCACAACTATTTTATTTAGTTTGTTAGGGCAACAGTATCTCCAGCAGGAAAATACCCTCCAGATCGAAAGCTAATGTTGCAAAATATTTGAAATGTTTTCTATAATAAAATATATTGTGTTCAATGGGGAAAAAGTTTTTTTTTTTTACCGAGACATTTAAAAAGAAAATATTTTAGAGAAGTAATTACCATACTGTGGTACTGTGAAACCGTGAAATTTTTTCCAGGGTTATCATACCATCAGAATCTCATACCGGCCCATCCCTATGTGCCCATAATATGCTCTATTCATTTTATTCATTTCCCAAACAGGGTCAGTTTGTAAGTCAATTAAGGTTTTAAGAGACCCAGTATCAATTGGGTATCAACCCATTTTGTTGATGTCGCCACCGCTGACAGAACTAACACTTGATGAGCCTTTTGTTTTCTTAAAGGGTGAAAGCATATGCAAAGTCATGTGATCAAAACCAAACCAGCGTGCAGCCAGCTAACCTCAGGTTTCATTAAGGCAATGAGTAGATTAGGCTAATTTAACATCAGACCCATTGACGGCCAACAAGCAGGCAAACACACTAACACAATAAGTGACGAGCTATCATTTAGCAAATCCCCATTCACAGTCAATGGGGGAGAATTAATCAAAAACCTGATTGGAGGGCTGTGTTTGAGTAAAGAACGCTGGCCAATCGGAAGCCGAGCTACTGAGTGAATCACAGGTCACTCATAGTGCAATTTAATGGGTAACACAGATAAGCGGCTAAATATAAAAGCGGGCACCGATATTGCCAATGCAATCATAAAAAAAATGGTTAAGACTGAAAAGCCTAAGAATTACTTCAAAGTATAAGACTAAAGCTTCAGAAGAAAGAAAGAAAGCTGAGAGGAATAAGAAAAAGTCAAAGTGATTGACGGGCCGTGTATGGTTTGGCTCAAACCTGCATGTTCTTGGTTGACAAACCATAAATGGATATTACTGCAGGGAATTTATGAGAGCAAACAGCTGCTGGCACAGGAGGAAACATGAGATTATTACAAACAAGCTCAATCAAAGTCACGTTTTTGGGACACACTGCGTTTTGCAGGGGTCAGTAAGATCTAGTATGAAGAGTTTGTGTGCATGAGGCCAGGACACGTGGTTTGCATTTTGTGATTATTTGACAGATCTGAACGAAATCAATATGCATGATGCCCAACTGTTAGAAAGAGGACACTGGTTACTAATGAAAACGTCTTAAAGCCAATAGCATTTGGTTTTTATCACTGCTCTGCCAGTGAGAGTGGTTGAGCTCAAGCACATCAAATGATAAGAACATGAGAAGCGTCTTGACAAGTCAGATACTATAGAGCATTTGATTGGTCAGAGGATTTGACAAGAAACTGGAGTATGAGGTGACGTCCAAAAAAAGTGTTGATCCATTGTCCCAACGTATTTCCTGTTTTACATTATTAATTTCTATAGCTTCCGAAAATCCAAAAAGAGCCACGTATTGATAATTAATGTAATGATAGTTGTTTTAACATTAAGTTATGATTAAATTGCCTCTTGTTACAGTTATGAAATAGTTTGATAACAAGCAGGAAATCTTCATGGACCATTGACATGACCACATTGAAATGGTCTATATCTTTTAAATGTGAATTTTCCCACTGTTTTGGAGCTCACTAGCTTAAAAATAGGGCTAGACAGAATCTGCGGACATTTTTAGCTATTTCTGCGCAGACTTTTGTAAAAAAAAAAATCAGCTGATTTATGCGGAATGATTTTGGGAGTTTCATTACTAAAAACGTAATAAATGAAATATAAGATAATACCTTTAATAACTTTAATGTTAACAATCCAAATCCAATTAGATCCACTTACTTGGTAAACAAAGCAAGTCTCTCATATAATACATCTACCAAAAGACAGAAAATATTACTTTACAAATTGTATTGTAAATAAATCATATGAACATATTTGCTAATAATATTACTGAAATTAATTTAAAAATGGAATAAATATAAATTTACACAAGTAAATAAATAGATTCAATGATGGGCTAAAAATCTGTGGATTTCTGTGCACGCAGATTCCGTGTGGGCCTACTTATAGATATCCTCAAAACTAACATATTGATACTAACATCTAAACTTCATTTCAATTGCACAGGACGTTTAAAAGCGATTCAAAAGTAGTTCACAACCAATCTAACTTCTAATGTGACATTTTTTTCAAAGTGCAACTAGACATTCAATTAGGCAGTTTCAAAAATAAGATGGGGAAAAAGAACATTTGTTTTAGATGTGGAAAAAAAAGCCTCGAATGTAGAGCCGGGTTATGAACTATCACATTGAGACAACAAAAATATATGGCTAAAATGGAAAGTATTGGATATTTTGTCAATATGTATTAATCTAACAGGATATTTTTAGTAAGGACTCATATATCAGCCTATTTTAAAAATTGAATGGAAAAATAAATAAATCAATAAAATGGAAAACACTGAATATAAAGTACAAGTCAAAATTGTTACCCCTCCTGTACATTTTTTCAATTATTTAAAAAATATTTTTTAGGAATTTTTCACAGTATTTCCTATAATATGTTTTCTTCTGGAGAAAGTCTTATTTGTTTTATTTTGGCTAGAATAAAAGCAGTTTAAAAAATTAAACCATTTTAAGATCAATATTATTAGCCCCTTTAAAGGTGCAGTAGGCGATTGTCTTCAGAAACATTTTTTGTTGTTCTGGTTGAAAGTCTCTTCACATTCCAATAGTCCTGATTAAAGTAAATGATCTAAATGTATTTTTATATTCTGGGTAAGGCATAAGACTAAAAAATGTTCATCCAATTAAAATAGTGTCGGGCAGGCATCTCCCATAATTCTGATACGTAGTTCAAACTGTCTGTCAACAAATGCAGATTTGAGCTACTGCGCACCTGTTTGTACGCAGCTCTGCCGTTTGTGCATACACGTGCTGCACGATCACGAGTGTGAGAGACAGCTAGCGCGAGCGGTAAAAACATGCTGAATCTGAACTTTTTAAAATCCTGAATCAATATTGGAGTTACTTTTGCAAGCTGGAGGAAGGACGACACCATGGCTGAAATATTTCTCTTAGACAGGTAATGCTATGTTTTAAAACTATTTTTGTCACGGAGAGCTGATATAGATTGGGTTGTTATGAATGGGTTATATGCACAGAAGTGTTATTACTGAAATCTTCTGGCGAAAGACTGATGTGGCTATTTTTAGTTTTATAAGGTCCTTTTACAGCATCGATAATTCATTCATTCATTCATTTTCTTGTCGGCTTTGTCCCTTGCGGGGTCGCCACAGCGGAATGAACCGCCAACTTATCCAGCACGATTTTACGCAGCGGATGCCCTTCCAGCCGCAACCCATCTCTGGGAACTTCCACACACACATTCACACTCATACACTATGGACAATTTAGCTTACCCAATTCACCTGTACTGCATGTCTTTGGACTGTGGGGGAAACCGGAGCACCCGGAGGAAACCCACGCAAACGCAGGGAGAACATGCAAACTCCTCACAGAAACGCCAACTGACCCAGCCCAGCCGAGGTTCGAACCTGTGACCCAGCGACATTCTTGCTGTGAGGCAACAGCACTACCTACTGCGCCACTGCGTTGCCAGCATCGATTATGTATATTTTAATTTAGTTTAACAACACAACAAAAGTAAATAGCGCTGATCCACCTAGCCTGCTTTACTGAGGTGAAGATGGTTTTATATTCACATTGGTTCATTTTTGAACAATGACAGTCTGTGACGCGCTCTCTATATTGTTTACCGCTACTCTGAATATTTGGTCAGAAATAGTATGCAAGTATGGCTTAGAAATGAGTGCAATAATGAGTGTAATTCCTGCACGCCACCGACCAAGCTTTAGCTCAACACATGAGAGAGGGTTCTGCTGTCATCTTTAAGGTACGCGCGCTCGTGTTTTCAGGAGGCGTGGCTTTGGACGGCAGGGGAGGGACGGTGTTTCAGAGATTTATGTTAACAGGCTAGCATTGTGGCAGATTACCTACTGCACCTTTAAGGAATATTGTCTACAGAACAAACCACTGTTATAACTAATTGACCCTTCGCTTAGCCCCGCCCTCCTTAGTTACTGTTGCTACTCCTGTCAAGCTTTCGTGTCTGGCACGTCTATTACAATGTGTATGCGCTGGTGTCAGACATTCCCAGTGATATAATTAGTCATTTTTGTCGAACAGGTGAGATATCCGAGAAAACCAGACAAAAAAGGACTGCAGTATGCATTACAGGGGTATATTCACGACATAATAGGCAACCGATTAAAAAATAATTGAATCTAAATTGAAGCTAGGTTAGCCTACCCGCCTCATACGCTGACCATTCAACAGCTTAGTTCATGAACAGCAGGTGAGGTGAAATTTAAAAACAATCTAATAATAACAAATTAAACCGAGATTTCTCTATTTTAGCCAAAAGCCTGATAGATTAATTGTTGTGCGTTACTAACCCACGAGAAAACGCGCATGGACAGTGCTTCTACATAATTCATTCACAGAAAGAGTAGCCAGAAAGGGGAAATTGATGGATTTGTACCAAATATTAGCACCATTGACCCATAACAATGTACAGTAAGTTAACGTTAACTGTCAGTATGTTTGTGTGCTCTTTATAAATGACTGAAAAATAGCTGCGGGTAACGTTAAAGTATATTGATCGCAAGTGCTCAGTTTGTGATCACATCTCGGTTTTGTTCTGTTGATTTGTAATTTCAAATATTCGTAGCTTGAAACAGATGGAAATATGACTGCTGTTAATATGACTACTATGGCGAAGGCTTAAACAGAGCAGTGCTCATAATATCGAGCGAAAAAAAAAGAAAAAGACAGCTAGGAAACATAACCTGCTTTGTATTTTTGTAGGAAACACAGTTTAGATCTTTTCAGGGTAACACAAGAGGTGTGTGAGTTATTGCCGTCGGTCTATTACTGAATGTGTCAGGAATATCAAATCAAAACCAAGTTAACTCCGCTCCTTTAGCGCCCCTCACGGAACTTGATCCACGCTGGAATTTCTCTCCTTGGGTTTTAGGTTTTGAAAAGGGAAAAAATTCCACCACCGTGTCCAAACTTTTAGGATACCGGGTGTCAGATTTGCACAACGCTTTGGCTCGTTTCCCTCGCTCGAAAGCTTGACAGAGCTCCTGCGCGTAGCTACGGTTGCTAAGCCACGATTGGTGCGTGGCGGTTTTTGGGTGTGGCTTAGAGAAGGGTCAGTTACCCTAACTTGTCTAGTTACCCTAATTAACCGAGTTAAGCCTTTAAATTGCACTTTAAACTGAATACTAGTATCTTGGGAAATATAGTAAAATATTATGTACTGTCATCATGGCAAAGATAAAAGAAATCAGTTATTAAAAACGAGTTAAAATTAAATTAAAACTATTATTAGAAATGTGTTGAAAAAATCTTTCCGTTAAACAGAAATTGGGGGAAATTATACAGGGCTGGCTAATAAATCAGGAGGGCTAATAATGCTGACTTCAACTACAAAAATAAATCAAGAAATCTGACAAGACATTGTCCCCAAAATGATAAGGTAGAATATATTTGTGGATATAATTAATATAATGATCAAACAATTTAAGCTTACCTTTATTAACAAGGTCTTAGAAGCATTAAAATTAATTGATTATTAACCAATTAATAATAAGTCAATACATATATCGATACTGTTTGATTAAAAAAAAACACTGCGATAATATGATTGGCCACATCAGACATCACTACTTTAAAACTTGAGAAGTACAACTTCAAAATACTGTTTCGAAACAGGTTTTTCAAACAATCTTCAGTCTGTCATTGTTTAGTGACTCTTTCTCAAAGTTGAACGGAAATAGTTATGTTACCTTTAGAAAGACGCAACTATTTTCTTTCAGTATAAAATGAAAGCAAACCGCCCAACTGTCAATAGATGCTTCCTGTGTCTTTTACAATAAATGCATGACTAGCGTAACACTAATCCAGATTCTACAGAAGAAAAAACACACACATTGAATGAATGCCAAGCAAATCACTTTCATAGGAACAACCTTATGATGACTATATATCTTGTCATTTTTAAATACTTGAAGATACAATATATACTTTCACAAGAAATTACATTAACAAAACTTTTCATACTGGTTGGCAATAAAACCAGACGTCTGAACATGTCTGAAATGCTCAAGTCATCATAATCGCGTGTTTACACAACAGTGTCAAAATTAAATCCGATAGTATGCCAGAAGTTCACGAATCACTTCCTGCATATTCCATCCGCTGTTGCACCACCACGTTTACCCCGTGGCCATGCAGATAGACTTAACCAGAACTGCTTCAACAGTAGAGACAAAGACTCTTTTACTTTCATGTTCCAGCAGTTTGAGCAAGAATAAAGGGAGGGAGGAATACTCTTTCACCTAAGCGAAGTTTTGAAGGTGAGATAATGGTGCTGGAAGCCTAATGAGGCCCATGTGCCCACTAGATGAGCTAATGTATGTGTATTTGTGAAAAAAAAATACATATCAAAGGAACGCTTTGGCATTAGATGAAGCAGTCTGTCTTCTTTCCCGTCTTTTAGCCCCCCTGTTTTCCTAGAGATGAGAGATGGATTGCGCTTTAGCTTGGCCTTCATAAACTTTGGAATGCTCTAATCGAGCTCTGCTTTCTGTTTTCAATCGCAAACTAGTTAAGCATTTACTGCTTAACTGATTCGGTGGGAATCAGGACTATGTTAGGTTCATTTTGATGGAAATTTGGAAGGAGAGAGAGACATTTGGGAATTTATCAGTGGCAATTTGGGCATCGGTTGAAGTCGAGGCACGCGATGCCATGAGAGGATTAAGATGTCATCAGCTGGCGACAATGTGATGGTTGAGTGGAAAACAATATCTGCCAAAGATTTCTTAAAGGGCAAGGGGAAAGTACACTAGCACACTTGCGCAAAGGAAAAGGTTTAACAAAAATGGGCTTATGGGTATAGAGTTATTCAGGCATGAAAACTTATGAACCGTAGCAAAGCATCATTAATGGGGCTACAGCATTCACGTCATTTTAAAACAGAAAGGACTTTTGTTGTAAGTCCAGAGTTTAATAATAAACATTTGGTCCATTTTTAAGCGTTTAATTTCTATATACTTTATTTGGTAACAATTTACAATTAGGTTGTATTAATTAATGCATTTACTAACATTTGCTAACTAAGTGGCTTTGACACAATCTACACTGTAAAAGCGCAATATAAATAAACATGAGTTGAATTAACATGAACAAACAATGAACAATACATTTATTACAGTATTTGATTAGGTTAACTCACAGTGTATGAACTAATGTCACAAAGCATGAATTTGGATTTTAATAATCCATTAGTAAATGTTAAAATATGAGTAATAAATGCTGTGCAAGTATTGTTCTTGTTAGTAAATACATTAATGAAACCTTATTGTCAAGTGTGGCCCTTTATGTAACAGGTACAGTGTTGTTATAGTGCGTTTTGTATTGCAAAACACTTTTCAGGCTGCAAAAAATATTTTGATAATCTGTTGGCTAATGTAAAATCATTCACTGTTCATAAAAAAATGATTCTTTTTTGAATCTTCAATTCTGTTTCAGCCAATTAGGTTTGAAGTTAACAAATATTGTGCTAACCCAGAGGTGGGCAAGCTAGGGCCCGCTGAATGCCTTCATCCAGCCCGCGAGGGAGGTTTTAAAATGCTGCTTACGAGTAATGGTTTGGTTTCAGAGTTAGGAAGTTGATGATGCAATTCCAGGCTTTCTGCAGGTTTCCCCAAGTTAAATTTAAGACTTTTAAAGACATTTTTAAGACCATTATAAATGTAATTTTAGACTTATAAAGGGGCTAAATGCTAAGGATTTTATTTGAATATCCCAGTTTGAAAAGATTTTCACTGGCCATATCAAAATATTACTATAATTTAATAATACAATAATAATAATAGTAATACTACTACTACTACTAATAATAATAATAATTTAATAATAAAAAATCTAGGCCAGGTCAGCATCTTCGGCAGTAAATAAATGGAGAAATTTGAAACAAATGTTACCGTAAGAAAAGTAATTAAATGCCATTTTTAAATGAAGAGTTAAATATTTTACTGAGATTAGAATTGGTGATTATATGGGTGTTAATGGCCAGATTGGGTAGACCTACAACACAACATTTCAGTACAATTAAGACTTTATAAGGCCTAAAAGTTAGCTTTTGAGATTTAAGATATTGGCACCACGGTGGTGCAGTGGGTAGCACAATCGCCTCACAGCAAGAAGGTCGCTGGTTCGAGCCTCGGCTGGGCCAGTTGGCATTTCTGTGTGGGGTTTGCATGTTCTCCCCATGTTCGTGTGGGTTTTCTCCGGGTGCTCCGGTTTTCCCACACAGTCCAAAGACATGTGCTATAGGTGAATTGGGTAAGCTAAATTGTCCGTAGTGTATGTGTGTGAATGAGTGTGTATGGATGTTTCCCAGTGATGGGTTGCAACTGGAAGGGCATCCGCTGCGTAGAACATATGCTGGATAAGTTGGTGGTTGATTCCGCTGTGGCGACCCCAGATTAATAAAAGGACTAAGCCGAAAAGAAAATGAATGATTTGATATTTTAAGTCTTTTTAAGACCCTGCGGATATCCTGAATATAAGCGAACGCCGTTTGATTACAGTATTGCATGCGGTACAGTTAGCGCCAACAGTAGAATTAGATGAAAATGAGTGAGGCAAAAATAGAAAAGTTGACTCAGAATGTCTTTTGTTTAAGAAAGAATGGACAACAAAATACTTTCTCACCAATATCGGACAGAAAGCTGTCTAATATGGCAATAAAATATTGTGGTTTTAAAGATTACAACCCCAGTCGTCATTTTTTTAAATTAGATTCTCATCATGTGACATTTTTTCTGTCAGACCACTGTAAAAAAGATAGCTTATATGGGATTTATTTCATCGTTTTATGATGATTGATAAGTGCATATTAATAGCTGTGCAAATTAATTTGTCTTCTAAATTTGACTTAATAATAACCATGAAAAAAAATCTGTTATGTGTTAATGTGACACATGTTCCTGTCAGATAATACATGTTCCATGCATACTGCCACTATAAATAAGTTATTTCATGAAGGATTTAGCATGTGGCCCTTCACTTGGCTTCAAAAACTTGCTGTGGCCCTCTAATCTAAAAGGTTTGCCCACCTCTGTCCTAACCTATCAATTATATAGTTTATTTATTTTTACATTCATCCATGCCCATTGTTATCCTCTAAACAGTGGTAAATTATACCCAGCCCAAAGCAAAGTGTTATTATAGCAACACAGTAATGTCAGACTTTAATAGAGAGAATAAACAGGGGCGAATAAGTGATTTCTACACTTGAGAAAGAGCCGAGCCATAAGGGTATCATTAGCCCACTCACCAGTGTGAAGTCCCACTGGGGTCCAGGTGTCAGAAAGGTGAAAGAGCTTCCTCGTCTCAAAGATGGCCTACAGAGAGAAAAGCACAAGACAAATAGGTTTCACAGACCAATAAAAAGTCCCACTTCAGCCATACAAACACAAAGCATCCAACCAGATGCAGAGCTCTGGATGTGCACTAATGACATATACCGTGCAGCCAAACCATGTAGATCCATTAGTATGTCCATCCATGTGCTACACAAGAAAAGCCCATTACGGTAAAGACACATCCTGTACGTACCACACACCAAGCCTGGTGTAGCTCTGTCTCCTGTGACACTGCATCATGGTCTGCAGAACCGATACAGAGAAAGCGTCACTCAGCCCTGATCTCTCCAACAAACACACTGCTTTCTGTAGTCTTCTCAGTCTCCTTCAGTCTTTATCCATCATGTCCTCTTTTACTCACGAATGCACTGCCTCTTTATTGTTGGCTGAGCCCCTATTTGGGGATTGGTGACAACTGTCTCAACGAGGTCATGTTTACAAAGATACCCAGGGGTCCTTTTTAAGAAGAGCTGCTGCTTTTTTCAATCCCCAATAATGTGACATCCTTAGTACCAAATCTTTTCCAAAAAAAACTTTGAGATAACACTTTTGGGTTGCACAATATATCATTTCAGCATCGATATCTCAATGTGCGAATCTGCAGTAGTCGAGGATCTCAAGAGACTTCAAGTTGATCTAAACCATTTGAACATAAGAAATTCTAAAGTTTTCTGCTTTTACAATTAGATTAGATTTGATTAATTGGGTTTATATATTTATACAATGAATACGCAGTTATTTTTTAACATAGGCTCATTCTGAAAACATAGCCCTGTATACATTTCTGGAGATCGTGAATTATGTAGCCAGAGCTATTTATGGCTGCATTTCATTTTTAAAACGAACGATCAATAGGTACTTTTTAAAACACTATTGGTTGGGTTTAGGGAAGAATGGTGGTGGGGGTATTGGTCGGTTATTCAGTCAGCAAGTCAGTCAGTCAACAGCGGCCTCTGGTAGGTTTACAGGAGAACAGCAGGTACGAAAGGCACTCACGAGAGAAATTTTAGATCTGAAAAAGCATACACAGCGGCCTCTGGTGGATCCTCGAAAACAAAAACTGCAAAAAAAACGTAGCTCCTGGGACGTATTTTGCTCTCTCCAGAAATTACGTTTTCAGAGTGAGCCTGGGTTGGTTATTTTACATTTGATTATTGAATTTCTATGTCTCAATACTGTTATGCTGTGTTCACACCAGACGCGGAAGAAGCATCTAGCGCGAGTGATTTACATGTTAAGTCAATGCAAAGGCGTGAATAGACATCATGCGACGCGATACGCGCAAATGGCCCAGCACGAATTGAGCGTTTGATGCAAATCTTTCGAGTTCAAAAATCTGAACTTCAGCGGACATTCGCGCCGCGTTAACCAATCAGGAGCTTGCTCTTGTGGTGGCGTGATTGTGACGTAGCGCCTGTTGTTGGTGTCCCAGGGGAAATCCTTCAGCTGACACCGACAACAGTTCATCAAACTGGGCTCGGCTCGGTCAGAAGCACCACTAAAAGCCTTCGTCATCCAGGTTAAGTTTCTGGAGGAGTTTATGAGCTCACAGAGCTGGGTGCACCTCTGAAAGGATCTAGTGGACTCAGACACTGCTCCAAACGTATCGACGCTGTTTTTCAGCCTTCATAAAAGCACATAAACACAGTTATTTTTTCAATAAAATCTATGTTAGCCATTTAGCAATGAAGCTACAGTCACCGGGCAGACAGAAGCCCTGCACATCACGCAAATCCACATCTGTTCTGAAGTGAATTTGACGCGCGAATGAATCGGATTTGACGCGCAAATGAATCTGATTTGAGGCGCGAATGAAAAGAGTAAACTTAAATGTTCACCCGTCTATTTATGCGTGATTTATCCGCGCGTTCCGCGTCTGGTGTGAACACAGCATTAGACTCCATCGAAAAACATAGTGTTGTTTATTTCATTTTTATCTTTGTTCTATTGTTTTCATCTATGCTTTAAATGATATTATTTTGTGTAATTTTTGTATCCTTTTGCATATTTTATGCAGATGCACTCTCCAACAAAATCCTCAGAATTAAAATAGTCATCTTGTGTAATTATGTTCATAACGCAATATATAAATATATAATATATCACCGAAAAACAAAATATTGCAATGTCAGTGTTTTCCAATATTGTGCAAGCCTACTTGCAACACTGCTACGTGTGCCATTCTAGAGAAAATCGTTTTTCATAAACAACTTCCTCTGTTTCTTGAATCTATCCAAAATAGCCCTCAGCCAATGAACAATGTTACTTTCATTATCATACTTGTCAAATATATGAACTACAGCCTAAAACAGTCATGCTCAAACTAGGGCCCGAGGGCCAAAGTCGGCTCATGTTAACCTTTTATTTGGCCTGCCATCCATCTGAGATGAAGAGATGTTTCAATGTTTTATTTTTAAAAACTGAAATTAAATGTTTCAATTAAACGGCGTACATTAATCAGATTGTGTTTAAATGCGCATACTGTCACCCAACAATGCAAAGACTTTGGTGAGCAAATCAAGTCAAAGGCAGATTCTAATTGACTAGTGCATTCAGGATTGAACTCCACTGTCTTATAAATGTGATTATGTTTTTATTGCATTAAGTTATAATTAAAGTTATACTGCATTGGTTAATATGATTTAAAGTAATGTTTTCTATTTCTTTTGAAATATTCTTAAATAAATTAGGAAATTACCCATGACAACATTAATGTAATATAGTTTGGGATATTTAGCTTCGGCCCACAGCTCTCAATGATAATTGATTTTTGGCCCATACGAAAAAGTTTGGTTACCCCTGGCCTACAACTTTGGTGAAAAAAAAAGTTATTCTTTAAAAAAAAAAAAGCCTTGTTCACGGTGCATTTATTTAATCAAAAATACATAATAACTAAATAAATTAAAATAACTTTTTTTAAAATGCAATTTATTCCTAAAATATGCCGATAATATCAGGTTAACTAGGCAAGTTTGGTAAATTGGGAAAGTTATTCGATAATCGAAAGAAATATCTTAAGGGGCTAATAATATTGACCTTGAGTCAAACTAAAAGAAACAAGATTTTCTCCAGACGAAAAAAAGATAATAGGAAATACTGTGAAAATTGCCTTGCTCCATTAAATATCCCTTTAGAATCAAGAATCAAAATTTCACAGGGGGGCTAATAATTTTACATTCAACTGTAAAGCTGAATTTTCAGCAGCATGACATCACTTTTCAGTGTCACATGATTAGGCATGGGCCGGTATAAGATACTGACGTTATGATAACCTATTATAAAAATATCACCGTATCACGGTATTGTGATTACTGCTCTAAAATATATTATTTTTTAAATATCTGGGTAAAAAAAACAAAAAACCTTTTTCCCTTTTGAATACAATGTATTCTATTTTTTGAAAGATTTATAATATTTTGGAGCAGTAAACATGTCAGACTTCTGCTGTCTTCATTAGTTTCAAAAACTCAGAATTTTTTACAATTTAAAATGACATCTTTGGATATTTTTTCTGCTTAAGATACTATTGTCCTAAAAAACAAAAACAAAAATATAAAAAAAAAAAATCTTACACATACCTAAGGAACAGTATTACAGAAAATATTAGCAGTTTTAAAACCTTGACTTTTCCAAACCGCGGTATACCTTGAAAACGGTTATCGTCTCATGCCTACACATGACAAGATCCTTCGTAAATCCTTCTGAAGTCTAAAATTTACTTAAAATATTTACAAGTATACTTACAGTTTTTCCATATAAACTTAATTTGATAACATGTGTGAACATAGGCACCTGACACATGCCAAATAGAATTTTCTCTACAGGAATTGTGGGACAAAATAAGTAACACAAAAACAATTGAAAGTGTTTGGAAGCCATTTTAACATTGTATGAGCACTATTCTAAATAGGAAACTAGACAAGAAATCAACCTTCAAGTCAATTATACAGTTTCAATCACTTTTCTGAAACATTTGAAAAAAAAGTATTGCAGTATTCGCCAACTAGAAATGAGTATTGAATATTAATCTGAATATATTTAATATATTAACTTTGTGTGGTGAATGCCTCCATTCCATGCGAATGAGTCAAGATTTGTCACTCAGTTCATTTAAGATAACAAACAGGTTTTTATATTAAAGCTAATTAAGTGTGGGCAAAGTTCATTTAGATCCCCACTGTTTTTAGTGAAGATTCATTGTGATAAGAAGACACGTTTGCCCTCTGGTTGTCAGCTTAGGTCTTCTTCTGTCTACAGTGGTTTCCGAAGGCACTCACTGTCTGTCCTTTTATCTCTCCATCAGTTCCTTGTTTATCTTTCCAGTCTCGGGAATGAGTGCATATGAAATTTAGAAGAACTCAAGTGCTGCATGTGCGTAGGAGAGAACAGGTAATTAAAGAAAAATAAATCTAGAGAAAGAATGTAAGAGGGGAAGTTGGTTCTCATAGAAAGTATAATTCTCACATCACTCATTTATGGTGTATTTTGTTAATAAAACCGTGAGTGAAGATGCAAAAAAATGCAGACACCACACTAAGTTGGGCGATCCTGTGTGTGCTGAGCAGTCAAAGCGTGTAAATGTGTTAATGCAGTTCCTATATCAGTGTCCACTAGAAAAAGACTTGACTGTGGGTGGTCTCGACTGCTCAAGGCAACTGGGGAGTAAATATGTAGGTCAAATGACGCTGCCAATAATATGATGGAGTGTCCTCCATTCCACACTGCCCTGATGGGGAAGAGACCACAGTAATGGCTTGATGGCATGTTTGAAGTTATATTTTACTGATAAAAATCAAGTAAGTACTGCTGACAGGAAAGTGCATACTTCTGGGTTTCCAGTAAAGCAGCGCATCAATATTGGGACATGCGGTTTACTTTAATTGAAATTTAATCTTATTGTCTTCACTAGGGCTGCACGATATTGGAAAAATCTGATATTGACATTTTTTTCCTGCAATTAATATTGCGATATGAATATAGTTTCACATAAAGTTTAAATAGCACTATTTGATGGTTTTCTAGGGAGTCTAACAGTATTCAGGTGGAGAAATTGAATAATCACAATAGGCATGGGACGATAACCGTTTTCAAGGTATACCGTGGTTTGGAAAAGTCAAGGTTTTAAAACCGCCAAAATTTTCTGTTATACCGTTCCTAAGGTATGTGTAATTTTTTATTTATGTTTTTTTTTTAGTTCTTTAGGACAACAGTATCTCCAGCAGACAAGATATCCAAAGATGCTGTTTTAAATTGTAAAGAAATCAGTGTTTTACAAACTAATGGACACAGCAGAAGTCAATAATTCATTTGAATTATTCAGCCTGACATGTTTACTGTTACAAAATATTTTTAAATGTTTCTCAAAATGAAATATATTGTGTTCAATGGGGAAAAAAAGTTTTAGTTTTTTACCCAGACATTTAAAAAGAATATATTTTAGAGCAGTAATCACAATATCGTGAAACCGTGACATTTTTTTATCCAAGGTTATCATACCGTCAGAATCCTACACCGGCCCATGCCTAAATCACAA
Source organism: Danio kyathit (assembly GCA_903798195.1). Lineage (NCBI taxonomy): Eukaryota > Metazoa > Chordata > Actinopteri > Cypriniformes > Danionidae > Danio > Danio kyathit. The sequence goes on from LR812522.1 coordinate 14,612,360, forward strand.
TGCAAAATAAAAATCCTTTTCTTACTTTGTTTTGTCTTGTTTCTAGTCCAAAATATCAAAAAGAAAATCTTAGACCAAGTAAAAATATAGTTCAGTTTTTACTGTCAGAAGAAATAAGTGAAATTAAGAGTTTTTTTTTTACTTGTTTTAAGGAAATGATCTGCCAGTGGGGTAAGTGAAATATGTAATCTAGTTGAAATGTAGATATTTGGACTAGAAACCAGACAAAGCATTCTAAGTAAGAAATGTTTTTTTGCATAAATCATATAAATTCCATATAAATACAGTGATTAAATTCAATTTTGTGGCTCCTGGTCAACAATAATTCTGACTGGATATTGCATATCTTTACGATGTGACTATTGCGACTATCGATGCTGAAACTATATATTGTGCAGCTCAAGTCTTCACTATATTGATTGTTCCTTTAATGATTGTTGACAGTTTCACTGGCTTCCCAACAGAAATCCGCAGATCTTTTAACCCATCATTCAATCTATTTACACATGTAAATGTGTGTAAATATACATTCACTCAGTTTTTAATTTAAGTAATATTATTGAATAATATGCAAGTGTTATATTTTATTGTTTATGAACAATACGGTTTGTAAAGTAATACTTTCTGACTTGTATTAGATATGTGATATGAACAACTTTGTTTACCAAACAAGTGGTTCTACTTGGATTTGCATTTTAAACCTTAAATAAAAGTTAAAATGTTATTATTTTTTATATTATGTACAAAGTTTTTACCTACTATACTCTTAAAATCATTTTGCAAGTATCCACAGATTTTGTACAAAATTCTTTGCGGATATACAAAGAAAATGTCTGCAAATTTTGTCTGGTCCTAGTTATGAGTAACACTTTAGTTTAACTACCAATTCTAACTATTAACTAGTGGCGTATTACCTGCATACACTGTAAAAAATACAAAAATACATGAAGGAATTAAGTTAACTTATTAAAAAATGTTAGTGGATTAAACATAAAACAAATAAGTTGTCACAAAAACTCTCAAGAATTGTGTTGTTTCAGCTCATTTAAGTGGTTTGAACAAACAGCAAAGGTCATTTTTTGAGTGTATTATTAAGATATTGGCTGCTTATTAGTACTTAAAGTACATATTCTGCATGATTTTATTCTACATCCCAAATCCTACCCAACTACACCTTTATAACTATTAATAAGCAGCAAATTAGAAGTTTGAATTAAAAGTTATAGTTAACGGTTTGCCAAAAGCAATCATTTTAATACCTTAAAATACAGTGAGACAAAGATATGAAACTAAAAAAAGATATCATTTTTTCAATGTAACTGCACACCTATCATTAAAAATCACTATTTGTATGTGCTAATTCTATTCTCCAATACTATAAACAAGTAACTCATAACTGAGTTTTGCCATCAAAATTTAAATGGACAATAAACAAAAACCTTAAGAAAACTATGACCTGAGAACTTAAAATCAAAACCGATAACCAACTCCTATAAATGACATTTGCTGTGCTTCAAACTACTTATTTAAATTAAGCTGAAACAACTCACTTCTTGAGTTTATTTTTAGGAGGCCAACTTAATATTTATGTTCAATCCACTTAATTGTGAACAAAAACGAATAAGTTACCTTAATACCTTCATGTTGTCGCAACACAAATCAATTGTATGGAACTCAATAGATAAATCAATTCATGTAAAATCATTTTAAGCGCGATATACATATTTATTGAATAATATTCCATTCACAGAGAAATGCTGAGCAGAGTGAATGTCGGATTTCCTCAAGACAACCAATTGTCATGTCAATGTCCAAAAAATTTTCGTCAACCAAAAACGTCACTTGTTGAATGATTGCAGTATTGACCGTAGAGCAGGAAAAAACACACCCTTGACCTGAAGCCATATTGTGTAAATCTACCTAAAGTGGTGTTTCCCAAGCCAGTTCCTGTAGGCCCTCACCACCACACACTCTACATAATCCAAATAAACCTTATTTAACATATCTGCTCAACAGCAGACGCTCAAAGTCTTGAACAGGTGCATCAAATAGGTTCTATTTGAAAACTTCAAGAAGTATAGACCCTGTGAGTGTGTAATACTGCATCTGAAACATGTCTGGAATGTCAAGGTGTTGCCCGAAACACTGGACATCGGCATGACAAATATGGACCAAATGACACACACACCCCTCTGTGATTACACCAGTCTAACTCTCACAGTCATCAAAACAGTCTACGCAAATATACCAAAAATGAGGCTTGTCCTGTTTTAGGAATTCTGGCAGGACATTACATCACTACTATTACTACCAGCTAATGTCAGCTGATCCAACCATGAGTGTGGGAAACTGTAAGGAGTAAACCTTCCTATTCTAAGAAATAGATGACGACACTGCTGCGCTGGTCACCTTGCGTGTGTTGATAACAATTGTAAGTTCTTCTGAATTTTGAACAATCCAAGTAGCCACACTACACTATACAATCCAACATTTAGTCTTAAGTGGACGTCAACATTGGTTTCAGGTGGTTTTTCCCTTTTGTAGATGAGACTACATTGACGTTGAGGTGGGAAAATACTTAAGGGGACTTAGGTTAGTAGGTTTGGTTTCACCATGCTTTAGCTAGCAAACAAAGGAGAGGCCTTGGAGGAATGATGTGTCACCTACTCATCCAGATCAGTCCACAGCGGCTTCAAAAGCCATCTTTGTTGTGGTCTCTACTGTCAAATATGAGACATCATATATGACAAATCTGTAAAAGTCCACTAAAAGGGCTTGAGTGTCGAAACGGATCAAAGAATGGATAAACTGAAATTGGATAACAGTCGCCTTAAAAACTGACGAAATCCCACTGCGTAAAACGATGACGTTCACGTACCTCAGCTATAACTGGTTCGTGAGTAGAAAATGAAATGAGTTGGTATCGACTAAACCCTTGAGGATTTCTGAACAAAACAAGACATTTAAAAAGTCTGTTTTGCTCTAGTGACATAACACAAATTAAAAGAGATCATTTTTCAGTTCAGCACATCCTAACTACAACTGGCTGTTTAGATGTTATATAATAATATGATCATTCTAATCTCCCTTATATCTGTGCCACATATAATGCATAATCTTATCGTCAAATCTTCATTGGACAATAAACAAACACTGGTTATGAAAACAGTGACCTTAATAAATGGAGCTATTTTTTTTTACTTTTATACTTCAAGCTATTTTGTATCACTTTGGTGTTGTTGTTTTATTAATAGTTTTATTTTATTTTAGCTGGCAGCTAGCTCTCTGCAATTCTCTCATGGTCGCCGACTGAAGCTAAGCTGGGCTGCGCCCGGTCAGTACCTGGATGGGAAACCACATGGGAAAGCTAGGTTGCTGCCGGACGTGGTGTTAGTAAGGCCAGCAGGGGGTGCTCAACCTGCGGCCTGTGTGTGTCCTAACGCCCCAGTATAATGAAAGGGACAATATACTGCTTAGTGAATGCCGTCTTTCGGAGGAGACGTTAAACCGAGGTCCTAATTCTCTGTGGTCGTTAAAAATCCCAGGAAATCCCTTCGAAGAGTATGGGTTTAACCCCGACATCCAACTCCACTTCACCAATTAGCTGGTGTGCAGTCTGGCGCAATATGGCTGCCATCGCGTCATCCAGGTGGATGCTGCACATGAGGAGATTCCCCCCCAATCTGTCAAGCGCTTTGAGTGTCCAGAAAAGCACTATATAATGGAAGGAATTATTATTATTATTTATACATTTTCTGTTTTTAATTTTTTTTATACCAAATTTTTTATTTTGTAAAAAAAGATACAGGGACACTGGAGCATTTTAAAGCTGCGAAGATTAGCTGGTCTGTTTATAAGCTAACATACGAGCGATCCGCTGATGAATCGACTGATCTTCACGACTTTAATACGCTCCAGTGTCCCTGTATCTGTTGTTACATTCAGTAAACAGCATTGAGTTCGGTGAACTGATGATCTTCACGGCCAATCAGTTATTTCTAGAGCACGTGAACACAATGGCAAATCTGTTTAAGAGCGTGCTCAACAGCGCTCAAATGTTAGAGGGAAATGAACATATTTAAAACTTCAGTACCGATTGGTATCGAATTCCAGTATCATGACAACACTATACTACATAGGGCTGCACAATATATCATTTCAGCATCGATATTGCAATGTGACCATTCGCAATAGTCACATCACGAGTATTCACAATGTTGAGTCCGGATTATAGTTGATCATATCCAAAGTGTTTTTTGAAATCTGTGACTGTGTGAGGTTTGTTTTAAAGCATTTAGGATTTTAAGAAATTGTACTTTGAAAAATTAATAACGATAAATTATATTGAATTGTTTATAAAACAAAAAGACTGCAGTATTATTTTACATTTGATTATTCAATTGCTATATACCTGAATACACCTCGAAAAACAATAAAACGCAGTTTATTTAATAATTAGTATCTTTTTCTTTATTGAATTTATCTATGCTTTATTAGATTGTTCATTATATTTGATGCGCTCCCCTACAGAATCATCCCAATCAATCTAAAATTATCAATTCTTTACAAATAGTTATTCAACGCATCTAGTGAAATTGTATTCATATTGCAATATATAAGCGGAATAAAAACATAATGCAATGTTATATTTTTCCAATATCGTGCAGCCTTAATACCACAGATTTCATAGAATTACAATGACTGAAGGAGGACTTTGTCTTTAACTAACTTTTCTCAGCCATCTATAAACTATTCCTTTGATGTAGATATTAAATACAATGTAGCACTGTTTTAAAACACTTCCTGCAGAACATTCTTTAAGAGACCACTTTGTCTATTTACATAGTAACACTATTGTGGTGCTGGAGCTTTGATGTGTGGCACTTGGAAAGGAATTTGTTTAAGCAGTTATAGTTCATGAAAGCCATAACAGCAGACCCGAATCTAATATTTAGCAGGTTGCTCTTCTTACATTGGCATTGCGACAACCAAACAACCACCCTGGCGTCTACATAGCAACAATTTAGAGCATCATAGTTGCAATTTGTACTAAGATTTTCCAGAGATTTTAACTTCCATGCCATTTTGTTTGCTTTTCTGATAACTGTAGTAAGCAAAAATGGGTTCAAATTTCCTGCTGTTCCAATCAGGCAGAAGGCATAAGGCCTGGCATGACAGAAAGAAAACAGAACCTTCCGCCAAAATAAACTGTTGTTATTTTAGCCAGTGATAAAAGCACATTTTAATGTTCTCCATCTGCCTGCATTCCTTCTCAGGGTTTATAGGAGATATATTTTTGGCATGATCTATTTATATGGAGTATAATCAGATGTCCTCAACTTCTTTTTTTAATAATATTGGTAAAGTCGCACATGGATTTGAACGTCACTAACATTTCAGCAAAAATAAAAGCACTTTTGAAGATCACATGTGTTTTGAAAGCATTCACAGATGCATACGGTATTGTATCGCTTGGTTTGTTTTGCTTTACTTTCAAGTAAGTCCTTTCTAAATACAGCACTGGCTGAAAGCACTTATGTAATAGTGTTTGTTCGTTTGTTAGAAATTCAATTGCATTACACAAGACAATGTCTATTGTGTACACTTGCTGGACACTTTATTAGGTACACCTGTTGCACAAACTGCACACTAATGCAAACAGCCAATCACACGCCAGCAACTGAATGCATTTTGGCAGGTATACATGGTCCAGAACATTGTATTTCAACCACGTTCCGGAAGGACCACCAGCACTGCATGTTTTGGATGTCTCCTTTGTCTGTTACACCCATTACAGGTCTTGCTGTCCCTGCTAATGAGCTGATGATCTGAATCAGTTGTGTTTGATTAAGGAGACATGGAAATATGCAGAGCTGCTGGTCCTCCAGGAACGTGGTTGAGAAACACTGGTCAAGAACCAAGCATCAGAATAAGTAAAAAAAAAAGATTATTTCAGTGACTTGGCGTGCTTTTGGGGGCAAAAAGGCTGATTAACTGGGATTTACATTACATTAAGCCATCTCATGTGTTTCTGATACTTATTAGCATGTTTAGGTGTGTTCAATTAGTGTTGGAGCAAACCTCTGCTAAACAGTGGCCCTCCAGGACCAAAGTTGCCCATCCCTGGTGTTCCTATAAAGAGGCTGTTATGATGTGGCTTGCCTTAAACTCCACTGTTATTTTGTGAGGCCATCGTGTGGTTGGGTATAACATTGCAGTCATACAAGGTTGCCCTCCTGCCGTCATGCTTTGTTTTAATGTGACGACATATTGCGGAAGTTTTTCTCGCTTTGAGAGCAAAACAAACAAGAGATCTGTACTCACCCGTCCATAACTCCTTAGATAAGTTATAGAATCTACATATATAGCCCTTTACGGATATTTACCACGGTTTTACCACAAATAAAACATAAGAAACGTGTTAGTAATTTAATCACAAATTAATCATGGCTCATTTGTAGTTTTTCCAACACCAACCATCGTTTTGTAGATAAAAACGTGGTTATACAATTTGTAAGCAATACATTATTGCTATTATTACACTTTTACTGTATAAGAAACATAGTTATTTGTCGTGAGATGTCGTTTAAATGTTATAAATTAGTTAATAACGTTACACTTTCCCATTTCCAGATTCGCTGCAGTTTAATCAATCGCAGAAGCTGCGATCATTTGCAAAGGGATCCGCAGACTACAATAGTGCAAGCTGTAACGTAATAATAATGATGATGTATAATAAACAGAAATGCGTCTGATATGATCTTCCTGACCGTTTGAAAGTGCGCTCTGGGGACCCGTCCGTCTCCACCATTGACGACTTTCTCTTGCTCCTCTTCGGTCTTTCGTTGACTGGCTCTGCCATTGGCGCTGGAGATCCGTCGGTTTCTTCCATTTGAAAGACGTGGACTTGGATTGCGTTACTGTAAACTGTTTGTATAATACGTAATACAGTTAAATTTGGTTATTTTGGAGGGGGATGAATAGAAAGGGGAGGCTAGCGATATTCAACGGATAGGACGGATTTTGAATATGGCGGAAATCTGCAATCGTGACCAATCAGGAGCGGGCTAGAGGGACGGGGGAGGGATTTAAGATGACGAAACACTTCTGCGCCTGCCTTGTAGCCTACATAAAGGATCTTATGATTTTGTCTGGCAAATTTCATTTTTCATATTCATAAATGTGCAATAAATAATTCTAAACCTTCTTCATTTATATGTGGACTCTCTTGAGTGTATTAATAATAAAGAAATGTCAATTAAAATACCTAAATATCTCAAGTTAATTGAATAGAGATCTTGCTGTCTATAGTAAACATTTGTCTTACATGTACTCAAAGTATTATGGAGATATCTATATTAAAATGAACTAGTTTTTTGTTTTATATATGAAATGTAAACTCTAAACTTAATTTTTTAAATAGTATTTTGGATTTCATGTTAGAATTATATGTTTGTTTGTTGTTGTTGTCTATTTATGTCTAATTAAAAGTACATAAAGGTATTGTAAGAGTAACACACACACCAAAACATATTCAGGCTTGACTTTAGGTAGGAACTCGAAACAAACTCATCTCTTAATGGTTTAATGATTTTTATTTACTGTATAATGTAATATAATGTAAAAAATGTATGTTCAATATTACTAATAATGGTAATCAAATTGCGACAATGCACTGAAGCATTTATTTGAGCCTTTTCCTTTACTCAACATACCTATACTTGCTCTTATCTACATTTCGAGTTAAACTGAATTGTACTGATACGTGGATGTTTGCAATGCCAATCTTTCAAACAACACAATTATTTGGTTTCATGATCCTCAATAAGATGACAGTTTAATTGGATGAAGGTTTACCAATCACAATATCCTCATTAGCACTGAAAACGTTGGTTTCGCCTATTTCAGATTAATGAGGCCTATGGTTACTCATTAAAAATCACTTTGAGCATTGTTCGCCACAAAGAAAAGCCTGACCGTTCACAGCGAATACACTTTGTGTGAGTCAGTATAACCAGTAAACGCATTATTATTTGTTTTTCCTTGTTTTTCCTTTCTCTTTTAATGTCAACTCATCCCTACTAATAAACAGAAAGTAAATCTAGATATTTGTCACTGTATTATCTTGTAAACTATTAATACTACTACCGCTGCAACTATTAATACTTTATAACATAATCATTTTAGTATCTGTTTATTAATATGAAAAAGTATATCTTATATATTACATTATCTTAATATCAGTATCATTATATGTGATTTGAGGTTTTTAATATAAATATAGCCTAATAAAATAGTAATAATAGGATTTTGTATATGTCCTAAAGTTATCATTTGCCAGGATTTTATGGGTATGTTTTGAGTAAAATGTTTGTTTGTTTTTTATTTGACAACATGCCTTGCACAAAAAGTTCAGATATATTCTAACAATGGGAATTTATTAGCAGAAAATGACAATGTGTGTTTTGTTGACCTATTTGCAACTAATGGAGTGACGTGAAACTCATCTCTGCAGTTCAGATTCAACACTTAGAACTCAATTAGTTGGATCAGGTGTGTTTAATTAGGGTTGGAGCTAAACTGTGCAGAGCTGCAGCCCTTCAGGAACTGAGTTTGACACTCCTGCTCTAATGAAAATATTCAAAGATTTAAAATAAAGATTAATGGCAAACCCAGAGAGTATCTTTATAATGAAATTTTCTGCCAGGACCTGCACACTATCAGGAAGAATACTTTATGATTACCTTTTTAAAAAATGCATATTTGGTGGTAAAACAGTGGTTAATAATTCCCCAAGTGTACACATCTTTATTACAGAGAGACATTGATAATGAATTCATGTTTCAGTCACAGCTTATTGTTAAAGGCTTTTAAGCAAAGGTTTGCAGTTGTTTATTTCATACTAAATTACATATTTACAACTTTAAAAATGTTCTTACAAGCATTTATTTGCTTGTAAAATTCAACCTCAAACAGGTTTGTGATAAGTGAAGGAGGAGTAAATGATGACAACATTTTCAGTTTGGGCTAAACTATCACTTTAAGAAATGCATACCTTATAGTCCCATTTAACCAATTCAGAGCGGGGTAATTCAATAGGTTCATGATTAATTATCCATTAAATAGTTTAACAGTTAAAGGTTAAATGCAACTACACATAATTGAACATGTATATATTCTATATTTGTTTTATTTTTCTGTAATTTTGGTTAATTTTAGAAACAGATAAAGGCTTGTAAGTATTTTTGAACTGCAATGAAAATATATAACACATGATTAAACGTGAAAATTTCGAAGAGGGTGTTTTATCATATATTTTAGTGCAAAAATGTATGATAAAACACCCTCTTTTCTTCTAAATGGTTATGTTTAATCATGTTTGTTATATATTTTTCATTACAGTGGAAATTGGTGTACAAAATAATGTGAACTTGACTGATTGCTTCACTTCCACTTTAAGCAAAGGTTTGCGGTTGCTTCATGCTAAATTACATATTCCCAAGTATAAATATTCAAAAATCTTTTACAAGCATTTATTTGTTTCTTAAATGAACTAAAATTCTAACTCAAACAGGTTTGTGACAAGTAAAGGATAAGTAAATGATGACAACATTTTCAGTTTTGGGTACACTATCCCTTTAAGAAATTCATAGTGCCATTTAACCAATTCAGAGCGGGGTCATAATATTATAATTATATATTATATATCATAACTAATTATCCATTACATAGTTTAAAAGTTAAAGGTTAAATGCAACTTCACATAATTGAACATGTATATATTCTATATTTGTTTTTTCTATAATTTTAATTCATTTTAGAAACAGATAAATGCTTATAAGAACATTTTTGAACTGTAATGAAAATTATATAACAAACATGATTATGCGTAACCATTTCAAAGAAAAGAGAGTATTTTAGCATACATTTTTGCACTAAAATGTATGATAAAACACCATTTTTTCTTCAAAATGGTTACGCTTAATCATGTTTGTTATATATTTTTCATTACAGTGGAAATCGGTCTAGAAATAATGTAAACTTGACTGAGTGCTTCACTTCCACTTTAAGCAAAGGTTTGTGGTTGTTTATTTCATACTAAATTACATATTCCCAAGTATAAATATTCAAAAATGTTTTACAAGCGTTTACTTGCTTCTAAAACTAACAGATAAAACAATTATAAACTATACACATGTTCAATTGTGTGTAGTTGCATTTAACCATTAATTTTTAAAAACTATTTAATGAATCATTATCGAATTATGAATTATTGAGTTCAATAAATTAGAAACCTATTGAATTATCACCCAAAACTGAAAAAGTTGTCATCATTTACTCATCCCTTCACTTGTCACAAACTTGTTTGAGTTTCTTTCTTCTGTTGAACACATAAGAAGATATTTCGAAAAATGCTGAAAAGCTGTAACCATTGACTTCCATAGTATTTGTTATGGAAGTCAATGGTTACAGGTTTTAACATTTTTCGAAATATCTTCTTATATGTTCAACAATTTTGAAGCTAATTGAGTAAATGGTGAGTAACTGTTCATTTTTGGATGAACTGTCCCTTTAAGAAATCAAATGATAGCATCATTTTCTGTTAAGATGCTTTCATATGGTGTGCATTTTGAAAAGTGTAAGACTGACTTAATTTAATCTATTTTGACCTAAATAAAATATATCCAGCTCAATCTGAAATGCTTAACTTGAAGTGTCGCTTTTTAACCAACAGAGGGCAGAACTGAACTAGAGATCAACTAATTCACACAGGTTTAGTCTTGATTGCAGCCTTTTGATTTATTTGGTGATGAATACACATAGAGCCTCAAAAAATAACACTCATGTTCAGCTGGAAAAAAGGAGATTTATTTTCAGACAAATTAGCATTAAGCTCTTGAAAGGCCTGAGCACACACAGTATTGAAAAAAAGGCAGCGATGGCTCTCTGAGCACAATAGGAAGCTGAAGAATTGATCCCCAGTCATTATAACCGATTTCAAATGGTGCTAGATGACAGATGGGACTCTAAGCACCAAAGGAAATCAGTCATCCTTTGGTGGGGAGAGAGAGAGAGATGAGGGTCTTTACTGGCCCACTCCAACAGGTCGAATGAGGGAATAAAACACACATACACACACTAAAGCTCATATAAAGACAGGCAGACAAAATCAAAAACAGCAGTTTTATGATGCATTGATAAAAGATGGTCTATTTTGTGAGGGGTGATGTATTTATAAGATTTACAGTTCCTCTGGGTTGTTTTAGGGCACAGATGTCAATTCCAGTTCCTGGAGGGCCACAAATCAGCTCAATTTAGTTCCAACCCTGCTTCAACACACTTACCTGTAGGTTTCATACAAGCCTGAAGGACTCAATTAGTTTGATCAGGGGTGGGGTTCAGGATAGAGTCAGAGGACTACCAATTAAGGGGGTTATACTTCTAAGATGCATAAATGCACTTGTATAAACATCTAAAAGTATAATAATTATAATAATTATTAAGTAAATACATTGACAAAATAAATTGACAAACTATAGAATGACAAAATGGAAAATTACTGACACATGCTGAAATGCATAAAATTACTAAAGCTCTATTAAACTCAAATACACAAATATAAGGGATTTCAAAATATTGAATAAGGTAAAACTTTATTTTGATGGTTCATTTGAGTATTAGTAGACTGTATACTGCTCCTTCAACAGACATTTAACTGACTATAAGAAACTTTGCTAGTACATGTCAACTTACACTAACCCTAACTCCAACCCTAACCCCAACCTAACAGTCTACTTATAATCTATTGAGAATTAGTTGCAAAGTAACTTAAATTCAACTAACAGACCATCAAAATAAAGTGTGACCTTAAATAATACTAAAATTACATTACATTTCACATATGTTGCCAGGTACTGTAACATTCTTCCATATTTTTCATCAAAGACCTCATTTTTTAAATACAGTATATAATAATATCATGTAAAGAAAGATAACTAGTATTGTATTACCCATCAAAACAAGGTCAAGGTTTTAAAAGGTGTGAATAAATGCAGTTACCAAACACCCCAAACAAGACATTTTCACCAATTTCATATTAAAGACAAGTTTAGTTCATTTTGTTAACTTCATTAAACTCTGCCTTTTCAGTAATAATTAGTATCATTTAACTGGCTTTAAAAACTAAGCAGAATCTCATAAAACTTGAAATGAAAACTACATTGGTCAAGTTATTTCGATGAATTAAAATAATGAAAAAACATGTCGTCATCGACTTCACAGCATTTTTTTCCTCCAGTGTACCACAGCATTTCCCATCTGAACTGAACTGGTTTGATCACACTGCATTCATCTGACTTCCAGTACAGTTCATCAAGCGCTCGAGACTAGTTCTCAATTGATTTAATACATACACTTCCCTCACCTCTCTCTAAAAGCCACTCCACCTACAAGTTCCTTGTACTGTATTTTGTTGCTGTTGTTGCTGAAACGTGATTCAGGAGCACTGATTTCAGATACACATGACAAAACACCTAAATGCTTAAAACTCATCTAAAATTAAGCTATATGATTTTTTCAACGCAACCTCACGGCAATTCGTAACTTTTTGATTTAGTGGCTAATTCATTTGAATTCATACGATCTAATTCGTACAATTTAGTATGATTTGCTCATCACCCAATGACGGTTAGGTTTAGGGGTGGCGTTGGGTTCCACGCTTCCTTTTTAAAATCGTACATTTTCATGACTGAACTCATACACTGTAAAACCCAACAGTCAGCTTTATCAAATGAAATGAGTGAAGTGAACTCAAAATTGACTGAAAGTTAATTTTACTCATTTGAAAAGAGTTTTAAACTCAGTTGAAGGTAATGAGTTAATTAAATACCTCATGACTTCAACTTAAATGTAGTTCACAGTACTCATATAGATTAGTTTTTTAACTCAAATGGTTTGTTGCAATCGGTTTTCTCAAACGGTTTGAGTTGCCTTAACTTATTGGGTTTTACAGTACTCAGTTGGTTTGAGTTCTCTTCATTTATTGGGTTTTACTGTGCTCAGATTGCTTCATTTACTCAAATGGATTAAGTTCACAATATTCATTAGGATTCGTTTTTGAACTTAAATGGTTTGTTGCAATCGGTTTCCACAAATGGTTTGAGTTACCTTAAGTTTTTGGGTTTTACAGTGTATAAATTTGTACGAATTAGCCACTAAAACTGACAAAACGTAAAATACTTACGTTTTCTTGTGAGATCAGGCTGGATTTTATATGCTTTTATGGGGTTTTATGAATTTATTATTATTGGCACAATGAAAGTCAATTAGATTTTTTTTTTTTTTTTTTTTTTTTTTTTTACAAAAAGTCCTATTAAAAGCTTCTATTTAGGCTAAAAACAGGCTGTTGACTCCACTGCATTTGCTTAAATTCATCCTAATCGTTACATTTAGCAGTGTTATGTTACTGTTAACTTCATTGTTATTGTTTTTACATCTCCTTTGCTTGTTATTCTCCAACTTTGCTTGAAATCAAAACGCGATCCAGCAGCAAATCCCTCCCCAAGAACACTTATTTTACATATCACTACACATGACAAAACACTAAAATACTTAAAACTCATCTAAAACTAATCTTTTTATGCTTTTATGGGGTTTGATAAATTTATTATTATTCGCACAATGAAAGCCAGTGAGATTAAGACATAAAGTCCCATTAAAAATTTCTATTTAGGCTAAAAACATGTTGTTGACTCCACTGCATTTCCTTAGATTCATCATAATCGTTACATTTAGCAGTGTTATGTTACTGTCACTTCATTGTTATTGTTTTTACATCTCCTTTGCTTGTTATTCTCCAACTTTGCGCGAAATCGAAACGCGATCCTGCAGCAAATCCCTCCACAAGAACACTTATTTCACATATCACTACACATGTTAAAACACCTAAAGGGATAGTTCACATAAAATTATTAATGTTTATCTGTACTGTCCCCTTAAAAGTTTCTGTTTAGGCTAATAAACATCTTGTTGACTCTGCTACAGACATAATTTCCTTAGATTTCTCATAATAGTCACATATTGCTGCAGCAATGTGCCATGTTACTGTCAATTTTTTTACATGTCTGTATTGTCCAACTTCTCATGAAATCGAAACATGACCCAGGAGCAAATCCCTCCCCAAGAACACTTATTTCACATATCACATGGAAAGATCCCTAAAGGGACAGTTCACTTGAAAATAAGCCTTTGTTATTTTAATCCTTTATGACTTGGAACATATTAGTTTTGATTCCCACAGTGAAAGCCAATGAGATTATTCATTTGTAGATGAACTGTCCTTTTAAAAGCTTATATTTAGGCTAACAAACATGTTGTTGACTCTTCTGCAGGCATAATTTCCTTCGATTTCTCATAGCTGTTACATATGGCCTACAGCAATGTGCTATCATTTAAAATATATAGTATTTTTGTTGTTATTCTCATGCATCTCATGATATCGAAACACAATCCAGTGCAAATCCCTCCCCAAGAACACTGATTTCAAATGGTGCTAGACTTTGATAGAACACATCTAAACCACCATGTGAAACCAGCATCTGGAGGAAGAGTCCAAAAGAGTCGACGATCCTATCAGGAGTGCCTTTATATCTCCATCCGAGCTGATGATTAACATAAGAGGAAAAGGCAAAAGGTTGAACCAGCAGTGGGCATGATTTATCAGGAAGTGACTCTGTCAAAACAAATGTCACGGTCATGGACATGGCTTTGAATAGAGGCGTCCACTTTTTTTTCCTTCCTCCAGTGAAACTGTAGTTGTTGATCGTTTGGTTAAGAAGTGTCCGCATCCTTATTGCGTAACCCATGATGTGTTTTGATCTATTATGGCGTGTTTGTGTATAAATAGAGGCCTGATTGCCCAGAAAGAATCCCTGCATTGGTTTTGTCTGTGGGAGGATGACGTCAACTCTTTTTTTCAAAGGAGAACTGTGGGAGACGGAAAATATGAGTCATTGGAAGATCTCGAAACAATGTCATCATTCAAAGTACACGTCAAACATGAACAGGATTGGTCACTCACCTGCGCTCGGGCCACTGAAGGTCCTTCAAGATAACTTGTGTACTTACCACCGCCAACACAACACTGACGTCACCGTAATTGCGTTGTGTTTGTGGCACGATGCCTTAAATGCTGTGAGACGTGAAAATTAACCACACCTTTCTATGGCTGTGCACACAATACAGCTCAATTTGGTTGTCGCTTCATCTTTTTAAATTTAATCCTGTTCTGTACAGTCAGTTCAGTCTTTTACGAGAGTCACAATTGCATTCAAAAATCAAATTAAAGAGATAGTTTATCTAAGAATTAAATAATGTATCTTTTACTCACCCTCCACTGGTTTCAGTATCTATTTTTTGTTGAACACAAAAGAAGATATTTGGGGGAGGGCTTTACCAGCATTCTTCAAAATATCTTCTTTTGTGTTCAACAGAAGAAAGAAACTCTTATAGGTTTAAAATCACCTTAAAATAAATGATGTGGTAATTTTCATTTTTGGGTGAACTATCCCTTTTTTTACTCCTGAAAAGAAGGTAGTATTTGTAAAATTTGTTTACAGTGTGTAGAGAGCCAAAATGAACAAGTTATTGATGTACTTTAATGTCTTTGTTCTGTATGCAAGCAATATAATTAACTGCAAAAAGAAATGTCACAGGAAAAGTGTCCTTGATTCAGTCATGTTGCCAGATCTTGCTAAAACAAACCTAACATAAATAAAAATGACATGAAAATGAAAAATTAGACCAACATAAATTCTAAATAATATTAAAATACTGCTACACAGGTCTTGAAATAGACAGCTCACCTAAAATCATGACCATTATGTCATTCTAAACCTTTTTTGCTTATGTTTTTCACAGAATGAGAGCCAATTGGCTTGTTTTGGTCCCCATTAACTTTTACCATTGTCAAAAAAAATTATTCCAAGGTTTGGAGCAACACAAGCTAAAGTACACTACCTGACAAAAGTCACTGACAAAAGTCAAAAGATAACTTGACTTCTAGTTGATCATTTGGTATCAGAAGTGGCTTATATGAAAGACAAAGGCCTCTAGATGACGCTTATTTCACCATAATAAATATGATCATGCTGCAATGACTCAAGTAACTTATTAATTAAGTCATCTGGAATGGCAAAGAAAGCGTTCTTGCAGGACTCCCATAGTTCATCAAGATTCTTTGTATTCAGCTTCATCTCTTTCATCTTACCCTAGACATGCTCAATAATGTTTATGTCTGGTGACTGGGCTGGCCAATCCTACAGCACTCTTTGCTTTCAGGATCTTTGATGTGGAGGGTGAAGTATGAGCAGCGCTATCCTGCAGAAGAATTTGCCTGTGGTTTGTAATGTAATAGGCAGCACAAATGTCTTGATACCTTGGGCTGTTGATGTTGACATCCACTCTGCAGATCTCTCACACACCCCCATACTGAATGTATCTCCAAACCATGATTTTTCCTTCACCAAACTTGACTGATTTCTATGAGAATCTTGGGACCATGCGGGCTCCAATAATTCTTTTTCAGTATTTGTGATGATTGGGATGCAGTTCAATAGATGATTCATGAGAAAAATCGACCTTCTGCCACTTTTCCAAATGATCAACTAAAAGTCAAGTTACTATTTGTTGCTCTTAAACTAATATCAAAGACAAGACTTTTGTCAGGTAGTGTAAATCCAAGATTATTCATTCGTATATGTACTGTCCCTTTAAAAGAGTCTATTTATAATTAAAAGCATGTTTTTGTCACAGCTGAGGCATTTGTTTCCTTATATTTCTCATCATCCTTGCACACCTTCTCATATCACTGAATGCTAAGAAGCCCACACAGATTTGGCTCACCCTGTTTATTATTACACACCTTGTTATCAGTTTCTCACACTCTGGAAGCCGCGAGAGGCGTCTGATTTAATGGCCTAAGTCACTTGGCAGGCTTGATTTTTACACGGAGTGACAGTTAACCGTCTTCTGTTAACCGGTGCTAGCTTTAATGCTCTGATATGTCAGTTTAATTGGACAGAAAATATCTCGTATGCTACACGCTATTCAGAATAGCACAACACTAGCAGCCTGCTACGCCTATTAAAGGTCCTGCTAGCAATTCAGTTTTTTTTTGTTTGTTTTTTACAGCTACATATTACTGAACTGGCTGTCTTGAGAAATCACACCTGTCTCTATAGCAGAACTAGGCCCTGTGAATGGCAAATTATAACAGTGTGACTGTGTACCGCTGTGGTTATTAGCCAGTTTGAGAAGGCAAAACTAGTGGCAAGAGTTTTTTTTAACATGCCTAGCTGTTTGTTTATTTATTTTTTTTAATAATGGCAGATGGAGAAAGCATGTCGGAAGCTTGTTTGGATACAACTGTTACCTCTGCAATCGCGGGTAGTGCCTCTAGAGGCGCCGAAATGGCTTTCAAAGAAACAGGAGAATAAAAATGAATCTGTAAGTCGGGATGACATAGTCTTTTTTTCCACATTTCTGTGCTGATTTTGAAGGAAGAGTTTGTGGTTAGCACTGTTGCCTGGATGTTTTCCAGTACTGGGTTGCAGCTGGAAGGGCATCCACTGTGTAAAACATATGCTTGATAAGTTGGTGGTTCATTCTGCAGTGGCGATCCCTGATGAATAAAGGGACTAAGCCGAAGAAAAATGAAATTACATGTACTTACTATATGGTTAGAGTTAGAAAGTGGGTTAGTTTTAGGGTTAGTTAGGTGTGTTTAATCATGCTTAATGAATTGTAATTACTATAGTAAGTACATGGAACACTCTAAATAGGCAGTGTCTTAGCAAAAAATAATTAATCAAAATAATGAAGCGTTGGGTAAGTTACTTCAAAAAAGTAATTAAGTAATATTTACATTATTAAACTTGTATTTAAATGACATTTGTAATTACGATGTTTGAAAAGTAACTCAGCAACTCAATAACTTATTTACCCGACTCAACACAAAAAATTCAACGCATAAATAATTAGAAATTAAATTCGACAACAACTTCCAACCAAGGCTCATTCTGATTATGTACCCCTATATACATTTCTGGAGAGAGCAAAATACGTTCCAGGAGCTACGTTTTTTGCAGTTTTTGTTTTTGCAAATCCACTAGAGGCCACTGTTTACGCTTTTTCAGATCTCAAATTTCTCTCGAGTGCCATTTGCGCCTGCTGTTCTCACATTAATCCACCAGAGGCAGCTATCGACTGACTGACTGACCAAACAACCGATAACCCCACCCTCTTCCTTCCCTAAACCCAACCAATAAGGATTTAAAAAGCACCGATTGACCTGCCCACCCCATTCCCTAAACCCAACCGCAGTGTTTTTAAACGCAATCCAGAAAAAGAAAGCCCTCGCCTGATTTTTACCACATTTTCAGATTTTACTACATTCTCACTCTGTTATTTACTTGTTTATGTTTTTTTATAGCTTTTGTTTTTTGTCTTACCTGCTTTCTGGAACCCTTCTTTATCATACTCGAACCCCATTGTTGCCAATGTTGCTTAAATCAGAGCCAAACAGGACATTTTAGCTTCATTAAAAAAAGTAACACTTTAAGAACAATAAACATATGTATCAAAACACAAAACATTTCAAAGCAATGACACTATATTTCATTGTTTATTGCTTCTCAAGCATGTTCAATCTACTTGATAAATTCATTACTTTGCTGCTCTTAATTGACTGATCCAGAACTGTCGAATTTGTGTACAAGTATTTAAACAGGTACATTATAAAAAATAACTGTAATTAAATTACCTGAAAATGAAAAGTAATCCCTTCTGCAGAAGTAATCTAATTACAGTAACTAGTAGTGCTGGGCGATATGGCAAAAATGCTATCTCGATAATTATTTTCCATATTGAATGATAACGATATATATTTCAATATGAGTTGTTAATGCTTCCAGATTTAAAAGAGTGCCCTGACAATGACTGAAGTCATGAAAATTAGAGGGTCCATTAAATGGCATAACATTTTTTCGGTGGCCGATAATTGAATGGCCACCGGAAATTGGGTACATCTCTTATATTAACACACTTTTAGATTCCCATTGTTGCACATTTCTGCTGTGTGATTGGCTCTTAGATCAATATAGAGTAAAAAGTCCAGAGCTTATCATTGTTATTGATTCACGATTCGATATAATATCGTTTATCTGACCAGCCCTAGTAACTAGTTACTTTGTAAAGAGGTCAAATTTTCAAGTTATAATGTGGTCTGCATACAACATTTGAAAAAAAAAATAATAGTTATTTTGTAAAGTGCTGTTAATGTTTGTAAGTAACAATGTTAATAACATCAACTAAGTGGAAATATTTCCTGTGAAAGTGCTTAAAAACAGGAATCAGACTCATTTATTTATACTTAAATACTTCCAGTTCAAATAACAGAGTGGAGCTTAAATGCAAGCATGCTCATAAACCCATCCAACGCTTATCTTATCAGTTATAGGCCTAAATTGTAATCACTGACAGATGCGACTTACCAGGTCCAAGTGCAGTTCTGCTCAGTGACCTGCAGTTCTGAAAGCAAACAGAAGAGGGCAGTGTTTCAGTACATCTCATTCACACACAAACAAGCAGCCAAAACAGGGCAGAGCTGAAGGGACTCCAGTTGCCAGTTCAATCAATACACAAACACAGCTCTCTAGTGTGTGTGTGTGTGTGTGTGTGAAGCCCACCACAGAGGTGTTGTTTTTGCGCCCTGTCACTCCACTTCCTGCTCTATTCAATCCCAGGAAGTGACACGCACAAGCCAGAAACCCAGCTCGCGTGCACACACACAAACACACAAAACCTCAAAAATGAATGGGCTGCATGATTGCCTGCAGCTACCACTGATGACATCACTCCCTCCCTCCCTCGCCGTCCGTAATTTAAAAAGCCAATGACAAGAGCTCCTATTTATATAACAGTCTGTTTTGAGCACTTTGAGAGCTCATCTCTCTCTCTCTCTCTCTCTCTCTCTCTCTCTCTCGCTCGCTTTCTGCTATTGATTTATTTTTTTACCAGCCACCAAAATAAACCATTAAATGTTTCGGTTTGTTAAAGAGGGTGGGTAAAAGAAACACCTCTCTCCTCTTTGGCTGGAGTGTGAGCTCTGTAATGACGTGGCCCAGCACTGATTAGTCTCTCCAGCCACGTGAGTGTTTTTCTCACTGCTGGATCTGTGATGCTGCTTAATAGTGATCAGTCTTGCTAACTGAGGAGTCAAAATGTGCAGGCAAAGGAAGATGGTTTGACCTACTCTGACTTTTAAAGCTCATTTAATCATTTTCATTCAGCTTAGTCTGTTATTTATAAAGAATCGCCACAGCGGAATGAACTGCCAACTATTCTGGCATATGTATTTCGCAGTGGATGCCCTTCCAGCCATAACCCAGTACTGGGAACCGTTAAAGCTTGATCTTTGAAAATGATCTAGATTTTTGGGTCCCATGATATAATGAAAATGTGATTGAAGTGAGCTCACAGTTTAGGAAAGAGGCATTTAGAAGCCTAAACGGAGCAATAATCTGTAGTTTGGGGTAGATATCATTTAAGGACAAAAAGTGGTAACACTTTAAAATAATGATCAATTAGTTAATGTTATTCAATGTATTTATTGTATTCATTACATTTGCTATACCCAGGAGTAACTAAACGTCATGAACTCTCCTTTATTCATCGAGCTCTAAAATTGTTGTATAGATAACTATACATATTGATATTTTTTAATTATTGTTTTTACTTTGTTTGTTTATCATGTTATATAGTAGTGTTTTTATTAGTCAAATATTGATTTGAGTGTGTGTTTGACACATTTTAGGGAATTGTGCTGCAATATCCTGTCAAATTTTAAATAAACTAAACTTATTAACATGAACAAACAATTAGTAATACAATTAGAACAGTATTTATTAATCTTTTGAACTTTGTTATTTAAGGCAAATAACGTTAGTTCGTGTTAACTCACTGTGCATTAACTAATGTAAACAAGCACAACTTTGGATTTTAATAATGCATTAGTAAATTTTAAACTATGATTAATAAATGCAAGATTATTCATACTTAGTTTGTATTAGTAAATACAATAACTAATGGGACCATTATTCTAAAGTGTTACCCAAGAAGTATGAATAAATGAATATATCAGGGTTAAAATCCATGGGGGGTTAATTGCAAAAATTCCACCAAAAAAAAGCAAAAACTAGGCAACAAATGTCTTACAATTAAAATAACACTGTTTAAAAAAAACTCAATCCATTCAGCATACAAAATGAAATAGAAAATCATCATAGAATTACTGTTTTCTTTTTAATTTTTCACAAAAAGCGTAAAGGGTCATTAGCGCCCCGAGGTATGTAATAGTGTAGGCGTATTTGTCCTGTTTAAAATCAATTAAACATCTAAATCAGTGTAATTCAACTTTATTTCTCAATGTGTCAAAGAGAAAGCATGTCTAAGATTTTCAGCATATTTCTGGGCAATGTTTTTAGCTATATAATACACATAAAATACACAAATAATACACAGTCCTCGTCTTGTTGTGTGCATAATCAGTTGTTTAAATGTCTCTTGAGATATTTAATTAATAAAAAAATGAATCTGCCTGCCCCAAAATCAAGTACAGTTAATTTAATTTGATACGATGAATTTTCCTGAAGGAAAACTCAAGCCCTGTTCTATTAGTTTTCTTGTTGTACATCCCATTTCCCTGACACATAAATTAGACAATGACTTGATGACTTTTTAAATGACTTTTGCTGCTCCAAGCTATTGCATAATGACTTGAATAAAACCAGTTAATCTCGAAGAACTTTTTAGGCTGACATTTTTAAAAGTGTGCTGTCCATTAGAGAAACTCCAGTTCAGGAACTAAATGCTGATGAGGATAAAACAGTCAGAAAAAGCAAGCACTTCAAAATGCAGCTCGAATAGAGCATCACGAAAATCTGCCCACCACTGAACAAGACCCATTTTTCATTTCTAAATGTATACTGTACACACACACACAGTTTGTCTCCATCAAACGTTTAAGAGCCAACAGTGTGCCTATAGGAAAGTGACTCATCACATTTACAGCTCATAGAAGCTCAGTCACCTCAATTAGTCTCACATACACACTCTTGCACAGTGTAAATAAGTGCTTCAGAAAACACAGTAGCACTGTCCGATATTCATATAGTCCTCCTTAATTGTCACAATCTCTAATGTGTGACTCTACAGGCAAAACCACTTTTCACTTTTCGATTTTACAGCCTGATCTCACAAGGAAATGCAACTATTCAACACAGGCTCATTCTGAAAACGTACCACTATATACATTTCTGGAGAGCACCAAAACGTCCTGATGTATACGTTTTTTGAGATCTCCGCCTGCTGTTGTCTTATGAATCAACCAGAGGCTGCTGTCGACTGACTGACCGATCGACTGACCCATCTTCCTCCTTCCCTAAACCCAACCAATAGTGTTTTCAAAAGCACCGATTGACCCACCCACCCACTTCCCAAACCTCAACCGACAATTTTCAAAAGCAATCCAGAAAAAGAAAAGCCCTCGTCTGATTTTGATCACATTTTCAGATTTTACCACATTCTCACTCTGTTATTTACTTGTTTATTTTATTTTTTAGCTTCTGTTTTTGTCTTACCGCCTTTCTGGAAGCGTTCTTCACCAGACTCAAACCCTGTCATCTTGGTCAACTCCACTCTGCGTCTCAAGTCCGCCGACATACATGCCGAGCTACAGGACAAACTGGTATGAGCAGGAAAGCCGTCCATACAGATTTAAGCTGGTAAGTGTGAAAAGAAACGGCATCATACCACCTCGTAGCGTTCGTTTTAAAGACAAAACGCAGCCATACGTACTTCTAGCTACATAATTCATTATCTCCGGAAATGTATATAGGGCTACATTTTCAGAATGAGCCTATGTTGTAGCTATTTTACGTTTTGTCCATTTAGTGGCTAATTTGTACAAACTCATACAAATTCAGCCGAATGAAAATGTACGATTTTGAAAAAGAGGCATGGCACCAAACCCCACCCCTAAACCCAATCGTCATTGGGGGATTAGGAAATCATACACACATAAATTGTAAGAATGAGATCGTATAAAGTCATATAAATTAGCTACTAAGCTGCCGATTTTGAGCTTTTTTGGCTTTTCATAAAGTCCTTTTTCCTAATAATGAAAGAAAACCATCCCATAAATGCACTTTCAAGTGCCAAAAACTATCCAAAAATTATCCAAAACTCCCCGAAATCCCTATCCGAAACCGCCCAATCTGGCAACACTGCGCTGCTGCCGTTTATCAGTGTCACTCATCGGTGAACAGCGCCTGTAAAGTAAAATATAAAATTTTGTATGGACAGCATTGTCAATGCACCGTGATGCACCGAGATATCGAATTGAACCGAATCGATGGCATGATCATTGTAACCGAACCGAACCGAACCGTGAGACCAGTGTAGGTTCACACCTCTACCGCCCACCCACTTCCCTTAACCCAACCGACAAATTTAACGTACTTCTGGCTACATAATTCACAATCTTCAGCTACGTTTTCAGAATGAGCCTATGTTGAAAATTGTTCATATTTATTGCTTCATTTGAATATTTAAACAACATTTCAAAAAATGTGAAATACAGAAATTTAACAAATCATTGGGGAAAAATGGGGATAATTATTAGATATTCATTTTTACCTTCTTCACCTGCAGTGTCTTGCTTTAAGCAGATCATTCCTTTATTGGGATCAGCAATTTGGCCCATTTACAAGGAATCTGTGCTGGTGATGATGTTGTGGTTATGAGAGGAGAGAGAGAGAGAGAGAGAGAGAGAGAGAGAGAGAGAGAGAGAGAGAGAGAGAGAGAGAGAGAGAGAGAGAGAGAGAGAGAGAGAGAGAGAGAGATGAAAAAGGGTGAGTCAGATGTGAATCACAGCAGGCAGGTGTGTTTTATTTTAATCCTGTCAAACTATGACAAATGTACACAAGCGCAGTTATGACTCACATTCAAACAAGCGAACATAACCTTTAACTGATCCCAGAGCAGCGCTGTATTCCTGTAAATGGGTCCTCGAGGGTCAATAATTAAACAGGACAGTTCCAGGAACAGCAGCTAATATGAACAATGAGCAGAATGTAATGTGTGTATTAAATATACAGCTCTGCTTTGACATCCGCAAAAGTTGTTATTTAAATATCGTTTAATTTCCCTGTACTTGTGCTAATTGATGGATCATCTGGAATAGTACAGTGCTACCCATAGGTTGGAAAAACACTGGCAGTGGTAGCCGACCTCTGACCTCTGGCATCAACAAACATTTGCGCCCACAAAACTGCCGCTCACTGGATATTTTCTCTTTTTCAGATAATTCTCTTTAAACCCTAGAGATGGTTGTGCATGAAAATCCCAGTAGATCAGCAGTTTCTGAAATACTCAGACCAGCCCGCCTGGCACCAACAACCATGTCACGTTCAAAGTCACTTAAATCCCCTTATTTGCCCATTCTGATACTCGGTTTGAACTGCAGCAGATCGTCTTCACCATGCCTACATGACTAAATGCATTGAGTTGCTGCCATGTGATTGGCTGATTAGAAATCTGCGTTAATAAGCAGTTTGACAGGTGTATCTAATAAAGTGGCTGGTGAGTGTATGTTCCCGTTATATTTCTCTAATATTTCTATACTCTAGCAGTATATACTATATTTAAAATAAATGTATATATTCAAATACTAGTTTCTATTGATGAACACAAAAGCAAAAATAAAAAATGTTGGTAACAAAGCAGTTGGAAACTAGGAAAATACTAGAATACTAGACTTCAACAGCTACACCTACTTATTTACCAGCATTCTTCAAACTATTCTCACTTTTGTGTTCAAGAGAAGAAACAGGTGTGAAACAAGCAAAGAGTGCATAAATCCTAACCCTTTAAATGCACTATTTAAATCTTCAACAACACATTTGATGCAGGGTAAAACATTAATTACCAACAACCTGACTATTTCTCAACATGAAACGTTCTCTGGTGTGACTCTGAGATGTGAAGTGAGCGCTGTGAGGACAGATGGCTTTAGCAGAGAGAATGCAGATCCGTCAATAGGTTGAGTGTGGTGTTAATATGGTTTGGCCTGCTCTCCTGAGTTCAGACAAGGGCCGTGGAGAGTAATGGTTATAATGGCAGCAGGTCGTGCACTCATTCTCTCGCTCTTCCTTTCTTTAATGAGAAGCTGCTCTGAAGGAGACTGTCAACTATTTATAAATCAAGGCTGAAAGGTGCTACTGCTACTGTGTGAGCTTGATTAAAACCAGACGATTAAACAACACTGCCGCGCACACACTCATCGAAAATTGGAAAAAAAAATTTAATTGGACAAATCCTAATTTAAGTTAATTTTCTATTATAATTTCTAGTTAAATGTTATTAAATGTTAAATGAGAGAAAGGTGTTTAACTTAATGCAGTTAATGCAAAATAATTAATAAAACAAAACAAAAAAATCAATTGAAATGAATTCATTATATATAAAATACAGATATTTTAAATACAAATATTAAAAAATTAATGCAATGACACAAATGCAACAATTTCTCCAACTTTAACAAATAATGAAATTTATTAAGTCGAATTTAATAAAAAAAAAAACTGTAATAGTTACTTAATACTAAAAAGAAAATTCAACTAGTTGGCAAGAAATAATTAAATTAAATTAAATTTATTTTTAATTTAAATTTAATTTAATTTAATTTAATTTAATTTTATTTTATTTTATTTTATTTATTTTTTATTTTAAAAGGTAAAATAAAAATATATTATATATTTTTAATAAAGCTGTCAAAAAATAAAATTATTAAAACTTTATTATTATTATTATTATTATTATTATTATTATTATTTATTATTATTATTATTATTATTATTGGTTTGGTCATTAAAATCGAGTGCAAATTAGTCATTTTTGCAATGATGTTTGTTTTTCAAAGTACATAAAGCAGAATAACAAATTGAGACAATGTTTTGTGCTCAAATTCCATTTGAAATCAAAACTTACAATGTTTATTTTGTCAGCACTCATTGTTAAGGCTGATTTATACTTCTGCGTCAAGTGATGACCCACAGTGCCTGCCACGTTTGGATTGGCTGTAACTCTCTGTTAATGTCAGTTTCATCCCGTTAACACTGCCAGTTAAATGTGATTTTTTGCTCATGTGTGACACAGATCGGATCTGTTCTATGACCGTGTAAACACGAAAACAACGCATGCATTCGGATATTCAGAGATCGGTTACAGGCGTCTTTCATATGTGGAAATAAATCAGATATAAATCTGATATGTGACAATGCGACCATCATGTAAACAGGCAGATCGGATTTACTGAGGCATTCAGTTTTGTACATCATTAAACTTGCGACAATTTGGTACTTCTCCACGGTTTAATGACATAGAAGGAAGAGCGTGTGTAGAGACGCCGAGACGGTAAACAACAACAACAGAGGAAACACAGAGGAGGAACGTGGTCAGTCGCCACAATTTGCTCTAACCAGAACTAAGATCTCTTTCGTACCTACAAATTCCTCTGAATGGTGGAGGACACCATATATAAACCATAGGCGTAAGCTGCAATGACGGCCCTTTCCCTCCTTTTCCGCCTCAAGTTAGACGAACTTCGCATATTTCGCAGAGCTAAAAGCAAGACAACTTCTTCTATCATGGCTAGTGTAGTGCAGATGTTAGAACCCGCCTTTACGCCTGCATGACATTGTAAATTCTATGGCAAGTGTAAACACATGAATCAGATATGGGTCACAATTAAAAGAACGTGTAAACAGACAGGCAAAAAAAATCAGATATAGGAAACAAATCGAAATTGGGCATCAAGACCTGACAGTGTAAACGGGGCCTTTGACAGCTTCTGCTACAGTATTCTTAACCACGCCCCTTTTTCTGTAAGTAAATGATGCGCCAAAAAGAAAGCCCCACCCCCTACTCAATATTCAGTTTTAGTTGGAAGTACATCGTCATACTCAAATAAAAGTCTCAGCAACTTCCAGTTCACGTGGACTTTAAGCAAGAATGATTTAATAATTTACAGATCTGTATGCGCTTTCAGACCCCCCATGAGTATATTTTTATAGATGCAGTATTTGTACATAAACACATAAGCAAACGGCGCCCACACACAGCTGTACATAACGCAACACGTTTCTTTTATAACACACCGAAATGTTTTTCCCTCTCTGTCTCCTGGCAGCCGTTCTGGCAGCACATCGGCCCAAAGCATGCTCTCGGTGCGAGTCCTCAGGAATTCTTGGACATTTGGTGGGGAATTTCAGACATCTGGCTGTTCCTTTTGATCTATTTACAGGAAGAGACTGAACTTTGGCCCACTTGTACACGCGCTGTGTGACACAGCCGCAGGAGAATGTTCCTTTCTGGGCAAAAACAGATAAACAACCTTTAACAACCCTATCAGACGGGTGGGCCAAATTTAGAGCCTAAGTAAATACCCTACAAAAACACGACCAAATGACAGAAAAATAAGGCAGGGGAAGAAAAGATAATTGAGAGTTTCAAGGAACTGTGCTAGAAAGGACAAGTTTATTCGCTCATGCGATCTCTTATAAACAAACACCACTTTAGCTTTAGCTTTGTAGGAAGTGATGCTAACCTGAGTCATGCTAAACACAGTCTGTTTATTATCCCATACAACACTGTGCATGGATAGTTTTGTGATGCCACTATAATATAGCACCACCACACAAATATGTGTTTTTGCAGAAAGGACAAGTTTATCCGCTCATGTTATCTCTTATAAACAAACACCACTTTAGCTTTGGAGGAAGTGATGCTAACCTGAGTCATGCTAAACACACTGTTTATTATCCCTCACAACATGGTGCTTCTACATTTTTGTGATGCCATTTTAATATGTATAGCACCACCTGACAAATATGTGTTTTTACCAAGTGCCTTTAACAAAGGATGAAGAAAATTGCAATGACCTGCAACTACAGATTCCCAGGACGTCCTGAACTAAATGAGCTGTTCTGAGAAGCGCTCCTGGGAAACCCAGCCTGCACTCATCTGGAATGGCCTTGCCAACAGAAACACCACTGCGCAGATCAGTAATTTTACATTTCTTCACCGCAGTGTGCAGCTTATTACGCATGTCCGCTCTTACTGATAACCTCCACACCACCATTACCTGCTTTCACATACACAAACTCGATGATGCAGAGCTTAAAGGGATAGTTCACACAAAATGTTTAATTCTGTCATCATTTTCTCAACCTTTATTGTTCCAAATATGCTTAAGTTCCTTTTTTTCTGTTAAACACAAAAGAAGATATTTTGAAAAATGTTGGAAACCGCTATTCATTGACTTAGTTGAAAAAGAAAATACCATGGAAGTCAATGGCTACCAATTTCCAACAGAAAGACGCTCAAACTGGTTTATAACGTAAAGGGTGAGTAAAAGATGACAGAATTTTGGGTGTACTATCCCTGTAAAGGGGTCATGAACTGATATGATCTTTTTTCTGATGTCTACCTATATTAACAAGATTGTATATGTCAAAATGCTCTATTTTATATCATTGTAGACTTGGGCAGTTTTGCATATTTATTTATCCAATTAGGGACCATATTTACCAGCTTAGGCCAGTGGAAACCCTTATTTGTCAGTCAGGAGATTTGCAGTGAAAAAATGAGCAAGTCACAGTTATTTTTGCGGATGATCTTATTATAAATGCATTAGCATGAGTTTCACCTGTTGGATGCAAAGTTTATGGGAGGGTGCTTTAAATGACTTGTGCTACAAGGTTTACTAGTCAATTTACTGGTATTTGCATTATTAATTATGCCCCAAAACTGTGTTATTATTAGATTATAACATTAACCCTGTTTATTAAATTAATCAATTCAGATTTAATAATTTTTTTCTCTGGGGGAGGGTTAACAAGCAGTTCGTTAAGAATTGTAAAACATAAAATAGTAGTGTGAAAACCCAGTAATCACATAAGTTATTGCATTACTCATTCCTAGTACATATACATGTGTAAACAATCATTGGAGGTTTCACAGTTGAACACATTACAATAAGCTTGAAAGTAGCCAGTGTAGTGCTAAATGCTAATGAAAGCTATTGCAGAGGTAAAATGAGGATGGGAAAATAAATGCAAAGACTTTAGAAGTTTAAAAAAAGGTGCAATATTATTTTAACAAAGTTAAAATCCAAAGAAGCTTCTAATTGATCGCTGAAATTAATACACTGGATTAGGGCTGGGCTGATAAACGATATTATATCGAGTAGCAATAAAATGTATGTCAATAACAATGATAAGCTCTGAACTTTTTTACTCTATATTGATCTAAGAGTCAACCACACAGCAGAAATGTGCAACAATGGGAATCTAGAAGCGTGTTGATATCAGAGATGAACCGAATTTTTGGCCACCGAACATTTTGCATCCGAAAATATGTTATGCCATTTAATGGACTCTCTAATTTTTGTGGCTTTAGTCATTGTTGGGGTACTCTTTTAAATCTGGAAGCATTAACAACTTATATCGAAATATATATCGTTATCGTTCAGTATGGAAAATAATTATCGAGACAGCATTTTTGCCATATCGCCCAGTCCTACATTGGATATCCCATTCCTTATACTCCTCGCCAGTTTTGCAAGTGAACATATGACCGGGGTCTTTGAAAATAGTCAGTATAGCAATAAACCTATATGGAGTTAAAAGAATGTAAACAATGCTGTTTCCAACTCTACATAAGCCAGTTTCTCCCACAAGTTTTCAGTCACAATCTTACAATTCAAAGAAAAAAATTATAAATAAGCTTCCATCCCAAATTCATTTGATTACACACACAAAAAAGCTCAACATCTCTGTGTCTTTGATGTTTGCAATGATATCATTAAATGATGACGAATTTCCTTTTTTGTAAAAACTAACCATCTAAACAGCATGCTCAGGGGCGAAAGCATGATGTCTGAGACTTTCCTGCAATTGAACCAGCGACCTTCCAATTACCAGTCGTGAGTTTAAACCTCTCCACCCCAGAACTCAACACGATGTGTAATGATCATCACATTTATATTTGAACTAACACCGATTTCCGAGAAATGACACATTCCTGTCTGTGAGGGAATAGCTTCTTGGAAGTCTCCTAGGCCCTAATATAACTGTACTGTGTGCATAATTGAATAAGAACCATGACTCTTAACTGACTCACGTCTAGCCGACGGCTACGGCTCACGTATCTCCCGCTCCCTCTGTGATCCTTAGGGATGTCTGTTCCCCCCTCTCCCTGGGTTTACAGTGTAACACATTTGTTCTTCATTTCACTGCACTTGCATTGAAGCGCACTTCCTCTGACTCACGCCGCAAACAGGCCCTAAATCAGATCATCTGTCAGGGAGTCTATCTCGGCAGCGATTAACAGCAAAAGGAAAAATAACACCGCCGTAGTCGCCTGTGTGTTATTCGCACAGTCTTTGCTTTGATGGCTTGTCAGAGGCACAGGGTCAGACTTCCAGCTAACCACAGCAGCGAGTCATAAAGCGGAGATTTCTTAACAGAGGGCTCGGAGCCAAGGCTACTTCCCAAAACTGAAGTGCTGGAGAAAAAAAAAGAAAAATTACAGTAAACGTGACTCGCATTCCCAGAAACCCAGAGTGGGGCCCGGGTGACGTTACAGTCCACCGCACACAACAGAAACTTTCTATTGGGAATTGCACTGTGTGAGGTGGGAAAAAAGAAAACACAGCTAATTAGTGTGTGTGTGTGTGTGTGTGTGTGTGTGTGTGTGTGTGTGTGTGTTTGTGTTTGTGTTTGTGTGTGTGTGTGTGTGTGTGTGTAAAAACCCAAGCAAATCAATGACTGCTTATGTATTTAATGACTACTGCTTAGTTATAGTAGTCCTAATAGTTTTTTTTTCACATTCACAATGTTTTTGTTCTCTGAAATGGGGTTGGATCTCATAATGGGCCTGGATTTCCAGTAAGGTTATAAACAGGGGAATGCATTAAAAATTTGTGAAGAACCTTTTATTAATGGATTGAGAAAGCTTTGTTTTAAACTATACAAAGTTTGAAAGTTGATGAATGGACAGACAGATATTTGAAGGACAAATGAGTGGATGGATGGATGGATGGATGGATGGATGGATGGATGGATGGATGGATGGATGGATGGATGGATGGATGGATGGATGGATGGATGGATGGATGGACGGACGGATAAGTGGATGGTTGGATTTGAAGGACAAATGAGTGGATGGATGGATGGATGGATGGATGGATTGACGAACGAACAGATGAGTGGTTAGATGGATGGACGGACAGATGAGTAGATGGTTGGATTTGAAGGACAAATGAGTGAATGGATAGACAATTGAGTGCATGGATGAATGGATGGATGGATGGATAGACAATTGCGTGGATGGATGAATGGATGGAAGAACAAATGAGTTGGTTGGATTTAAAGGACAAATGATTGGATGGATGGAAGCATGGATGGATAGATGGAAGGAAAAAATGAGTGGATGGTTGGATTTGAAGGACAAATGAGTGGATGGATGGATGGATGGATGGATGGATGGGTGAATGGATGGATGGACAGACAGATGAGTGGATGGTTGGATGTAAAGGACAAATGAGTGGATGGATGGAAAGATGGATGGACAATTGACTGGATGGATGGATAGATGGAAGAAAAAAACGATTGGATGGTTGGATGTGAAGGACAAATGGGTGGATGGATGGAAGGATGGATGGACAATTGACTGGATGGATGGATAGATGGAAGAAAAAAACGAGTGGATGGTTGGATGTGAAGGACAAATGAGTGGATGGATGGGCAATTGAGTGGATGAATGGATAGATGGAAGGAAAAAACGAGTGGATGGTTGGATTTGAAGGCCAAATGAGTGGATGGATGGATGGATGGACGGACAGATGAGTGGATGGTTGAATTTGAAGGACAAATGAGTGGATGGATGGATGGACAAGTGGATAGTTGGATTTGAAGGACAAATGAGTGGATGGAAAGACGGACAGATGAGTGGATGGTTGGATTTTAAGGACAAATATGTGGATGGACGGATGGATAGATGAGTTAGACTGACGAATGGACGGATAAATGGATGAACAGATAAATGGAAATGATGTTTTTTAGATGAATGAACCGATGGACAGAAGGGCAAAAATAGGTATGATGTATGGATAAGTGGATATTATGAATGGATAGATGGGTGGATAAATATATGTTATGAATGGATGTCCAGATGGACAGAAATACAGATTGATGTATAGATGGACAGATAGAAAGACTAATAAAATAAGATTAGATTTAACTCTTTAACTTCTGAACCAGGGTTGAAGCACATTGAGTTTCCCAGAACACATTGCCTGCTAAATTTATTTAAATCACAATTAAGTAAATTCAAGTTCCAATCATCTTTGTGTGCATTATGGCCAATTAATACTGAGAAGTGAATCCCATAATCCACCACCAGCTGTAAACTCATCACTGAGCGCTCGAAACCCTAAAACAGCTCTGACACGATTATGCTGCTGGGTATTTTTGTGAATTGGGTTACCACCTACCTCATGTTACATTATGACCGCCTGATAACGTCCCATGCAAGGATGAAACCAAATCTGCCAAGGATACGTTCTATCAGAGACATGCACTATAAAACAGAACAACCGCCTATGCTGTTATTTCTTTGGGGATAATTGTAACCTGTCTTTTAACCATTAGACTGATGACTCCTCTGTGTTTTCAAATAGTCCTCCCCCTCAGACTCATCTCTCTCTCTCTGAATGATTTCTTTCAGTGCCAAGTCCCTAAATGACGTCTTGCTTCAATGACTTCACAGATCTGACATCAATCAATAACACCACAAAACAGGTCAGTTTTTCAATATCTGCCCCACTGATAAATGATTAATTAGATATTGCTTATGATTGTAAATGCAGGGTATTGATGGGTTGTGCTCTCGTTATAAGATGAAAAAAACCTTTAATTCATTCAATAAAATCCTAACAGTCTGAAGCTAAAGAGAGAGAGAGAGAGAGAGTATATCAAGGCGGAAACATTAATCTAGCTTTCATAAGAAAGCCCGGGCATCACGCCAACCATGGACTGCAGTGTACTTCATTGTCCACTGGCACATAATGTACAAGTTAAATCAACATTTCCTTTAGGTTATAATTTGAAAGGGAAAAGTCCTTCATTGTAGACATGAAATATGAGTAAAACCGTAAACACATTTACAGACTTAATTTTTGTTGCATACAAATTAAACAGAAAAATGTTTTGGCTGCCTTCGAGATTCAATTGGGATATTATTTGTAGCTCTGAAAGAGTCTTATATGATGTCATGCTTTTATATGGCCATTCACAAACCAACCAAACCCTTCTTGACTCTGCTACCTACTGACCTCAACACGTCAGAAATGATTCAATGAACACCGCTCAGACAGTTTGCTGTAACCAGACACAACAATTTAAACAAGTGGTAAAAACGAAACTGATTCATTTTGGGATTCAAGTAACTCCGGTCACAATTAAATCTCATAGGTACAAAAAACAAGGTCACACTTTGTTTTATTGTACAATTCATGCTATTAATAAACCACTAACTAACACTTTTAGCTCAATTAACTACTAATTAGCTGCTTATTAATAGTTAGTAAGGATTAGGGAGGTAAAATAAGATCATGCTTCATAAGTGCTAATAAACAGTTATTATCTTAATAATAGGCATGTAATAAGCCAGTAGTAAATAGTTGGAATTGTTACTTAAACTAAAGTGTAACCAAACCAATCCTTGAAACAAAAGTTCTAGTTTTAAGTCCTACACAAATTTCAGTCACACTTTATTTTGATGGTCCGTTTGTCGAATTTAAGTTACATTGCAACTAATTCTCATTACATTATAAGTCGACTGTTAGGTTAGGGTTAGGGTTAGTGTAAGTTGACATGTACTTGCAAAGTTTCTATAAAGTCAGTTAAATGTCTGTTGAAGGAGCAGTATCAACAGATATTAAGCAGACAGTCTACTAATACTCAAATGGACCATCAAAATAAAAAATTACCCAAATTTCTTTAATGCCAACCTGTGGACTTCATTGGCTGCTGAACAATGTCTTGTTGATGCTCAAACACATCAAGAAGATGCTTTTTTCTGCACTACTCCAATATACTGCACTGTGTAATATAAGAAAATGAAAATAGTATGACCTTAGATTATCATGCATGTAAACACCAAGCCCTATAAAACTGCCACCAATGCCTAGTTCCAAATCCAGAGCCTAGATCCAAATCCAGAGCCTAGTTCCAAATCCAGAGCCTAGATCCAAATCAGTTTTATTTTTTCTGTCTTTCAACACCCAAAGCACCAGTCTGAACCAAGATAAGTGTTTCTTAAGTAGCACCAAAATATTGCTGGGCTAGAAGTAAGAACCACTTGCGTTAGGAGATGAGAGCGAGGTTACCTTGACCAACTAGATCAGGGGTGTCAAACTCAGTTCCCGGAGGGCCGCAGCCCTGCACAGTTTAGTTCCAACCCTGCTCCAA
Organism: Danio kyathit; assembly: GCA_903798195.1. Taxonomy (NCBI): domain Eukaryota; kingdom Metazoa; phylum Chordata; class Actinopteri; order Cypriniformes; family Danionidae; genus Danio; species Danio kyathit. The sequence goes on from LR812522.1 coordinate 14,647,012, forward strand.
CACACTTACCTGTAGGTTTCAAACAAGCCTGAAGGACACAATTAGTTTGATCAGGTGTGTTTAATTAGGCTTGGAACTAAACTGCGCAGAGCTGCGGCCCTCCAGGAATTGAGTTTGACACCTGTGAACTAGATGAACAAAAACAATGGCACCAAAACGTAAGGCTGAACATATTATAGCTTCTAATCTCTTAAAATTATGGCGCGCTGTGCTGTTTTCTCTTGTATTTTCCGTCTATACAAATTATGCAACATACAGTAGGCTCATTCTGAAAACGTAGCCTTTTAAACGTTTCTGGAGATCACAAATGATGTAGCCAGAGCTACGTATGGCTGCATTTCGTCTTTAAAAGGAACGCTACGGGGTGGTATGATGCCGTTCTTTTTCACGCTTACCAGTTTGTCCAGTAGCTCGACACGTACGTTGGCGGACATGAGATGCAGAGCGGAGTTAACTGCGACGATGGGGTTCAAGTCCGGTGAAGAGCGGTTCTAGAAAGCGGGTAAGACAAAAACAAAAGCCAAAAAATAAAATAAACAAGTAAATACCAGGGTGAGTGTGGTAAAAATCAGGGGGCTTTTCTTTTTCTGGATTGCCTTTCAAAACAATGCAGTTGGTTTTAGGAAAATAGATGGGGTTGGTGGGTAAATAGGTGCTTTTTAAAATACTATTGGTTGGGTTTAGGGAAGGGGGAAGGTGGGGGTATTGGTCGGTTTGATATCTAAATTTGAGAACTGAAAAAGCGTACACACCGGCCTCTGATGGATTCACGAAAACAAAAACTGCAAAAAACGTAGCTCCTGGGACATATTTTGCTCTCTCCAGAACTGTATATAGGGGTACGTAATCATAATGAGCCTGGGTTGAAATTATGAAGGGTTGCATGAACACCATGGATTCCAATATAAGTATGTAAAGTTATTAACATTAATAGCAATGCATTGTTGATGCTTGTATTTGGCGTTTTCACATTGTCGTGCTGAGAAAGATAAGACGTAATGCAGTGACATCAGACCTGGTTCATGCTGGCAGAAAAGAGGTACATGTTCCCAGTGGCTGTAGAAGTGTTGCATTACCAGTATTTTCACTTCAGGTGTGAACAAATGACTTGCCAAAACAAAACTGCTAATAAAAAATGACAAACAAAAGGAATCATGCATGTAATTCAGCTTTTTCAGGAGGCTTACCTGACATACAAAGCCAAACCCTGGAGGCACGCCAATGCCAGAAACATTTCATAAAACCACACGCACAATCTCATGTGTTTGCTCAGCCCCACCATTGGCCACTATAGCAGTGATGTAATCCTGCCTTGTCACTTTCTCACAGCTCAATAGGAAAGGCAAATGAAGTTCCTTCAAAGTTACTCAACTCTGCGTCGCCAAACATGTTTTCTCAAATCTTCCCAGGGGCATGATTTGTCTGCGCACACACATTCACCGCTGTTTGCCCAGGAGCATGTTAAAGAGGAGGCGTGAAACATTGGCACATACGTCAGACTTACAGCTTTATCCTGGACTGACATTTTATTTTACAGCTTTATTCACCTTCGTGTTAGGCCTGGCTGGCTGTTAAACCTCCACCGTTCCGCTGTCACACACAAAAGCATACAACCGCATACAAGCAGGTATTCTCTCTACGTCAATGCACTGAGACGTGGCACAGCAGCGGAATGGCTCACAGCTGCCCAGATTGAGTTACCTTCCTTTTGACGTACTTTCAGCTCTCAGTTTCTGTCCATCTTTCTCTCACACACACTTATGCGAAAACACATTTTGCAAATAGATGCACAGCCTACTAATCTGTCTAGCAAAACAGCATTTAATGCATCTCAAGTATCCTTTGCAAATAAGCCAATCCCACAATGCTCATTGCATCCCAAAAAAATCTAGTGCACGACGAATGGAATACATTGAATATTGAACTTAAAATGAACCGAATGTTGGTTCATTTGTATTGTATTTTATTGTACTTTACTATTTGTATCATTAGCTTAGCAACATGCTAATCTCAAATAAAGTTTCACCTTTCTTTCTTCATGTGAAGAGTCAAGTTTATGCCCGTGTAAACAATTCCAATCAGTTATTTATGATATAATATTCACATAAGCACATTTTGTGACAGAGCTAAACTCTTGACTTCTCTTGAAATTCTCCCACGCTCGCATAAACACAACGGTTTGTACATCGACAAACAAACGTCACAGTTTCTAACAGCAATACCTGTCATTTTAGGATTACACCTTACCTCGTTCATCCCATGGGCCTCATTCACAGCATTTATCAACAAACAGGCATCCTTCCATCGCCCTGATCGCCCCCATCCACCTGCCCTGGGAACACCAATACAGATGTACTGTAAAAGAGGGAAAGAGAAATCACATGAAGATCTTTCTATAACAGAGGGTGTGTCTCTGTAAGCCCTCCCAATCACACACACATACATAAAAAAATAAGAACTGAAGAAGGAAGCATACTCCCTTTAGAAAGAAAATCAGAAACCTGGCGCTCCTATAAAGGGAAAGAAACTCTAGCTCTCATCCTCTTGTTGGCACCGGTGCCGGTTTCTTCATAACACAAACCCCCTTAAGCGCACACAAGCGTGTAAAATCCCAGAGTTCATGGTGTCAACATTACTATGAGACATGAAGCCAAGTTTCACAGTGGTCACATTAACCAAGACAGCACTCATATTTTAGGTTGGAGCCATAGTTCAAGTTGCCTAAAGGAATTAAAAGTCTAACCTTTATTGATAGTCAAAATATAGAGATTACATGTAAAGTTTATAAAGACTTAAAGGGCACCTTTTTAACCCCTTTTTCAAGATTGAAGATAAGTAATTTGTGTCCTGAATGTGTTTATCAAAACACCCGTCAGATTATTTATTATACCTTTTAGAACATTGGAATGAAACACCATGTAGCTGTTTTTGCGGCCTGTGCCTTTAATGCTGGTTCTCCCCGCCCATGTTCCTACATACCTGTCAGAGTGTGCCTCAATCAGTCCGGCTGCGTCAGATAAACAGCACAGTGACAGACATGAAGGAAGCAGATCTCACATTTTTTTGAGAAATACTACAGTAAGAACTTTCCCAATGATTATTTGATGTATTTGTTGTGGAGCTAATACAAGCCTTTCTGCAATGATGAATCACACGCAATGTCGTTACAAAGTTCACGCACACACAGACACACACGCGCGCATTTAACTTTGCACTGTTTTTCCACGGCAAATGTGACAGGATACACATTAATATCCACTGCTGTATGGATATCCGTTATGTTAATGTACAAAATAAACCTGATTTAAAGTCCACAAACCGGAATTGAAGTGGTGGGCCTTAAAAAGGGAGGGATTTGTATCCTATTTTAACTTATTGTGTTTATATTACCCCAATATGACTGTGGACACACTTTACCTACACACACTTCTGTTCAAACAGCTTACAAAAGATGATTTTCATCATAGGTGCCCTTTAAAAGTTGTGAAAGTTTATAGTTTATTGTATAGTTTAATTTTGGGTGAACTGTTTCTATAAATCAGATTTGTTTTTCACCTGCTAACCTTTCATTTTCTCTTGCTAATGTCTAGACTTACGTGTACACAAACATGTCTTTCTTTGTTTTCCCAAGAAGAAGTCTTTTGGGTTGCAAAATGACACATGGTTGTGTCAATGACACATATGATGATGTCCCCTAGATGGCGTTGAGATACTGAGTAAATGGAAACTTTTATTTCTGGCACAGTCCACCCAAAAATAAAGTCTTCTACACCCATTTTTGTCGCAAACCTATATAACTTTCTTTTGTGGAACACAAAATGTATGTAGGTTAAAGAACCCAGTAACTTTTTTGTATGGAAGACATTTATTTCTGGGTGAAATGTCCACTTTTAAATTATTATTATGATTTTTTTGTTCAGAAGCTAGCTGAAAATTTGGCGACAGAGTGGTTAGCACTGTCGCCTCACAACAAAAAGGTTGCTGGTTTGAGTCCCAGCTGGACCAGTTGGCATTTCTATGTGGATTTTGCATGTTCTCCTCATGTTCACATGGGTTTCCTCCGGGTGCTCCAGTTTCCCCCCACACTCCAAAGACATGCTGTATATTTGTTGAATGAATAAGCTAAATTGGCCATAGTGTATGAGTGTGTTTGTGAATGCGGGAGTGTATAGGTGTTTCCCAGTACTGGGTTGCGGCTGAAAGGACATCCACAGTGTAAAACATATGCCGGAACAGTTAGCGGTTCTATCCGCTGTGGCGTCCTCTGATAAATAAGGGAGTAGGGAGAAGAAAAATGAATGAATAGCCACAAATTATTCTTCTAAAGATCTCGTTGATGTCTCAGACTGTGCTTTTATTTTACCAGATTGAATCTGGGTTGTAATCATAATGTCCAGGAAACAATCTATTTTTTTCTCCTCTTAAGTAAGTTAAGGAACACAGTGACCTTAAACAATACTCATTTCCAGTTTCCTGAACAGTAAAATTCTCCACTGGATTTCCCGAACACACACATACACTTACAAAGATCCGTCCCCTTTACTTATTCTCATTCTGCACCGAATGCTAAGAATCATGGCAGTGTTTAAATGTCGACCCGGTCACACACTCCACTGACACTCAAACACTGAGTGACTGTAATAGTGGCACCCGGGCTTGTTACCGTGGAGACCAAGGAGGAGAGAGGGAGTCTGCTTCATTCCTGAATCTTTTGACACATTTGTCCGACTCGTTTTAAACACTCAAACATATCATAGAATGGAAAAACTACTGACCCGCAACACTTCCTTCAGATCTTGCAATGTTAAAACTATCATTGATTAAACTCAGGCCTGACTTAGAATATTTCAGGGGCAGTGACATCACCTGTCTGCGTCAGCACAAGTCTCATTAGCTGCTGGTGATTAAGGCACCTAGCAGTGCTGAAATATGAGTTAACATGCTGCTAATGAGCATGAACTTTTCAAATCCTCCTACAATGAATCAGCACAATGGACAGAATTGGGCCTTGGTGGATGCAAACGCACACAAAGCTAGTGTATGCAAATATGCAAACATGCTTTCGTAAGTACAGCGTCATATGTACCCTGTACAAACAAAAGAGCTGTACTTCTTGTCATGTATGCTTAGCTGGGGAGTAAACCTACTCTGTACACAAACTTAAGACATCCTACTTGTTAAAAGTTTGATCCAACTTAATTTGCTTCCTGTAAAGTTATGACTTGTTTACACCTGGTATTTAGATGCATATTTGTCATTCCGATCACTGGGGGGTGGACGATAAATACAGGTGTAAACAAAATTTTTTAACCACTTCCAGGTATGGTCTAAAACACATCTCACCGGATTGACACAATTCTTAAAAAATGACTGAATGTGTTATTGAAGCATGCTAGCAAGACAGGATTTAAAGTTTCTTCGCTGAAATTAAGTTTCAAGAATTCACACTTAGCTCATGTTTGGCATGCTGTCCCGGGAGAGAGCCCTGAGCTTAAGGGATCCTGAGGCCCAGGGCTCCCTCCCTTTCACAGGGCGAGGTGAGATTGAGCTCATGTCGATCTCAAAACTCCCCCACTGCTGAGGCTAAGGTGAACTTCCTGAGAGTAAGCATTTAGAAAAAAAAAATTTTCCGTCGACGTTTGACGCCTCATGACTAAATAAAGGGCGCCAATGTGATTGTGCACACCAACGCGCAAAACGGCACGCGCAAAAACGTCATTTTTAAAAAAAACGCAGTGTCACAAAACCTTTTCCACCAATCAGATTGGCACTTTTGTTCACGTGCACGGAGCTGCTGAAGTTACAGTAAACAGCACTTGGAGGCGCTCAAGTGCAAAACTGTCAATGAGAGCGCACACTGAAGAAGATGCCCAGAGGCGATGTGAACGTGGAGCTGCTTATTGCACTGGTGAACAATAGTAATTTCTTCATCGCTAGAGCTGGAGCTGCTACTTGAACCATCCATAACAACAAGCGTGTCAACTTGTCTTCTTCTTCTGTGTTACAAGCGGGTGTCAGAAGCTTAAAGTTGTGTAGCGCCATCTAACGTCAAGGAGTAATTTAGCATACTCTTCTGCTCGACGCCTGTGAAAATTGCTTGGGTTTGAATCCGGAAAAACGTCTTGAAAAACGCTAACGTTAAACGCAAATGCAAAGCGTCCCGGTGTGTACGAGCCTTTAGGCTTATTTTGTCTATAATATAGAGCATATTTGGACGGTGGGAGAAAACCGGGGAACCCCGGGAAAACCCATGCGAACATGGGGAGAACATGCAACTCCGCACATAAATACCCGATAGCCCAGCGAGGACCCGGGCCATTGGTATTCTTGCTGTGAGGCAAGAGTGCTAGTCACCGAGCCACCGTGCCATTCTGGATGAAGGTGGAAGAAGGGGAGAAGGGGGGGTTCTTCCAGACGAAGATAGTTGTAGAAAGGAAATGAGGATATATATAGTGACTTGGGATCCTTTGATTAAAGAATCGTGATTAGCTAATGTGGGCCAGCTGGGTCAATCATGAGCACGTGCTCCTCTGGAAATTAGTTTAATATTGAACTTCACTTGGTTTGAAGGCTACAAAATGTAAAGAGTACCTTTTTCTTTGACAACAGCATTCAGGATGGATCAGAGCAGAAACAAAAAACTCCTGCTAGTTTTCCTTTATCGCTTTTCAAGTTCAAATTCATATCGAATTCATACAGACCCATTAAAAAAAAGAAAGAAAGTGTTCGAAGTGGACTAACAAGACAGGAATGTGTCTCTCTATCTACTTTTGTGATCCAACTTACCATGAAGCATCTTAATACCAGGTGTAAACAAGTTATTACATCTCAACCAAGAAGTAAACAACATTTTGCCCACATATACAATAGAAGTCAATGGGGGGTCCAAAGACTCTATAGCAGAAATGCCCAAAAGTAGGGCCCGGGGGCCAAAGTTGCCCCATGGTAACCTTTGGTTTGGCCGCCATCTCATCTGAAAAGAGAGGGAGAATGATGGGGAGTTGGGGCGAATGCTATTGACAAAGATTGTCATTTCGGATTTAATGTAACCTTTTGTTTCTTTGTTTTTTTTGAGGAGCTACAAAAAGCCAACTAAAATTAAATGTCTCATTTAAATTTTGTAAATGAATCAAGACTTTTAAAACGTAAATACTGTCACTTGACAGGACTATACAGAAGACATCGGCGAGCAAATCAAGGCGAAGGCAGGAGCAGCCTGACTAGTGTATTCAGCATGGAACTCTATTGTTATAAATGGGATTATGTTTTTTCTATAATAAGTTCATTATAAAATGTAAAAATATATACTGCATCTTTATTTAATATGTTTTAAAGCTACGTTTTCTAGTTATTTTTAGATAATATGCAAATAAATTAGAAAATTATCCATGGCAAATTGAATGTAATACGGTTTGGTATATTTAACTTTAAAGAAGCTGAATATAATATATATATGTTGTGAGTCACAGATACATTTCAGTTTTTTATAAACTGAAGAAACAGTAAAATAAAAGAAGATTGTAGTGTAAAAAAACAAGTATAGTGTCTGCGTGGGTGGTGATAAAGGTGGTAATAAAGCCGATAAAGATTTACAGGTGGGCAGGTGGACATAATAGGTCAAGGTGCGTCCTGGCCACACCTACAGCAGCAATTCCACAAGTCAAAGCGTGGGCAGATGCTACAAGACGAGCTAATACAATGAATAAAACACAATTATGTCCATGACCAAATGAAAAAAGGAAACTGCTAGTAATTCAGCAGTCTTTCAACAATCATCTCCAGCAGGAAATTGTATTTAAATACTGTACATCGTTTCAAACTGCACATTTGCATTTCTTAAAATAGTAGACTTGGTTTAAAGTGGTCTGAATTCCCCAAAGAGCCTATTAGTATTAAAAAAGTAAAACGTTTAGAGAGCTCACATTCTGACAAACATCTATATATTCTTGAGTTTCAGTTTCTGTTCTTGTAGCTTGACTGATGCTAAGATCATGAGTTGGTATTTCCCTCAAACACTCATACTGACAGAGAAACACTCATACCGATAAAGGTTTGAGTCATTTTTACATATTAGCATCTACTAAAGGAATCTGGTTATGCATACTCAATCTACTAAAGCAACTAAACACCAGCTAGCCACTTACTCGGATGCCAGTACACCTGTACACTGAAGTCTCTGATCCAAGAAACACACTGGCAGCCGGGAAGACACAAGCACACAACATCTCTAAATAAAACCCTCAAACATTAGCCATTAATGATTTACAGGTCTGAAAAATAGCACTCACTGTCACGCAGACATCTTCTGACTTCGTTCCCCATCCCACTACTCCTGAGAGAGAATCCAAGAAGTTCCCATGAAGAACCTTTCCTGCTCTACTTTCTTCAGCAAAGTGATCCCAAGCAGCCTCTTCTGTTACTTTCACTCACTGCGTCTCTGTGTGTGAGTGTGTGTGTGTGTTTTGCACAGTCATATACGACACATCCAGTAAAGCGATTCCTGCCAAATGAGTCCGCAGGCAAGCCAATCTCACTTTCTCTCCCTCCCTCCTCCCTCCCCTTCTCTCTCTCGGCCTCTTTCAGTAAATGCTCCATGTGTCATCTATCAAGCACTAATTCATTCGTTGCCGCAATACTAATGCGGCCACTGGGGCGTGCTGTTTCCTTGCTTCTGGAGCGTTGTTTTGAGGTTGAGGACAAGTCACATTTGAGGTTGCTGAAAGGGAAAGGGAGGGCCGATGGAAATGGATGAGCTCAATCAAAAACAAGTTGTCACTGCAACAGATGTTTTGAAGAAAAATGGCTCTCTCTTTTTTTATTTCATCACGCTCGCAGCTTGTAATCATCTGGAAAGCTCGAGGGAAAGTTTTGCCCAAACTAGTTAAAGAATAACACCGCTACTTCAGTAAAAGCTAATGAGATGCAGTTCGGATGGTGCAGCTACGATATCCATTTGCGGCAGTACAGGAATGCTCGTAACCCAAATTACACATCAAGCCTTACAGTCATAACACCAGCCTAACCTAGATAAGCAATCTGTCTACACTAAAAGCGAAAAACTATCAGTCAACGTTTTTGGTAATGTTCGGTTTCATTAATACATGCGTTAGTGAACGGAATTTACGTATTTAATTCAATTACATCACATTTATTTAAGTTTTCAGTGTTTGAAGGAGTGTATTCTGTAGTCTACAGTAATCTCTGATTGGCTATTCTAAGTAGATGTGTGATTCTCAAAGATGAGCCATTTTTTATTTAAACCAATGGTCTTACACTCAATTCCTGGAGGGTCACAGCTCTGCATAGTTTAGCTCCAACCACCTTCAACTCACACCTGCTTAATAGTCTCTAGTAGTCTTGATTAGTGGATCAGCTGTGTTTGATTAGGGTTGAAGCAAAACTGTGCAGAGCTGCGGCCCTCCAGGAATCAAGTTTGAGACTTATGATTTAAACCAGGGATATCCAAACTCAGTCGTGGAGGGCCGGTGTCCTGGAGAGTTTAGCTCCAACCCTAATCAAACACACCTGAACCAGCTAATCAAGCTCCCACTTATACTGTATACTAGAAATTTTCTGGCAGGTGTGCTGAAGCAAGTTGGAGCTAAACTCAGCAGGACACTGGCCTTCCAGGAGCGAGTTTGTACACCCCAAAATGGTGACAAGTTTGCATTCTTACACCAATAAATGGCTGACCATTAAAGATGGCTTTTTAATGTTTCACTTCCTAGCAGGTGTTTATTAAAATATAAACTATGCATCTAATTTGACATTACTTTTAGGCTGTATGTACAAACTCCTATTTTATGAGAAAAGTGTCTTGTGAACACTTATGGTGTCTATTGGTGCTCTTGATCTGCAGGTTTCAGACTGATAAATCAACATTTACTGGCATAGATTGCTTGGCGGATTATGGCAAGATGTCCTCGCTACGTAGTGGGCATTGTATCGCCCACTAAAGTAACGCTCATGCTACTGTGATGGTTGGGTTTAAGGTAGGGAGGGGGTGTAGCCGATAGTCCATTACATAGTGGACCTGGGGTGCGTTTCCCAAACAACAACGTAACTCGTGGCTGAACTATCATAGTATGATGTAGTGACGAGTTTAATAATAATATTAATGATGATGATTATTTTCATTATTATTATTAAGTAGGATTTATTTTTTATTTTTTGAAAAGTCTACTTTTACAATTTGACACATGCAAACCACAGCAGAATGTTCTGAGCAACAGGCCCATGTCATATGCAGTGCTTAATAAATAACCTACTATAAATTAAAAGCATTATGTAATGCTATGTTTTTTGCTTCGGAGACGTAACATAAATTCCGCTTTTAAATAATAGTTCACCTTTAGTTTTCGTCATGAGCTATGGCTGTGTTCAAAATGACAGAAATGTTTTCAAAGTGCACTACAAAGGTAGCGCAATTTTAAACATGAAGGTCGCTAAAACTGAACTTTAAAATACTTTAAAAGCAAATTACACCTAAGAGTGATGACTTTAATGCTTTTTTAAAAATAATTCCAAGTTTAAATGTTAGAATGTTCTAAACGAATAGGGCATAGGGAGATAACTGGGAATAAAACACAGCCTGGAACTATGTTTCTAACTACAGCTCCAGAGGTGTCGTTGCAAGTGTACAAGTTTGCGACGCAGTTTGCAAATGTTCAATGAAACGATAGATTTAGGAAACGCTAAATCAACGAACTATGTTGTAGCAAGGAACTTGTGACCTTAGTTGGCTAACGATGGTTTTTGGAAATGCACCCCTGGTCCAGTACGTTATCAAGCTGTGGGCTGCAGCAAGGACTGACGCAGTTATGGTATGAACCATTATAGGAGTGGTCAGTCATATATTTTAATTGTTAAAATTATTAATATTATTATTTAATATACAGATCAAACTGTTTGTCACTAATTAAAAAGCTGACCCACACACAGGGGCATAGCAGACATTTTAAAAGTGGGGGGACAGCTGTCTGAGATCCAAAAGTTTACATTCATATAATTATTAATTACCTGTTTCTAAACGGTCTGTCTCTAAAAGTGAGGGGGACGTAGCACCAATCCATTTAAATGAGAAAATGGATTGCCAACACATACATCTTGTTTGGATGTCCTTCAGGGAGGATCAAGCTTAAATGAGGGGGATCAAACCCCTCCAAACCTCCCTGTAATTCGCACCCTGAACTAAAACATTGTAAATGTTTGGCTTGCTCTGGAAAATCACCCCCGAAAAATCTGAATTTACAATTAATTTGTTCACATTTATTCATTTTCCCTTATTTATCAGGGGTCGTCACAGCAGAATGAACCACCAATTATTCCAGCATATGTTTTACGTAGCAGATGCCTTTCCAGCCACAACCCATTACTGGGAAACACCCATACACTCTCGCACTCATATGGCCAATTTAGTTTATTCAATTTAGTAATTTACTCATAGCACATGTCTTTAGACTGTGGGGGAAACCCAAACGAACACGGGGAGAACATGCAAACTCCACACAGAAATGCTAACTGGCTCAGCCGGGACTCAACCAGTGAACTTCTTGCTTTTAGGCGACAATGCTAACCACTGAGCCACCATCCCACCCTTAGTTCACCTTAAAGCGATCCAAAATCAAGTCAGTGAGAGAATCTGAAACTATGGCTTTTGGTGACTGATAAAAATGCATGTAAGCATGGAGACATGGCTCCAGGCGATGCATCAAGTTCTTCGGAAGTGAAACGATTAGTCTGTGCAAGAAACTGAAAGTGTTTTACAACATGATTACCTTTAATCCATATTCACATGTGCATTCACAACATTCTGAAGTTTCCTGTCACATAATGATGCATGTGCATAGCCACAAGTAATAAAGAGTAAATTAACAGCAAGTTGTCTTTTTAGGGAGAACTTTCTCGTTCAGAGGAGTGAAAACTGAACCAATGCCAATTTAAAGTGGGCGGGGCAACATAATTAGACCCCAATCGATCATCAAACATCCTGTTTCTCGTCGATGCTTGCACTTGCGGCTGGCTTTCTTACACAAGTCCTGGTTTGTGTGCCATCTATCTAGACCACAAAAATGCAGAGAATCGCAACTTAAAATATGCTTAATTAGTCAACTAAAAGTGAAAGACAAATGACTGAAATGTCCCGGCAGAGCTAATTCTGAGAAGAAAATGAAAGTTAATATCTGTAAAGGCCATTCAGTCCATTTCACTCTTTTTCTGAGTCTTTTGTTACTCAGGGAGGGGAATTCCACAAGTGCACTTGCTCATCGCCGCAACAGAATGGATCCATTAACAACAAAAAAGCAAAGCGGTCATGTGTTGCAGGTGCCTTTTCCACTCACGGACAGGAATCCGGTGGCAGACCTCACACAAGGGCAGGCGCAGTCAACAGTGGCGCCGCAATGGAACGGGATCACATGCTTGGACACTCGACTCATACTACGGTCATTTCCCTCAACTCACAGGAATGCAAGGGATAAAACTTAGTGTGTATGTATGTGCGTGTGTTTGGATGACCCTTCACCCAGTCCTGCATCCCATCCTCCTTCACAAGCGAGTGAGTCACTTGATCCTTCACATTTACTGAAGCCTCATTTGTCCGTCACTACCCACAACCAATCTAGCCACTCGCTCTGTAGGAATCTGACAGAATTGGACACTTCCTCCTTGCGCTCCTGCTGGTTAATCAACCCTCATCCTTTGACACTCGGTTATCCCAGAGCCTCCAACATCACAACAAGACGGGAATCCACCATCAGTTTAGCCGTAATGTTCACCGATAACAGGACAAATAAGGACATCTCCTCCTTAGGACTAGATACTACTGGAAAATAATATGAATATAAGAATTTAAAGATAAAGGGGTTTATGTTGTAAATGTTATTAGTCTGAAAGATAATGTTATGCAAAAAAAAAGTGCTTGAAAAGTGTTTGCAGCATTGCACATTATTCATTATCAGCAAAATAGTGGTGTCATTAATAAATCATTTAATTTGAGTCAAAGATGAAGTCTCAAACATTTTCCTGTACATTAATGTACAGTAAATATAAAGTCATGGTGCAGTGGAAAAAGAATCAATATTGTGTATGACTCCCATGAGCTTGGACGAATACCGCAAAGTATTGATAGTGCTTCCCTTTTTCCAAAGTTTTTTTATGTTACAGCCTTATTCCAAAATGGATTAAATTAATTTATTTCCTCAAAATTCTACATGCAATAACCCCATAATGACAATGTGAAAAAAAAAGTTTTGAAATTGTTGCAAATTTATTAAAAATAAAAAAAACTTCAAAAATCACATGTTCATAAGTATGCATCACATGTACAGCCTTTGCTCAATACTTGTTGATGCACCTTTGGCAGCAATTACAGCCTCAAGTCTTTTTGAATATGATGCCACAAGCTTTCTTTGGGATGTTTTAGCCCATTCCTCTTTGCAGTACCTCTTAAGCTCTATCAGGTTGGATGGGAAGCGACTGTGTACAGCCATTTTCAGATCTCTCCAAAGATATTCAATAGGATTTAGGTCTGGGCTCTGGCTGGGCCACTCAAGGACATTAACCGAGTTGTTGTGAAGCCACTCCATTGATGTTTCGGCGGTGTGCTTTGAGTCATTGTCCTGCTGGAAGATGAACCGTCGCCCCAGTCTGAGGTCAAGAGCGCTCTGAAGCAGGTTTTTTATTCAGGATGTACATTGCTGCATTCATCTTTCTTATCCTGACTAGTTCTCTAGTTCCTGCTGCTAAAAAACATCCCCCTTGTGGAATTGCTCCGGCAAAGAAAACATTCTTGAGGACACCCAGTGTTAATCAAGATTCTTTGAATTCATCTTCAATGCTTCCTTCTCCATCTTACCCGACATGCTCAATAATGTTCATGTCTGGTGACTGTGCTGGCCAATCCTCCAGCACCTTCTTTGCTTTCAGGAACTTTGATGTGGAAGCTGAAGTATGAGAAGGATCGCTATCGTGCTGAAGAATTTGCCCTCTCCTGTGGTTTGTAATGTAATGGGCAGCACAAATATCTTGATACCTCAGGCTGTTGATGTTGCCATCCACTCTGCAGATCTCTCACACGCCCTCATACTGAATGTAACCCCATACCATGATTTTTCCATCACCAAACTTGACTGATATCTGTGAGAATCTTGGGTCTATGAGGATTCCAATAGGTCTTCTGCAGTATTTGTGATGATTAGGATGCAGTTCAACAGATGATTCATCAGAAAAATCGACCTTCTGCCACTTTTCCAAATGATCAACTAGAGGTCAAGTTATTATTTGTTGCTCATACAACTGATATCGACGACAAGACTTTTGTCAGGTAATGTACAAATACCTTTTTTCCATTACATTTAATTGTATTTAACAGTTAAATAGGTAAACTTTATTTAAATCTCATTTAAATGGATTGATTTTAAATTCTTATTTATTTAACGTAAAATTATATTGTCAGATTAGTGTGAACGCCCAACATAGTTCCCCGAAATCAGCTCTGAGTGGGGGCGAGGGTAACGTGTTCTAGTTTGAACTACTTGTCTTGGCATCAGCAACCATAAGCAATGTTTTGAGATCAGTCCAGCTCTTTACTTTCTCACTGGTGCCTGTCAAAACAGTGGATGAAACCTTTCTGTCGGCAGTGCTGCTCATCTGAAGTAAAGGTGTGGTATGGGAAAGGGCCAGAATGCCATTATGACCCTGTTTCCACGACGCGTACCATCATGCAACAACTCGCCTACACAACCACAAGGCATTCCTGACATTCCTCAGGCCAGGGTAAACAAAGGAGCCATTGCACACACAAGTAATGAGGGTATTTATCACCCCTTTTGGCAGTCCATGGATCACCCACACTGGTAAACTTCACAGTGTCCCCTGAAACCACTGGGATCTGCTATGACGCACTGTTCGCATGAGGAGGTTTGCTAGGACTAATATCACTACAACACACAGCAGTGTCCTGGCAACCACCCAAACATGCTCTTCTTATCCAACTAACCTTGACCAGTTATATACACATTTTCTTACAGAAACACGAAGTTCCGCTAATGGCTACTTTTCAGTGCAGAAAACTGCCGTCTGAAAGTCAATATTTATATATTTCCCTGTGTTAAAGATCAAGAACATCCATTATCCGGCAAATTATGTAACTTCGTCAGATAACAGACCTTCTAACTCTTCATCTGTTGAATAATTGAGGCCCCAAGGTTTATTCATCCGTAACCATAGAGATAAATGCATTCAATTATACATACTGTGAAATGACACAAGGATGAGATGTGTTACTTCAATATTTAGGCTTCAGCAGCATAGACAAGTTCAGAAAGTTTGTTTGTGTTCTTCGAGGTTTGAAGCGCATTTCACTTGTTGATTTTAACTTGTGGTTAAGTGGATCAATCGCCGTTCTTTTATGATGTTGATGGTTGTTGATTGTACACTTAGATGTTTTAAACCAACTGAATGCGCCATGCACTCTTTGGAAAATGCAGTGCAGCATTTTCTTTTCATATGAGATTCTTTGTTTGCAATTATAGAAGCTGTCTGTGGGAATCTTAAACCCAAACATTCATTCATTTTCCTTCCGCTTAGTCTCTATTTCAGAGGTCACCACAGCGGAATGAATCGCCAACTATTCCAGAGTATGTTTAACACTGCGGATGCCCTTCCAGCCACAACCCAGTATTGGAAAACACCCATACACACTTATACACTACAGCCAATTTAGTTTATTCTATTCACATATAGCGTGATACAAAGCAAACAATTTCTCACTATTTTAAAGGACTGGACCCACACTACATCTTGTTTTGAGACAGGTCGTTCAGGGAGGATCAAGCTGTAAATTAGGGGTGTCAAACCCCCTCCAAACCCCCCTGTAATTCAACTTACCTCCTAAAATGTGAATTTACTGTTAATTTGTTTACATTTATTCATTCATTCTTTGACTTAGTCCCTTATTTATCAGGAGTCGCCACAGCTGAATGAACCGCTAACTATTTCCGCATATGTTTTACACAGCGGATGCGTTCTAGCCGCAACACATTACTGGGAAACACCTAATACACTCGCACACTGATACACTGCTAACCACTGAGCCACCGTGTCGCCCTTAAGCCCAAACAATGCTTTTGAATTTTACACTTACTCAGAATCTGTGTAATCCTTGTTTCTGCGCAAGGCGTCAACACTTATCTCAGGCCATTGTTTGAAAGTCAGAAAAGAAACAGGAGCTTGAACAGACAGAGTTTAATTGTTAGAGATTAAAAGGAACCAGCAATACCGGTTTAAACAACCACAAAATATTTTATTGCTCACTATATTGTCTTGGAGAGACAAAATCACATACGCTAGCTGGGTTTCCATTGCGCTGTTTGTGTGCAGCAAGCATTTTTGTTGGGAGAGCTGTAGGAGAATTGGAGAATGGCAGACTTGGTCTTTTATTAGCGGAGTTCGTTGTCATTTACACACATCCCCTATCTGTGCTGCTGTGTTCGCCCATGTTTAAAATCCTTCAGATTACCGGCAGGCCTAATGGTTGAAATAGACAGGGCAAGAGACCTGCTGCACTGCTATCCACTGTGTCTGCATTCAGACCCGGGGATTGAGGAGGAGAGAAGTCCTCATTTATAGTGTTTATATAAACATGATTATCTTTATAATGATATAAAGCGTGGTTATGTGTATATGAAATTACGAATAACATGTAGAAGGACATTAAATTACTGTTTATTTCTTTGCATTTTAACTTTGTAAACTATAAAATCATGTGTCTCCTCATGGTTTGTGTCTGATTTTGTGAGTCAACTGACAACAGTTGTTTGCCCCCCTCTTTCTCCCCTGCTCTGCTGGCCACACCCACTCCTCCCACTCGCAGCGCTCCACGCCCATCATGATGCTGAGGTAGACTTAACTTGAGGTAGGGGGGTTTCATGGCCCTTTAACAAGGTTGAATTTTTCTTATGCACATAACGAGCACATTGTTTGCAAATGATTCAAATCAAGTATTTTTTGGAAGGCTTTACTAGTATCTAAGTATGCAGAAAGTTTGTTTCTAACTGTAAAAATAGGACCGTATGTATGTGACTGATAATCAGAGTTGTATTTGCCCCGCCTCTACTCCATTGTGATCGGACGGCTGGGTTAAAAATGACAGTAATAAGGTCAAAGTTTTACCAAATGCTGAACATTCAACTCTCACCAATCAGTGTGAATGTCAGTGTACAGTTTTGTTGTACCTCAAGTGAAACCATTACACGTCCATTCTATACATTCTATACTAATCTACGCTGTAATGTTTGAGAAATATATTGTATAACACGCATCATCTTTTTTATTTATATATATTTTTCCATTTAGTTTTTTATTTTTTCCCTCTATCAATGCTGAATTAAGGATGATTGTTGAGTTGACATTGTTAAATATATCATTTTAGTATTGTTTAGATATTAGAGTCATGATCACTATTACTATAATGAAGGCAGTTCTTTGCCGAAACATGTAGGTTTTTTAAGGATTAGCCATGTGAATAAAGGCTTTTTAATATTTTTTCCACATTTTTTGAGTGCCTTTGACTGATTTTTGCTGCTTATTCTGATAAATCCCGTACCCAAAGGGCACCAACACATTATTAAGCTATCCCTGAGCACTTTTTGTTTGATTTTGGATTATTACACTTCCATATTTGCTGGAAAAAAGAAAAGAAAGCAAAAAGAAAGCCCCTCCCCTACTCAATATTCTATTTACGTTTTAAGTACATTAACATACTGAAATAAAAGTCTCAGCAACTTCCGGTTCATGCAGACTTTAAGCATAAATCCATGGGATTGTGTTATATTCTTTGTCGTGAGGAAATTGTCAGCTACTATTCCCATCCATTACAAGTTTTCATGTAGGTTTTCAAACCTATAAGCCTAAGTGTGAAAAACAGTAATAGCTGTGCTTGTCTCAGCAAGAACTGCTGCAATTGCATTTTGTGCAACAACATACAAACACGTAAATAACCCCCTATTTTCAGGGTTGCAAGAAAGCCGCCACTATCTAAGGTGTGTAATTTTACCGCTCCACTGATGTTTATAAGCATCCATGCTGTATAATCAGTGAGAATATTAAAATGTCGGTCTTACTTTCACCTTACAGTCCTCTAGCATGAACACACACACACATTTTGCAGGGGTGCGTTTGTGCACTTGACATAAACTGAAGTGCTCTCCTCCTATGAGGTCAAGTCTTTCCATAGTGCTCGAAGTCTCATAAAACTGATGAGTCAGTTTCTCATCACCACTGTGATCTGTCACCGTTTAAAAAGCGTTAACATAATGGCCATCCCACCGCACACGGCTCCCCGTCCACAAGCTCATCTTTTTTAGTATCGCTTGCTCGGAAGTTCAGTCAAGACATTACTTTTTGACGACACTAAGTCAATATTAGACCAGCAGATATGACTAAATATGGATCGACCCGAGCGTACAGTGTTCATCTCTGTAAATGTGAGACTCTAAGAGACTCATAACAATGTCGCAGTATTAATGAGTTGAATGCATTAGCTGATATTTAGGAGCTTTATCAAGGGCAATGCCGATTTATTATGATTGAGCAGGCCTGCACGTACACGTTCTTTATCATGCTTACGGTAAGGTTTACAAGACAACAATATACCAAAAAATGAATTTTTTAATTTTGCACAAAAAAAAGTAGATGGCAGCACAAACAGTCCTGTAGTCCAATAATATCCAGCTGCCAACACTTGTTTCAGCTCACACAATTCAGCACACACGGTCTAGGCAGGGGTGAACCATATATGGTTACAATGTCTTCTCGGATCTCGTCATCAATATATTTTTATATATATTGATAATAAATAGTGTACACAATGTAAAGTTTATTTATAAACTAATTTCGAGAGGATCACGTGCTTATGATTGCTTGCGGCTGGTCCCACTTTATTCCAATTTATGATTCACCAATCAGACGATTCCTAAGCCACTATAAATACTTTAAGTTCCATATAACAGCCATCTACGTTTTGAAGAATCCCCCCTTCCACCCCTACTCCTCCTCCTTTCCTAGATGGTTGGCATGGTGGCCCTCACAGCAAGAAAGTCACTGGTTCTAGTCCTCACCAAGCCAGCCATCGTTTCTGTGCGGACTTTATACGTTCTCCCTGTGCTCACATGGGTTTCCCCCGGGTTCCACGGTTTCCTCCCACAGTCCAAAAACATGCAACTTAAGTTATTTTGACTAATCCAAATGGGCACCATAGACATGCTCCTAGTAGGTAGTTATCTCTTAAGAGCAATCACTATCTGTTCATTAGCTACTACAGCAGGGGAGTTCTCGAGATCTAACTGAGCTCAAACTCCCCTCTTGCCTTGCAAACGGGAGGGAGCCCAGAGCTTGAGGATCTTATGAGCTCAGGGCTCTCTCCCAACACAGCATGCCAAACAAGCTTTATAATCAATCATCAGCTAAGTGTGAACTCTTGAAAGACAATAGTGTATACTATTTCACAAATATGGCAATCGAGACAGATAAAAACACCTTTTTACATTTAATAAATGTATAACACTATATTAATATTTTACTCCAGCGATTGAATAATATTTATTTGCCTAATTTTTGAATAACTTTTTAATCAATGTTTTCCCACATTAAATACTATAGTAATTTATAGTAAGTAATACATTGTTTTGAACCATAAAATACTAGTAATTTGTGGTAATTACAGTTGCAACAAATATAGTAATACAAACAAATTTACTGTTAAGAATTTATATACTTTTATAAATATATATATATATATATATATATATATATATATATATATATATATAAAACAGTTGCTTTATAAAGTAGTTTATCAGTTTATAACTATATTAATTTTATATTATTAACTATAGTAATTCATTTTAATGTGACACATTATTGTTTGTTTTTTATATTTTACTATAAAACGATTTTAACAAAGTATGTTTTTTTACACTGAATCCTACAATTAGACGTTCTATTATGTTTTCTTTGTGTATGTGGATATGTGAAGTTTTATAAACTAATTTCGAGAGAAGCACGTGATATGATTGAGCACGGCTGGATTCTCATCCGTAATCAGTAATAATCCAATCAGATTGATCCAAATTTACAATAAATAGATCGATTTTTCCCTACTGCTCTATCTTCATTTTGAAAGAATCCCCCCTTCCACCCCATCTCCTCCTTTTCCTCCCTTTTCTAAGAGGAGCTCTCAAGACCTACCTGATCTCGGACCCCCTTTATATGCTTATTGACCAATTATCTCCGAGCTCAGGGTTCTCTCCCGGGACAGCATGCCAAACCTGCTATTAACGCCAAGCATATCTAAGTGTGAACTCCTGAATTATTTTTATTTACATAAACTGAGTACCAAAACTGCACAGATGTTCAAATGATCATTACAATGAAATAATGACTGAAATGGGAAACCCTAAACAGTTCACAGTCTAATCTAATGAATGGCAATCGTAGCACTGACCGTCTTGCACGCCATATTTGTGAAATTCAGCAGGTGGCGATAAAGCTCCTTAGGAGTTAGTCGCCGTAAAACAAGAAAAAATAGAAGACTGATCCGTCATTAACCATATATGGTTCACCCCTGCCTAGATTGTGTGTCCTGGATTGTGTGCTGAAACGTGTGTGGGTCTGCAGGTCTGCAGCTGGATATATCTACTGTAGTCTGCCATTTAAAGTGAAAGTTGTAACGTGGCCAAGCATGGTGACCCATATTCGGAATTTGTGCTCTGCATTTTACCCATCCAAGTACACAGACACAGCAGTGAACACACACCTTATGATCACAACTCCAACTCTCTAACCATTAGGAGCCGCATGTTTTGTCATCAAGTATTCATTCATGCTAAGACTATAAAGTCTGAACATAATATAGATATATTATACACATAATCAGCAGCCCTTTCAAACGCTTCTAATGAAACTGCACTAGTTAGAAAGTAAAATGAATCCAGTTGAAGTCCCTCCACACCAATGTAGGTGGTAAATGGCTTTCAAGGAATGAGGAGTTTCTTGTAAGGAGCAGTACAGAAAAAACCTCTATTCAGCGAACTGAACAGAGCTCAGAGCCGTGAGAGAAAAGAACTATACAGCATAAACCTTGCAGAGTTTATACTCTTGTTAAGCCAATAAAACCCAGCAAGGCCAAACCCACATTAGGCGAATGCAGATATGTGAGTGTGACGGGCAGCCCACATAGGCGGTTATAACAGAACGCTCTGGTCTGTGCCTGATGGTTGTAAAACAACATTTCTGGCGTACCGAGCAATTACCACAGCAGCCATGAGAGAACGCCCATCCTGTTTCTGTATGCCAGGGAGATGCCAGTTAACACCAAACCAACCTATCCTCACCATCCCAGTGTGCCTGCCAAAAGTAGCCTCTCCCCAGGGTGTGCTGTGTCCGCTGTGTCACTAATGACGGCTGGTATTAGCCTGGTCTTTGTTGTTCTCTTAATAGGCTCATTAAAAGGCCTGTCACTGCTGAGCGGTCCCTCAGCTCTGGGTAATGACACTGCGGCACTGGATCACACACACACACCGTCATGTTTTCATCATAATAGCATTTTCACAATCTCACTGGCATTTAAGCTCAGAAAATGTCTTAAGTTTCTGTTCTGGAGATTGCATGCTAACAAGATTAGGATGGTTAGAGCAGCCCATGGAGGCTAAATCAATGACCGTGACTGGGGACTCTTCAGAATTGGAATTCACAGCTTTAAATGGACAGTTCATGGAAACATCTAAATGTGGGTCCAATCCTGTAGGACTGACTTTTTATAATGAGGAACATAAAAGATGATATTATCTTGGGAAGGAAAACTGTTTGGTTAGCAACATTGTTCAGGGTATCTTGTTTTGTGTAGAGTGAATGATGACTGAACTTTCATTTTGGGGTGAGCTGTACCATTTTAAGTGTATATCTAAGGTAAACACTTACCATTTACTCACCCTAAAATGGTTCCTGTTGAACACAAAAGATATTTTGCAGAAACAAATAATGGTAACCATTGAAATCTAGAGTATGGACAAAAATACTATAGATGTCAATAGGTTTTTGTTTCCAAAATGTTTCAAAATATCTTCTTTGTGTGTGTGGTGGTGGCTGAGTAAATGATTACATTTTCATTTTTGGGTAACCATCCCTTTAAGTTTTTGGAAAACAAGATTGGTTGAGTGTTGCCATCTTGTGGTCAGTAAAACAACTGCGGGGCTGATCAAATTAGTTTACATTTTCTGAAGAAACTGACAGGTACTTCCATATACAAAACCCACTTTGTGATGATGCATGTCATAGGCTGTTGCTGACAAGTTGCTAACATGCTTTAAATGTTGCTGGTTATAACGTATGGTATGCAGGTTATAACGTATTAAATAGACACTTCAATCAAAAAATGTAATAAGAGCTTGATGTATTGTCAGGAATAAAAGAAATTCATTTGGTTTTACCTGTATGTGTTTTTAGACCCTCAAAGCACAGTTAGCCATATGTGTAAACGTATAGCACAGGTGTCAAACTCAGTTCCTGGAGGGCCACAGCTCTGCACAGTTTAGTTCCAACCTAATTATACACACCTGATCAAACTAATTAAGTCCTTCAGACTTGTTTGAAACCTACAGGTAAGTGTGTTGAAGCAGAGTTGAAACTAAATGGTGCAGAGCTGCGGCCCTCCAGGAATTAAATGTGACACCTGTTCTATACGGTTACATGTGTATATAGGTGGCCATAGGAGAAATTGTCGTGCCCAACTGAGCCTGGTTTCTCTCAAGTTTTTTATTTCCTTCACTTTCGCCAATTGGTGAAGTTTTTTCTCGCCGCTGTCGCCTCTGGTTTGCATGGTTTGGGACTTGTGGAGCTGCGCATCGATGGAATTGCTCTTCAGTGTTTGGACTTTCAGCAGTGAAAATTAAACCACACTGAACTGAACTGAAACTGAACTTAAACTCTTGAAAACTGGACTGACACAGTCTCAATTTACTATAATCTTCTATGTGAAGCTGCTTTGACACAATCTACATTGTAAAAGCGCTATAGAAACAAAGATGAACATGAACATATATACATGGCTAACAGTGCAGAGTGTGTAACATCCATCGTTGTTACAGATAATGATTGTTGTGGTGCTGCTTTTCTACACCGCACATCAAAAATATAACAAGAGCTTGATGTATTGTCAGGAATAAAAGGTTTTCATTTGATTTCACCTGTATGTGTTTTTAGACCCTCACTGTTAGCCACAAATATAAGTAGAACAGGTGTCAAATCCAGTTCCTGGAGGGCCGCAGCTCTGCACCATTTAGTTTCAACTCTGCTTCAACACACTTACCTGTAGGTTTCAAACAAGCCTGAATGACTTAATTAGTTTGATCAGGTGTGTTTAATTAGGTTGGAACTAAACTGTGCAGAGCTGTGGCCCTCCAGGAACTTGGAGGAACCTGTGCTATACGGTTACACATAAATATATGGCTAGCAGTGCTTTGAGGGTCTAAAAACACATACAGGTGAAACCAAATGAATTTCTTTTATTCCTGACAATACATCAAGCTCTTATTACATTTTTGATGTGCCGTATAGAAAAGCAGCACCACAGCAATCATTATCTGTAACAACGATGGATGTAACACACTCATAATGCATAGGATTAGGTGTTTGTTGAAATCCTTTACATTAGTATTATGAAAAAAGTCTGACCACACTATGTTTAAGCTCTCAGTTTAGAGCTGCCAATGATAACCGATGTTGTATCTTAAGGGGAAAACAGTGTGCTGGTCAGTCTAGAAAGCAGTAAGCTTATCTTATAAATACACAAAAAAGCAGACAGAAACAGAATGGATCTGTCACAAAACACTGAATAGATTTTTTTGAAAAGCTTTTGCTTAGACTTTTGTTCCCTTTTTTTAAGGGATCTCAGTGACATTTTCTGGACACACGTGATTGGTGTTTATCATTGCGGTGCCTCTTGGCAAACAGAGAGCTGAACATTGTGTTCTTGAGTGTCTTTTTACAACAACCATCAGCCGGCCAAAGAATGTTCTTTTTTGGCGTCACCTTCACCCCTGCCTCGACAGGACTCCAGGTTTCTCTGATTTTCCATACTTTCTCATAATTTATCCTTGTAACTTTTCCCATTACTGTTTCTTCCCTTTGTACACATGAGCTTTTTACATGTTCTTAAAGTGACAGCACACCGATAAAAAGAAGTCTAAAGATGTCTGCCTCTCTATATATACACTGTTAAGGTTTTTTGTTTAATTACACAGTATTTAATATGAACTGTATATGTAATATGAACGGTATTTTACTGTTATGCAGTATGTTGTTGTATTTTAAAGTTGCATTGTGAAAATTAATGTATTTTTACAGTAAAGATATATAATACTGTAAATACATGTACATCAAGATAATTAAGATGCTGTTAATGTAAATACAGTATTTTCCTGTAATTGATTTACAGTAAGTTACTGGCGAACTGCTTTTACAGGACATTGTTTACAGTGTACTGTAAAGTGTAATGTAAAGTGATGTAAGTAATGCTTATATTATATTATATTTTATTACATTATACCATATCATATCTTATCTTATCTTATTTTATTTTATTATATTATATATTTTATTTTATTTTATCATATCATATCATATTTTGTTTTATTTTATTTTATTTTATTTTGTTTTATTTTATTTTATTTCAATTTAATTTATTATTATTTCATTTTCTTTTTGGCTTAGTCCCTTTATTAATCTGCGGTCGCCACAGCGGAATGAACAGCCTAATATTATATTATAATATATTATATCATATTTTATTATATTATATTTTATTTTATTTTATTTTATTTTATTTTATTATATTATATTATATTATATTATATTATATTATATTATATTATATTATATTATATCATAATTTATTTTATTTTATTTTATTTTATTTTTAATTCATTTTCTTTTCGGCTTAGTCCCTTTATTAATCTGGGGTCACCACAGCGGAATGAACAGCCTAATAATATATTATTTTATATCATATTTTATTTTATTTTATTTTATTTTATTTTATTTTAATTCATTTTCTTTTTGGCTTAGTCCCTTTATTAATCTGCGGTCGCCACAGCGGAATGAACAGCCTAATATTATATTATAATATATTATATCATATTTTATTATATTATATCTTATTTTATTTTATTTTATTTTATTATATTATATTATATTATATTATATTATATTATATTATATTATATTATATTATATTATATTATATCATAATTTATTTTATTTTATTTTATTTATTTTTAATTCATTTTCTTTTCGGCTTAGTCCCTTTATTAATCTGGGGTCACCACAGCGGAATGAACAGCCTAATAATATATTATTTTATATCATATTTTATTTTATTTTATTTTATTTTATTTTATTTTAATTCATTTTCTTTTCGGCTTAGTCCCTTTATTAATCTGGGGTCGCCACAGCAGAATGAGCCGCCTTTGATATATTATATTATATTATATTATATTATATTATATTATATTATATTATATTATATTATATTATATTATATTATGTTATATTATATTATATTACATTACATTATATTATGCTTTAACTTCTGTCCACTACAGAACTTCTTTCCCAAACACAGTCAATTTACATATGCAAAAACTACATTCCCCTAAACCATAAACCCCTCCCACTTCTGTCATCATCACCTCATTTGCATGTACATATTTCTGAACCGCTTCTCTACTGAATCAGCTTGTGCAGTAGTTCTCATTTAACTTCCAAACCTTCAGTCGAGTGACAAAAACATCTCTCTGACTAAACTTGTCAATGCAGATATGTCATAAACAAGAAAAGAGATTCAAAAGATTAAGAGGCCTCGTCCCCCGGAAACCCCAGACGACAGCACATTGATTCCTAAGAAAGCGGCAAAATCCCCGCAGGAGGTCTGGCACGCGGCCAGGGACACACCATCCAACCACAAACAAAACATGGGTTGATGGACACGTCATTTAGCCAATCATGCGTCTCAGTCATTTCGGTAGCGTTCATCAAAGCCCTTTCTCTTCCGTTCAGACTGTGCGTGTCACCCTAACCACAAACACACACTCACACACTCACACACATGAACTTATTGACTCC
This sequence comes from Danio kyathit, assembly GCA_903798195.1. Classification (NCBI taxonomy): domain Eukaryota; kingdom Metazoa; phylum Chordata; class Actinopteri; order Cypriniformes; family Danionidae; genus Danio; species Danio kyathit. The sequence continues at coordinate 14,673,190 of LR812522.1, forward strand.
ACACAACTTTTTTTGTTCTCTCTCACAGTTTGAGAGTCTATTCAGCTATACTTAGATTGAATAAATTTGCCTCAGACGTTTCTCCAAATACAGAAATTATGCATTCGTGCTGTAAAAGCACTGCGATACAGCATCAATGCACAAAGCAGCTTATATTATTTATATAATTATGCAATTTTCTAGATTTTGTGACACTATTTGCTCACCCAAAGTGGTTCCAAACCTTTGAAACCATGATTTTTTAAAATCTTTTAAATGATAAATATATTTTGGTAACCGGTAGCCATTGAAATCCATTTAAAAAAAATATGTTTCCAACATTTTTCTAAACATCTTCTTTTAGGTTCAATTGAAATAAGGAGCTCAAACAGGTTTGGAACAAACAGAGGAAGCGTTTGACATTTCAAAGATAGCTCATCTAATATTTTAGGAGCTTTTGAGTGCTCTTTAAAAGGTGAGCATGACATAACTTGACGTATGACATACTGTAACCATGAATGCATTGAGCATGCTGTCATTTCTCAACTCATAAGTTTGACTGAGTATAATAAAATCCCATTTTAAATAATACAAAAGTGTTAACAAAACATCTGTCACAAGGTTTTCACCACAATCACTTAGCCAGTTTGTATATGCAAAGTACCACAATTCTCATCAACAAACTCTGATTGTGTCAATATAAAAAAGACCTAATGGAAATCAGGAGCATCAGCCCATGTGAGTCCAAGAGTCGTGAACACTCCAGCCAATAGTGAGGAAAAAAACAGACTGAAATGTGTGGATGTTGTTCACTCACCTCTGTCTTTCTCCTCTCTGTCTTCCTCAATCCATCCAGTCATGTTGAACATGAAGTGCTAGAAAGAGAGAGAGCAGAACAGACAAGTGTTCATTGCTGTTTCCCCTTTTCAAATGAGCTCACGCATCACTCTCTGCGTCTTCTTATTCTCTGTTTCAGTTGCGTTGCATCTATTCTCCTGATAATGAAACTGTTAGGACACGCACACACTTGCGCACACACACTGCCGCAGGTACAGCTGTGCAATTTCTCCTGTGGTCTCCAAAGTCCAGTGTCTTGTGTAGTTCTCCTTTGAATAACTATTTTTATGACCTATTGCCCAATGATTCATGCTGGTTGCACAACCAGGCAAAGCGCACTGCAGCACACATCTGGATATAAACACACAATGGTGAGTCTGACAATGGGTCGGCAAAACTCCCACACAGTTAAAGCAGGTAAAAAACTGGCAAACTTAACCCTCGTTATTCAAACTGTGTTTGCATTTCAGATCCATTTGGACTCAAAGAATCATTTTAGTAAACAGCCTTACCCAGCAAACAATTGTGTGTTTAATAGATGTCTAATAGACATCTAAACGTAGACAGCTTGGCTAAAACAAGGCTAAACTTGGGCTGTCAGTGAAAATCTAATAGACGTCTAAGAATAGCCCAAAACTAGACTAGTCGTCAAATAGACAGATTAGACAGACTTTATATGTGTAGTTATCAGTGGTGTAAAGTAACTAATTACAAACACTCAAACTACTGTAATCGAGTAGAGTTTCTCAGGAATTGTCATTTACTAAGTCGTTTTATAAATGTGTACTTTTACTTTCCCTTGAGTACATTTTTTATTGCAGTATCGGTACTTTTACTCCACTGCTTTCCCTTAACCTGCAGTCACTACTTTATTTTTACTTGTCTATGAGGATTAGAAAAATCAGTCCTGTGATTCCTGTCCAATCAAATCGCACATAGAAGGTAAATCACATCATAATGTGACCTCAAGACATGGCCGATTTATAATTGCAGCAAACTGTTTGAAAGCATCAAAAGTGTCCAAGAAGATGTCCAAAATCTTTACACGCATTGACCAAGAGACTGTTTAGATGCATGTCACTGATGAGAAAATGACGAATGTTTACTGTATGGTGACCGAAATGGTGTTCATTTGGTCACCTTTCATTGCATTTCGTTTGGAAATGAAAATTGGGTATACATCAGAATCATCAGGCCGACCTCAATGTCCAACGTCCAACCTTAAATCAAACAAATATCAACGTCTAATGATGTTACAGCTTGATGTTATGTGGACGTTATCACTATGACGTCTATCAGATGTTGGATTTTGGTTGCCATACTTGACGAATAAATGTCAGTATTTGACATCAATATGACTTTGGTTTAAGATGTTTGCTTGACGTTGGATTTTGTCACTTTCCAACACAACCTAAAATCAACCAAATATCAACGTCATTTGACGTCGTTATTGGACATCAAAATAACATTGCCCTTAGACGCTGGCTAGACATTTAATTTTGGTCACCTGACATCACGACCTAAATCTAACCTAATATTAACGTCTTATGACGTGTTGTGCCTGCTCGGCAATAACTAAATGCACTACAGAATATTACGTTTACACACACATCCACAAATTACATGTAAATGCATCAGCTTTTTACAGCGTAATACTCATTACTCACTACTCTTGAGTACTTTTGAAAGGGCTACGTTTTACTCATACTTTGAGTAATATTTACAACAGATACTTTTACTCTACTTGCACTACATTTTTAGGCAAGTAATGCTACTTTTACGTGAGTATGATTTTTCAGTACTCTTTCCACCTCGGTAGTCATTCAGTTCTGTTTATTTGATGACTAATCTAGTTTTGGCTTATTCTTAGTCATCTATTAGATTTTCGCTGACAGCCGAAATTTAGCCTTGTTTTAGCCAAGACGACTGTGTTTAGACGTCTATTCGACATCTTTTAAAAACCAAAAAAATTCTTGCTGGGTACTTAAGTCAAATATTTCTCAACTACGGCTGAATTTGATCAGCAACTTCCTATTAATGTTTAAACATTTAAAGCTGTAAAAGTGAATTTTGTATTTGCATTTACCCCCTTTTAACTTAATAAAATTAATATTCAATTAGCAAAATTGTGGAAAGACAGACAGCTAGAATTTTTAAAACATTCATACTAGAAAAAAATATATAACTCTGAGATGATGCCAAACAGAAGCTGCAAAAGCTGTCAACAGATGTACATGTTCATGTTTATGAACAAAATACAGACCCTAAAGCAAGGGTGTAGAATTGGCATGCACGGAAGGAACATGTCCCTACCAATATCCACCAATTACTGAAATGTCCCTACCAATAATTTAATCACCTTCAAAATAAAGTAATGCTCCGTCAACTCTTAATCGACAAGTCAAGTTTAGCATAATACTATTAACCAAGTCTGTGCAATTAATCAAAATTCAGTTTCAATTTTGGCCTCCATGATTATAAAGAAAACAATAATCAGGATAAAACAGTTAAACTGCATCACACACCTCTCTAAATTCCTCTACATTCATACCTCCTCAAAGCCAGACTGCAGCAAAATCATGTAAATTGACCTTTGTAGCATGGGATAGGATGCTAATTGTATTATTAAGTGTTTATTTTATATTATTACGTACTTTATTCATGTTTCTAAAAGCACAAAACAGAATTTGTGCAGTTCAATGCATGCGCTCTAGGAATGTATGTCCCCATCAATGTCAAGAGCGGATCTACGCCCTTGCCCTAAAGTGTGTGTGATAAGAGAAAAGACTAAATATATTCTTGCAAATGTTTTCTTTAGTAGCATAACTTCTTTTTTTTGACACTGTGTACATTGTGTATAATTCCAATTGTATCTGAACACGCCACATGTAATGTTTCAAATCTTAAAAACACTTTTACAGCGCTTAAGCTGTGCTAAGTTTCATTCTATGTATCTGTTCAGGGTTAAAACATGAATCTGAATGGATTATAAGAACAGGAGTGATCTAGTCTATATTTTGAGATTTGTATGTGAGTCCCTTGAGAGAATCAGATGTGATGACACAAGAAGTGTTTAGAAAGTAATTTGATTCTCATTCATATGACATTGAATTGCATCAGCCCAACTCAAATTGGCCAATGTTTAAGCAACAACAACAACAGCAGCAGCAGCCTCGGTGAGAAAACAACATTTAAGAAGGGCAGGACATTGCATTGAAACTTAAAGGGATAGTTCACTCCCTAAAAAAAAATGAAAATTCTGTCATTAATTACTCATGTCATTCTAAGGTCTTCATTCATTTTCAGAACACTAATTATAATATCTTTAAAAACATATTTTTAATGAGATCTGAGAGTTCTCTGACCATTTGAGACACAGCAAGGGTCATGAAACTCACCCAGAGATACCAAGAACATCACCAAATAAATAAAAAATGTGTTAGTGGTTCAATCAGAATTTGCTCACACTTTATTTTGATGGTCCATTTGTTGAATTTAAGTTTCATTGCATCTATATGCCATTAGTTTATAAGTAGACTGTTAGGTTGGGGTTAGTGTTAATGTAACTTGATATGTACTATTATGCACAAATAGAGTATTGTAAAGCATCCTATTAAAATATGAATTTAAAAGAGAGATTTCTGAGGGCTGTACTTATATATGCTGAGCACTGTATATACTAATGACATATAAAATAGGATAAATACAAGAGGAAATTATAATTGAGCCTATTCAAATTAATAGCCTAATATGCAGACATTGAATAAACTAATCAAATCCCAACTTTTCTATGAATTAAATTTTTCTCTCATTTGATTGATTAATATTAAATGACTGTATTACTCTAAGTTTAAATGCAGAGATTTATACTAGCAAACATTAGTTTAGGAGGTAACACTTTATTTTGATGGTTCATTTGAGTGTTAGTAGACTGTCTGCTTAATATTTGCTGATACTGCTCCTTCAGCAGACATTTAACTGACTATAAGAAACTTTGCAAGTACAAGTCAACTTACATTAACCCTAACCCCAACCTAACAGTCTACTTATAATCTAATGAGAATTAATTGGCATGTAGATGCAATGTAACTTAAATTCAACAAACAGACCATCAAAATAAAGTGTGACTGTTTAGAAATATATTATGTTTTTTATAATTTGAAGTCACTTCTTTTTATCAACTACACTCTTAACGTGTGGGTTCTTTGATTATTCCAACCTTTAAGATCCACATAAATCTTTAGAATCTTTAACATTTCACAAAAGTTCATTCATTCATTCATTCATTCATTCATTCATTTTCCTTCAGCTTAGTCCCTTTTTTCATCAGTGGTCGCCACAGGGGAATGAACCACCAACTTATCCAACATATGTTTTATACAGCGAATGCCCTTCCAGCTGCAACCCAGTGCTGGGAAACATCCATACACACTCATTCCCTCACATACGTCCAATTTACTTTATTCAATTGACCTATAGCGCTTGTCTTTGGACTGTGGGGGAAACCAACGCCAACACAGGGAGAACATGCAAACTCCACACAGAAATGCCAACTGACCCAGCTGAGACTCGAACCAGTGACCGTCTTGCTCTGAGGCGACAGTGCTAACCACTGAGCCACCATGTCGCCCCCATTTCACAATGGTTTTTTTAGATTATTCAAATGTTCTTCACGCTAGAAATGGTTCTTTTCACTGAAAGTTTTTTGTGTGTGTGAAACTTTCCTCACTGCTCTATACAACTCTATACTGTCACCTTTATTTTTAACACTTCAAATATGAACTATCGCTTTTCACATTACTTGAGCTATGACTGATTTTATAAAAACCCTGAACATTCCTCACAGCCCAGATTAATCAACATCGACCAGTGAAACTGCATAATAATTCTGAATTGGGGACATTTCTTTTCACAGCCATGCAAGGTCTTTTTTTTGTGCACCTTTGAATATGTATTTATTTCATTCCTTTCAATCTACCATAGTTTCTAAATCATAAGTGCATATTGTGTTAGCCAATGCCAGGGCGGTTGCCATGTGGTTTCTAAGGCGTTCAAAACTGATTCTGTGGTGGTGTTTTGTGGCAGTTGAGTGGTTCGTGAGGACATTGCAAGGTGGTGGTTTTTGGTTAAGAAAACACTGGATTATATACTGTTTTGGTCTATGAGTTATAGATATTGTTAAAATAAGTCTGTGGAACTTTTTCCACCAGTTTCGTATTTTCCCAGGGAATTATATAGGTCTGCTCACTAAGCAATCTGTCTGTATAAGACTATTTGGACCTGAAAAATGTGGATGTCTTAAGTCTTCTGAGGTTAAAACATTGGTAGTGTGTATAAATAATTATAAATGTGTCTAAAAACATGGCACTTTTTATTTCATGTAAATGATTTTTGACATTAGTAGTTTACTGAATAATTTTTCCCAAAATTCCATCCCAAAACATGAAAAATGAGTGGGAAAAAAGGCTAAATCTATATTTAACTAATAGTATTTTTGACATTAATACAACACTACACAAGTAGAGATCAAAATGACCCAACCACAAAATGTGTAACTTCTTAAAAATGTAAAAATATTTATATCTCTTACAATTTAATTAGGGAAATAAATAAATAAAAAAAATACCTTGAGCCATTTGTCAAAGTTCTCTTACTTAAAAATCAGCAGTTTAAAATGGACCTAAAGCGTTATAAAATGTAATGATTAATGAACTAATGATTTGAGGTGTCATTCATGTGCATAGGGTAACCAAACTCTAAATATGAGCCTTAGAAACCCAAGCAAATTGGCAAAAACCTATCCACAGTCACACCCTGAGAGGACACATTATAATACGACCGAAAGTCGTCACAAAGCCACATTCGTTTAACGGTTGTCTTGGTTTAAATCTGATGACTGGACAGTTTCTGATTGAGTCGTTTTGCAACCTAACCAAATCTAAAACGGTTTGTCAGTTAACGGCAATCTACATTTATTCGATCGTGTCAGTGTGTGCTTGAAATGAGAGGAGGATTTGTCTCCATAACCTTTTATGGTGCATCGTATCTTACTGTGGCAAAGCGCATATACTGTATACACAGCAACAATGGGCTCTGATTAATAAATTATACCGACAGATCTTCACACATCTCTGAGATTGCTAACAGAACGAAAAGAAGTATCTACTTAGATCATAGAAAATAAGAACAGACCTCCTCGATCAAACTAGAAACGGCGATAATCTATGAAAGATTAACGAGCTTTCTTGTACAGTGTGTTTAGAGGCTGGGTTAATGATTGTAATCGAATCTAGCTGTAGGAAATCCCCCAGCCAAATAAAAAAAATCACCATACTTCCTCATTTGATTTAAGAATTGCAAACTTTTTTTTGTAGTTCTAGTTTCTTTAATGTCGCTTAAATAGGCAAATAAGACTATTATTTTTTTTTTAATATGCACTAATTTGCTTACATTTGTTGAAAAAAAATCTGAAGAGTGGATGAAGTCTTATGTAAATATTTCTTTTTGACATTTTAGACACTTTAGAGGGGATTTTGAGAATCTTTTTGTCACTCTATAACTGATAAAATAGTGTAAACATCCAGAAAAAAAATTATTGTCACTATTTTTTGTAGAATAAATTATAGTATACAGAATATTCAGGCATATTATGCATCAACATATCCCTCAGTAAAATCCTTCAGCACATCTTTTTAGTCTTTTGGCTGCTCCTATAGGGGTCTTCACAGCAGATCATTCGTCTCAATACCACTCTGCTCTCTACATCTGCCTCTATCAAACCAACAATCATGTCTTCTCTCACCACATTCAAAAACCTCCTCCTTACCCTTCCTCTTTTCCTCCTGCCTGGTGGCTCCACCCTATTCTTCTACCTACAGTATCCACCTCAAGTCCTTCCTTGTCTCCGATACACTTATGCAAATATGTCTGATGATCTAATAACTCATATCATTTGCAAATAATTGAGAAATCTTTGGCTGCATCCGAAATCGCATACTTCCATTCTATATAGTACGCTAAAAACAGTATGCAAGCTGAGTAGAATGTTCGAATTCATAGGATTCGAAAATACCTGGATGACTTACTACTTTTGGCGAGATTCTGAAGTGCGCATCCCACGCACACTGTGCTATCCCATGATGCCCCGCGAGAGATTTCGTGAATGGGAGTGAAGCGACGCAACTCGTGGGTAGGTTACGTGATGATGAAAAAATGGCGGATGTAATAAGTCCGAGATCCATTCATATTGCTCACATTCATATAGAACATAACGGTCGAGTAGTATATACAAATTCAAATCCAGTACCTGTGTAGTAGGTGATTTTGGATGCAGTCTTTGTGTGTTCCTCCTTCAATACTTTACTTGCTACATCACTTCAGTTTTTGATCTCGCACTCTTATTTATTAAAAAACCACAGTGAGCTTTTCTATATGCTACGATAATTCTACATGCTGAATCGGGCTAACAAGCTCCAATGTTAACACGACGATTGGCAACATGTGTAGCACACCAAACCAACTAGCCAGACTGACACTAACTTGGCTTGGTGTGTCCCTGCCTTCCTATGCACTGTCTTTTCTAATAAACCCATATTTAATCCTGTCCGTCCTCACCTCTCCCAATGGAATTTTGAGCAACTTCAGGTCTGTCACCTCCAGCTCTGCCTATTTTTGCCAATGCCACTGTTTCTAAACCAGGGATAGACAAACTCTGTCCTGGATGTGGATTAGTTGCAACACTAATCAAACACACCTGAACATGCTAATTAGTGTCTTCAGGATCACTAGAAATCTGTAGGCAGGTGTGTTTGTTTAGTGTTGGAGCTAAACACAGCAGGACACCAGCCCTCATGAACCAAGTTTGTCCATTCCTTCTCTAAACCATACAGCATAGCAGGTCTTATACTCTTTTTCCTTTCAACTCTTGAAGATACCCATTAATTACAAATCACTTCTGTCACTCTTCTCCACCCATTCCACCCTACATGCTCTCTTTTCTTAACTTCTCTAACACACACTCCATTATCTATGATCATACAGGTACTTGAACTCATTCACCTTCACCAGCTCTGCTCCCTGTAAATGCACCAATGCTCTCCCTCTTCTTCATGCACATTTAGTCTGCCTTACTCCTACTTTCATTCCCCTTTACACCAGCGTGTATCTTTTCCACCTCTCTAGGCTCATTGCAACCCACTTTCTACTCTTCCCACTAATCACAATATCACCCGCAAACATCATAATCAGTAGTGACTCCTGTCTGACCTCTGTAAACCTGTCCATCGCATCTGCAAACAGGAATAAGATCTCCTCAGAGATAAGATAAGATGTCCTTATAACTTGTACCACAGCACTCTTACATCTCTACCACCCCTGACTTCCTCTTTCAGCACCCTGCTGTGTGCTTCCTCTAGATTAGATATCCTCAACCCTGATCCTGCACTCTCAGATCCTGCCACTGTGGCAGTACTTTTCAAAAGCTACACATTAGTATATAAAGGATTTATATTGGTACCTCAATAGTACATTTTATTACCCAAAATTTGAAGAGGTACATTTTTGTACTTTTTAGGTATTAATATGTATCATTGAGTGTCCAATATGGATTGTTTAGGTCAGGAGTGCTCAACCCTGTTACTGGAGATCTACACTCTCAGAAATAAAGGTACAGGAGCTGTCACTGAGGCAGTACCTTTTCAAAAGGTACATATTTGTAACTGAAGGGTCCACAATGGTACCTCAATGGTACTTTATAGGTACATTTGGGCACGAATATGCACCTTTGAGGTACCACTGTGGACTCTTTGGCTACAAATTTGTATCTTTTGAAAAGGTACTGCCCCAGTGACAGCTCATGTACCTTTATAGACCATTTCAATGTGGTCATGTCATTGGCCCATGAACATTTCCTGCTGGTTATGAAACTATTTCATAACTGTAACAAGAGGCAATTCAACCATAACTTCATGTTAAAACAGCTGTCATAACATTATTTATCAATATGTGCCTCTTTTTGGATTTTCGGAAGCTATAGAAATTAAAAATGTAAAACAGGAAATGCGTTGGGACCGTTGTTTTTGTTTACATCCCTTAAAATGGTCTATTTCAGAGAGTGTACCTTCCTGCAGATTTTAGCTCCAACCTTAAACAAACACACCTGAACCAATTAATTTTGACCTGAACAGCACTTGATAATTACAGACAGGTGTGTTTTAAATGGGTTGCAATTGAAATCTGCAGGAAGGTAGATCTCCAACAACAGGGTTGGCCACTCAAGATTTAGGTACAAACGTGTACATTTTGGAAAGTACTGCCCCAGTTCACAGCTCTTGTAACCTTATTTAAGCTCCAACTCTCAAACACAACTGAACCAATTAATTAGGACCCAAAGCAGCACTTGAAAATTACAGACAGGTGAGTTTGATCAGGGTTAAGGCAGAAAACTGCATTAAGTCAGTTAAGTGTCAAGGAACAGTGCTGGTGACCAATTTGTTCTACCAACACACAATGCCTCTTCTCTACACTTCTCCATCAGCATTCTCAAAGCAAATATTGCATCCATAGTGTCTTCAAGACAAGACTGATCAGCGTATTACCCCTGTACTGCAGATCTGCAAAAATCAAACATTAGCTACCAATTCTTACATTACACTTGAGATATGACTGTCTTTGTAAAAACCCTAAACATTTCTCACAGTCCAGATGAATCAACAATAACTAGTGAAACTACAATCTGAATAGGAATAGGTGACATTTCTATTCACAACCATGCTTTGTCAGATCAATCAAGGACTGTTTTGACTGATCTCCCTTATTCTTAAAAACCGGTACCAGTACACTGCTTCCATTTGCGACCTTTATTGCCTTTACTTTGAGCACATAGTTCCCAGCTTGGTCCTTCGTTCTAGCCAAATGGTACAAATATTTTTTTCCTTCCTTTGCGTCTAACTTCTTATACAGCACCACATATGCCTTTTCCTTTGCTTTTGCCACATCTCTCTTCTCCTGTTGCGGCATCTCCTTCTACTACTGCCTACTTTATCATCTCTCTGTTGGTGCCAATACTGTTTCAACAAACTCTTTCTCTTTATTCTTTCCTGCACTTCCTCATTCCTCAGGTCTTTCTTTTTCCAAATGTCACACCAAGTTCCTCCCTAGCTGTTTTCCTTATTACTTTTGCAGTAGTTGCTCGATCATCCAGCACATCTTCATCACCACCACCTAGACCATGTCTAACCTCTTCCACTGAATCTCAAACACAGCTTTCACCCTTCAGGTTCCACGATCTTCCTTTTTTCAGTCCTCACTCTCCTTCTCCAATGTCATCCTACAGACCACCATCAGATGCACCATCAGTAGCTAAACAATCCCCTGCCGACACCATACAGGCTCCAATCACCTTCAGGTTTCATCCCCTGCATGAAATGTAGTAATATCCCTCTTCCTCCGTAAAATATGTATTCACCACTGCCATTTTCATCCTTATGGGAAAGTCTACCCCCATTGTCATTTACACATTCTTCACCTTAAAGTCAGTGCAATCAAAATGCACAGTGTTTGTTTTGCTAGCATTTATTGTTAGTATATGTTCAGTGCAAGTTAATCCACTGAGAAAAGATTTTGTGTGTAATTCCAGTATTTAAAGTGCCCACATTAACCTCAATTCTCATACCCTTCTCTATTCCCTGCTGCCTCTGTAGATGTCTACCCTCTTTACTTCTCCTCCTTTAGTCAGCAGAAGCCCAATTTCCATCATCACCCTGTTGGCTAACTATACCTGTGGTAGGGATCTGCACTAAGAGTGAATGGCTTGTGCATCCCTAATGGCTGGTTTAAAAGCCTTCAGCATTTCTGTAGATGTGAAAAGACTTGTAAAGTTTGGTCTATGTAAGTGCTGCTGAGGTGGAGATTTATGGCTCAGTGAAGGAGAAAAATGTCTTTAAAGGAACACTCCAATTTTTGGAAAATAGGCTCATTTTATATAGTCACCCCGAGTTAAAAAGTTATGGTGAAGCATTTTGAAATGAATTCAGCTGATCTCTGGGTCCAGCAGAAGCACTTTTAGCTTAACATAAATCAGTCATATGGATTACACTGTTAGCATCTTGCTCAAAAAAAGAAAAAGATAAATTTGATAATTTTCAAATTTAACCATTGACACTTCTGTAGTTACATTGTGTACTAAGACCGATGAAAATTAAAAAGGCCGATATTTTCTAGGAACCAGTGCTTAATTTGAGCTGGACCTTGCCGGATCCTGTTCCGATAAATGTCAGATATTTGTGTTTTGCGTTCCGGTATTTATTTGAATTGATCCGGCATAAACTTTTGCATGGTGAATACCTGCATGTGTGTGTGTGTGTGTGTGTGTGAGAGAGAGAGAATGTAAATGAGTCCCAGTGAAAAACAGTGAGCAAAGCTGTGTTGATTGTGTGCGTGTGCACACACAAAAGTAGTCACTTTCACCAATCAGCGTTCTTACGGTTACAATCACTCTCATTGGTTGGTGATTATTGTTTTGTGCGCAGTGAGCAGCGAAAATAAATAATGTATAATATAATATTATATATGTATATATATATATATATAATATAATATATATATATATATATATATATATATATATATATATATATATATATATATATATATATATATATATATATATATATATATATATTTTTTTTTTTTTTTTTTTTTTTTTTTTTTTTTTTTTTATTAATAAATTTATTTTTTAAACCACGAGTTAATCTGATAATGAGCTTGATCAAGAGTAGATGAAACTGTGCTTTTGGATCAGGATAGCGGGAGACAGAAGCAAAAGCAGTCTCAAATCAGCCAGAAAACATGACGGAAGAGGTAACTGCGGGCGCTTCTTGAAGATTAGACAGAGTGAGTCATTTTCGCTTGGCACATAGTACTGAAGTGAACAATGTCAGTGGTGTTAGTAAACTGAATAGTGATGTTTCATACCATTTATGTTTGTAGCTACATGTTTGTTTGGTTTTTTTATCCATGGTTGACCTATAACATTATATGGCACAACATAATTAAAGACCAGAAATGTTCAGAAATGTTATGCTTTTTTTCGCTATAACCACTTAATTACGTTATGTTCTGGTAAAACGGAAATTGTGTGCCGGATGTCGGTCACGATAACTTTTATTTCCTGGGTTTGTTCTGGAAATTATTCATTTACAAATTAAGCCCTGCTTGGAACTATACTCTCATTCCAGAGTAATAATTAAGGAACTTTGCTGTTGTACCATTTAGAATATCTGCATCTCTATTTTTTAAGTCTAAAACAATGCTTTACTGCTAATGTTCAAAGCCAAAAAACTATGAAACAGTGCTGCATAATATCATAGTACCACAGTACAGCAGCGTAATCAAGTTCCTTGATTATTATGATATTGACATTATTATGAATTGGCAGGTGAATAAAAAAGCACTTTCTGTTTTTATTCCAAGGACAGTGGTTAGTTGAACAATTAGTTCAAGAATAGTGGAAGATTTACTGTACTGCAAATATACTGTGGAAAATGGGTGTTGACCGCTTGTGAGTCACATTATTCGGTCAGTTCCCACATCCGCTGTCACGACTCATTTTCATACGCAGCTAATGCTCAGCAGTCTCTGGAGAAACAGACGCATCACTCGTTTCAGAAGCCAGAGGGCATTGTGATGAAAAGCAGCTGAACAAATTATAGTAGCCATTGCGAAACCAGCTAACAGACGTGTCATTGCCGATATTTGCGCATTATACATGAAACAAAACACGTTCTGATCTCTGTGGAAAAGCCAGCTCATCTGTGGTCTAGCTTTACAGAAAACCAACATGCATGCTTTTTCAGTTGTGTGAAGCTCAGCTGTATACAATATTTGCATCTTTTTTTTCCAGAAATAAGCTTTTTTTTAGGACTTTGCATTTCGTACAAATTCGTACAAGCAGAGGAAGTGATGAAATGTGGCTTCTTACTTAACGTGGCGAGAAGACATCTTAGTGGTTTGATCTGTTTAGATCAAGTAGATCATTTTGTTTTGACACGAAGGTCCCCAGCATGTCATTTACTTTCTTTTTTGTAGCGAATTAAATATTTACAATCGTTTTTGAGATGTTTAGCACTTTATAGTATTAAGTGCAGTGGTAGTTTAAAAATATTTACATACTATGAAAATATTACGTATATTGTGAATATATACAGTAGTCAACATTTGATGTGGATCAGAAAAGTTAATTAAAGCTGTTCTAAGACAAGAATCTGCTGTTGTTTTTTGATTGCAGCTGATGAAAGAGTTGGTTTTGATCTGCTTCAAAGTAAACATATTATTAGCCCCTTTAAGCTATATATATATTTTTTTTATTATTATGCTTATTATTATTATTTTCCTCACATTTTAGTAATTTATGTGCTTGTGTCATTTACATTTACAATGTTTTCATCTTAACAATTGTACAAGAAAAGCATTTTTAACCTCCACAATGCATTCAAAATCATTATATAAACGTATATATAACTTATATAAACTTATATATATTTACCAACTGACTGACATACAGGATAATTCTACAAAAAGTATTAATTTACTATTTACATTTAATTTAATATTTACTAATACTATACTAATTACTAATTTACTAGTTGCTCACTAACAGAGCTTGACCATACATACAGAACAATAGTCAAATATCACCATAGCATGTAACTTTTCAAAATGGATATCGCTTTAAATATAATTGGAAAAAATCTGGAAATAAATACACAGTGGATATATTATAGATCTTAAAGCATATAAACACTGTAAATGTATTATGTAATTATGTAATAAGTATTACCTTACTGCAGTGGTTCTCAAGTCTGGAGCCCCTGAACACTGCACATTGTGCAAGTCTCCTTAGTCAAACACACCTGATTCAACTCATCAGCTCGTTAGCACTCCAGGACCTGAAAGGGTTGTGTGAGACAAAGGAGATGAATGCAAAATGTGCAGTCCAGGGGGGCTTCAGGAACATGGTTGAGAAACACTGCCTTACTGTAATACTTTTTCTGTCTGTTCCTGCTCAAAGCTGGCTCAAAACTTGTTATAAAGGTTACTTACACAATATATTATATAAAACAATTAAATATAAGATATGGCCTTCTTAAGTACCTTAAATACATACTCCAAAAATGATATGTTACCTGTTTGTTAAAGGTGCTGTATGTAAGTTTTTGATTCTTCTAAAGCATAAAAATACCATAATATGTTTGCAGATATTTAAGAAACATCCCAAGTGAACATACTTGTTTAACTGACAAACAATGCTGAAGTCAGATATTCTGCTTTGAAAATGGTTTTTCCGTGCCGGAACGCTTTCTTTGTTTAGGTAAAGTTAACCTGCAGAATGCCAGTTTAGCCAATTATAATTCAGCACTCCGGGTTGCCTTGTTGGAAAACAGAGTATTTCATTCATTCATTCAGAAAGGCTCTGAAAGCATGCGCCCGTGACCGAAATGGACAGTATCAGACGTCGAAATGAGACAGATTCAGTTCCACATGAGGTTATTAATTAGCAAATGATATAAATATTACGAACGTAAACATTAGGTGAGCAGATTACATTGTAATCTCGTGTCCTAACAACACGCAAACAGCAGTTTGACTCTTTGCACCAGACGAAACACGGCAGAAATGTAAATACAGCCTTTCAGAAGCACAGAATAAGCACTCACTCACGAAACGGTAAGGTTTAGAATCCATTCAAACTCACATTGTTAGCATTTAGCACTGAATAAAACACACGAGGCTTACCTGAGGTGCACTGTCATAGGTTTCACATGTTGAGCTGTGAGAAATAGAAACCGTTTCTAATATCTCAATTCGAGGTGTTGGTTAGAACTAAAACTCCTTTTAATATGGAACATAATTCCTTCTACCGCGTGTCGTTGATTTTATTTAGAACACGGTTTAAATCACTCGCTCCTGTGTTTAAATCACTCGCTCCTGTACTCAATCTCTGGCATCCCACGCGTGTTTTTATTTTGATCTAGGAGTGCAATACCCAGTTCAACCACTGGGTGTCAAACTTACATACTGCACCTTTAAGTGTAACGTCACGCAAAGTGGATTCCGGGTCCAAGCGCTATATCAAATTGTATGGGGAGACTGAACAAATGGTAATAATAATACAAAGCCATGTAATACTTTCGAAAATTTTGATCGCTATATATATATATATATATATATATATATATATATATATATATATATATATATATATATATATATATATATATATATATATATATATATATATATATATACAGGGCTTGACATTAACTTTTTTTGATCACCAGCCACTGTGGCTAGTAGTTTTCCACCGTTACTAGCCACTCGCCATTTTCACTAGCCACAATTTTGTTGTTGGGAAAATATATTTTATATGCAGAAATTTTACTTTGGCATGCGAAAATGACTTCATTTTGTGATTTTTCCACTTGCTTCCTCGTTCATTTAACTGTTTTTTGTTTATGAGCTTACTCAATGATCAAAAGTGTCGCATTGCAATTAGTTTTCGTTCACAGACCTTTTCAGGGCTCAACACAATAAGGATTTACCGTTTTTTTCTCTGGCCACACCAAACTAATTATTTCCTTTCCACAAATTTTAAATAATGTGTCAAAACAAGCAAAATACTGCTGTATACATGCACTTTTTATTCAACAAAACAGCTGACATTTAAAAAATATATATTCTCACGCATCTAAAACTATGGCGGACTGGCCATAGGGAGCACCGAGACATTTCCCGGTGGCCCGACGGTCAATCTGGCCTGCTGCGCTCCCCCCGCCCGCTCTTCACTTTCTATATCGCATCGGATGTGGCCTGCCACCGGGACTCTGGCCTGCCGCGCATCCCTGCGCTCCCCTCCACGCCCCTTCCCCGCTCTTCACTTTCTAGATCGCATCAGATGTGGCCTGACTGACAGTTACTTTTGCCCGGTTGAAAATGCTTTACCAGTCCGCCCCTATATATATATATATATATATATATATATATATATATATATATATATATATATATACATTACTAATATCCAATGGCCAGAAAGTGATTAACTTTGGTAACACTTTATTTTGATGGTCCATTTGAGTATTAGTAGACTGTCTGCTTAATATCTGTTGACACTGACATTTAACAGTCCTTCAACAGACATTTAACTGACTATAAGAAACTTTGCAATTACATGTCAACTTACACTAACCCCAACCCTAACCCCAACCTAACAGTCTACTTATAATCTAATGATAATTAGTTGCAATGTAACTTAAAATCAACAAACGGACCGTCAAAATAAAGTGTGACCTTAACTTTTTTATAAATGTCTGTGATGCAGTAAGTTCAGAGGCTGTAGTGTACACCATGATTTTATATCAAATTCACTTTAATAATGTGCGATATGACTAAAAAGTGGTCATAAACGAGTATTTTCTCAATTCAAATGAGTAGTGGCTTTGGACCCGAAAACAGTATGCCACGACTTAACAAGTGGATGTTAACCCAAGGTTGAGTAAAATATGAACAAACCCAAAGATTATGGGGAAAAAATGTAATTTAGAAAATTAACCCAATGGGTTTACCAATATTTTACTCAAATATAGGTTAAACAACCCAAAATTTTAGACAGTAGATCAAATGAAGAGGTAGCTATTTTATGTTAGTGTTTTAACATGCAGTAATGTACTTTAACTACTTTAGATCATAAGTATCCTCTAAGCGAACATCACACAGTGTTGTATTCTGATCTATTTATGTCCTTGGATTCAGAAAACATTTGTTCCTATGGCAATACTAATGCCAAATGAATCCGCGTACCAGAAACTGTGACACACGTTCTGACATGATGCACTCGAAGCACCTTCTTCAATGTTCAGATATATCTGCATCCCTATTCCCTCTTCTGTAAGTCTGAGACGATGCTTTCCTGCCAATGCTCAAAGCCCAATACTGTAAGTACGCATACTAAAAGAATTCTTCTTGTTCTTGTCATCTGCTTCCTTTCATCCCCGTCTCCATTTCTATAACCAATTATGATTGCTTAGTGACTGCAAGAATATACAGTACAATACAGGAGGTCTATTTAAAAAGACCCACGCATGCCTTCTCAGACACTGACCTCGAGATTGCTATGGAGATGCTACACTATGGAGACAAACTCAAATGACCCCATCGCTCCTCCGTCAGCCAATCGCTCGATTTCAGCCAATCACAGCTCTTGAAGCAAAGATGATCAGAGCGGTGCCATGCAAATATAATCTTGTTAGAAAATCAGTGACAACAAGCTTGGCAAATCACAAAACGGCATTCAAATCCAAGCCTGAAGACACACTCTTGTCAGTCTGATGAAATATGAAAGAGTACCAAGCAATTTGCATTAGTCACCATGACTAAGGACTTTCACAGTGACATAGTTATTTTACATCAGTAACCCAGTGGAACAAGCCAGCCTTGTCAAGGAAGTAGGAAATAAATGAGGGTATCCGACGTCAGACTGATTATCAGGATAGTGTATACGGTACGTTTAAGCATTTTATTGGCAGGAAATTCAACTGAGTCATTGTGATAAAGACGCGATTGTATAAACCAGCACCTTGCCAGGGCAGAGAGGTTGAGAATGATTATTGCAGCCACATGAAACAATATTTAGTTCCTTACACACCCACATGCTTGTTTATTGGTAATGAATACAATCGAATCCTGTTTCTTGGATGAAAATCCTTAACATAAATATAAAATGGTTGAAAACCGATGCTGGATGATGATGAGTAACCATTGAATATGTTAAGGCATATCTACAGTTTATCACCTAGCATTGTCTACCATATTTTTGGTCCACCTTTCTTCCTGTACTAACAGAATAGAAAATGCGCACTGATATAATGTGTACTTTAAATGTTCTCTGAATCGCTTTAAGTCTTTGGATGATCATTCGGGATAAGATATTGTTATTTAAACATTTAAAAACACACTTTGACCTGTACTTATTCAAATATATAAGAGAATAAACTGATTTTATTTTTTATTATATTTAAATGATTAAATGCGCGGTGGCGCAGTAGGTAGTGCTGTCGCCTCACAGCAAGAAGGTCGCTAGGTCGCAGGCTCGAGCCTCGGCTGGGTCAGTTGGCATTTCTGTGTGGAGTTTGCATGTTCTCCCTGCGTTCGCGTGGGTTTCCTCCGGGTGCTCCGGTTTCCCTTTACAGTCCAAAGACGTGGTACAGGTGAATTGGGTAGGCTAAATTGTCCGTAGTGTATGAGTGTGCATGAGTGTGTGTGAATGTTTCCCAGAGATGGGTTGCGGCTGGAAGGGCATCCGCTGCGTAAAACACATGCTGGATAAGTTGGTGGTTCATTCCGCTGTGGCGACCCCAGATTAATAAAGGGACTAAGCCGAAAAGAAAATGAATGAATGAATGTTTAAATGCTACTGACAAATGGTAAAACCTATGCTTAAAAGGGAGTGACAAAGTATAAAATCATTTTATTTGTTTATTTGTGGTGTTAGTGAGACAACCGGTGGTCTGTGTGGGTCCTAATGCCCCAGTATATTGATGGGGACTCTATACTGCTCAGTGAGCGCCGTCTTGAAAGAGACGTTAAACCGAGGTCCTGACTCTCTGTTGTCATTAAAAATCCCAGGATGTTCTTCGAAAAAGGGAGGAATTATTATTGTTATTATTGTTATTTATTTATTTTCCTTCGGCTTAGTTTGTTTATTCATTGGGGGTTGCCACAACGGAATGAACCACCATCTTATCCAGCATATGTTTTACACAGCGGATGCCCTTCCAGCAGTAACCCAGTACAGGAAAACTGAAAAAAAAAAAGAAATTCAATACACACTCATTCACACACAAACACTACGGTCAATTTTGTTTGTGACAGTATAAAACATTTGATCTGTTTGTGTATTCATTTTTAATAGATAAGACAATTAAAATTCAGATTTTATGCATTAATAGCAACATTTCTCATTTTGATTATGTTAATGGCCAGGGATTAGCAGTATTTATGATACATGTATTTCAAATACGCATTTCAAATACAAAATAGTATTTTGTAATTTGTATTTAATAGGGTTGATGAAAATGGCTTAATACTTTGTATCAAAATACTTCAGTGTCTTGTATTTTTGTATTTTGAAAATACTGTAAAATACTTTGTCTACTAAGTCTGCATGATGACATCATAAAAATGTGGCCTCTGATGGAGCTTTCTCAGTTATTTGCCAAGGCTTGACATAGAACAGAAAATTGATTCATATTAAAGAAGGTAAGGAGTAGCGTACATGCTCTCTTCAGCCCAGTGGAAGCGTGGTCACTCTGTGCACATGTGCTCCAATAGAAAGAAAGGACATGTTCCCAAATGCATTGTAAATAATACTGCATTAAGAAGGAAGTTGTACACAAACATGTTGCTTGTTTGAGTTTCACTAAAGAAGATATTTTGATGGTAGATATATATCCAGCATTCTTCAAATGTAATTTTTTTGTGTGTGTGTTCAACAGAAGAACATGATAGAGTATGAATAAATGATGAGGTTATTTTCATTTTTGGTTGAACCATCGCTGATCACGGTGGAAATGTAGTTTTTAATTGAAGTATGATAGTTGCGATTAACATGGATGGGCAAAGATACATTAAAATGTATTTTAAAATAAAATACCAAATACCTCTTGTATAACTACGAACTACAGCAGCCACAAATGTACCAAATTGCTGTATTTTTGTATTTTAAAAATACTACAAAATACTTTTACAAGTTAGCATGAACCTTCTTCGCAAAACTCCTCCTAATTTCCTGCTTATGGAAGGAAATTATGCATCACAGCGTGGTGATACCTACGATTATTCACTGGCTGTTTAAATTGCCAGTAGTATAGTTAATGAAGAGGAAATATGTCTGCCTAAAGATGTCAAAGTGGGACAATTTATGAAACAAAAATATTTAATAATACAGTCTAATAATAATAGTCTACAGACTAGTCAAAAACACTTGACTCAGGTTATACGGCATCAGCAGGATATATATGATGAGTTTATTAGCAAAAAATGATAACTCCATTTTTAGTCATTTTGAGATGGCATGTTTTTATGTTGCACATTGAAGAAATTATATAGAAATTACATACAGTTGAAGTCAGAATTATTAGCCCCCCTTTGAATTTCTTTTTCTTTTTTTAAATATTTCCCAAATGATGTTTAACAGAGCAAGGACATTTTCACAGTATGTCTGATAATATTTTTTTTTCTGGAGAAAGTCTTTTGTATTATTTTGGCTAGAATAAAAGCAGTTTTTGTTTTTTTTAAACCATTTTAAGGTCAATATTATTAGCCCCTTTAAACTATATTTTTTTCGATAGTCTACAGAACAAACCATCGTTTGTTAACGACCACCTAGTTAACCTTATTAACCTAGTTAAGCCTTTAAATGTCCCTTTAAGCTGTATAGAAATGACTTAAAAAATATCTAATAAAATATTATTTACTGTCATCATGGCAAATATAAAATAAATCAGTTATTAGAAATGAGTTATTAAAACTATTATGTTTAGAAATGTGTTAGAAAATCTTCTCTCCGTTAAACAGAAATTGGGGGAAAAAATAAACAGGGGGGCTAATAATTCAGGGGGGCTAATTCTAACTTCACTGTATGTAAATTACTAAAGTTTTTGGTTTTTAGAAATCATGTATTACATCGAGTAGGCCTATTGAAGAGTTACATTTCATAAAACTATATAGATTTAAGGAAAATTCTGTGAAACAAAAAATTAACACCTCAATTTACCTTTTTAAAATATAAGAATGTTAAGAGGTTGAATAATCATTGTACAGAGATTGTCAATTTTACTGGCCACACAATGGGTGGAAACATAATCAACAGATATATATATTCTAACTTATTATCTGCATTGAACAGGGCTTCCTGTACAGTATGAGTAGAGGTGAAGGAGGTGGCAGAGAATCTGTTAAAACTTGCTCAGAGAAAAGCTGTTGCTATCAAATATAGTTAACTTCACATTTAACTTTTAGTGAAGTAATTGATCGAATAGGGCTATTCATGGAAGGTTTGCAAAGAAGGTTCATGCTAAGTATTTTTAAAATACAAAAATACAGCATTTTGGTACATTTGTGGCTGCTGTAGTTTGTAGTTTATTTTGATACACAAGAAGTATTTGGTATTTTATTTTACAATACATTTTAATGTATATTTGCCCATCCCTGTTAATCACAACTATCATGCTTCAATTAAAAACTACATTTCCACCGTGATCAGCGATGGTTCAACCAAAACTGAAAATAACCTCATCATTTGTTCATACTCTATCATGTTCTTCTGTTGAACACACACACACACACACACACACACAAATATATTTTGAAGAGTGCTGGTTGCTGGCACCCATTGACTTCCATAGAAAGAAAGAAATTACTATGGAAGACAACGAGAGCCAGCTACCATCAAAATATCTTCTTTAGTGAAACTCAAACAGGTTTTGAACAAGCAACATGTTTGTTTACAACTCCCCTCTTACTGCAGTATTATTTACAATGCATTTGGGAACATGTTCTTTCTTTCTATTGGAGCACAGAGTGAACACGCTTCCACTGGGCTGAAGAGAGCATGTACGCTCCTCCACGCGTGTGGGATGGGGTGTGATGGGACTACATGTGAAGAAAATGACTAATAGGCCATTCAGTGTGAGGTTGCCAACGGTCATTGGAGCAGGGAGGAGGCGGAGGGCCTGTAAAAAAAAAAAGAAAAGAAAGGAAAACAGGGCACAGATTCACACATTGTGTTGTGTTGTATGTCGTGTGCCAGATTTGTGTGCTGTGCGCCAAAGTGTCCATGTACTTGCGAGTGTGACCGCTTTGTATCTTACAGTGTCTGGACACATTGTCTTTTTTTTTTTTGATGGAGTGAGTGATTGCGAGTGTGAAATTCACTCAACCACCACGTGCATCTATGAATATACCAATAACAGCACGATTAAGTCTGTGGTTTTGAATAAAGCGCATCTCAAAACACTGACTGTATCTTGACCAACTTGTTTGTTGGTGGTTTTAAAAGTGTGCTGGTGCTAATTTTAGTAAATGATATAACAATGTGAGGTCACATGGTCAAACCACAATCCCGGCAGCCTTGACACAGATAAACAACATTCTACACGTTCTCCAGTGATTGTGACACACACACACGGAGCCATTCTTATGTTATATCACAGATCAATGCACTACCGCCCTCTAGTGGAAGCCAAATGTTGAGGTGAAGCGCACATACAGTATTTTCAGGAACATTCCTGCATAATCTGATTTACATTTTTATCCTTAAAACTCATTTTAATCTGAGTCCTAGCACTGTAGTGCCTTCGGAAAAACAGCCTCCATAGTATTTGATGCTAAATCTATGAGACAGATGGTTATGTAACGCACATATATACCCGCATGTCCAGCAGAACAGGAACAGAGACGCCTATAGGCTGAGATGTTAGCTCAACATAGATGTTGGACATGTCACATGATCTTCCTACCAACCAATCCGTCCATATTATCAAAACCAGGCTATCCTAGCTCAACTGTTTATTCATGCCTGTTTCTCTATCCATCACACTCCCTTGCTGGGTTTGCCCAAGGCGGCAGCTGCAAAGAGTGCGAAGGAGCCACTGGACCGTGACAACACCAGAACACGCTTACAAATAACTTCTTTCATCTAATCAGTAAACACACACACACACATAAACCACAACATGAGTTAATAATAGGAATAGATGAGAGAAACAGCCTTTTAAGGCCCAAGGTGTTTTTTTTACATGCATTTTTTATTTCTCTTTGCTATTTGGGCTTATTGGAACCTAATTAGAACAAAAATCTAAGTATCATCTTTTAATATGATGTACTTTTAGAGATTATCAGAGTAAAAACTAAAAAAAATCCCATTTTGGACAGTTGAAAATAGGGTTTGGGACATTTCTTAAGCTGCAAAACAGTTGCAGGATGACACTGTATGTCTGTAACAAAATATAAAACATTCAAAGTGTTTTAAATAGCCACGAAAGAGCTAAAAATGTGCTGTCCACGTAATGTCGCATAAAAATGCTTAATGGAAATGCCAAGGTGCTCATGAATTTTGAAAATGTGCATAAAAAGCATAAGCGCGTCGGTGCAATAGCCTAGTGGTTAGCGCACCGACATATGATGCAATAACACGTCAGGGCGTCCCGAGTTTGAATCCTGGCTCGAGGACATTTCCCTACCCTAAGGGAAAAATGAAAAAGTTCATTATCTCCAAATAGACTAAATTTGCCTTATGAAGGTATGTTTTTCACTTCTGCCAATATGAATCCATGTTTTATATGACATCACTGTGCACTTCAGCTTTTGATCAGATCTTCTGAGGAGTCAAATGATCTGTAGAAATCTCATCCTCCACAATACATTAAAGCTGCGATCACACTGGATTTTTCTCCCCATAGACTTCCATTCATACACACGCAAATGCATCAGACCAGAAACGCAAGCTCATGCGACAAGTTTTGCAGTTCGCTGCGTTGCAAAGTTCAAGCTTGGTGAACTCTGACCTGCGAAATCGCATCACTTGACTTTGTGAGACCAATCGAAGATCAAAACATGACCTCTCTGGACAGAAATTTAAAATATGGACCGATCGCTCACTTTTTTAAATGTCTAATCATCTTGTTTAATCCCGCCCCTTTTCGCAGCACCGTACGACATAATTTCGCATGCTCAATCTCTAGTGTGACTGCGGCATTCGGCTAAGGCTGAAATTCATACATTACTATGTTCTACCAGGGGTGCGCAAACTCTGTCCTGGATAGCTGGTGTCCTGCAGAATTTAGCTTTAACTTGCTTCAACACACCTGCCCAGAAGTTTCTAGTACAGGGGTCACCAACCCTGTTCCTGGAGATCTACCTTCCTGCAGAATTTATTTGCAACCCTGACCAAACACACCTGTTTGTAATTACTAAGTGCTGCTTCAGGTCTTATTAATTGGTTCAGGTTTGTTTAATCAGGTTTGGAGCTGAATTCTGCAGGAAGGTAGCTCTCCAGGAACAGAGTTGGTGATCCCTGTTTTAGTATATCTAGTAAAGATCACTTGACTGTGACCAATCAAAGAGCAAAACTTGACCTCTTGGACAGACATTTAAAATATGGACCAATCACTTGCTTTATAAATGTCTAATCATCTTGTTTAATCCCGCCCCTTTTCGCAGCGCCATACTACAGAATTTCGCAAGCTCAAACTCTAGTGTGACCCCGGCATTAGAGCTTGATTAGCTGGTTCAGGTGTGTTTGATTAGGGTTGGAGCTAAACTCTCCAGGACACCGTACAGTAAATGGCACTTTATAAGGGATACATGATTCAGATTTGGCACTTCACAGCATGGAATGGATAGGTACAGGACACTTTTGGGGTTGTTCCATTGTGTTCAGTAGTTTCTGGTACTTTTTTAACACCCTGTCAGTTGAGGTTCAAAGTGAGCCATACCAATACTAAAATGTAATGTTACATAAACACTGCAGATCATTGATTGTCCAGAAAAGATTGCCACTAGACTCTTCTATACACTTCTTAAATAAAAAGTTAAGCCTCTGTAGGATTTAAATGACTATCACATGCAACTTAAAATAGCCTTGTCGTGGTCAGTCGATAAGGTGAAGACCATAAGGTGAAGATATTCCACTTGCGGTAGCTGAGGAGCGGGAAGACTTGAAATTATGTCATAGCAGTAAAGACGATTAAACTATAACAATATGTTTATTATCATTATCTCACCCGCTTAGAAATTGCAGTGTAAAAAGAAACTGAGCCAAAGTAAAGTCAGTCCAGCTGAGCAGTTCCAGACGGTGGAAAATGTGCAGGACAGTGACCCTCTGGAACAGGTCTGAACACCCTTAGCCTAAGTAGACTGTAGAGGCAATTAATGGCAGTGGGTTTTACTTTCTACTTAGACTTACAATGCTTTTCAGAAGTGCAGTTCTAAATGTTTATTAGCAATTCTCTATGCTGCTGCTAGGGTGATTGATTGGTGTTGCTTGCTGATCAAAACAACTATGACGTTCAACTCTGACATCTTGACTTGAGATATTTCTAGAGTGGAACGTTTGTGTGCGTGTTATTTTAAATGGTATATTTAACCTGTTCAGATTGGTTGTTGAGTTGCTGTGTTGTTGCTAGGGTTTTCTGGGTGGTGAGTCTATGTGTGAATTTAATTAGATCATAACTATTGGCACCAATCGTCATTTCAACAGGCTTGGAAATGTGCCTCTAATTTGTGGTTAGCAAGTTATGTTGTTGGTGGGTGTAATGTTTATTCCCGATGGTTTTACATATTACTTCAGTTAAAAATGAGGTCCTTAGATACTGCTGATGTTTTTTCTTTATTTTGTATTGTTCACTAGACGAAAAAATTTGACTTTACAAAAACAACAATGCATGAAAATTGAAATGTTTACCATTTTAAGAAGTTTTGAGTTTGTCAACCGCACAAATCTGCTAAATGGCTAAAACTCTCTATTATTCATTCCGGGCCAGTAGTTGGCGATGTTATTCTGTAAAGAAGCACTGCAGGAAATATGGTCCTGTAGTCCGCATTTGTTGTTTTGGTTGTCAAGTAACATTCATGCTCAGTCAGGCCCAATTACCTTTTCGTTGTTTCCTGTTTAAATAAATAAATATATAAGCACTCATGCATGCCTGAACACATAAAATACTGTAGTCAGAACATTATTGTCCATCTGGTGTGGCTGTTAATAGTGTATTTTTAACATTAATGTTGAAATACTAGCAAAGGTAACAGTTATGTTTACTTTTTCAAGTACTCATAATAATTCATTCAAATATAAGAATGTAAAAGAGTTATCAGGAAAAGTTTGTGCACAGAATAGTGACTTGTGTATAGCCATATTTGTGAGTGTCTGCATGTGGGCGTTTGTCCTCATTTGCTTGGTCGATGCGTGGGCACGCTTTTGTGTACACTCTCACTGTTTGTGGAGGGAAATGTTTGCATTTGTTATGTGTGGGAGTATGTTTGACACACTGTGCATGTATGTATTTGCATATGCATGTGCGTGTGTACATGCACATACAGTGACGTGGCACTGGCATAAGTGAGCACTTCCTGGCGTGTGTACCAAGCATCTGCCTACGTGTCTGGTGAAGTGTCAAAGGCCTCCTACCCACGCTAAAGAAAGATCTGGAAGCCTGGCAGCTTGATGGGAGGGCACAGCCTCTTCATTGGCCCCGTTTCAACATCCTTTATGCTAAGTGAGAACTGATCCCAGACCAGGATTCTTCCTGCTAATTCTCACCTGAGCATGCAAAGCTTTATCTAGTATCGGTGATCACAATTATGACTTTTTAGATTAGAAAAGTAGCCACTAGGTGGTGGTGGAGGCGGCTGAAGCAATAGCGGATATTGCTTGCTCACCCTTTAGCCCAGGGGTGTCCAAACTCAGTCATGGAAGGTCGGTGTCCTGCATAGTTTAGCTCTAACTTCCTTCAACACACCTCCCTGGAAGTTTCTAGTATACTTAGAAAGAGCTTGTTTAGCTGGTTCAGGTGTGTTTAACTGGGGTTGTAACTAAAATATGCAAGACACTGGCCCTCCAGAACCGAGTTTGGACACCCCTGCCAAACATGCTCTGAGATTTCTTAGTTTTAACTGATGTTACAGCACCATGTTGGTGACTACTATGATCTGGGTTTCGGTTCACAGTTTCAGGCTGACGGCTGGTTAAAATCGAACTCTCGTATAGTAGATAACAATCAGAGATGCAGTGTCATGTCTGTTTAAAGGCAAGTCAAAGCAATGCTAAAGGAAAAGGGGGAACTTTTCTTGTATAAAAATGACAGCAGATTGGCAAAAACATCTCTTTAGAAGCAGACGTGCTGTTTATAGACTGACACTTCATTGATCTTACAAGATAACTAGCTGTTGTTTTCCTGTAAGATAAGCTGAGGGTATGAATGTATGCTCTTTTTCTTGGCTATTAGCAGGCAACTGGATTTAGGTGACCTCGGTTCTCCTTTCTGTTTTTCTTCAGCAATTCATAAGGGGAAATCAGTGATCTGGCTAAATTTGGCAGCCATGGTAAGTCCATTTTTATCGCATATAGGCCATTCAATCGCACAGACAGAAAGAGGAACAGAACCAAACTGTTACAATGTCTGGGGTCGGCAACAGGGGTGAGGATCCAAATGCAGTTTATTAAGATTAGTCAGGCAGGCAAGGTTCAAGCAGTGACAAACGGTAGCATATGGATAATCTAACACAGTAGTCAAAGTCACAGGCGAATGATCGAGGCAGGCAGCAAAACAACATAAATAGTAAACAAGCAGTCAGAAACACGACAAGACAACACAGAAAAACTCTTACGGAAGCAGTTTTCCTGGATTGTCTACCGTGTTTTGATCCTTGCTTGTTTCACTGTTTTTGTTTGTTTTGCCGCCTGCCTCGACCATTCGCCTGTTTACCGTTTTGGATTACCTGCATGCTCCTGTCTGTCCCCGTGTTGACCTTTGCCTGTAATACGATTCTAAAATTCTAAAAGCTGCATTTGGATCTAACCCCTGTTGGCAAATCACACCAATAGGTCACATATATAAGAATCTGGGGGCAAATTTACAGTAAAGATATCACAACACATTTCTCATCCTAAAAAAACACTTTTCTTTAAGCAAAATGTAACTTCGATAAGATCATTCTGAGGTGAATAATAAAAAAAAACTGTCAGGACTCATCTTTCGCTCAACCCCTCCTTCGCCTTCAGCAAAATAAATCCATTATCCTTATGTGTAATTTACGCAAGCGCTTAACACATAAAAGAAAAAAATCACACTTTATCAACCAATAGTTGCATAAGCGTTCACCAACTGATTGACAAAGACGAGGTGTTTTCATTTATTGTACATTTCCAGATTTGTAAATCCAATGCAAACAATATAATGTGACCTATGCATATTCTCAGAGTATTAGGCTTGCACATAGAAACTACGTACAGACGTTATTGTCCTATTCTAATGTAGTTCTGCTAAAATCTGAAATTGTGACTCCATCCACTCACATTAGCATCCTAATTTAAAAGCAACAAGATAAATTGGGCTTTAAAAAATATTAAAAAGCTGCTCATTAGTGTGTTTCCTTTCTTAAGAGGTTCAAGTGGTGTTCAGCAAACCTGCTCAGTCGCAACTGCCTGCATCTCCTGTTGTTAGCTTGTAGCATGAGTCAGCAGTTTATGTTATTTAGCCTGACTGAAAGCATTTTTTACTGGTTACCGTAAGACCGCCGAAAGATAATGCAAGAGCTTTAATGAGGACAAGAAAACACACATTCCCTGCTAAAGGGGGAGAGAGGCGTTATAATGAAGGACTGTGTGTGGACAATATATTACATTGATTTGCTTGTATGTTTTAATCCTTTGGCTTGTTTAGTTTGCATCAGGGGTATGAAGATAAGACAGAGACGAAGAAAAACAGAGCACGTGGTTTTAAATATGGGACGAGGGTAGCTTTCCTCTGGCTGAAATGACCCAGTGGAATTGACCTGATTTTCACTCGCCCCAAAAGGCCTTGGATTCCAACTAGACAAACACACTGCCTGGGTCCTTTATTAGTTGGAAAACAAGTCGCTACTGTACCGCCAAAGAAGTGTCTAGAACAATAATCTCCACTCACCAGCAACAACAACAACAAAGTCCATAAAGGGACTGTCTGTAGCAGAACAATTATTTTCAGAAATTACCAGGATATTTCAATTCTGTCCAAAAGAAAAGTAGTCACTCTTATGCTTTACAGATCTTAATAAAAATGTTGGCCAAACGAAGGCTTTTTACTTGGAATTTCTTGGTCACATTGTTCCTTTCATAGTTAACATAGGCTCATTCTGAAAACGTAGTCCTATATACATTTCTGGAGATTTCCCCGAATTATGTATCCAGAAGTACGTATGGCTGCATTTCGTCTTTGAAACAAATGCTATGGGGTGGTATAACGCCGTTCCTTTTAGTGCTTACCAGCTGACCGCTTACCACCAGCTTTCCTGCTGTTACCAGATTGTCCAGTAGCTCACCATGTACGTCGGCATACTTGAGACGCAGAGAGGAGTTGACCGCAATGACAGTGTTTGAGTGGCGAGGAATGGTTTCAGAATGCAGGTAAAATAAAAACAGAAGCCAAAAAATAAAATAAACAAGTAAATAACAGGGTAAGAATGTGGTAAAAGCTGAAAACGTGGTAAAAAGGTGAGTGCTTTTCTTTTTCTGGATTGCTTTTTAAAACTGTCGGTTGGGTTTAGGGAAGTGGGTGGCCAGGTCAATCGGTGCTTTTGAAAACACTATTGGTTGGGTTTAGGGAAGGAGGAGGAAAGTCATTCAGTCAGTCAGTCAGTCGACAGCGGCCTCTGGTGGATTTACATGAGAACAACAGGTGCGAATGGCACTCGTAGTGTTGCCAACTATTTTCAATGAAAAGGGGCTAAGCTCTGCTCGAAAAGTCGCTAAATGTCACTAGATTACGTAATGCGTCAATTTGCATATTAATGACGTCATCACGCCCAACAGTTTCTGTTTGTTTAACAGCCTATGGTTAATAAAGAGGTATTTATATTTGCGCTACACTTATATGCACTATATATGGATGTCAACTTAATTAAATGCATTGTTTGAATGCAGTAGATGTGTAGTGAATCTCTGATTATAAACAAGAAAAAAATAAACGGTCAAGTTAAATTTAAAACCTAAAGCATATTGATTTGGCTGTACTAGGGAAATCCCTCACACTCGTGGTGCTAAAACATTTGCCATCGGTACAGAGGAATGATCTGCTGCAAGTGGGAGACTGCTGTGCGAGTACTGGGCCGCCTGTGAGCGATCTGATGCCTCATTCAGACTAGCAGCGGCTTTGTATCTGCCTGTCGCTCTGGGGGGCAACCTGCTTTAAAACCAGGGGTGTGTAGGTATATACAGCACGAATACAACCGGCCAGTGAGCGAGCTGACAGAGGATCATGGAGCTCTACTGGTGCTCCTATTGGCTGTCGCTCAAGAAAGTCACTCTTCGTTTGCATAAAGTTGAAGGATTCTCAACTTTGTCACGTCGCTCGACACGCCCACCTGATCGCCAACGGTCACTGTCGCTCGCATAGACTGAGGTCGCCGGAAGTCGCTCACTCTCCGTTGAAATGAACAGTTGCTTGTAGCTTTGCTTTGCTGTGAGTCGCTTGTAGTGTGAATGAGGCTTAAGCGATGACGGAATCATGCACGGCTCATTGAAAAGAGTAGGAACGGTACAGTTCGGACACATGTGCGTCTATAAAAATCTCCAGTAACTCCAGACGCTAGATTTGTCGCTAGTCGCTTTTTTGAAAATTTGTCACTATGAAGGTCTGAAAAGTTGCTAAATATAGCGACAAAGGCACTAAGTTGGAAACACTGGGCACTTGCGAGAGAAATTTGAGATCTCAAAAAGCATAAACAACGGCCTCTGCTGGATTCGTGAAAACAAAAACTGCAAAAAAACATAGCTCCTGGGACATATTTGGCGCTCTCCAGAAATGTATGTAGTGGTACATTTTCAGAATGAGCCTGGATTGGATGAAGTGGCTGAAATAAAGTCATCCTGGGTGGACTGTGATGGCGCAACCATCCTTAAAACTTGCATGAATATGTCAGCAGTAGCATTTTACATTTCCTGTGAAAGTTTACTGTGTTACATTGACCGAACCGCTTCCTCTGCATAAGGACCGCGTTGTGCTCTCCGGTGCGGCAGAATCAAAGCATTTTCATCGACCGCTGCCAAGTTGGAGCTTGTGTCATTACTCTGTGAAAATGTTTTCTCTTTATGCTGGTCACTTTGAAAGCCAAGCCACAGTAACTCTCCAACTCTCTCACACACAAACACACTCAGACCTCACTCTTGATAGATGAGGTTTAGAGTAGGGAGGAACACAGTGCCCGTGGAGAGTTGCTCTTTGTCAATGGCATCCCGAGTGAGATATGAGTTCACATTAGGCAGTGGAGGGCTCGGGCAGGGGCCGTGCCAGCTTTGCTTGCCCGGGCACATTCCTCTCCCATTCAGCACTTTGGGAACCAGGAACTCGGGACACAAATATCGGCCATCACCACTTCTCCCTGCCAACCTGAGAAGCCCTGGGAAGAGAGGAAGGATCTCTCACAAAGACATGGTCTGAATAAAAGGCTTTTAAACCATAAGTACCAGAGTTTTTCTCGAACACAAAGGGGTATTTAGCGCTTTGAATATCATAAATGGCTGTAGGTTACAAGTAAGGCTTAGAATGTTTGAAGCCAGGGCAGAAAGATGAAAGGGAACCAGTTGTTGACCAATGGGTGGTGATCAAGTTGGAGAGCTACAATCTAGAGATGAACATGGAAAAGCATTCAAAACACACTCTATTTCCACAGTTGAACACAGTTCCAAATAAAATAAGAGTAAAAAAATGTTTTATTCATTGGAAATAGATGGGTCCATGAAAAGCAGATGCTTCAGAATGGAATTCTAAAGTGATATAAGCTAGCTGACAGCAATATCAAGCTTGCATTCAACAAAATCAACAACTGCAGGATGGAAGACACCAAAGTCATGAGTTGTGTTTTCACTGTGTACTGCATGTTTTGTGATAATAAAGATAGTGTATCTGTGTAATGTATAATGTGTGTAATGTGTAATGTAGCTGTGTAAACATAAACAACATCTCTGAATAATACGCTCAAAGTTTAATGCAAAGGGACAAAATTTGGGGACTACATCCCCAATACATTGGGGGCAATGAGATCACAAACGCTTCAGGTTACACGCATAAACCCCACGCAGCCAAGGGGCGTGGCCAGAGGCGCTATAATGCTGTGTTCACACCAGACGTGGAAGAAGCATTAGGCGCCAGTGATTTACATGTTAAGTCAATGCAAAGACGTGAATATACATCCTGTGGCGCACTACGCCGAATGAAGCAGCACGAAACAATCAAGTTAGAAAATCTGAACTTCAGCGGACATTCGCGTCTCAACCAATCAGGAGCTTTCTCTTTTAGGGGGAAATCCTCCTGCCGACACGGGACAACAGTTGATCAAACTGGGCTCGGCTCAGTCGGAAGCACCGTTGTAAGCTTCTATCATCCAGGTTAAGTTTCTGGAGGAGTTTATAAACTCACAGAGCTGGGTTCACCTCTGAAAGGATCTAGTGGACTCAGACACGGCTCCAAACAAATCGATACTGTTTTTCGACCTTCATAAAGCACATAAACACAGTTATTCTCTCATTAAAACACATCTTAGCCATTTAGCACTGAAGCTCGAGTCACCGGGCAGACAGAAGCCCTGCTAATCACGCAATTCCGCGTCTATTGTGAAATGAATTTGACGCTCGAATGAAGGGGAATTGACACGTGAATGAAGCGAGTAAACGCAAAATGTTCATGTCTCTATTTATGCACAAATAGTGCAATTTTATCCGTGCTTGACGTCTGGCGTGAACACAACATAATGTTGTAGCAGAGAAAGCTAAAATGCCGTCCAAACGCTGCTAATTCCACAGAGCTTCTTTTGTTTCTGTATTTGGGCTTGCAAAGGACACGACACAAGGACAGAAGTGCTTACAATTCAATTATAATTAAGTTCCAGAGAAATATATAGCTCTATAGTTATATATTATATAGTTCTGGAAATATATAGTTTCCAGAATCTCTCCCAGGTTTTATTTTAGAGAGCAGGTATGAGGTTCAGCTGTGTCCTCTTCATTTATTGTCTAATTCAGGCTCACACTGACACGGCTACACTGACTGATAGTATTTACACAACCAAGGCACAGTGAGTGCTCGTGATTGGATGTGACGCTTCCTGGTGACATGGAGGCGATCCGCGAATGACAGCACATTATGTTAGCTGACCAATCAGAGCCTCTTGAGGGTGGGCCTTTCGGAGGAACTAGGAAATATGAAAGTCATTTTCATGTTAGCTGAGTAGCAGAATATAATCAAATTAAGATCCTCGTGAAGCAAATTCGGAAATAACTGAAACTGCAATTCATCGAAATTCTCCTAGTCCTGGCTCCATAATAGAGCAAATTTCTATTGACCCTACGGATAAAAAGGCCAACTTTACAGCAGAAAAAAAGGTGTTTACAGCCTGATACAAAGAACGATTTTGGTGTATATAGCTAATATTACCCTTTATGACAACTGTGAGAGGGTGAATTTTTTTTTATAACTCATCCGTTTCATTTAGATTAAGTTATATTAAGTCTGCATAATTAAGGGTGTGGCCACTTGAGTGACAGCTAGGTCTCACTGGTCGCTGTCACTTCACCTCTGATTCCGGCTGATTAGCTGCTAAACTCTGCATATACATTGTATTTTTGTTTTGTTTTATGTGGCTTTACACAGTCAAATGCCTTTTGGAATTATTTCTTACAATTATCAGATAATATGTCATGCTGTGTGCACTTAATTGTGCTCACAAACCATTCACGTGGCCTCCATTTCCCAGGTGAGTAAAATTATATACTTATATACCATCTCTATAAATGTATTTGTTTTACTTAAGATAATTTATAATTTATATCTGTCTTTAGACCTGTAATGCACTCCAGAATCTGACAGATTGATTAGCTGTAGGCTATAGAACAGTCATCTGAAACGTTGTCATACAGTGTTATGCCTGGATTTCATAAGTAGCCTTGCATTTACTGACACAGACTATATTTGAAGTATTTGGAAGTAATTTGCGTTTTTCTCTGGTAAAAAAGCATCATAAGAACAACGCTTTGTGGCTCAATGTATTACAGCAGTGTTTTTAAAGGACTAAACACTTTATTGCTATATTACACAACCAAGCACATGTGGTCAGAACACAAACGAGTCGCAGGTAATGAATTATTAAGCCTTCTCCCAAAGTCTGTCTAAGCAAAATGCTAGCAGGCGTCTGTAGCTCCGCTCACGCTCCACCTCTTTGCCCTTGTTTGTTATCCCCTGGTTGGTGCAATGACTTGTAGCTTATTTTGCGTTCTTCAGAAACCATATCTTTTACAGTCTATGTCATAAACACAGCCAAGCCTTAAAAATACACTCAGGACCACCGCTTTAAGTAATGCAGGTGAAATCAAAAATGAAGGCTCAATCACTTTTAACAACTTGTAGTGCTACAAATAATCAAGGCTGAGAAAAGAACACACCACCACACACAAGGAAACAGGTAGATATAGCTAATATTAGCACGTATGTTTTACAACACTTATGTAATGCAATACTGTACTGATGTTTCATGAGGCGGCATGCGTTTGCCCAATCATCAGCATACACTTACATCAGTAGTTCCTATTGTGCTCTGAAGTAGAAGCTAATTTAGTTCCTCCACATGGTGTTTCTAGAGATAAAATCACTCTCACTGGGTACTTAGGTCAATATGAACTATGATAAATGTGTGAAAGCTCCTAACTGTGCACTACTACAGTACCTAAAATGCGTTTGACTGAAGTAAACAAAAAGGAAAGGAGTTGCAGGATGTTCTGAATCAATGCTTTTAGTCTATCATGCTCTGTGAACACTGAATATGGATTCTGCCAATCAAAACGCTGCTCTTCAAGAAACTTCCAGGCAAGTGTGTTGCGGCTGGTTGGAGATGAACTCTGCAGGACTTTAAACCTACCAGAGTAGGACTAGACTTAGACACACCAATTATAAAGCTCTCATATTGTCTCGTGTATAATTTTATTTATCCTTTAAACAGCTTGAAAGATAATACACAGCAATATGACATCTTTGTTTTCCCTCAGGTTTCCCTTTTTTTGACCTCTTTTGATTCTTCTGCAGTTGCCACATATCCCCTCAGATGTCTTGCTAGTCTCTTTTTCTTCACTCTGTCTGTCCTTTTTTTTTTGCCGAGGGTAATGGCGGCAGCCTCTGCTTCTGTACTGCTGCTCCTGCGTCATTGCTCACTTCCCCTCCCGTCCACCATCGGATGTAAACACACTCAGTCACATGGGAGCAGTACATCATGACCACACACACACACACACACTGCACCGGAAACGCAGGTTTCACAGCTGAGCGTGAATCATACAAACTCATACGCAGCAAACAAACCCCCTAATCATGCGCACCTTTGAACATCATCACGACGTGCTAATTCAAACCCGAACAACCTGACGTACACAGATGCCTCAAATTAAACGCACATTAACACTGGGACAAACACACCACGAGTGTGCACATAAATAGTGCCGTTTTCATCAGGAAATGAAACACACATGCTGTTGTTTTTGAGCTGCTCTCTGGATGTGCACATCTAATCTCGAGTTTCCAGTAAAATGTTTGCACTGGCTGGCGTGCCATAGTTGAGGAAAAGAAATAGCTACCGAACGTCAGGTTGTCTGGGTTTGAAAGTGATTTTATCAAGATGTTAAATTACAAGTTATGCTAAGTTTAAAGTCTGTGTGAACCAGAATTTGCTGAGACTTCTAATTTAGCATGCTGATGTACTTCCTATGCAATACTGAGTAGGGGGCGGGGCATTCTTTTTGTGCATCATTATTTCATAGCAAACTAATGATAAAAGGGGCGTGGTTAACTCATTATAGGTGGGATTGCTTTGGCAATGTCGAGTTGTGGAGCCTACATATTTCTCTGTAAATTATAATTTTTTTAAATATATTTAATTCAATTTTTTTTTCTCTTATGCTTTCTGCGTGATATTGTATTATGTTGTGTCCGACTGTTTGTATATTGTGAAATGGCCTCTGTACTCCTTTTTGTTTGTTTGTTCTGTTTATGTTATGGTTTATCTTCTTATGCTAAAAACAATAAAAATATTTTTTATTTTTA
Organism: Danio kyathit; assembly: GCA_903798195.1. Lineage (NCBI taxonomy): Eukaryota > Metazoa > Chordata > Actinopteri > Cypriniformes > Danionidae > Danio > Danio kyathit. The sequence continues at coordinate 14,709,900 of LR812522.1, forward strand.
TTTAAAAGGGGCCTGGTTAAAAATATAGTGGCTGAAGCTGTAGTGCAGCTGAAGTACAGTCAATTCAAATACGGAAGCAAATGGTCAGACTTTAAAAGAAGGTCGGCGCCAATAGCCTAGTGGTTAAGTGCGCCAACATATCGTCAACTTAGAATTATAAGGTTCTATCTGACATTTTTGTCAAAATTGAGTTATTGACATATTCTTATTAAATGACAACTTATTTACATTATGGGATGTTTTTTATAAGTTGTTTACATTTTAAGACGTTTTATTTTAAAAAAACAAATGTTACACACATACTGTTTGCTATGGAATGTAAAAACTTTGAAGCTCAATATCTCAAAATCATTCAGAATGCAGATAGAGCCTTACAATTCCAAGTAGGGCTGGGCGATATGGCAAAAAAAAAAAATCTCGATTTTTTCATAAAGTTTGACCGATTCACGATTTCGATTTCGATTTTTTTATTTATTTTTTTTATTAATTTTGTTTTTACTGTGTAACTACCTTACCAGCTTACCTTGTTCATTCAAATTTAAATAAATGCTGAAACTAGTTTTTTTCATGCTCACTTGTAAAAGAAAAGCAACCATGTGACTAAACGCGGTTATGGCACTCTCTCATATAGGGATGCTAAACATAGCTACAATAGAAGTCACAGCACCCGTATTTATGTAGAGGTCATATGTTGTGCAGCTTTGGGCAAATTTTATTTGGAGAGAAAATGACCAAAATGTAACGTGAAGATTGAAAAGGATTGGAGGGGAAATAAATATTCAAATCTCTGTACATAACAGAAAAATAAACAATGATAATGCAACAATAGTTTATCTGTATTAGTGGCATGGCAGAAATATATATTTAGACAGGCCTTGTCAAAGTGAGCGGGCACTTTCACTAATAAAAAATATAGCACTTAAATTATTTCATAACAATCAATAAAATAACAGCGGTTTTATATCAAAAGTTGGTAATGATATAAAATATACTACATTTTGATGGTAAAATATAACCATTTAAACGATTTCAGTATTCAAACATTAAATAATGAATGCATCAAGTTAAATATAAAAAAAACGAATGAAACAACACAGCATATCAGGATATAAAGGACTATATTTAGCAAAATGCTGCTCTTTTGTTTTATGTTTACTTCAGTAATTCCACCCGGGAGCTGTTTTGCACTGTGAAACTGAAAACACTGAAATAAGTAAAAGAAGGGCATGCATCGAGTACTTTTGTCCGTCTCATCATTTGCTCGAGCATGAATTAACGAGCTGTTACTCTGCCGCCGGAGATTGCGGAGAAAGTTACACCTATCATCATGCTTAAAACAAAGAATTAGAATTATTAAAGTGGCGATCGGGTGCGGATATATATATCAGATAAAATAATATGTGCGGGCGGGTGGATGATTAGAATGAAGGAGGCAAGGAGCGGACCTCCGCCTGTCGAGCCTTCTCTCCTCTCCTCGCGCGCGCCCGTCTCGCAGCTCGCGCGGGAGAGACAGGCGGCTGCGGGACAGAGCTGCGACGTCAACTCACAGAATCAGCACAATTCAGCACGGTTGTCTAACAGTTTAGAACGGTTTGGTACGATAGTGGAAAAGCGGCTTTAATATTTTTATTTAAAAAATCGCGATTTCTCGATTTTATAAAAAATAAAATCGTCTTAAAACGTAAATTCGAATTAATCGAAAAAATCGAAAAAATCGCCCAGCCCTAATTCCAAGGTGACGATATAGCTCCATGGTGCTCACTGTGACCTGAGTTCGATTCCTTGCTCGAGGTCCTTTGTTGACCCTTCCCCTCTCTCTGCTCCCAACTATTTCCTGTCAATTCTTTGCACTATTCTATCCATTAAAGGTTAAAAAACCCCTAAAAAATAAATATAAAAAAGATTTATTTGTTCACCTAAATGTGCCCTAGCAAAATAAACAGTGAGTACGTTTACATGGACAACAATAATTTTATTATGATTAAGACAATACTCTGATTAAGAGTTGGCCATGTAAACAGCAATTTTTGATCAATTTAAACCGATTAAGGTCATAATCAAACAGAAATGGAATTAAGACATGGAGTATGCCGATTTTAGTCGCATTATAGAAGTGCAGTACAGACATGTAAACACCGCAATCAAACTACTATCGTCGTGTAGGATTTTCGCCGCATTTTCCGACAGGATAGTCTGTACACACGGCTTTTTGACACTATTCTCTGCACCTACTGAGTCAGAAAAGGATCACAGACACTTGCATCACGAAATACGAAGGTTTTTTTCCCATACGCCGTGCGTTATCAAATTCCATTAAAACAACACTCATTCAGCAGTTCATACTCGCATCCAACATCTCATTTGTCATGGGGGCATGCATGAAATGTTCCTAAATGAAAGTGAAAGTGCCAAACTGCAGTTAAAGTCGACAAATTAAAAAGTTACATGAAACTCCAAAGGAAATGTGGATATCGCGGTGACGCAATGACGTTAATCGAATTATGTGCTTTGAAATGTGAAACGGGATCATGAAAGGAACATTCAAAATGCAACTCATGTAAACACCTTAATCATATTATTATCTTATTCAGATTAAGGCAAATAATTTGATTACTGATGTCCATGTTAACGTAGTCACTGTAAATTTTGATTTCACACAGACTGGCTTCAAGAGAAGTCTCTAGAATGGCTTGTCTCATTTCTGGAGCATTTGTGGTCTGTATTTCTATCAATAGGTCTGGTACGTTGTGGCTGATGATGACGCACTTGGTGATGTCTGCTTGTTTTCGGGAACACACATCAACGTGCACGCACAAACATCCACAGCAGGCCTCTCCAATGCGTCAGCAGCTCCTGGTTCATTTGAAATGCAATGTTAATCTTATTGTTTTCCTCCATGTAGTGGTGAGTAAATGTGCCTAGTTAATTCACCCCAGAGTGGAAATAACTCCTTACAGCACACTGATCCACTTAACACTCCCCAGAACAACATGACCTCGAGTCGGTTTTTTTCCCCATTCACAAACACAAGCCAGTCTCATAAATACCGTCCGTTTCGGGAAATGTTTACAAGATGCAAAACAGAAAGGAAAGCCCTAAAAATCCTGTCATTTACTGCTCAAGTGACTGGCAATTCAAGGGACGTCAAGTCAAGTGACTGGACACAAACGGTCAGAGAGTTTCCAAGCCAACATAATAGAATGGAAGGCAGCCATTTGGCTGACTCTGTTATTTAAAGGGATAGTTCACCTAAAAAATGAAAATGTACTCACTATTGAAGTGATTCCAATCCTTTATTAGTTTATTTCTTCCATTGAACACATAAATATATATTTTTTTAAGGATTGAAACAAGTAAATGATGACAGAAGTGTAATTTTTGGGTTAACTAATCCCTTAAGGAACACTGAAGGCACAGATGGAGTTTTCATGGTGTTGAACTATTTTCTAAGTACACCATGAACTTATCCCCTCATCTTTAGAACATTCACAACCAAGTATTTTATGAAATCACTTCAATCAAAAAAGACCCGGTGAAAAACTATTTAAATTGATTGTGATTTGTTGCTCAGCTGTTGCATGCACGGCAAGCTGATTCGCAGAAAGACGTTCCTGTTTGAAAGCATCAGCAAATCATCTTGCCTTGGCAGTGACAGCTTTCTTTTTCTGCAATGTATAGTTGCCATAACAATAACTCACACCTGATCACTGCCTACCTCTCTGTACAAGCACTGTCAAGTCAGAAAATGTTCAAACCAACAAGCACAACACATAAAAAATGCACGTTTAATCTAGTATTGCAGGTGAATTGTTTACGGTTTTGGCACATAATATGCATCTGATGAGTTTGTGTTGCTTTTTTTCTGATCATTTTGTATTTCAAGTTATTTTAAGCTCGTTTTAAATTTCTATATTTACACTTAAATCCCATAATTTAAAAAATACCTTGTAATGTATAGTTTTATTTGGAATCTATCAAAATTCAACAAATCATTTGTCATTATTGTTATAATATTATTACAGACTAACATCCATTTAAAAATATCAGTGCAATCTGACATTATAAGATGTTTTGCATATTTAAATAGCTGATATTTAAGTATAGTAAATCAGATGTTTAGTAATAACCAATAACTTGTCTTCTTGGAGAGTCTGCTGTGCTTACTATACTGGACTCAAAGATTTGGGACCATTACCACACTCACATCATTACCATAATTTCAGCATCGGACACATTATTCTGAACTGTTGACCACTGATCTAGAATTAAGCTCTCCTGCATGTGTAAACACTACGAATGGTCCAGTAGTACAGCAGTCAACTGCTACAAGTCATGGGACACAAATTCCCAGTTTATAAACAGTAATTAAAAGTTCTGTGAGGATGTGAATGGTTTTTACAAGATGGAGCTTCATAATTACGGGAACTACAACATAGCACGAACGCACCTTCTACACATTCTTGTGGAGCCATCAGCCAATCATCCTTGTCCAGACATCATTTTCCTCTGGAGTCATTAGTCAACTGGCATTTATGGCTCAGGTGATTGGCTCAAAACCACCTGGTAGCCGAATGACTGCCTCTAACTAAAGACAGAATGACTGCGCCAACCAAACACCTGCCATTGAGATGAACAGGAATGCTAATGATCTACCCAGGTATGAATCCCCTGACACGCACACAGGTTTGTTTTTGTGAATTGTAGGGACACTCCATAGGTTTCCATTGTTTATATACCATACAAACTGTATTTTCTATTGACCTACCCCAACCCTAGACCTAATCCCACCCCTTACAGAAAACTGTGTGCAGTTTAACTTTCTGAAAAGAAAAACAAAAGTATGATTTATAAGCCTTTTACATCTGCAATGTCCTCATAATTTACCATGTGCTTGTAATACCTGATCATACCTATGCCACTATACATATTTGTGTCCTAATATGTCACAAAAACACGTGCACACACACACACTAGCTTCAGCCTATAACATCTGAGATGCATCACTTTCTCCAGTATTGGTAAACATTCATCCATCTTGTCCTGGGAGGCTAACAAATTAATAAGACTTACATAATACATAATCCAATGAAAACTATCCCCAAAATATTTAAGAACTATTTACAGTTCATTGGCGCTCTTATAGCCTAGTTATACATTGAGATGACATCATTCGGAACGTAAATCCTCTTAATACGCCATTTAACTGCGAGGTTGCTTAGCGACCTAGTTGACAACCTGTTTACGTCACTAACAATAAATCAAACCCATATTTCACGCACGCACTCTTCTGTCTCCGGTTTGCCGTGCTTCTCCGTCAGACGACGCACGCACGGGCTCAACCTACATGTTGTGCGTTCTCGCTTTGGGAGCGCGCACGTTCAGGTTGTTGTCAGGTGCTCGAGTTGTTTGTCGTTCCTACACGACAACTAGTGGCGTTGCGCGTTATCGCAAATAGCTTAACATGTCCCGAGGGACATCTGAGGGAGTTTAATTCTTTAAAATATGGATGATACACATACATGTGTTTAAATCAAAGTGTTTGCTCGCGTACAAAACGCCGTACGTATCTGGAAAACAAGCGCGAGCTTTCAGACGTGCGCACTATGTTTTGAGCTTCAAGACATCTTGTATAGTTATTTATTAAACATCGAATGAACTAATTTCAAACTAATCTTAAACGTTATGCGAAGTACATCAACTTTATATTAATTCCCATGTCGTGACGCGGCAAATATCACCACAAAAACAAAAGATCCACAGTAAATTCCCATAGGCTTATATAACACATGCGTAAAAACATGAAATGACATCCACGTGAATTTAAAATCCCAAAAGTCTTACGTGTTTGTGACAGGCATCGAGCCGGCTCTCCCTTTCTGTCAAGTTTTGCTTCATATCGCTCCTGTTCCGCTTTATCTTGTGTAATGATGATGACGATGGTACTGAAATAACAGCGCAACTTCTGAAAGTGCGCGAGTGTTTGCTCCTTTCCATCTCTCGCACGTTTCTCCAAGCCTCACGCCTCGATTTATTTAGTTCATGGTCAACATTAAAGGCTAAAGTCGGCTGTAGTTGTGTACGAGGACATATTCGGTTGCCGTGACATCCTAACGTTACAGCAACTGCGCACTTACAGGGGGGGCGTGATGTTGTTCTTTAAAACAGAAGTGCTCCGCAGCTGAGAGGTTTTAAATTAGACAGCAGTCGCATTACATCCAGGACTAAAATCTCACACGTTCACCAACAACTTTGGATTTTAATCTGCGCAACAGAGACCGGAATGCGGACGTTGGCAAGGTTTGGTTGAGTGAAAGCGCATTACATGTGGCACATCATCAAAAGATACCTCCTCTTGGCAACAAGAGACCCGTTGCTTTATTTCTAATACACGCACATACATTTCCAATAGCCCGAGGCATTGTTGTACACACTTACTTTAAGAGCTGTTCTTCACAACAATCCACATTTCTGCAGTTTTCATAAGCACGCGAGGAGTTTGCGGGAACATCATGCGAAGAAGCCGCAAATAACTTCACGCGTCCGCATTTCTGGAAAGTGCGCAGCTTATTATGCGCGGCAGCAGGTGCAGTCCGGTCCGCGCAACACCAAACACCATCACCGGCTGATGTTGGAAACACTGCTGCTCCACAACTCTGAAAACGGGGCGTTTACAGGACGACTGCGTTGCTTTACAGTCTTATTTTGTAGTCATGGACACACACACGCACACACTTGGGTTTTCTGTTCGCTGTTTCATTATATCATGTCCATCATGTGACACAGTGCGGCCTCCCTCAATGGAAACTTAAAGGGACCTCCTACCGAACTGATGCTGGATCGCATATGCAGTCCGTCCCGGCTGGAACACTCTGTTCAGCTCAGTCTGTTTGGGCCAATCATAATATCATCTTGTTTACACAGTGTCAAACTTACAATATGTCCTGTATAGAATTGTTTACACGTTTTAAATATTAACAAATATATTAGTTTAAATGTATTGAGTTTAAAACCTTTAATATTTACATTAAATATTATAATATGCCTATTTAGATATATGTGTAACACTTTATTGCAATGCACAATTCACACCATTAACAAACCATTAACTAAGACTATAATAATTAGCTGCTTGTAATTTTGTTAGTATACTGTAAGACTCATGTCTCTAACTCTGCACGGTTTTGCTCCAACCCTAATTAAACACAGCTGATTCAACTAATCAAGGTGTTCAAGACTACTAGAGACTATTAAGCAGGTGTGAGTTGGAGGTGGTTGGAGCTAAACAGTGCAGAGCTGTGGCCCTCCAGGAATTGAGTTTGAGACCACTGCTATAAGGTAATATTTGGGTTTATGTATTGGGTCATACTTTATTAGATAATAGTTAATAATAGGCAGGTAATAAGCCGGTAATTAATACTCTGTTCAAATAATTGGGTTAAAAATACCCCAACATATAACCCAACTATAGGTTATTATAGCACCTTTCCAACTATGGGTTATTTTAACCCAATGCATTGGGTTATTTTGAATAAATGTTATTTTTTTCCATTCTGGTATTACTATTACTAGTATTATTATTAATTTTAGAATTTTGGCTGTGTAAATATATATTATACAGTTTTCAAAAATATTGAAAATGCCATTACATTTTAGTTGCAGACACGTTTGTTAAAATAAATCAAGAATCACAAACAATGAAGAAACAGAACAAAGTCCAGACAGTTATAAACTGTGCAAGTAGTAAATCATGTGTTGATGGAGCAGAATATGGAGCTCTGTGTGCTGTAGAGGCTGACCAGCAGCTGCAGCAGGCTTCACTCAGTGTCTACAATGTACAATACATTTTAACCACATCCAAACGCTTCTAAAACATATTCTTGGATGGTGAAACGGATCTAAAAAGCACAACACAGAAAGGTAATTTCATTAAAAAAAAAAATAACAACATTATTAACTTTATATTATATATATACTTTATATAAATTTTATAACGCAAAAACAACATTGTGCACGCATATTAACTCAGCTGTTTTGTGTCAGTTAAATCAGTTGACTGTTGAAATTCACATTTTTAACCCAACTGGTTGAGTTATTAAATAAATAACCAAATAAAAGGTTAAGAATAACCCAACAAAGCACCAAATATTTAACTCAACTGGTTGAGTTATTAATAAATAACCTAATAACATTTAAAAATAACTTAACAACGCACCAAATATGTTTAACTCAACCATTGGGTTAAATAAATAACTCAATGTTTCTTAGAGAGTATACTATGTGTAGGCTCATGTCTCTAACTCAATTCCTGGAGGGCCGCAGCTCTGCACAGTTTTGCTCCAGCCCTTTTAAACACAGCTGATTCAACTAATCAAGGTGTTCAAGACTACTAGAGACTATTAAGCAGGTGTGAGTTGGAGGTGGTTGAAGCTAAACAGTGCAGAGCTGTGGCCCTCTAGGAATTGAGTTTGAGACCACTGCTTTAAGGTAACATTTGGGTTTACGTTTTGGGTCATATTTTATTAGGTAACAGTTATAGGCAGGTAATAAGCCGATAGTTAATAGTGTGAATTGTTACTAAACTAAACTGTTACATATTTAATATACTGTAATAAGTTAGGCTAAATGTTGTAGAAAGTATAATAAATGTACTTATTAATGACACTAATTAAATTAAGATTATTTCCAGTTATTCCTGCAAATGCATAAACCGAATGGCATTATATGGGTGTCTTCTGTAAATTAATAAAAAATGTACTTATCCCCTGCACCCCTCAAAATAATGAAATCAATAAATAATTTAGAGTAAACACTAAACAGGGCATATTGTACATTAGCTTTATCAAAAAACATTATAGCCTGTAAACCCTAAAAATAAAGCTTTGATTCATTCATTAGTTGATTCAGTGTCTGATTTATCCACAACTTTAAAGTTAGTCTAAATCAGAGGTGACCAACCCTGCTCCTGGAGATCTACCGTCCTGCAGATTTCAGTTGCAACCCATATAAAACACACCTGCCTGTAATTAGCAAGTGCTGTTCAGGTCTTAATAAATTGGATCAGGTGTGTTTGATCAGGGTAGGAGCTGAACTCAGCAGGAAGGTCGATCTCCAGGAGCAGGGTTGAGCACCCCTGGTCTATATTATTTTTTAAAGTTATCAAGATTTCAAATTCTTCATTATTATTATTAATAATATTGATATTATTTTAGTCATGTCACATTATATTATATGTAATTATATTAAAAACAATGAATATTAATTTAAAAGCTACAATCAGAACTTTATTCCTTTTCATAAAAGGTTAAATGTATACTTTATATCCATGTAACAGCTCGTCATTGTGCCAGTACCTTTCCTTTGTACATTATTTACTAATAGCAGCATCTCCTATGTATTTTTTTTTTACCTGTACAGGTTTTAAAAGTTGTGACACACCAACCATCCCCATCCATTTGCGGTAAATTAAAAGAGCTCTTGCCAAGATCTGGCTGTGCACTTAGCTGAAATGACATTATCTCTCATTCCTTACATCAGCTTGTTTTCCGGTAAAAGACAGCATCAGCGTGCTATGATTCACTGTAGGCATTTATCTAGAAGGTCATTGTGTTCTTCTGTAATCTTGAATAATTAGCTTCACAGATAAGACATTTTGACAACCACGTCCAGTAATAAAGTTATATATTTTACTTGTTCTTTTTGTCTATCTATCTATCTATCTATCTATCTATCTATCTATCTATCTATCTATCTATCTATCTATCTATCTATCTATCTATCTATCTATCTATCTATCTATCTATCTATCTATCTATCTATCTATCATGTCTGTCTGCCTGTTTAAACTTTATAGCCTCTTGATCAACTATATATAATTATATATGTAATTGACATTGTCATTAAAAGACCTTTGAGATCATGTGACACTGAAGTTCACTGCTTATGACTGAAAAATACCCTCAATGCACAGAATTAGAAAGAGGAACACAGTTTACAAAAACAATAGAGAACCTCCACCCCACATCCCTCGCTGTTCTTCTTGGCTATGAGGATTGGATCGCCCCCTTGGGCCGTTATATAGCCCGTTCTCTTTGAGAGTAGCCACTGGTTCATTTGCTTGTGTCAAGAATAGCCTACTTTCAGGCTTAGCTGCAGTAAATTTGCCCTGAGCCTCATTGTAATGATTAATAATAGTTCAGCCATTGCTGAATGATTAATTTAAAGTGTTAGCTAATCTAGGTCCTATGATAATATTTAGGTGATGGATGAGAAGGAAAAGTTTTCCTTTAGTTTACTGCGGTAACTATTATTGAGTGCCATGTATTTTGTCTGATGTATTCCTTCGTAGGTTTAGAAATGAAGTCATTCTTATAAACAAAAGAGAGTTTTAGTTATTTGAATATAATCACACGTTTTAAGTTGGCTATTGCTTCAAAATTCATTCAAAAATATAATTATTTATATTATTTAAAAGATTTATGAAAGATATATATACAGTTGAAGTCAGAATTATTAGCCCCCCTGAATTATTAGCCTCCCTGTTTATTTTTTCCCCAGTTTCTGTTTAATAAAGAGATTTGTTCAACACATTTCTAAACATAATAGTTTTAATAACTCATTTCTAATAACTGATTTATTTTATCTTTGCCATGATGACAGTAAATAATATTTTATTAGATATTTTTCAAGACACTTCTTTACAGTTTAAAGTGACATTTAAAGGCTTAACTAGGTTAATTAGGTTAACTAGGCAGGTTAGGATAATTAGGCAAGTTATTGTATAATGATGGTTTGTTCTGTAGACTATCAAAAAAAAAAAAAATAGCTTAAAGGGGCTAATAATATTGACCCTAAAATGTTTTAAAAAAATTAAAAACTGCTTTTATTCTAGCTAAAATAAAACAAATAAGACTTTCTCCAGAAGAAAAAATATTATCAGACATACTGTGAAAATTTTCTTGCTCTGTTAAACATCATTTGGGAAATATTTAAAAAAGAAACAAAAAATCAAAGGGGGGCTAATAATTCTGACTTCAACTGTATATATATATATTTTTTTTTAATTTTATTTATTTATTTTTTCCCCACACATAATACCTTGACTCCTAATCTTCTTAATCGTTTCTTAAAAATTTTACAGTTATAAAATAATCCATTTATCACAAAAAGACTATTTTAATTTTAATATTAACTAATATTATTAATAATTATTGATCATTATAAACTAACCACACAATAACCACGTGTTGTGCTTTTAATCATTTTAGGATTTCTTAAAATATAAAAGCAAAGAATTAATATTATTTACAAAAAATGTATTATTTATTTTAAAATATTCACACAATGACAATGGAATTTCCTTTTCTAAAATATTCACACACACAGTAACAGTTTTTTTTAAAGCCCTTTAAGGTCAGGCGTTCCCAAACTCTTTAGCCAACGACCCCCAAGATAACAATATCAGTGACTCGCGACCCCCATTTTTCTCGAAGGTAGTTATAAATATACAAACGTTTTACACACAACAATATAAAAAATGAGCATATTGACACCCCAAAACAACCATATCTTTTTTAATAGTCATTTATTAATGTGTTTCATTTAATATTAACCTCAAATCTCTTATTTGTAATGTTTTAGAGTGCCAAAAAAGTTGTCAAAAATTGATGTGTGGTTATTCTAAACACCTCAGGGATCGCAATCCAATGGATAAAAAAAAAATGGAAAGGCTGATGGATTTTTATTTGTACGTTTTTTTAACGTAACTATGAACTATCTTCTGTGGGTTATGGATAAAATATGGTAATTCTAATATTTTAATCAAATTTATTTGAGTTTTATAAATCACCAAGCGACATCCCCGTCATTGTCCTGCGATCCTAAGTACCACTGATTTAGGTTTCCTTCAAAATTGTACATGCATAAAAGAATTCTTATTTATCAACAAAATAGGCTTACTTCATTCATTTGTTCATTTTATTTTTGGCTTAGTCTCTTTAATAATCTGGGGTCGCCACAGTGGAATGAACCGCCAACTTATCCAGCATGTTTTACACAGCGGATACCCTTCCAGCTGCAAATAGGCTTACTTAATAAATGTTATTTTATTTTAATAAACACACCTTGTGTTATGGTTTCAAGCCCTGTTTTTGTGGATATCTTCAACATTTACAAACAAACAGCCTAATTCAAATTATTATTTTATTTTATTTTGAAATAACACACAAAGCCTAAGTGAGATGTTTGTAAGCTCTTTAGGATTCTTCAAAATTGTATAAAGAGAAAATAATACATATTTAAGAACTAGAAATATTCAAGCAATGCCACTGTGACTGCGGCGTTTATAAAACTTGGCAGTGCAACAGTTCATATGAATATCATTATCAGAAATCTTTGGCAGCATTACCCAATTATAAGGGTCACATAATGTTCCAGTCCCGTTCCACTTTAAGATTGCGTGCATGCTCTATGTGTGTGTGTGAGAGAGTGTGCATATGGAAGTATATTGTGCGCGTGTGTGTGTTGTGTGTGTCTGTGTGTGTGTCTTTCGTTCAAGATGGCGGTGGCTCCTGACAGCAGAGTGCTTTCCTACAGTGTTTATAAATGGAGCTCGTACTCCTCTACATATTTACCCGAGTGAGTAACGCACATTAAACACTCACGTCGAGATTCTATACATGCTTTAAAACATACAAACACATTTTTATAACTCTCTATTTCTGATCTCTTCATATATCAACCGGGCCGGGTTGGAGCATACGGGAGTATTTATATATATATATAACGTATACATAATGCAGGCGTGCATGTATAAATTGAAAGCAACAAAACAAGCAAAGTCTCCAAATGTACGTATTAATGTGCATTTGGTGTGCAAAGTGTGAGAACAGTGGTAAAGTGCAGATGTGACAGTCACGTTAGCATGCTAGTTCGGCTATTATGAAGCAGCTCATGTGGGTTTTTACAAATAACACATCTAAAATACAACTGATGTGTGCTGTTTTTTATGCTTTTATACAGATCGTGATGCTTTTTAAAGAAATTGACAGGTGTCGTACTGTACGTCGTTTGCTATATAGCATTAAATTATAATGCAGTATGTAGCCGGATAGCAACACGGCTAGCTTTCCAGTGAACTGTACTTGAACTGTACTTTTAGTAGTAAACAAACCGTAAATCTCCGAAAGCACTTTCTTTTTATTGCTTTATTCTTGTTATTTATAATATGTTGATTAAAAATATAGCATCGTTAGGCTATCTGTACTGTATTATAATGCATAAAGCATAAAGATGCTACATTGGCTAATGCTAAACTGGGAATATGACACTGAGTCAGGTTATTTTTAACCCCTCTTAATCTTATACTGTTTTTGTTTATCTACACAATTATGTACAATTATTTCATGGCAAAATATATTCAAGCTTTGTTTTGAAAATACTGTCATTTCCCACAATACATCAAGTGTCCTTTCTAGACAGCCTATGAAGTGTAGTCTTGAAAGTGAGTTTTGAAACACTGCCAATGAGTTGGTTAGTTGTTGCGGTCTGTCACATAATATGAGTGCAATTTGTGTCATGTAAAATGGATCCTATACTGCTAATTCGCAATTCTTCTTTGTTTTTTTGTGTTAGACATGACAGCTAGAGACAAATGTGCCTGTAGACTTACATAAACAAACGCTTGTTTGTGTTTTTCCATTAGTCAGTGGTGATCTATATCTTTTATATCTCTATATGTTCTCTTGGCAGTTTTGTTTTTGCTCAACTTCAAGCTTGCATGCTTTATGAACTTGATCGATCATGCAGATGTAATGTAACCAATGGTATTTAATTGCAAACATAATATTATTAATAACAACAAGTAAATTTTTTTGCATGCTATTGTTGTTTTTGCCTTTAGAAGATGCTCAAACCACTGGAAACCTGTGCTTGTTTACCATAACATTATTTTGACACCATCAGATTTGGGATGTTTTTTTCTCTTACTCATCTGCTTTGTTTCATCATTGCGTGCAGGAATATTTTAGTGGACAAACCTAATGATCAGTCTTCCAGGTGGTCATCTGAGAGCAACTACCCTCCACAGGTAAATTCTGCACATATTTTACAAACCTGTATGTGTCAAACATTTATTTGTGCCCTTTTATTTTAATGATATGTTTACTCCTAATTTAAACCTGTACAGTGCTCCGCATATATAAGTACACCCCTCACAAATCTTTTAAATTCATATTTTTAATAGGAAGCTATACAATATTGTATTTGTGCATATACATTAGATTAGTCACTTCTGAAGCCAAATCTAGAGCTTATCTAAGAAAATAACTTATGATAACGGTCCAAAAACTAGTACACCCAAATTTATGTTATAGAAAAATATTAAATACAAATTTAAAAAAGAGGAAAATTCAAGAGAAGCAAAAAAATTTTAAAAATTTAGTTTTTTTTTTTTTTTTTTGCGATATTTAGCTTGAATTTAATTGTATTATTTTTCTATTTCTAAATATTTTTGGTGACTAAAATATTATTTAAATAAATATGTCTGTGTAATAAATCTGTTTTGTTTAAATGCACCAAGATACATTGCCTATATCCTCTGAGAAATGGATAAAAATATTCATTTTCAAAAAGGGGTGTACTCAATTATGCTGAGCACTGTGAATTTGGCAAATTTTGGAAATATAAGAGTAAAGTGGCAGACCTTTATACCCAATCAAATTCTATGGACTATTGAATGTGAACATGAAACTGTTTAAACCGTATTCTAACCTAAATAAATCTGAATAAATTATGCAGTTTTGTTTACAACATATATACTGAAGTACACATGAAGCCTTTGGTGATGAACACATGAGCGTCATCTCCAGGGCTGCTCTGACTGTTACTTTAGTATTTTACCATTTTATTTTGGAACAGTAATCATTATATCATGTTCACAAAGAATTGAAGTTCAAAAACACGATTATTAAAAGCTGATTATTATCACACAGTAGAAATTATTTCTCAGAGAAATAATAATATTATCAGTAGTAAAAAAAATCCCAGACATTTAACAGGACTTAAGTGCAATAAATGAGGATGTTCAGTTGAAGTCTGAATTATTAGGCCTCCTGAATTATTACCCTCCTCAATGTATGATGATGTTTGTTTTGTAGACAATCAAAGAAAACAATTGCTTAAAGGGGCTAATAATATTGCCTTAAAAATGTTTATATATATATTTAATTTATTATAAAAATGTATTAATTTTTATTCTAGCTGAAATAAAACAAATACACTTTCTCCAGAAGAAAAAAATATTATAGGAAATCTATTAAAGGAATCTGTTAAACATCTGAGCATAAATATTCACAGGAGGGCTAATAATTTTGACTTCACTGTATATATTACAAAAAGTTTAAAAATAAATAGTTAAAACATAAAATAAATACTAAGTAAAAATATTACTACACATGTTAATATCGCTTTAGTGATACTAAAGTAACTCTTTTATTAAACATTTTAGGATATTCATTCAGTGAATGCTAAATGCTCACTAATTCTAAGTATTCTCACTAAGTTCTTTATTATATTAATAAGTGTAATTTATAAAATATCTAATGTAATGTAATTTATAAGTATTTCTTACATACATGAATGTGGATACCTCAAAAGAAGATCAAATACAAAGATCAAGTTACTTTCAAAGGGGCTCTGTGCCCAAACAAACATTGGTTTCAGATATGGTGCCTGCTCATGTCGAAATTGTCATTCATTGACGCCGTGATTGCTTTCATCATCTTTTGGAAAGAGGAAGCCTCCTCTTTTTGCTGGCCTTGTGGCACAGACCATGCAGCGCAGACAGTCTTGTGGTTAGGCAATAAGGAAATCGAAAGTGCGTGTTGGCGGTATAGTAGCACGCACCCTCAACTTTTAACCTCCAGCCTTAACTTAAAGGCTTACGATTTCTTTACTGCGTCCTTCCACTCTCGTCCTTTCACTTAGGAAGTACAGTCAGTCACCCACCGCAGAGATCATGAGATTACCAAATCACATTTTTCCCTGAAAATGCTGCATTAGACATTTATAAATTATGATTTAAAGAAGTGCATTGAATGTATAAAACCATTTTTAACCAAGCCATTAGTCATCCTCATTCTTCGGATCTTCACTTTTTTTTGGGGGTGGTCTGTGTGCTTGAGAGGATATTTTACAAGCCGTGGTTACAGACTGTGCTGTCACGGTAGTCTACTATTGATTGAGTTGTTTTCATGAGGAAAACATGAGCTCCTCCTGTCCACCTGCATCTGAAGAGGATGCTGTCACTTGCATTCCCTGGCTATTTTGATCAAGAGCCACTTTATGCACCCCATATAAACAAGAACAAGGCCTTCTTATGTTCTGTGTTGTCTATAGAAGCTTTTCAGGTATCGTAATTTATAAATAAGATAGTAAGCTGGTGCTCTGCGATGTGGTAAAGCTGTTTGACTTTCTCTGTGGAAAACAATGGAGATGTTTTAAATACATTTCTGGCTTCCATATATAGTAATAAATATGTAATAGAATTTTCATTCATATTGGAAAGTAATGTATACTGTCAGGGCTCCTCGATATTGGAAGAAATGACCTTGTGTTACACATGGCTCAAAAGATGGGAGACAAAACAGCGAAATAAAGACAAATATAATATTTATTCGAACACAATTGAGAATAACATAACCGAAACATCAGTTTCAGTAGGTTCAATCAGTGTAAAAGGCAAATTAATTGATGCAGTAAGTGTTGTCAGTGCTAGTGCATGGGTGCAAAACAAAACATACGCCACAAATTGTTGCGCAGCTCTGGCCAACTGCCCAAACAATAAAGGAACAGCGGCCCCGACGAACTCTCGCACTGTTTAAATAAAAGCGATGACGATCATCAAGTGCGCTGAAGTCACGCCCCAACCTACAACAGACGAAAAGATACAAAAACACAGAAAGCAAAGCAACACAGTCCTAACACATCGCAATGTTTATTGATACATTGCGATATTACAGTTTTTTACAGACGCTAGGACACATTTCTCAATTTTTAGGTCACTTTTGCGAAACTCTTCACACAATTCTCCTAACCGACTTTCTGCATGGCAAAGCAGTTCATTTCACATTCAAAATGCACTACAACTATCAAAACACTTTATTCAGGTCTCAAATAAACTCATTCTTGTAGAACACTAGCAAAGGTTGACAGCCAACAAACACGCTTTGTCACCCACAAAACATTGACCTAAAACACTAACAACATGTAGCATTACACAGTGTTTTCTTGTGTAAAACAAGGACACATCTCTGTTTATAATTGCAATATATATTGTTTATAACTGCAATATATGTTACTGGAATGAATCAGACATGATGTAGAATTCGTCAGTATTTTGTGTCGTTTATTTATTTTTATTCTATTTATTTTTAATTAAATAATTCCAAAATACAAGAATTTGTATACACACCATCCACTGATACAGATACAATAGTAATGCTAATCTGGCTGGTTAAACTGCATTTTAAGATTAGAAATATGTTTCAATAAAATATTGCTGTTGAATTTTCCTGTCTTCTTCAGTTTTGCATTATGTTATTGTTTTGAACATAAGTTTAAAAGTTTTGAAAACACTATGTAAGCATGTGCAAAATGTCCTGTACGTACAAAGATTTTTGGCAGTTGTTGTGTCTGAGTGAGAAAAGAATTCATGAAATTTGAGAGATGTAGTCATTGAATGCATTTTGTGCCAAAAGAATGATAATTTAGCCAGTTTAGCCCACATAGACTTCTGTTGTGCTCACTGTGTGAAGAGATTTGCAAAAGTGACCTAAGTATTGAGAAATGTGTCCTAGCATCTGTAAAAAACTGTAATATAGTTTAACCAAATAACCTGAAAATCTCTATTTGGAAAGAATTCATCATTTTAGGCTGATTGAGATGGCTAGGGTTTGAAACAATATTCTTAGCCAGACTAAATGAGGTTCTTGCGATAGGAAATATACAATTTGTCGAGAGGCTTTTCTACTGTGTTTGAGCAGATTTTAATCTGGTTTGTCAACTTTATCTTTAGTTTAACAGACAGACTTGTATACTAAACAGATTTGCAATACTGTTAAGTCCTCATAAATACAAGCATAAAGTGCAAGACTGCTCCAAAAGATCTGAGATGACGCAAAAAATAAACAATATCTAGATCAATGCTTTATCTTATTACACAAACTTTCAATATGATCCTTCCACAAAACCTGGTTGTCTGTTATTACACCCAAATACTTATATTTATCTACTTGACCTAGTTTGGTTTTATGTAAATCACAAGACAATTTTTGTCACACCCCTCCACAAATTTCACAGATATTAATATGTATCGTCTGCATACTTTAAGATTAATTAGCTATAGAATAGGGCGACTTGTGGCTCACAACAAGAAGGTCGCTGGTTCGAGTTGGCATTTCTGTGTGGAGTTTGCATGTTCTCTCAATGTTGGTGTGGGTTTCCTCCCGGTGCTCCTGTTTTCCCTCACAAGTCCAAAGACATGTGCTATAGGTGAATTGGGTAAGGTAAATTGTCCTTAGTGTATGTGTGTGAGTTAGTGTGTATGGGTGTTTCCCAGTATTGGATTGCAGCTGGAAGGGCATCCACTGCGTAAAACATATGCGTAAAACGACCCCTGATGAATAAAGGGACTAAGCCGAAAAGAAAATGAAGGAATGAATGAATTGTCCTGATCGGGAGGTAACAACCGATTCTGATCGAGTCTGAAACCGCCTGATTTCCTATCACGTGATCGAGTCTGGACATCTCAATATATAGTAATAAATATGTAATAGAATTTCATGCATATAGGAAAGTAATGGATACTGTCAGGTAGGGCTGTTCGATATTGGAAAAAATGACATTGCGATGTTTATTCTTTTATTGATATATTGCGATTATAAATATAGCTTCACCAAATAACTTAAAAAGCTCTATTTGGAAAGAATTCATAATTTCAGACTGATTAGGATTTAAGCAATAACTCGGGTTTGAAGCAATATTCTTAGCCTAACTAAATGAGGGTCTGGCAAGTGCAAAACAAACACAAACTATCAATATGATCTTTCCATGAAACCTGGTTGTCTGTTATTACACCCAATACTTATATTTATATTCTTGACCTACCGTGTTTTATGTTAATCACAAGATCATTTTTGTCACACCACTCCTCAAATTTCACAGATATTAATACGTATCGTTTGCATACTTCAAGATTAATTAGCTATGAATGGAATATATTAAATATGATATTCAATTCAATAAACTTCTATCCCCACAGAGGTTAGAAAATTATCTTTAGACTCGCACACAACAGCAATACAGAAATACACTTACACAGTTATTTTAAGATCCTATTTAAAAACCAATGCCAGTGGGAATAAATGTCTTCTTGTACTTAGCCTTTTATGCTAAAGTGACTTTATACCGTCTGCTAGATGGAAGTAACTTAAAGAAACCATGTAAAGCAGGGGTGCTCAACCCTGCTCCTAAAGATCTACCTTCCTGCAGATTTCAGTTGCAACCCATATCAAACACACCTGCCTGTAATTATCAAGTGCCGTTCAGGTCTTAATTAATTGGTTCAGGTGTGTTTGATCAGCATTGGAGCTCTGCAGGAAGGTAGATCTCCAGGACTAGGCTTGAGCACCCCTGATGTAAAGAATGGGAAGAGTCTTCCACAATGGGGAAGGTTTTTCTGTGTTTGTCTATCATCAATTATTTTACTCGCTACATTTGCTAATCTTTAAAGTTTATTTCTGGTTTTAAAAGAGAGGGAGTTATACGAGGCTACAATATTAAAAGTAAGGACAGATTCAATAAGTGATTTGTATTCGACAATCAAAATGGCCTTCTCAATATCAAAACTTCTCAATTTTCTCAACAAACCCAACCGCTGCTGAGCCTTTTTATAGATAGAACATTGTAGTTTGGAATTGCTTTGGTGTAACATTTATTTAATATTTTTCTTCTGCCATTCAGTACTTGATCCTAAAACTGGAGAGACCAGCTATAGTTCTGAGCATCACCTATGGCAAATATGAGAAAACCCACGTCTGCAACCTGAAGAAGTTTAAGGTGTTTGGAGGCATGAGTGAGGAAAACATGACGGAGCTCTTGTCTAGGTGAGTCCGCTGGGAAAATCTTAGTAATCAGTATCTCAGATTAGCTTTATGGACTTCCTAGTAAACCGGATAAACTTCTCTTGATAATAGGACACAGAGATTTTATAAAATGGCCTATTGTCTCTCTAGAGACGCAAGTAATGTTCGGCTTCTTGTGATGCGATGAGGTCATTTACTGTCATCCTCCTCTAATCCTAGTGGCCTTAAGAATGACTTCAACAAGGAGACGTTCACGCTAAAGCACAAGATCGATGAGCAAATGTTTCCCTGCAGGTTCATTAAAATAGGTAAGTGTTTACAGTGAAACCCGGTGATATTATGTGCTGACACATTTAGGGGAAAGATCAGTCATCACATGATTTCAGTGGAAGACAATGAGTTGAGTGAGTGATTGAATGACTCTGCAAGTCTTTGATTGAACAAACAAGTGCTTGTGTGAACTCTTTTGACTAGATGTTCACATAGTGTACTGGCTGTGTTTCAGACTAGGGCTGAGCGATATGATGAAAATCTCATACAAGTCATCTTATATTCTGATATAGTATGATATAGGATCATTTGTGTAAGTTCAATCAGTTACTTTTCACATTCTCTAGTATACATAATATAAAATGTTAGTCTTTCATTTTTGTAATATATATCGTCATATTGCACAGCCCCATTTCAGACATTGTAAAAACCTTTGGGAAAAGGAGATTTGAAGTCTTGATTTGTCACATGACTGAATGCTCTTTCTTAATACTGACTGTATTTGTTTGGTTGTGTACAGTGCCTCTGATGTCATGGGGGCCCAGTTTTAACTTCAGCATCTGGTTTATTGAGTTACACGGCATTGAAGATCCAGAGGTTGTCCAGCCCTGCCTTAACTGGTACAGTAAGGTGAGCGCTGACCTGCATCAGTACTGCCCCTTGAGAATAAACTGAATGATTTCAGGAGTGTTAGAATTTTGTCCTTTTTCAAAAATGTTTTTTGCTATGTATAGGATGTATATACTCTGTCCATGAATAAAATAAGCAAAAGACATGCACATAAAATACCAAAAAAAGCTTTTAATTATTTAATCTGCATACTAGAACAATTTCTGAGGACTTTTTAGCTGAATATTGATGTAATACCTGCTAAAAATTAAGCATTAAATCACATCAATACATTTTATTGAAATAAAAAGTAAACAAATAATATTTCATTGTATTACTTAGGCCCAATCCCAAATTCTACCCCTTAGCCATTCCCCTTACCCCCCCTCATTTTGCGCATTCACGTGAAGGGGTACCCAATTTTCTTTAGTTTGAAGGCATAGGGCTAAGGGGAAGGGCTAGATAGTCCTTGAAACAGAAATTTTTCTGGACCACACTCGAAACCAAGGGGTAAGAAAATTTCCTAGAAAACACCATCTACAACGGCAGCATGGCTGCACTTGGAAGTCAGAAGATGTACAAATTGGTTTTTTTTTGTCATTATTCTAATTACATAAACACGTTTTAATATATTCTTAATGGCATTCATGTTTTATCGTCATGTTTTTAAAAAAAACCCTGCTAAAATTAAAACCGCAAAATTTCGCTTTCTATTATCCCTAATAATAACTCCTGTATTGCAGTCCCACAACATTCTGTCACTCAGTGACTACGTTTACATGGACATCAGTAAGATGCCTGCATCGTGAAATGCGGAGTTTTTTTTTTTCTATCAGCATGCGGTATGAACTTCGATTAAAACAACTCTTCCAGCAGTTTATCCAATATCTTGTTTGTCACGGTGGGCATGCACGAAGTCTTCGTGAATGAAAGTGAAAGTGCCAAACTGCAGTTAAACTCGACAAATTAAAAATGAAACACCCGAAATTACATGAAACTCCGGAGGAAATGCGCATAGCGCGGTGACGCAATGAAATTAATCGAATTATGTGCTGTAACATGTAAAACAGGATCATGAAAGTAACACTCAAAAAGCAACTCATGTAAACACCTTAATCATATTATTGTCTTAATTAGATTAAAGCAAATAATTCGATTACTGATGTCCATGTAAACGTAGTCACTGTCTGGTATAATGTTAATGTTGTTTTTGTGTTTTTACATAAATGAATATGGCAACGGTGTAAATACACAGTACAGTTACGATCTTATTGCCACATTATATTGTTATGATGACATGATATACAGTTGAAGTCAGAATTATTAGCCCCCCTGATTTATTAGCCCCCTGTTTATTTTTTTCCCCAATTTCTGTTTAACAGAGAGAAGATTTTTTCAACACATTTCTAAACATAATAGTTTTAATAACTCATTTCTAATCACTGATTTATTTTATCTTTGCCATGATGACAGTAAATAATATTTTTCAGGACACTTCTATACAGCTTAAAGTGACATTTAAAGGCTTAACTAGGTTAGTTAGGTTAACTAGGCAGGTTAGGGTAATTAGGCAAGTTATTGTATAACGATGGTTGGTTCTGTAGACTATCGAAAAAAAAATAGCTTAAAGGGGCTAATAATTTTGACCTTAATATGGTTCTTAAAATATTAAAAACTGCTTTTATTCTAGCCGAAATAAAACAAATAAGACTTTCTCCAGAAGAAAAAATATTATCAGACATACTGTAAAAATTTCCTTGCCCTGTTAAACATAATTTGGGAAATAATTAAAAAAGAAAGAAAAAAATCAAAGGGGGGCTAATAATTCTTGATTTTCTGAAGATAAATACCAAAAAATGACAGTAACTGGAATAACTACAGCAGTCACGATCGTCAATCTCATATGAAGCAAGAGATTGCGATGACATATGATGACGTGGGCTGGTGTTGTAGTGGCGTCCCATTTCTTAGGGGTAAATTTTGAAGCCATTCCCCTTCACACTCTGTTTCAAGGGCCAAGAGGTAGAGGTACAAAAATAGAATTGGGATTGGGCCTTAACATTCATATGTGCTTGTTATTCTATTTTTTGAAGTTGCTATTATGATTGTTATTTACCATTGTGAACTGGAAATATAAATAACATATTTAATTTGTCATTTATTTTTATTTATTTACATTTTTTTAAATGATTAAATGAAAATATGAAAAAAGTTTATATGAAAAAACTTTTATATGAAAAGTAAATATGAATCATTTCTTGACAGGTTATGTGAAATTCTTTTAAAAGTCCACATTCTGCAGTATATAATGTGTTAATTTCAAAGATTTATGTACCGTCAAACAATTATTAGTCCTACAGCCTGAAAATTAAAGTATTAAATATTTCATTTCTTTCACGCTTACAGAAAACTGCGTCATTGTCTGTGCGCGTCATAATCATTAACAGTTTTTTAATGCGCCAACCTGTTCCAGTTAGGAAAACATTCATGTTTTTATAACCCTCGTGTCCCGTTTGCACAGGCAGTTTCACGCAATGTTAAACATGGATTGAAGGCACATTACAACTAAAGTGTTTTTTTCCCTCTTTTCCGAACAGTACCGTGAACAGGAGGCCATCCGATTGTGCCTGAAACACTTCCGGCAGCACAACTACACAGAAGCCTTCGAATCCCTGCAGAAGAAAACACGGATCGCTCTGGAGCACCCCATGCTTACGCACCTACACGAGCGTCTGGTCCTCAGAGGAGACTTTGACGCCTGCGAGGAGCTCATAGATAAGGCCGTGAGAGGTACCTCACCCACGGTTTCATCATATGGATCTGCGCCATATTCATTAAGTAGGGAATGTGGGCATGTTGGTTCACTGTAGGGAACAGAATGGTTCTGGATTGTAATCGTGTACGTGGCGAGCAAGTACATCCTTGTTGACGTTTAATGTCAAATATAGATGATCTCTGCGCAGAAGGTCAGGTTCAGTCAATGTTAGTGTTGTATTTGTGACGTAAAGTGTTTAGATCATATGTCTCAAACTCGATTCAGCTGCAGCTCTGCACAGTTTTGCTTCAACTCTAATCAAGCACTGCTGATGCAACTAATCAAGGTGTTCAAGACTACTAGAGACTATTAGGCAGGTGCGAGTTAGAGGTGGTTGAAGCTAAACTGCAGAGCTGTGGCCCTCCAGGAATTGAGTTTGAGAGCACTGGTTTAGATGATCACAGAAAAAAATTCATAGCATTAGGGAGCAGCAGAATGTACTTTAAATATTAATGAAATTCAACTGTCCTGTAGCTCAAATAGTAGAGCAAGGGTTTGATTCCCAGTGATACCAAGATCTGATATGATGTGTGCATAATTGTAAACTGACTCACAATTATACTTCCTCATTCTTTCACTAAATGAAGAGTGACCTTTTTACTGTTTTCACAAACTCCCACTTAAACTAATGTTGGTCTGTTGTTCTGACTAAAGGGTGCCATTTAAAATAAGCACTCATGCATATTACAAATAATATTTATTTTAACCTTGTGAGTCATATAGAAACAAACAGTCACCAACAAAAACCACCAACATGCTGCTTTTTGAAGGATTTCCCTCAAACCTGCGGACCTGTGGGTGGTTTCACACCAACACCACTGAGAACAGTAGTGTTGGTCTTGGTCATATGTCAGTATGTATCACTTCAAATTTGAGCTGGCTTCAGTTCAGCTTACAGAATGTGTGTTCACAAAACCCCTTTATGGAGGCTTTTAAAAGATGCCTGGATGTTATTTAACCCATTCTTTTAGACATTTTTTTTAAATCAGACAGCATATTTTGGCAAAATTGTTCGGAATGTGTAATATTTCACCCTTATTTCTTTTTAGAAGTCTATTTTAATGCTAGGTATATAAAGTTATAATAACTCGGGGTGTTTCTCAATTCCAAGAACGCAGAGAACAGACTTGCAATCTTGTGAAGAACGAACTTAGGAGAGGGCGAGAAAAAAACATGTCCTGTGAGAAATGAGACGCTGTCATCTTCCTAATGGTCACATGACCTTCAAACCTTTTTAATGGAAACTTATTTAAACATTACAGAATATATACAACAATTTATTGTTTTCCCCCTTTTATATATATATATATATATAAGATGCACAAAAACCTTACAAATATACATTGCACAATAAAAATAAATCAGATTTTAATACGAATTTCAGCAAATAAACACCCTTAATGTGTTTATGCCTTTATTAAAAATTTCCTAGTGATGTTTACTTACACCATCTCATTTAGTGAAACCCCTGAGATATATGCCTTATATTTCTGAACTCTTAATAATTAATCTATATAAAATGCTGCGCTTCCCACCTCTAGTCGCAATGACTTCTGAGACTTCTAGAGCGAGTTCGGTGCTCAAGTCTGCATCAGTGCATCTTCGATACCACTAACACATCCGGGAACTTTTTTTTACACATCCTCTGTTCTTGCAGTTTTGAGTCTTAGAACTGAACTTTGGTGACATTACACGAGGATGCAAGATTGCTGAAGAACGCATATTGAGAAACAACTTAAGTTACAATAGTTGTTCTGAGGGACTTCATGACAAAAAAATGTCCCAGTTGAAATGTATTAATAGTGAAATATTACATTCCAGTGCCAAACGAAGTCATACTCTTTTTATTAACAGTCCTCCATTTCATTGGTAAGAGATTAAGCTTTATTGATGCAGAATCTATAATATTTAGCTATATTTCTTCAGGTTTTGCCTGTGCAATAAGTACATGCTTTTGCATGTTTGCTGCTTTTGAACAGTGCAGGCCAAGTGAATTAATATTACGTAATTGTAATTATGTGGGTGTGTTGGTATGGGTGAGTTTATATATTCATGTTTTTGACATTATGTATACAGACTGTAATTTGAAGGGTTACAATCCCTAAAAGATGAGTTTTTGAAATTATTTTTTTCAATATCAGGGAAAGTGTAAAATAGAATTTTCTTCTTTGATAGACATTTTTGACCAATGCGTAACGTTTTTAAATTCATTCATCCGTTCATTTTGTTTTCGGCTTAGTCCCTTTATCAATCAGGGATCACCACAGGGGAATGAACTGCCAGTTTAACCAGCATATGTTTTACGAAGCGGATGCCCGTCCAGCCGCAACCCAACACTGGGAAACATCCATACACACTAGCATTCACACTCGTACACTACGGCCATTCATTCATTCATTTTCTTGTCGGCTTTGTCCCTTGCGGGGTCGCCACAGTGGAATGAACCACCAACTTATCCAGCACGATTTTACGCAGCGGATGCCCTTCCAGCCGCAACCCATCTCTGGGAATTTCCACACACACACATTCACACTCATACACTACGGACAATTTTAGCTTACCCAATTCACCTGTACTGCATGTCTTTGGACTGTGGGGGAAACCGGAGCACCCGGAGGAAACCCACGCGAACGCAGGGAGAACATGCAAACTCCACACAGAAACGCCAACTGACCCAGCCCAGCTGAGGTTCGAACCTGCGACCCAGCGACGTTCTTGCTGTGAGGCAACAGCACTACCTACTGCGCCACTGCGTTGCCACACTACGGCCAATTTAGCTTATTCAATTCACCTATACTGCATGTCTTTGGACTGTGGGGGAACCCGGAGGAAACCCTTGTGAACATGGGTTAAACATGCAAACTCCACACAGAAATGCCAACTGACAAGCCGCGGCTCGAACCAGTGACCTTCTTGCTGTGAGGTGATTGTGCTACTCACTGCGCCACTATGACGCCCACATTTTTTAATTAATTAGCGGTAAACTTACAAATGTTTCATGGCAATTAACCTTATACTACAATGCAGAAGTGTGCTCGTTTTTGCGATTGTTTTAGAACTTCCGATTCAGTCGCCTATGGGAGAAATAACTAGGGATAATAATAAATGTCAGAAAACGGTCAAACTACTTGCTCTACAATCAAATGTGTTCATGACTATACATAAAAAGTGGAATAATTTAATAGGAAAACATTAGTTTGCAACATCAAGCAGCATAAAACGCTGTTTTAAATGTCTCATAATCAATGGAAGTGAATGGGAGCGGAAGTCTGAAGCCAAAAAAATGCCAATGGATGCCGTCAGCTCATACGTGAAGAATAAGGTCAAAAGGATTTTGCAAAGTATCATTGACACCATTTTTAAATCTTGTTTTAACAATGTGTGAGCTGAGAAACATGTGTACACATTGCATGTTTAAAGTTGTTCTCAGTAGATCATATTTATACACACTCTCTTTAGTGGTCAATGTGTATATTTGCGGTAATTAGAACCTAATGTACACTCGGTTTGTTTTCCGCTCAGGGAGCATGCATTAGCAAATTAAAGTGCGCACTTGACTCTTTATCTGCTCTCTTCCAGATGGTTTGTTTAATCAGTACATCAGCCAGCAGGATTATAAGCCACGCTGGAGTCAGATCATCCCCAAATGTAACAAAGGTACGACAGCAGTCCGCTGTGGCTCTGAATCTGGACACTGGACTCTAGGGAATCTGCTGCTGTATTAATGACTTATCAACTCCTGACATGCACCTCATCTGTTCTTTTATTGTTCGTTTTTAACTTTCTGACTAGGCGATGGTGATGATAACAGGCCAGGCATGAGAGGAGGTCATCAAATGGTCATTGATGTTCAGACAGGTATGTTTTACATCACGCTGCTCATTTGCGAACTTTCTGATTGGCTGGTTATCATATCACTGTTTAGCTTGTCCTGTCTTGCTCGTGGAATGCGTGCTAATGCTGCCTTTTTGCTCTGTTGTTGCAAGTTAATGGCTGTTTTAAATGTGCGTGTGAATTAGTGAGCTTGTTGTTAGAAGAACAGTCGATCCCGCAGCTCTCTGTGCATTC
This sequence comes from Danio kyathit, assembly GCA_903798195.1. Lineage (NCBI taxonomy): Eukaryota > Metazoa > Chordata > Actinopteri > Cypriniformes > Danionidae > Danio > Danio kyathit. Next base: position 14,737,800 of record LR812522.1, read on the forward strand.
AGACTGACCTCAAGTAACCCACTCTACACGGCTCAGCTGACGCTCAATAGCTCAAACAACTGTCTCTGCTTATCACCATGGCGACATCAGCGTTTTAACCTCTCCACACAGCTGCCTTTCAAGAAAATGACGATTTATAAGCACTTAAAGCATGTTTTTTATGCTTCGGTTTCATATTGAATTTCGTACAAAGGAGTAACACTGCTCACCCACTCACTCTTGCTTTCTCTCTCTCTGTACTTTTGTGTCTGTGTCTTTTGTTCATCAGAAACCGTGTATTTGTTCGGTGGCTGGGATGGAACGCAGGACTTGGCTGATTTCTGGGCGTACAGTGTGAAGGAGAACCAATGGGCCTGCATCTCCAGGGACACAGAGAAAGAGGTAAGAGAGAAAGTAACAGAGGGAATTTCTTTTCAATTATGACTCAGCTGAATGGCACAAAAAAATCCCCTTGGCATTTCCATCATGTCAGTGAGTTTCACATACTATAGTAAGTGAGCTCTCTGTGCAAAGTGCACTGATAGATGGGTGATCTTTCAGCGGTAGGCTATTTAGATGGGGATTTTTAACTCATAGCTGTAATAGTTCATGCTTGAGGATGAAATGATTGCAATGGAAAATATGTGGAGTAACAGCCTCAATGCTGACAGAAGTTATAATAGATGATCTTATTGGCTGTCTGCTTGAAGTCTGGTACACAGTCCAGTTTAAACTAAAACCACTTATTAACAGCAATGGCTGATTGACATAGCCAATCATAGTTTTCCATTTTAAGGGTGACACATTAGGGGGGTTTATACATCAATATGGATTGATTTATTGATCAAACGACAAATTATATTGATTATTTGTGAGTTAATATAAAATGAATGTTTTTTTTTTATGTAAATTAGGCACTTAATATCAAAATATTGATCGATAATCCACTAAATTGATTTTAATCAGATGATATTTTAGTATTGGTAAAGAAAAGAATATGACCAATATTGCTTGCTAAGAGTATCAGTATTATATCGTCTCCTTACAAGACATCCAGACAATTTTTTCAATATCCAAAAACTGTTTTATTTGTATGTTTTTAGTTTTTTCTTTTGTTTTGTTTTGTGCTACTCAGAGCCCTAAAATTTGATAACATTGACCTTGAAAATCTGAATCACAAACTGACTTTCCCTTTCGAAATGTTGATGCCTTAATACCTCATCTTTAATTAAAAAAGGTTACTTGGAAAAACTTATATAGTTTACCCTGTCTTGTAGATGTAACGAAAATCAGATGATATTTTGAAAGAAAACTTTTGTGTGCAGTATGTAAATGGTGTAAATGCCCTGGTTACACTTGGAATTAACATCTGTTTCAGTGATCCGTTTGCAAATGGTCAGCCAAGACACATTACCATTTACACCTGGTATTAACATGCGTTAAAATGCATCTTCGTGAGTGTCTTCAAGAAAACATCACTTCCACAGGAGCACTGAGTGCTATTAAAGTCCCTTTAAGATAATTCATTTCACTCTGCGCAGTCTTTGAAACATCTCTTGGGCGTTCTGTCTGAATGGGGAAACATCAAATTCTCCAAAACTGTTTGCCAAGCTTACATATTTGTAATCACCAATGAAATTAAACAACAACTGTCTCATAAGTTTTGTTTTTAAATGTTCAAATTAAACAAAATCGTAATTTTGTTAGGTTGCCCAAGCTAATGCGCATGCGCACTCAACAGGAACGAGATCATGACATCAACCTCATTTACTGCTGGGGCTGTTTTTTTCTCCCTGGTCTCACACTGCTCTAATTCAAGAGCAAGGTGAGAGGGAGTTTTTTTTCGCCTCTCTCTCTCTTGAATTGTATCTTACTTCCTTTTTCTAAATGCTACCTCCCGTTGATCTGTCTTCCCCTGAAATGTGATGTTTGTGTATGGTCGGGGTGGTCCAATTTCACTATATGACAGTGTAGGTGAATACGAAGTTTATGTGACAAATAAAGGCCTTAATTGATTGATTGATTGATTGATTGATTGATGGCTGTTTTACTCATTGTCATCCTCTGGATAATGCTTTGTCAGATCGTGCTAGTCTTCTGAAGTAATTCATGACTTGGTCTTGACGGCGAATCTCCTCCAATGATAGTGCCTGTTCGTTTAATTTTGTGGGAGTTTGAGTAGTTCCTGCTGTCATGTGATGGGCATTTGACAGGAGGAACTGTACCTAGGTTCATTTCATACAGATCACAAAACCAAAAACTTTTGTTTTCAAGTGTAGTCGGTTAATTTAAAAGTACAGATTTCAAGCTTTATGTGGATATATGAAGCAATGTTTTTCATGTTGCCTGTGAATCAAGTATTTGCTGAGATGAGTGACATGTCTTGTGTATCTATAGTCTTTAGTGCTATTGAATAAATGAATAACCCATGTAATGCAGCTGTTGAGTGAGGGAGGAAACGATGAATGAAAAGATTGTGGATGTTACTACTTTTTTTTTTTCGTTATAATTCGGTTTTGGTAGATCATGGTAAGGTATGAATACTTTCTTTTTGTCCCGTAGTTATCATGTGTATGGTTTAACATGACAGAAAGCAGACTGGTCATATGCAGTTTCATTAGAAGTTGACACCTTTTACATCTGTATTTCATCTACTTGTAATAAAGGTGGTGTTACTTTTTTTTCAGAGTGGTCCTAGTGCTCGCTCGTGCCACAAAATGTGCATTGACTCTCAACGGAGGCAGATTTATACACTGGGACGATATCTGGACTCCTCAGTCAGAAACAGCAAGTCTCTGAAGAGTGACTTCTACTGCTATGACATTGACGCAAACACGTGGACCCTCCTCAGTGAAGACACATCTGCAGATGGAGGACCCAAACTTGTGTTTGACCACCAGGTAAATTACACAACCCACAGTATATGCAGGATTTATCCTCCCATACCACCAGGAGCCTCCCTTTTACGGATTTACGATGAACACTTATATAATAATCTTCCTTTTGTGTCTGTCAGATGTGCATGGACTCTGAGAAGCACATGATCTACACGTTTGGTGGTCGGATACTGACGTGTAATGGGAGCGTGGATGATGGCAGGACGTCTGAACCTCAGTTCAGTGGGCTTTACGCGTATCACTGTCAAGCTAGCAGCTGGAGTCTGCTCCGAGAAGACTCGTGTAACGCAGGGCCGGAGGACATCCAATCTCGCATCGGACACTGCATGCTCTTCCACACGGTGCGTCTCCTTAGTAATGACCCATTAAGTGATACATTGATGCTTGTTAGGTCACTGTTTCTAGTTCTAATTACTCTATCAGATGCAAGAGCAACTAATAAACAATGCTAATATATATGCTCGCAGCAGTTCTAGAGTGAAATTATGATTCTTAACTTTAAAGTTCATACCAAAATCTCTAATAGCCAGACAGTGAATCATCTTTTATGAATTTCTGAAATATTGGTGTCTCAGACTGTTTTGTACATCATAGACATTAGATTAAATGGGTAGCTATGTAAATAATGGTCATAAATAGAGCTGCACAATATTATCATTTTGGCATCGATATCGCAATGTGTGCATCTGCAATAGTCTCATTGCGAGATATGTTAAGACTGGATTAAGTCTGGATTATACAGTTGTCAACATTTGAAGGGGATCACAACCTTTAATAAAAATTGTCTTTCTTGTCCTAGGAGAATTTTGGAAAACCGTTTTGATCCACTTCAAGTGTTTTCAACTGTAGTTGATTAGGAGGCACATAACACATGCGATTTGTAGAGTCACTGCTACGTTTATCTATAATAGAGTGAATGTTTATCATTTGCATGTGTTTCTAAGAGAGTTCAAAACATTAGGACAGAAGAAATGATGACGTTTGGAAGTGTAACAAAGATTAACTGTATTTAATTATTTAATTCTAGTTTTTTTTTTTTAAATAATTTTTGTCTTGTTTCCAGTCCAGATATCTACATTTTAAAGCAAAAATATGATTATTTTACGTAACCCATTGGCAGATAATGTTGCCTATTTTAAAGAAATAATCTTAATTTTCCCTTATTCCTTCTGAAGGTGAAAATAAAACAATATGGACAACAATTTGGTCTAGAAACGAGACAAAGAAAAGCTTCTTTTGGATTGTGACTATTCAAAGTCTGTACCTGAATACTTTTAGACCCCCCAGAAATTGTACAATTTTAAATTGAAGTTGATTTTTATTAAATATATTTAGTTTTATTTATATATAATGTTAAATTATATTTTTGCTATAGAACTTTTAGGATTAATTTTTATTGTAAATATTGTGGGGGGGGTGTAAGCAATATTTACAATAAATTTGAAATTGTACAATATAAATTAATAAATGAACCAAAAAAACTGAATACTTCCTTTAAATTATATATACATATATATATATATATATATATATATATATATATATATATATATATATATATATATATATATATATATATATATATATATATATATATATATATATATATATATCCTTAAAAAGATATACAATTATTATTGTTATTAGGTTATGACAAAATAAATATGAATGGTTGTTTATGACTAGGGCTGCACGATATGGGAAAAATCTGATATTGCAATATTTTATTTTTCTTTGATAAATATTGCGATATGAATACAGTTTCACAAGGTGGTCTATTTAACAGTTTTCTGGGGGGTCTAACAGTATTCAGGTACAGACATTGAATAGTCACAATGCAAAAGAAGCTTTTCTTTGTCTCGTTTCTAGACCAAATTGTTGTCCATATTGTTTTATTTTCACCTTTAGAAGAAATAGGGGAAAATTAAAAGTATTTCTTTAAAATAGGCAACATTATCTGCCAATGGGTTACGTAAAAAAAAATCATATTTTTGCTTTAAAATGTAGATATTTGGACTAGAAACAAGACAAAAATGATTTTAAAAAACTAGAATTAAATAATTAAATACAGTTAATCTTTGTTACACTTTCAAACGTCATCATTTCTTCTGTCCTAATGTTTTGAACTCTCTTAGAAACTCATGCAAATGATAAACTTTCACTCTATTATAGATAAACTTAGCAGTAACTTTACAAATCGCATGTGTTCTGTGCCTCCTAATCAACTACAGTAGTTAACACTTGAATGGATCAAAACAGTTTTCCAAAATTGTTCTTTCTTCTGTTAATAGTTTTGGTGTAAATTACGTAAGATAATGAAAGGGATATGTTGTTCTTGGGCTGGGCGATTGGGCCTAAAATCGAAATCTGGATTAATTGAACATTTTAACTCGATTATTTTATTTATTTTTATTAATATTTATTATTATTTATTTATTCACCCTCACAGTACACTGACAGGTTTCACTCACATATTACAAGAAATGTTTGCATGAAGGGTGCATTGCTTGATTTTAAAATAATTGAAGGAAACACACACTATCTACTATCTATGATTATTTGTTGGACAACTGAAATTAAAGCACACGTTGCCTAAATAACTTGCTCTTTTGGAAACAAAATCAATTATTTTCAGTGTTGTTCATATTAAAAGTAGAAAATAAGCAGTATCACTTCTAAATAAAATAACTCTTGTATATCCTGTAAATAATATTTTAAACTGTGCATTTCTTGCGTCTTCTGTAAGCAAATATTTTAATGTAAATAATAATTTTAATGTAATGGAAAATATGCCGTCTTAAGGCATCTCAGCGCAGCTTCCAATCATCGTCAATGTAGTGCTAAGTAAGGCATAAGAATGGGTCCATCATCCTACTCGACCAGAGATCAGATGTGGCTGCAGGAGTATAAATCAGCCTCAGCCTAACAGAGCGGGGTCATGTGGCTCCACATGTGGTAGGGAAAGTAATTGAAAAAAATCTTCCTCCAAAAATTTTATCGATTTTAGGTTCTGAATGTCGATTTCGATTACTTTTCGATTAATTGCTCAGCCCTATCTGTTACTGTTATAAAAAAATTGTTTCCTTTTTTATCCCTGATTTTATGTGTATATATACTGTATATAGCAGTACAAGGATATTTTGGTGATGCAGTTTTGGTTTATAAATGCACATCAATATGTGTATATAAATATATAAAATCATGTCAAAGAAAACTTGGAATTATCTTGACATCCTACAGGTACAATATTTCAAGAAAATTCCTTTAAAAAATGATTTTATAAGATATGATTATTGTGATAAGTCATTTTATTTGATTCTTTTTCATTAAAGTTTCAAATTTATAAGTGTTTTTTTTTTTTTTTAAAGCAAATTTGATGATTATTTGTAATTTTCTCTCCCACAGAGAAATCGCTGCCTGTATGTTTTTGGAGGTCAGAGGTCCAAAACGTACTTGAATGATTTCTTCAGTTACGATGTTGATGGTGACCATGTGGAGATCATCTCAGACGGCACCAAGAAGGACTCTGGCATGGGTATGTTATCACCAAACTCTATATTTGTTATAATAAAATAAGCTGGGATTTATAAATCTAAGGATTTGAAATCTATACTACGCTTGTACTGTAACAATAACACTTACAAAGCTGTGTCCTGACAAGAAGCTCCTTAAAAACGAGCGGAGGAATCTTAAGCATGAAGGTGACATCATGTTCAAAAATAGAGTTGAATCAGGTGGGGATTATGTCACTGCTATGGCCTGTTACGCGCAGCTGAGGGCGAGCATGTGATCTGTTGCCATCCTGCTGTTCAACCGCTAAATCAGCTTGACATCATCTGTCTTCCTGATATTGATATGCACAGATCTGCTGGTCGGGTTGATGGTGAGGAAAGTGTTTTTAGGGGATTGCGATGATGATTGGTGAATATTGCAGGAAGACGAGGTTTTTGAAGTTACAACATTGTGCTCTGCATAGAATACTTTTTCTGACACTCATCAAGATATTGTTCTCATTATGTTTGAATATTTAAAGCCTTTTCCGGGAAGCTAGGAATATGCAGCCCTAGATGAGTCTTAGTTATGTAAAGGTTTCTAGAGAATATGTCAGTGGATTTGGCCTTGTCTTACAAACACTACGCTTTATTGTGTACAAACAGATAATTAAATTTACGATTATTGCTATATTATTATTAAATTTAAACTATAAACTAATTTCAGCAACTCTGTGATGATTTGACAACACCGAAACAACAATATTGAGTGTTTGAAACGACTAAAGATTGAATCCGAAAGTAAGATGATTAATAGTTGATGATGGTTTCTAGGTGGTTTCTAAAGGGATCTGGGTAGTTGCAAGTGTTTATTGGTTTCTTACTGACTGAGAAGTTTCTGTGATGTTATTGTCCCTTTATTGGAACCAGATCTATCACTTATTTTGAGTTTTATTATTTATTTATAAAAAAAATTGTGGTTCCCATCTAGAGGGTCAGAGCCTCACAAAACATCCAAGTGGTAAGACAAGACAATGCTCAAATCAAGATGTAAATTAGAATTGATTTCTAATATAATTAAGTGTAATTAAAATAAATACGAAAACCCTAACATTTTAATTGCATTCATTCCCCCTTCAATGACTGCAATCTTCAATTGAAGAACATTAATTTCTTAAAATCCCCCAAAGTCACTAAATAAAATTTGAAAAAGCAACACATTTTTGTTTACTTTTTCTTTATGATTAGTGATGCCTAAAATGAATAAATGTTGACTGAAATTTTGAAGTATTAACATTTTTCAAACTGAAGCTCAGTAGATAATTGTGTACATAAATCTATTTATATAAATTACGAGTTCAGATGCAAAAACCTCTGAAATTGTCTCCTAAAATAAGCATTTTTCTCAGTCTCCTATGTTTATGTTCAGTTATTTCAATTTAAAGTCAACGAAAAGAACTTATTCTACAGTAAAATTACTGAGTCTACACACAGGAGTCGGAGATAAATACTAATTTTAGAAGCAAATATCAAACGGTGTTTAGAGGTTTTTGCATCTAAACCAGGGGTGCCCAAACTTTTTCTTATAAAGGGTCAAAAACTAAACTTGTTTGAGGGTGGTGGTCCGGAGGTAAATAAACTGTAATGTTGTTAATGTAATTTCCTAAATTATTATTATAATTTATTATATAATTTAATTATTACTATAATTTATTACATTTAAAATACTTTAATTGTATTAATATTTATATATTTTTGTATTTTTTATAATGAACGAATTATAAAAAAACATGAACAATCCAATTTATAACACTAAAAAACTTGATACACTTGATTCGCTTGCTAATGTCTTCTGCAATGTCGGCTATCCATCAAGTGATTGTATTTATTTATTTATTTATTTATTTTAATCTTATTTATTCAAAACATGTAATTGAAACATTTAATTTAAATTTTCTCAGTTTTAGTTAAAAAAACAAACAAACGTCATGTTAAATTATGGCTAAAGGCATTCCTCCCAAAATTCCCCATCATTCTCTCTTTGCTGTGTTTACATAGATGAATATGGCCACGGTGTAAATACACAGAACAGTTATGAGCTGATTGCCACATTATATTGTTATGATAACATGATATCATTGCCTTCGGTGATTTCCTAAAGATAAATACCAATAAATAATGCAACTGGAATAGCTACAGCAGTCAACGACATTGATCTCATATGTAGTAAGAGGTCACGATGACATATGATGACGTTTGCAGGTGTAAATTTAAACCCCTTCACACTCTGTTTCAAGGGCCAAGGGAAAGGGGTAGGACTTAAAAATTTAATTGAAATTGGGCCTAAATGCTATCATATTATAAGCAATAATAAAAAATACAGACAGGTGTTGTCAGCATCTGCCCTCTTTTGGCATACAGCAGCATTTAACAATTCCAGTCTGCTGAAGTTCTTAGAACTTTGATTGACTTCTTGAGAACTGAGTTCTTAGAAAAAAACTTCACACCCACGCACTTGTGGTAATTAACTAACCTAACACACACTCGCTCTATAACCGCATCAACTACACACACGCGCAAATAACACTCACAAAAACTCAATGACGGTCACTTAAGACCTACACACTCATATTCATTGAAAGAGGAATTAAAACCTGTTGTGACTTTAAATTTTGACGATAAAACATATTTTAATTGAATGTGTATTTTTAAATGACATTAGAGAAAGTTTTTATTCAGGAAATATTTGAAGGGAAAGGTGTCTTCTGGAGGAATATTTATTATTATTCAAACTACAAGATTATATATGATTATTTTTGGCGTTGTTGTTATTGGTATGTTCGTTGTACAATGAATGTTTATTAAGAAACCGATATAATTGCATGTTATATATTATATTGTATATAATTACTATAGGTTTTGCTATGAATGTAGCCAATGCTGCTGATATGGCATTAAAACATAAATAAATGAATAATATCCCCTTCCCATTTCTCTATAATCAGGAATGACTGCATGATATTATGTCAAAACAGAGAAGAGCGACCCAGAAGGTGAACTAGTGTGAAGCCTGAGAGAGACTGCAGACACAGGCCTGTGACACACTTCCTGTTCCCATAAACAGATTGTATAAAATCTCAATGGGGCGACTTTGACGCAATGAGAGAGTATAAAAAGAGCGCTGTGTTCTCTCTGTTATCACGTTAGTGAAGGGAGAGAGATGCGTGTTGGGCTGACAGAAAGAGAACGAATAAGACAAAATAAGACTGCACAGAACAAGCATTAGCAGGAAGGAAATACTGAGCCCAAACAATATACATACAGGCGGACATTAAAGGAATAAAGCACCCAAAAATAAAAACCATGAAGATTTAAACAAGGATAATGCTTTGAGCAAAGAAGCAAAAAAAGTGGAATTACTGGCTCTGGAAAAACAAACAAGACATCCAAATTGGTCTGCTGAGACAATGTCCGGTTGAGTTCTTCACAAGTAGTTGAGCGAAATTTGTAATGAAAGTCTGCATAAACCGGAAGCTGTGGCTATTTTTCTTTTCATATTGTGACGGTAAAGTCAAGATTGGATACGCGGCTGGCCGGAAGTGTGACGCATCAATATAGCAGCATTTTTTTATGACACTGTATAACAATAATTAATATTTTGACAGTACTGTGACGGTTGGAGAGGGCATTAATACATACAATTTATTGGGTAATTTAATAGATAGTAGGAATAATACTCGGTACAGCTACTGTTTTTACATTACTGTGACGGTTGAGTTTAGGGTTGGGGTGGGGGAAGGTGTTAATAAAATACAATAAATGAGAAATTTAATAAATAATTTAAATAATTCTCGTTAACTTCCGGCTACAAATATATCTGATCTAGCAACAACCTATTGTGACACAGTTCCTAGAGAAACAGAATATTAAGCGAGAAAACAGTGGGCGTGGCTTGTTTTTTTTGGATGTAGTGATGTTGGCAATTCAATCTGTAAGATAGGGAAAAGGGTTTCAGGAGGGTTATTACACCCTTTCTGTTTGAATTGTTCACCACAAAACTAGCAACGTGAGCTAGCACAATCAATATGGCTAGTTTTGATTTCATGCGTACTTTAAATAATGAGAAGTGGAACGTTCATTTTGACACACAGACTTTTTGACCAATCAGAGTCAAGTATTGTAGGGAGCTGTCTGTATGATATTGTTTTTAGCAAAATATTATGTTTATTATCATTACTTTGTATTATTTTGCTAATGCTTATTGCTTTTGAACAATATTAAACAGTGCCTAATATAGTTCATTAATATTGTACTCTTATTAAATATGTATTCATATATGTTTTCAAAATTTAAATTAACAATGTAAAATAATATAAGAGTCAGTAGCTTTGTTTACATCCAAAATTACGAACTAACTTTATGCGCAAAACAGGAATATCGCATAAAAGACGTGCAAATAAAGCAGCGTTTCTATCCAACGAGTCAAAGAAAATAAAATCGTCACTTCCTGATTAACTGGCACCAAATATTAAAAGTAAAAATGGAGTTTGCTGTGGTAGAAGCTGCGTGAATCTTTTCTTTATTTAATAAATGACTTGCGGCTCAGAAGATGATGCTGACACGAAATGATCGCGTGGTGGTGCTTGAAGGTGTGAGACGTGGAGCACAGACGCTCTTGATTCTGGAGGTCATTAATAATATAATAACACTAATATTGAAACGGTTAAGGTGTTTTAGAATGACCAAAACAACATTTTAGATGTTTTACAATGTGCTCAGCCGCGTGGTTTGTCTATTCACACACATTTTTTATCATCACATAATCTCCAATAACAAAATGACTTTTTTTAATGCGCATACAGGAATTTGTTTACTAAAAGTGTTTCCATCGTAGTTTATGCGCATCTTTTCTTATTCAATAAAGAGTTTATCCTACTCAGTTATGCGCATATATTTTTTTTTGCGCATTTTCAAATTTTATGTGCATCATGGCATTTCCATCAACCTTTTTTTATGTACATATACAAAATGCACATAAAAATAGGTGGATGGAAACATAGCTAGTTAAAAGTAAATGTAATAAATCAAAAATGTTAGTTTTACTTGCAAAGTCGTGTTATTTATAGATAAATATAAAGTGGTAGCCTTGTTATTACTCATTCATTTTCTTTTCGTCTGAGTCCCTTTATTAGTCGCCACAGCGGAATGAACCGCCAACTTATCCAGCATATGTTTTGCGCAGCGGATGCCCTTCCAGCCGCAACCCATCTCTGGGAAAAATCCATACACACTCATTCACACACATACACTACGGACAATTTAGCCTACCCAATTCACCTATACTGCATGTCTTTGGACTGTGGGGGCAGCTGGAGCACCCGGAGAAAACCCACGCAAACGCAGGAAGAACATGCAAACTCCACACAGAAACGCCAACTGACCCAGCCGAGGCTCGAACCAGCGACCTTCATGCTGTGAGGCGACAGCACTACCTACTGCGTCACTGCGTCACCTGTTATTAGTCATTCTCAGTATTTTCCAGTATTTTATATCATCACAAAAAAGCTTTATAAGCATTATTTTATGACCATATTCAAATGAGGGTATTAAAAACACAATGCAACATCTAACTCCATGTCATTTTTTTAAATGGCACATTTTGTGTATTTACTCTGAATTGCTAGGTAGGGCAAAAAAAACCTCTCAATTCGGTTGAAAACATCCATAAAGTAGTGGTGATTTACTTGTTATTTACACCTTGCTGCTTTTGACAATTTATACCTTTGTCCTGATAACATGTTTGTGTTGCAGTACCAATGACGGGCTTCACTCAGCGTGCCACTATTGACCCAGAGCTCAACGAGATTCACGTCCTGTCGGGACTCAGCAAAGACAAAGACAAACGTGAGGAGAACGTGCGCAACTCCTTCTGGATCTACGACATCGCACGTAACAACTGGTGCGTGAGTTTTGCGGACATGCTGTTCATATGCACGACCCTGCGCACTGAATACTAATGAGTGTGGTAGAGCTGTTGTTTATGTGTGCTGGCCAGAGGACAAGCCTGCATCCTTAATCTATGACATGCCTTCAGGCGGCTAATTCCTGAGGTTTCAGATTGCCGTACACTGCAGGGAAGAAGAACAATCGTCAGTCGGGGTTTTTCAGAAAACATCTTTTCTTCTTCCTGAACTGTATGTTCTCATTTCTGTGGACTGGATGATGCAATGAATGTGTTCTAGATGTTTTCATCTTGCACATGTTTTCACATTCAGTGGCTTCTACTAATATTAGCACTTTAGATAAATATGAGGAAAGAACGCTGTGAAAAATATGTATCTATTATTTAATCATTAATCTTTGCTCAGAATGATAACAAAAACGCTCATTAAAGGGATAGTTCACCTAAAAATGAATATTCTGTCATTATTTTCTCAACCTTCCAACTTGTTCCAAATCTGTTTGACTTTCTTCTGTTGAACACAAAAGAAGATATTTTGAATAAAGTTGGAAACCTGTAACCAATGACTTCCATGGTATTTGTTTTTCCTACTATGGAAGTCAATGGTTACAGGCTTTCAGCTTTCTTCAGAATATCTCCTTTTGTGTTCAACAGAAGAAAGAAACTTTTAAAGGTTTTGGAACTACCTGAAGGTGACTAAATTTTCATTTTTGGATGAATGGTCCCTTTAAACAACAGTTTTGACACCCCTGTGAATTCATGCAAGCAAAATATTTTTACCGTGGGTAACTAGGAAAAAAGCTATCAATCAAGACCTTCTGTTAATATGAGGGGACAAACTCAAGAGGCATTCAGTATGTCAGAAGAACGTTTTTTTAACAAATAAGATGTATTATTATTATTATTATTATTATTATTATTATTATTATTATTATTATTATTATTATTAATATTATAACCTTTATTTTACCAGGAAAGACACATTGAGATTAAAAATCTCTTTTACAAGAGTGTCCTGGCCAAGATTAGGCAGTATACATGTCCCTTGGGTCTACAAGACAGCAAACACAAAACAATTGACAGTTAACATGAATCACACATTGATAAACAAACTATTCAAAACATCTACAAGCCTGTGTTTTAATTTCTAAATCATTTATACTCTATAATATTTATACAAATGTTTATTGAGCTTCACAAAACAGCACTGCAAACAGCAGAAAATGCTTTTATTACATGGAGTTTTTGTCTTTCTAGTCCAAATTTCTAACAAAAATAAATCAAGAAGTATTCCAGATGAGTATATAGAATATAAACTGCGTCCCAAATGGCACATTATGCACTATGTACTTATGCACTTACACATTAAACAGCATAGTATATGTATGTAGTGTCGTCCCAAATGGAAAACTAATGATTTTTTTTACTAAGTGGAAATTCAAACTGATTCCCAGATGATGTTTGAGAGTCGGCAAATTCATGAAATAAATGACCAAAGTACCAAATAATACCTGCCATGAGTATAACCGCATTCACCATCGGGAGGCGCTATAATCACTCGTAGAAGAATTTTACTTTCACAATTTAAAATAAATAAAACAATCCAACATCAGTGCCCGATAGCTCCGCCCCTTCAGCCACGTGAGCAAAGCTGCGGCCGTTGAGTGTGTGAAGTGTCCAACATAACACACTTACTTTTAATGGTTGAATAAGTGCATCATTTAAAGTGTATTTAAAGTGCACTTATTCTTTTTAGAGTTTTCAGTGTGAATGCAACACTTACAGGGGAGCAGGGGATGTGGATATAGTCCAATAAAGGCGGCAGCCATCTGGTCCTGCAACCAGGGGGCGCTGGTCACAGACCCGTCTACCCACAGCGGTGGGTGAAAGCATGTGATTTCGATGACTTACTGAAACATGTTTTTACTTGTCTAGAAAATGCTTCTTGATTTTAAGAATTGTTTGATATTTGGACTAGAAACTATTCAAAAAGTTGAGTGGCCACAAATAAAAATCTCCAAGAATCACAGCTGGAGAAGGGCAGACGTTATTTGGCTCCAGAACTACAATCCGACTGCACCTACATCATCACCACAGACTGTTTGAAAGAGTTTCAGGAGTAAAGCCTCTCTCCTCATTCAAAAGCAAACTCAATAGTTACAGGTTTTCAGCTTTCTTTTAAAATACCTTCTTTGGTGTTCAAAACTCATAAAGGATTGGAACCACTTTTCAGTGAACTATCCCTCAAATATTTTACACAAAAACTCAAAAGATCAACATTTTTCATTTATTTTTTGCTGATATTTACAACGTGTGCCAATATTCGTGGAGTAATCTGTATAATAATAAACAAAGCCTCAGTAAAAAGATTTCACAGGCATGTCTGACCTTCAGAAAGGAGTCAGTGGTTCTCCAACAGGAACAGAATGTTCTCTTCTCGCTTATGTGTGCGTGTATTAAATGTGTTTTTCACTTAAACGGGGGAGAGAAACCTTTTGTTCTGTACACTAATTGAAGCAGTTGGCTTCTAGAAAAATCAGTCAGTCTTTCTCTTGGATCTGCTGCTGTTTTCTGTCACTTTTTGTTTATTTGACTCGATTTGGGTGGGTGCGTGTGTGTGTGTACACTTTGCTAGGACGGTATGCACGGTTTAGTGTGAAAAACTAACTGTGTTTGTTTACAGGTCCTGTGTTTATAAGAACGACCAGGCGGTGAAGGAAAACCCCACTAAGGCCCTGCAGGAAGAGGAACCTTGTCCTCGGTTTGCTCATCAGCTTGTCTACGATGAACTCCACAAGGTAATGTTAATCTTGGTTTTAATCTAATCCCAAATTTGTCTGTTTCAATCTCAGCTTCCCTCAAGCAGGGTTATTATAGTTCAGTGCTTTTTAACCACATTCCTGGAGCCCAAAGACACTGCATGATCTGCATGTCTTCTTAATCAAACACACCTGATTCAACTCATCAGCTCGTTAGCAGAGACTCCAGGACCTCAAATGATTGTGTGAGACAAACGAGACGGGCATGAAATTAACAGTCATTTTTGTCATCTGAAGTTAACTTGGCTGGAAAAAGTGTACATAAAATAATAAGGTAAAACTTTAGTACTTTAGTTTGAGTATCAACTCTCACTATTAACTAGTGGCTTATTATCTGCTTATTTTTAAGATATTGACTGTTTATTAGTACTTATAAAGTTCAGCATGATCTTATTTTACATCTCTAATCATACCTATTGGCTAACTATTAATTAATAGGGTATATGCTTGTGTTTCTTTCATAAACTTCCGGTTAATGTTACTTATTTTATATTTATATGGTTCCTTTTACAGCATCGATGCTCTAATGTGATTAAAATACAATCAGTTAAATAGACTGCAGCATTCCTTTATTTGTTCAAACGTAAAACGAGATGAAAAGCCATTTACATGCACGCGCCCATCAGGATCAGCAGACGACCGCAGAAACTCCATTGAATATACTGGGGTAAAATAGATGTTCTTATTTTAAAGACATGGCATGAAAAAAAGTAATTTAATGCGGTGGTGCTTGTACATTCTGAGACCCACTTTATGTCGTATATCAATCAGACAGTGAAGATTGTTGATGTTTAAAGAAAACAGACCTTAAACGTGGCATACAGTTCACTGGAAGCGTTTGAGGTTACTGAAAAATTAAAAGGCCTTCTGCATACGCCGCATTAATTGTTTATTGAGCTTAAAATCATAGTTAATGGTTTGTTGATAGCGAGAATTCTACCTTATAATGAAATGTGACCATAAGAATTCTTGTGTAGATTAACAAATATTAAAAATAAAAAAATATTAAGTTAAAAGGCCCATAAAAAAGCTGAAGAAAATAACTACAATTCTAATGATAATATTTATATTAAATCATATTATGTTGTGTTTTTGTATTAGATTACTACATAAGTAATATGTAATGTAACCATAAAATAATGTAGAATAGATTTTTAATTGGTGGTTAAATTGTATTATAATTTTCTAAATTAAAGATGCTAGTTGTTAATAAGTGTTTAACAGCTGTTCATATTACATTGAAATTAAACTAAAATACTAAAGCTAATACTAATGTGCTGTTAAACGCTAAATACAAGCTTAAAATATAAAATAACTTGCTGTTCAATCCTAATTTTATGTGCTTTCAAAAAAGAAATCTATAAAACATCATCTGGTGTCTACTCAGAAAATCAGAGCACATCCTCAGGTCTTTGCACTGGCTCCCAGTTACATTCAGAATAGATTTTAACGTATTACCACTTGTCTATAAATCACTAAATGGCCTAGGACTTCTATACATTACAGATATGCTCACTGAATACAAACCTAATAGATCATTCAGATCATTAGGATCAAGTAAATTAGAAATTCCAAGAGTTCAGTCAAAGCAGGGTGAATCCGCCTTTAGCTATACGTCCCTCACTGCTGGAATCAGCATCCAGAAATGATCAGATGTGCTCCAACATTAGGCACATTCAAATCAAGACTGAAAACACATCTGTTTACTGTGCCTTTACTGAATGAGCATTGTGCTACGTCCGACAGATCGCACTATTATGTCTTTCTTTAAATTTTTTTATAACCTGTTTTAACACATTTCAATCTGTTTTTAATCATTTTTATTTCTTTTAATAATTGTTATTATCTCGTTTCTTTTATTTGTTTATGTAAAGCACTTTAAACTGCCATTGTGCATGAAATGTGCTATATAAATAAGCTTGCTTTACTCTCGATCCAATCAGTAGGGATGCTCTGTGAAATTTTTGTAGAGCTTACAAAATCAAAATTTCATTTCTATTTGATAGCTTGACCTGATTAAACTCTTGTTTGCTTAATTCTTCCACTGATTAATTAATGGGTTAGATTATAACGATCTCATACACACTGCAGGTGCATTACCTGTTCGGTGGAAACCCTGGAAAGTCCAGCTCCCCCAAAATGCGACTGGATGATTTCTGGTCCCTAAAGCTCTGCCGCCCTTCCAAAGAATACCTGCTGCGACACTGCAAATACCTAATTCGCAAATACAGGTACGCACTTTAACACTGTACATTTCACCTGACCTCACAGCTCTCGAAATGCCTAGAACTAATGTTTACTCAATTGTTTGGCCTGGTCTGACTCCAAAGTAAACCTTTCAAAGATGCATTGTTTCCAAACGGAGCTAGGGAAATGTTTAGATATCCGTTCCACGTTCAATAGTTTTGTGTTGAATGTTAAAAGGGAGTTTATGAACTCGCTCTGATCCATCCGCTCTGGATGTAAACCAGCTGTATTGTTATGTAATTGCAGTGTCATGCAGCACTGCAGTTCGTGATTAAATTACAGTAGTAGTTTTCCATCAGCGCACATCATCTCTGCTCTTCTGCTGCCCTCTGCTGGACACTCATTATTTCCTGATTTACTGTGTATTCTGCTTGTGTGTGTGTGTGTTTGCAGGTTTGAGGAAAAGGCTCAGACCGAGCCCTTGAATGCACTTAAATATCTACAGAATGATCTGTCCCTCACTGTGGACCACACTGATCCTGATGAGACGAAAGAGGTCAGGAACCGCATATATGAACTCTATTACTTTCATTAAGCATGTTTAATATAACAAGCCTTAATCAGTATGTCAGTATGTGCGCTCACATTCATTTTAATCGTGATTGTATAAATGCTTTAGCTTGATTTGAGAATTAATCAGCTAAGTAAAGACATTTTACTCTAGTACTTTTTACAATTTTTATAACAATTGTATTTTTAGTATTAGTGGTATTAGGAGGAGGAGGAGGATTTACATTCATTTTAATAGTGAAGGTGTAAATGCTTCAGCCTGATTTGGGAATTAATCGGCTAAATAAAGACATTTTACTGTAGTACTATTTATAATTTTAATAACAATTGTATTATTATTAGTATTAGGAGGAGAAGTATTAATATTATTATTTTTATTATTATTAACAAAACCTAATAGTTATAGTCATTTTCTGTGCTTTAAAAAGTTTAAGGGGTTTTCGTCAAGCTGAAACATTTGAGCTTTTATTTTGAAGTTTGTGTGGGTTACTGTGAAACACTTATGAGCTGTTCATGTCAAAAGAGCACTGTGTTGTGCTTCTGATCACATTTATATTGTGATCACATTTATGAACCATATTGCATTCTTAAGCATTGTTTTTGGTTATTAATAGAAAAAAATAAGTTTGAGATTATTTTTAAAGCACATTTTTACAATCAGGGTGCATGGACAAACAAATAAATGCAACGATAAAAGGACAAACTCAGTATGATTACAAATTAATCACCACAAAAAACACCACAAGCTAAATTATTCTAAAACTCTGCTTGATTAAAAGCCAGTGATAATTAATTCTATTTTTGCAGAGGCTCTTCTCCTTTATATATTTGCCAACTTGAATGTTATACTTTCATTAAAGGGTTAGTTCACCCACAAATAAATATTTGCTTGCAAATAACTCACCCTCAACTGGTTTCAAACCTGTTTAACGCAAAAAGATGTTTTGAAGAATGTTGAAAAAGGGTAACCATTGACTTGCATATGGTTATGGTTTCTAATATCCTTTAAAATATCTGCTTTTGTATTCAAAAGTGGAGAAAACTATCCCTTTAAGAGTGCTTTCACACTAGCACTTTTGGTCCGCAGCTGGGGAAGTTTGACGCCAGAGTTCAATACGTTTAGCTAGTGTGAACGCTGTCTACTGAACTTGGGTGTGCCACCTGTGAACTGTACCCGAGTCCGTCTGAAAGATGTGGTCTGGGGTACGGTTTGTGCGAACTCTGGTACGGTTCACTTCTGATATGAATGCAATCAGACCAAATAACGGCAGTGAACTGCCAACAGTACAACAAACTTTAGTTTTTATAACGTTTATTCATGTGTGTGTGTGTGTGTGTCTGTGTATCACCTACCTTGGCGACAAGCAGGACTGACTCAGTGCAAACACAGAGATGATGTCTGCTTGTCTCCACCATAAATGACTTCTGCAGACATCGCGCGATGTTCTGAACGTTTTTAATATTGTTTTTGCGGCAGATAGACGCAAGTGCCTACAAAACAAAAACCAAAAGATTCAGTAAAAGCAGACTGACTGTAATATGCGGAGGTCTCCATTTTGGCGCTTTGCTTTTGTGGCCGTCACCTAGCAACAGCTGTACTCAAAACAGCAGCTTGATGACACAAGCGTACCAGAGTTCAGAAGGAAAAAAGATAGTGTGAACACAAACCAGCCGAGGGGGGCAATCGAACTTGGGTTCGGACCAGGCATTCGAACCAAGTGTGAAAGCACTAAGACTCTAGGTGCCCCCAAGTCTGACTGAAACTGTAGCACTCCCAGTGTCATAAATTTGCTCTGTGTTTTGTTTCCTGCAGTTCCAGCTCTTGCCCTCCGCTCTGTTCAAATCCAGCTCAGACTTCATTCCTCTAGGTAAGCAGCACTTTGTTTCGATTTCTTTAAACGACATCAGTCGTGTTCTACAAACCTGATTGGCTGTTTGTTCTCTTGACGACAGGCTTTTCAGATGTGGATCAGACGTACGCCCAGCGCACACAGCTGTTCGACACACTCGTCAATTTCTTCCCCGACAATATGACCCCGCCCAAGGGTAACCTTGTCGACCTCATCACCCTGTAGCCACGCCCACACACACTAGACCTCTCAGACTCCTCCCACTCAAAAACAGAAGTTATTTTTCTACATTTTCCCACCCGAGGTGAGCCGTGCCCACCTTACCTGTGTTTCAGATGTAAAGTCACTCAAACGACTTATTCAGAAATATCATTTCTGCTCTGGATAACCAGGGTTGCGTTTTGTTTTGTTTTGTTTTATATATATATATGATTTTTTTTATTTTAAGAATTAGGTTTAAATTTAAACGCCAAGTACTTTTAATTTTCTCTCATCCAAGTTGAAATGTAGGAGTTTTTTTTTTTTTTTAAAGCGAACTGTTTACATCCTGAAGAGTTGGATTTGATTTACGCACTGTGTGTTTAACATGGGTTTCCTTTCTGCCTTGCTCTTTTAAATCACTTTTTTAGTGACATAAACCTGTGTTTGAGGTCGAAGACAAAAACCACAGCGCCCTCTAGAGTAAAACCTACCACATTTTCAGATAAAATGATGCAGTCTCTTTTAAATACTGGCTTCCATCTAAACCCTCTGCTGCTATTAGATGCTGCCGTGACATTAGCGCTTTCTCTTTAATAGTGAACAAACATCACATTACATCCTTCTAAGTTCACCCACCACAAGCAATGAGATGTTACACATACATCAGAAACGCTTTCCACTGTGTGTGTGTGTGTGTGTGTGTGTGTGTGTGTGTGTGTAGTAGCACATGGCCATTAACGGCGACACTAAAGATCATTACACTCATATCCATTAGCATATGGATTTGCTGCAATTAGACGAACCGAAGACGTGGATTGACTGATTGTGTACATTACTATTTACTAAATGTTTGGTGTATACAAGTATTGGTACAAACTCTCAAAGGAGCCTTACAAGGGACCACTGAAGACAGCAGAGACCCCTCATTATTTATTATTATTAATATATATAGTTTTTTCTTGGACGACTTGAGCCCTGAATGTCACGTCTTATGTCATAGAGATGTTTATATGAGCTTCCGGATTCCCATCCTGGACAGATGAATGTGCGCTGAATGAAAGTCTTCCGTGTGGTTAAGCGCGAGCGCGTGTGCGATGTTAGTTTACAGTCGTTTGTCTTCATGTTGCACGAGTTTAATCGAGTTTTTCGCAATCGGATCGCTGTAGTTTTCCGAAACCAAAGGCTCAAGAATCATGGGATCGTAACATTACGCTTCACCCGGCTCATTTTGTCCTCTCCAGTGTCACATATCAGTATTAGCTGTGATATTTGGCTTGGTGCAGATACACTTGCATTGCCCTGTTTTTGTTTTATAAATGATTCAGCACTTTTGATTTCTCTCCTGGTGCAGTTTGGGTGTTTAGGATTTTTCAATCCAGGCCTTTTTTTTTTTTTGCCTTTCGTAGCTGTCGTTGTCTTTGTGCCAGGAGGAAAGTTTAAAATATGTTTAAAAAAAAATTATGAAATCAAGGAGGATCACACAAGAGAATCCACACACAACCGGAGACTTTTGATGTCGCACTCAATGCCAAATTTCGTTCTTTTTATTTTATTTTATTTTTAGTTTGGTGTACATTTCTGCAGTGTCAGAGATGAAGTGACTTTCTGGAAACGGTCATCTCGGTGAGCGACGGCGCGTTGAGATGTCAGCACTACACTGTGGCTCTCATGAATGTGTAGAACCTATTAAAACTGCATTGTATGTAATGTACATAAAGAATAAAGATTGTATTTTGTTCAGGTTTTCGTAAAAATTGGTCTTGGCGTTCCTTTAATGTGCACCGTTAAGCGTCGACTCTGATTTTAAGGTTTTATTTAATTGTGTAATGTTTTGTAAAGTATAGGTTTATATTTAACTTTTTATTTATTTATTTTTATTTTTGTACTACATCTTTGTACGGAGCCCCTAAAATGACGTACAAAAAAAATAAGAATAATGAAGGCTTTAACGTGCACGTGTGATTACTATGACGTCCCCATGGAATAAATATCGCGAGCACATGACATAAGTATTGTAGTAGTCACGTGCACACAATATAGACGTGCATATCGCATGTGTACGACATAGACATACATATCACATGTGCATGTCACATTAAGGACATAAATGTGTTCTACAGCTTTAATTACTGTACTTTAATATGCATCCTGTTTAAATATTTATTGAGCAAATAATAATGACATATTTACCATGATTTACAGATGATAGCTGCTAAAAAGTAATTAAATCTAACAATAGTTTATATACTAAAAAAGCTTGTCTGGCATATTTAGTTCAATAAACATCTGATGTGTTTATACACTACCTGACAAAAGTCTTGTCATCGATCCCAGTTTAAGAGCAACAAATAATAACTTGACTTGTAGTTGATCATTTGGAAAAGTGGCAGAAGGTCGATTTTTCTCATCAATCATCTGTTGAACGGCATCCCAATCATCACAAATACTGCAGAAGACCCATTTGACCCAAGATTCTCACGTGAATCAGTCAAGTTTGGTGAAGGAAAAATCATGGTTTGGGGTTACATTCAGATTCATGCAGAGTGGATGGCAACATCAACAGCCTGAGGTATCAAGACATGATGTGGTGTGCTGCCCATTACATTACCAACCACCGGAGAGGGCAAATTCTTCAGCATGACAGCGCTTTTTCTCATACTTCAGCCTCCACATCAAAGTTCCTGAAAGCAAAGAAGGCCAAGGTGCTCCAGGATTGGACAGCTTAGTCACCAGACATGAACATTATTGAGCATGTCTGAGGTACGTTGAAGGAGAAGGCATTGAAGATGAATACAAAGAATCTTGATGAACTTTGGGAGTCCTGCAAGAACGCTTTCTTTGCCATTCCAGATGACTTTATTAATACGTTATTTGAGTCATTGCAAAGATGTTTGGATGCAGTCGTCCAGGCTCATAGGAGTCATACACAATGTTGATTTTCTTTCCACTGCACCATGACTTTATATTCTATACTGTACATTATTTCTGTTAAGTGAGAAGACTTTTGTTTAACCAAAGTCAGACCTTACTGTCTTAATTAAATAATTAAAAATCAAGGCATGATCATATTTTATTTAGGCAAAAATAATTGTAATCTAGAGGCCTTCGCCTTTCATATAAGCCACTTCTGATGCCAATCGATCAACTAGAAGTCAAGTTATTATTTGTTGTTCATAAAACTTGGATAGGCGACAAGACTTTTGTCAGGTATAAATAAGAATCATAGTGCAGCCCTAAATTATGAAGTAACATTTTAAATCTTTGTATCCTTACCAGGTTTTAGCCATTTGTCAACAAAAAGTTCTTCATCATGTAAAATAATAGAAAATTTTGTATGATAGCTTATTATTTTCTTTATTGTATTAATTACCAGTCAAAATGAGGGTTTTATTTTTACATTAAAAAAATCTTTTGCAGATATTTTGACATTTTTAATATCAATGTTGTTGTTGATGCTTTATGATGAATTGCATCAACAAGTGTCAACCACACAATTACATTTTAATAAAAATACACTTTCTTAAAAAAAAAAAGTCACATTTTTTTATTTTGTATTAGAAATCATGGCCGTCCCCGTCTGATCTGACAGAGATGCGGCTTCCAGTGTATCAGACCCCTGTCATTTGCACACAGTAGCAAACCGACTTCAATTACAGAATACAGCAATCAATTCAACCTTAATACTTTGGTGAAAGTAGATCAGGAGGCAGCAGTGAATCCCTTATATTGACAATTTGTGTAGTGCATGCAAATACAACAATTATAATAATAAAAAACATTTAATGTTTTGGTGAAAACAACTTTAAAACACTTAAATACGACAAAAAAGGCGATCAGCGTACTTAAACCAAAAATTCAGTTCAAATGGCAGTCTCATAGGACGATTTAATACATGAAAAGCTACACAATGCTTGTGTTGGACTTAGTGTCAAATGTTTCAGGTTGACAAGACGGTAAACCTTCATACTAGCCATGACTACCAGCACAGAGATGTAGCGCTGAGGGAAAATAATGCGAAAAGTTATCTGCCAATCAGGAAGCCACAATCTCTCAAACTATAGTCTAATCTTACCAGGATGAGTTATCCATTGGTCTCAGTGGAGTTTGGTGCCTGTGAGTGAGGGTTAAAAAAATGGAAGAAGCATAGAAAATAATTCTTATATACAAGAGCAGTTACAGTCCTGTCAAGAAATAAAGCAGGGTACCAACTGTCCTGGATTAATATGATGTCCTTAAAAATCATGGCTGGAAAAGTTTCTATTAACAAAACATTTTAAACTGTGTTTAGTTTTCCGGTAGATACAACCTCTATAGCATAATTTAATGGGAATCCAGTGTTCAGAAACTGCAAGCTAAAACACTTAAGAGAAATACTGAGAGCAATTTGCATGTAAAAATAGAACCTGGTGGTGCGTTACACTGTTTTAAGGCATCATGTCTCCTAAGAGGCCTTGTTTAGAACAAATGCATCAGATTTACGGTGTTTCAGAGCAGTGACCAGCAGCTCCGCACATTTTCCATGTCTCCTTAACCAAACACACCTGATTCAGTTCATCAGCTCATTAGCAGAGACTGAAAGAGCTGTAATCAGTGTGACAGACATGGGAGACATCCAAAACATGAAGTGTTGGTGGTCCTCCAGGAATTTGGTTGAGAAACACTGTTTTAGAGGACAATGGTGTGCTAAAAACTGGCAATTTGTTCCTGTACATTTTTAAAAGGATTCAAAACAATCCCTATTTACGCAGATCGTCAAACAATTTTTTTTAAAATGCTGTATTATGCATATATTATCCAGTAGGTGGCAATGTCACTTTGTAAAAAAAAATATGTAATGCTCTTGCGCACATATGATCCTGTAGTCCATGTGGATTAAATGTTTTGATCCTGTCATCTTTCATCTTTCTCCTTTTGTAAAAAAAAAAAATAATACTGATTCCTTATTTTTAGTTAAAAATGGCGTAATTTCTTCACAAGTCTCAAAATGTGTTGCAACGGGTCAAAAAACTATAGTGTGTGAAATTACATGACATTTATAATCCTTTTTAGATACTAAAAATAAACTAAACCAAAAGTGTTCAAAATAATAAAGTGGGCTCATAACCAACATGTCTTACAGTGCTCAGCATATATAAGTACAGCCCTCACAAATCTCTCTTATATTTTCTATAGGAAGCTATACAATATTCTATTTGTGCATATACATTTAGATTAGTCAGTACTGAAGCCAAATCTGGATCTTATCTAACAAAATAACTTACGATAACAGTCCAAAAACTAGTACAGCCAAATTTATATGTTATACAAACTGGTACAACTGAAAAATATTGAGTTGAAATGTTGAAGGTTGTAATTATTTTGGCAATATTTTGCTTAAATTTAATAGTATTGTCTTTCAATTTCTAAATATGTTTGGTGACTGAAGTATTATTTTAATAAATATATCTGTTTAATAAATCTGTTCTGTTTAAATGCACCAAAATATTTGCCTATAATCACTGAGAAATGGATACAAATACTCATTTTCAAAATGGGCTGTACTCAGTTATGCTGATCACTGTGAATTTGTATGCGTATCAAACTACTGGTTTCAAAACCGTGTGATGAAGAAAAGTAAGGCACAAATACAGGCCATAGATTGTGCATTGATTTTTCTCAAAGACCGAGACACACAAAGCTCTTCTACTCTTTCTAGCATGTACTTGACATCGAACTATTTAATTACAGCATATACATGTGGGCGCCAAATGAAACCATTGTCATGTCATAGTCTTTAAGTCGATTTCTGCTTTCTTGACATTCTGGCTGGTCACAATTTATCGTTAAGGCAGCAGCAGGTTTCACACTCGTGACGGCTCATCGGGGTCCATTACAAGTGAGTGTCCTCTTCATCAGGTATGTCCTCTTTCAGTAGGTTGTCTATTGGGACGATCCAGCTGTCGTTAAACTCCCCATTCAATGCCAGTTTCTTCTCTTGCATCTCAGGCTGCACCTCCATCACCTCCAGAGTGGGATTGTCATGATAACCGTTTTCCACTGTCTGCAGCTCTTCTGTTAGATGTTGCTGTCCAGGTAAAAGTACACGTTGGGATATAGTGCTGTTAATCATGACCAGTTGCATACAAAACATTTTTACATAATTGTGTCTGCTTTGCATATTTATGATGTATATAAATACTGCGTAACAATAAGAAAATATACATGTAAATATTGAAGGTTGACACATGTCGAATTCTCCTTCAAATGTGGCATCGAGGCTGTCCCTCATTTACTCATTTCCAAATCCAAACGCTTTTGTCATATTAGTATTTGAAAGCTGCTTTTGAGTGCTTCTGTTCTATTTTTGTGCAACCAGTGAACATTTCTAGCGAGTTTGCAGACAGCGATTCTGTCATGAAAGTTAAAATTCTTGCCATTTTACATACGAGTAAAGTATTCATGAGTGGTCGCCGGGACACACCAAGCCAACAGTGGGCCATTGGGCAGTGTCGGGCCATCATTGAGTGTCTGTCAGGCTAGTTTGTTTGGTATGTTCCACAAGTTGCTTGTCACTGGGCTCAGGTCAGATCAAGATTGCCTGATTTAGCAGATAGGATCTGCATTGGCCAGCAGTGAACTGGAGAGTTCTGATTTGGCTGTGAATCACAGCGTCTAAACAAAAACCGAAGTGACGAAACTGAGCGAACAACACAAGTCAAGAGGAAACTCAAAGAAGCTGACTGTCATTTCATTGCACTTCCTAAATATTAGTGAACAATGTGGATTGTTAGATTCAGATATTTTGCACAATCAAATCCCTCTGTGGTGAGCAATTACTGCCAAAATTAAAAGAAAACGCTGCTTTTTTATGCTTTATGTGTGCAGCACTAGTTCTGGTTTCCCTTTGTGGAATGACAATATAGACCAGAGGTTCCCAATCTTTTCAACCCGCGACCCCTAATATAACAATGCCAGTGACTCGCAACCCCCAATAATCTTTGAGGTGCATAGGGTGCACAAATACCAATATATTTATCATTTAATTCTGGAGAATGCCACTTGGAGACCATTCATCCATGTTTAGTTGTGGCTTGAATTTATTTTTTATATAAGAGAGTGCCATAAATATGTCAAAGTTTAACCCGATGCCATAAAATCAATCTGCTGCATCTGACGCTATTGCTGTGTCTTTAAAATATGTATGTTTAATATATGTAATCGCCTCAGGGGTCGCAAAAAATTGAAAGGCTGATGGCTTTTTATTTGGATTTTTTTTTATGTAACTATTATGTATTTTTTCCTCTGTAGGTTAATTAGGGAACCACTGATATAGACTACTGACACCTGCGGGTATGGAGACACACATCTTCTCATGCAGGTGCAGAACCTACATTCTTGTTTCAGTCAGCTGTTGTCATTTGGTGTGTTCACATACATCTGTTTGGACCAGACAGGACCAGATGCTGCTGGCATGAGGCAACAACACAGTTGTTTTTTGCCGCTAGTTCTTTGACATTTGGCTTGGTGTGTCCCAGGATTTGGTGTCCACTATGTTCCCTTGATGAAAATTTCTTTTGAGCTTGCACTGGCATGAGGGTTTAGGGCACAGGTGTCAAACTCAGTTGCTGGAGGGCTGCAGCTCCGCATAGTTTAGTTTCAACCCTAATTAAACACACCTGATCAAACTAATTGAGTCCTTCAGGCTTGTTTAAAACCTACAGGTATGTTGGAGTTGGGTTGGAACTAAACTGCTAAACTGTGTTCAACACCCCTGTTTTAGAGTGTTTTTGGGACTCTGAAGGCCAAAGTGTGTTGTTCCTTTCCTAGTCCACAAAACCAGTATTTATCTTGGTAAGATTACACTAAGTCTATCTCTTTCAAAATGCCCAGTTTCTGATCTGGGTCACAGTTTCATTGTTATTATTCTATTTGCTTTTATACTCTATCTAGATACTGTTTTTAGAGTTCCTTCATTGCAAACTTTGTGTTTGGAGGTGAGTGTTACCTGGTTCTTCCTGTAGGATCTACGATGATAAGTGCAGTACGCAGCAAAGCTACACAGAATGAGCACCAAAGCACCACATGAAGCCAAGATGGCAATCAGCGTGTCTGGTATCGTGTCTTTAACTGGCTGCTTGTTGCTGTTCTCGTTTTCCTACAAAGAAAACAAAAGGTGTTTTTAATGAACAGACTTCTTTCGAAATCGCAAGTATTGCTGTTAAATCTGCTTACATTTATTTCTGGGGGATTGTAATTTTCCAACGGTATCGCTTGGTTAGCTGCAGATGAAAAAAGAATTTCTGTCATTGTCATTGTTATTAAAGATAAGATAATATAAGGAACAGTGATTCCTCCAGATGACGTGCTTCTAAATGTTTGGAAGCTGTAACTTTCGGCTCACCATTTATTGTTATAGTTGCAATCAATTGGTTGTTGTTAATTTCCACTTCCACAGAGCAATTTCCTTTCAAGTTCTGACCCAGCTTCTTGCAGGTTTCACGCACGATATTCCTCTGCAATTGACAATGTGTGTTTAGCATTTTTAAGGAGAAAGTAAGATGATTTTGTGAATTCGGTTAATCTGCATGCTATTGTTTTACTAGAAAACGTCCTCTGGCTCCATTGTTCTGTAATCATTTTTCCTTTAATGAATGATGTCTTTAAACATTGAGAAATCTTAGAGATTCTTGATATGTGCAGGTGAATTTTAGGACGTTTTTTCAAATCAGGCTTTTTTTCCACCCGATAAGTACATGCTCTTTTAAAAAATGGATGATACTTTTTAAAAAGGCCAAATTGTCATCAGATGGAGAAAAAAAAATGATCTCTGATTGTTTAAAGACATCATCAGTCATTAAAGACGAACCTTTGGAACTCATTAAAAAATATAAAGCATTTTAATTTAATTCCTGAACTCACTTCAGTGCTGCTGCTGCTGCTGCTCAGATCATAGACGGGCTGCAAAAGGCAAAATAAGCAAGATCACAATCAATATCAGGATCAAAAATGTAATGATAATATGTAAGAAAGACAGACATGAGAAATTTACATGAGTGAAATTTTTGCGTAGATCCGGAGGCTGGGATGTTTTGATTGGAGCAGTTGTTGACTGTGGTGCTATGGTGGTCTGAAGACTTGGAGAAACAGAAGTTCCTATGTTTGGTTTTGCTGTGGTGAGTAATTCAGCTGAAAAGTGACACAAAATACATTTTAGGAGTTAAATAATAAAATACATTCTGTATTTTTTAGTCACCAACTTCTTTTATCCGTGGAACACAGGATAGTATATAAATATATATATACATACAATATCATGACTCTGAATAAATAACGACAATTTACGTTTCATTATTTAACTCATTTTTTCAAGAGCCTTTTTGTACATTAAAAGTTTTTGTTTGTTATTAAGATCATTCTGATGTGAGCAAAATCTTACTTGTTGTCCCATTGCTGGTCTTTTTGTCGGTTGTACTGGATGACTCAAAACGGATGACAGGTGTGGTAGAGTCAGCTCTGAGAGTGGTTGAGTAAGAAGTGATAGGAGGCGTGTCTGGCTTCACTGGACTGTTTGTAGTAGTTTGTTCAGTTGAATAACGTGTTGTCCGTTCAGAAGTGCCAGTTTGAGTATTTTTGTTATCTGGACTGGACGTAGAAGCTTGGTTGGATGGTCGTGGTTGTGTGGTTGATTTATAACTATCAGCTTGTGTGTCTTTGGTAGTTGGACTGAATGAAGTTACTTGATCTAAACTGGCAATTTGCATGTATTGGGTAGATGTACTGGGTGAAGCTGTTGAGCCCTGGTTGTTGTTAGGATCTGGTTGGGTGGTTGGTGCAGAAGTAACAGGTTGCAAGGCTTGGATTGTTGAACCTGCTGGAATGGATGTTGTTTGTGCTTCAGTTGTTTGCGCTTCAGTCGTTTTGTGCTCCATAGTAGAGACAGTTGTATGAATGACCACAATTGTATCCAAGTTATTGTGTGATTCAGAAGTGGTGGATGTTGTGGTTTCAGATTGCGCATACGCCATGCCATGTAGGAAGGCACCTGTGGAGAACAGAAAACAGCCAGATAAGAAAGTTTGCAATCTCAACACATTTTTTTGGTTGCAAATTTTAAAACATGGCATTGTTACACAGCATCAGTTCTGTAAACTCAGTAGTAACGGATTTATGCATGCAGACAAGTAGCGTATTTGCTGATAAGCTGCTGAGAAATTGGAAATGAATAACGGTTATTACAACAGAAGAGTTGGATTTATGACTTAATTTATTTATTAGCCTTTTGGTTAATCCTCTTCAACATGAAGCATCCTAATTCCTGTATACTGTAAAATAAATAAAATAAAACTACTTCAAGTTGGCTTTGGGTTATACAGATTTTGTACTTATTTTCAACAGTCCTATGCAATTTCCTTTTTTGAGGTATCAGATGGTCATTGATTTTAATTTTGGTAAGCGTGGTGCTATTAAAGGGATAATTCACCCCAAATTGAAATTTCCCTTCACTTGTGTCAAACCTGTTTGACTTTCTTGTTTCCATTGAACACCAAAAAAGATATTTTGAGGGAAGCCGAAAACCTGCAATCAGTGACTTCCAAATATATTGGTTTTCCCTACTTTGGACGTCAATGATGGCAGGTTTTCAGCTTTCTTCAAAATATCATCTTTATTGTTCAACAGAATAAAGAAACTCATAAAGGTTCGAAACCACTTGAGGATGAGTGTCATTTTTGGGTGAACAATCCCTTTACAGTCCAATCTGGCAAATCCTGTCAAGCTTGGATTATAATGTTCTTGTCTTTATATATTCACCTCATATTGCTATTATTATGTCTCGATGTCATATTCAAGTGGGGGATTATCTCTGTTTTTAGTGAGCTGGACAGGACACGCTATACAATAACTTAGGAAGTAACACACCTACTCTTATGGGCGAAACCACAGTTGCCAAAACAATGGAGTCCAAATCTGCTCCATAGCCTCTTGAGGCTTAAAACAATAGCATTTCCTTAACCTCCAGCTCTCCTGTTCATAATTGTATATTTAGTAATCGACAGACTTCTAGTGACTGATCCAGTGTTTATCAGAGTTGCTTGACTATTATTATTCTACAACTATGTCTTAAACAGACAAAGACGAACCAAATATTTTAAAACAGCTTAATTTTAACATTGATCCATTCTAGAATCCATAGTGATTGTTTTTAGTAATCAGTCCAAGACTTTATATTAGAAGTGACTTAAATGTATTATAATTTGATGTAGTTTGTATCTGTCCACCGTGGATATTGTAAATCTTGATCCAATGGGATGTCAGAACAATTAGTAGCAGTAGTTGTAGAAATGCTGTTGGGATAGGGGGTGGTGATGGGAGACTGTTTATTTTGGTTGGTGAACTGGTGTGGTCTTATATTTAGCCCTCGTCTAATCACCGTCTTGCCACATAGCCTTACACCTCCAAAAACAAAATCTAATCTGCAAAACAAACTAGTAGAGCTCATTTTCACTGTCACTGCTTGTTTTTAAACACCCAATTATAGTGAAACTCATTTAAGTAAGTTGAAATGCATTTATTTGAGTAATGGAAAGTGCGAGATTGATGTTTCTACTTAACAATAGTTCTATGGTTAAGATTGACCCTCGTTGACCCTGCTGTCAGCCAGGTCTGTGTTTCAGCCATTGACACAGATGCAAACGCTATCAGTGTAGGGACACTTTGGAAAAATGCAGACATTTCACCTGCATGGATGCTTCACACTCAAGTGTATGTGGAGACATGTAATCATTCTTTATCTGCCTAACAGGCTCCCGCACTCTCACTGAGACTCTGAGGTGCTTTCCTAGTAATCCCAGATAATGGGATCTCGACTCACTCATCTTAAAGATCAGAAAGAGAAATCAGATCAAATGTAGGTGATGCTTTGCTGATGCTGGTTATTAATAATGTGTCATTCCAATGCTGAAAACCGATTTACTGCTTTTTTTAAGGGTTCCCCAAAAAATGTATTCATTACTTTACATTATTTGAAAATAGCTATTTGTTCAAGCATAGATATGTTTACTGATGTTTTTGACCTATTTAAAGCATACCTGCTAAAGTATTATCACTTTATATTATTAAACGACTGTAATGCTAAAGTATTTAACCTTTACTTCATTTACATTAAAAAAATAATTATAATGTAGAATAATCTTATCTTCTGAGAACTTCCTAACCCTTGAGCTATATGCCAAATATACAGATTCATGAAAGTATAAAGCAATGTGTTTGCTACTTTTGTACTTTTTGTCTTATTAATGAAGTAAATCACTGTCCATTGAGACAATGCCCTTTTCCCTTTCTTTGTTCTGTTCAGAATAATGAGAATACTTCAATGGCAGAAATGTAAGGCTCTGCCATCTTGGTTTCTGTCTGTTCCTGCATTCTCTCATTGTGTGCAGGATTCTACGTGACTATGTTCACTTTAATTCAGCTATTTATTTTTTATAAGCTAATTAATTAAACTAAAAAGTAACTCGCATTAATTTTTAAAAAAGTAGCTCAAATATTATTACTTAATTTTTTCAAAGTATTGCATTACTTGTTACTTTGTAATATTGTTACGTGACTCACGTTACTTGTAATGCATTACCCAACACTGTGTGTGTGTGTGTGTGTGTGTGTGTGTGTGTGTATATATATATATATAAATTAAAGTTTTTTTTGCTGTATTTTTGACTATGTAATTGCTGCCTTGAAGAGCATAAGAGCATACTATTTACTGCTAAAGTAATATTTATTAAAAATTTAAGTTAACTATTATTCATACATAATATGTCCCTGTTAAAGTATTATTACATTTTATTAGCAGAAAAGTGTTAAACTGCTACATATACAGTGTTTTACAGTATCACTGTTTACTCTATTTTTGAATTGATTGTATAATTGCTGTTTGGAAAGCATAAGAGATATGGGATGCTCATTTCAGTTAATTTTGCCAACCGACAACCGCCGCTCATATTCAGATTAATATTAAATTATTATTTAATTAAAAAATAGTTGAAGTGTCTATTTTGTGTCTGACATATTAAATATTGCATTTTAAAATACTGATTTATTTTAACATGTGAACAACCGCATACAGAACATAACAGAACGTCTTCAAGCACCTGCAGCGATTCCAACAGCATAGAAAAACAGAATAAACTAAATAAAAAGAATAAAAGAAATAGTCCTGCCCTAGATATTTTTCACTTAAATGACAAGTTTAGATTACAAAATGAAAACACTGACTGATTCCTTTTTAAGAACCGGCATATGCTGTTTCATATAAACATGTTTTTTTATAATCATGTTTTTTTTGAGGCTGCCTCAAAAATCGATGGCTCCACAGAAAATATGCATTTAACCAACGGAAACTCCAACTATGCTGATTGAAGAATGAGAAAGATGCGACTGACTTAACATGCTTTTTCTGCTCAGAGTTGACTTTTTTCAACTGCGACCACACAGCATTCAACGGTAAAAACGCGAGGTGCACAGGGCGCCGCAAAACGCTCGCTGTGATCGGCCCCTATATGCAGCTAAACTTTAAAAATATTTATAATAATATTTTTTAATCATTTAACTCATAACATTAATCAGTTAAAAATGTACACTTTCGGTTAATCGGTTATTATGAGCATCCCTAATAAGAGACTTTTCTGATTAAAAGATTTCAAATCTGTAGAGGATTATTTTGCAATTAGCCAAACAGTGTTATGTTTACTAATAAAGTAATAAATTATTCCTTAATTGCCCCGTCTAGTTGTATTATATTGTACTACACTAATTTCTTTGAAAACAAGCCACACACTCTCAGTCTTGCAGGAGGTCTTTGGGCCCCCTTTTTCCCCATGATAGTGTCCTATTCAGGGGTAATTGAACAGACCCATAGGCCCAACGGGAGGGAGGCAAGAAAGACAGGGTTTGGGGGGGCTCTTTTATGGAGCTGAGTCACAACTAACCCCCTCTATTGAGGTGAGGAGAAGGACTGTGAATATAAAAATGCGCATAATGAGTGAAAGACAGACAGAAGAAAGGCAGAAGGAGTCTGAGAGGGCTGGAAAAGAGGCCGAACAAGGTCAGCAGGCATTTGTGTTTCGCATTCCTCATGACACACACTATCAGACGTCATTACGGCAGACTAATGTAACTGTATCAAGCTTTTTTTTAGGAGAGTGAGCTATCAAAACTGAAGTGCCACTTTTTAACATAGTAATGATGAGGTGGTGTGAGCTTGATTGTTGTCTTCTAAGAAATACTAGCTGTTAAACGGAGTATCTGAGTGATAAACTCAAGGATTTGTGGGTTAAGGAGGGGAGGCTGGGTATTAGAGAAGGGAGTTGAAGACCACGGTGGTGCCAGTTGCAGACGTTATACATAATAAGCAGATCAGAGGAGGGGGGGGGGGGGGGGTGACAAAGGGGCCATCTTTGGAATCTCAAGACAGGCAGGCTAATCTCTCTCTCTCTTTCGCTTACACGTCGTCTTCATAAAGCATTCCAACACTCCCACGTTAAACAAAGAATTACATTACCCCTTGATGCCATACTAATAAGCCAAACTGGAGGTTTGTAGATGTTAGTTCATAAATATTCATAGTTTAGGGTATCTGTCAAAAAAAAGCTGTAGTTGATGAATAAACACCATTTTTGGGGAAACAGGCGGAACCTAATCGATGACTCCTGTTGCACTGAAGGGTGTCTCTAAATATTGTGCAAGAGTGCATTAGTGCCCGCCCACTTTTTTATTTTAACTTTTTACATTCACCTTTTCTAGTTTTTTTGTAATGCAGAGAGACTCACAACCAACCTCCACTATTTAAAAATAATAATAAAAAAACTAAATTAGAAGTGCTTTATGGATATAATGAGGGACAGAACTAAAATTACAAAAAGCAGGGGTGTCCAAACTCAGTCCTGGAGGGCCGGTGTCCTGGAGAGTTTAGCTCCAACCCTAATCAAACACACCTGAACAAGTTAATCAAGCTCCTATTAGATAAACTAGAAACTTTCAGACAGGTGCGTTGAAGCAAGTTGGAGCGGTCACACTTTATTTTGATGGTCCGTTTGTTGAATTAAGTTACATTGCATCTACATGCCAACTAATTCTCATTAGATTATAAGTAGACTGTTAGGTTGGGGTTAGGCTAAGTTGACATGCACTTGCAAAGTTTCTTATAGTCAGTTAAATGTATGTTGAATAAGCAGTATCGGCCGATATTAAACAGTCTACTAATACTCAAATGGACCATCAAAATAAAGTGTTACCGTTAAATTTCAGCAGGACACCGGCCCTCCAAGACCAAGTTAGGACACCCCTGCCTTAAGCGCATTGAGTAAAATAATACATTTAAAGCTGTTGGTTGTGGTGACTGAAACAATATATTGCATTTTTATGAGTTATGCATGTAGTTATAAAGGTTTTTTGAAAGTATTTTGAGGGAAGACTTGAATACGTCATTTGTGATGTTGCATAACAGTAGACAGAACTAAAGATCTTTAGCATACTGTGCTTGCTGCGACTGGATTGGTTGATTTTTTTGTACAGCTTCATGGGTAATGTAGTGTGTGCACACGTTTCTTAACAGTTAAGAAACTACAGTAGTTTTAAAAATAAATGAATGTGAACAGGAGGATTTAACAAAATAATTAAAAACCTGCGCACAAAGTCAGTCTTTAGCATTCAATTATTATATTTAACAGTGAAAGAAATCATTAAAACTATTTAATATAAAAATGATATTTCACATGCTGTTCTATTAAACTTTACCAAAGGATCCTGGAAAAGAAAACATCGTAGCACAACACCAGCGTGTCTGTTAGATTTCCGAAGGATTATTTGTTGATGCAAACTTTCTAAAAACTGAAATTAAATTACAATTGTGAAATGAATATGTATTTTAAATTAGTGAAATGTCTGTCCTGAAACTCTATGCGCGTACAGGCTGATAAGTCATTTAATCTGCTCCTGCGTCATTAACTACATGGCGCAGGAGATTGGTTTGCTCCTCATCAGATTAAAAGCTCCACGTCATTCTCGAATGCGTTTTCGAAAACCCTTCTCCACCCCAGCTCCACCTGTGTTTAGATCTGCTACGGGGATGACATATATATTATGCAGCAGCAGCAGCGTGTTATATTCTCAGATGGCATGTCTGTGTATATACTGGCAGTAGCTGGTCTCGGTACTTGCTCTGTCATAATAATCAAAGCAGCAGCAGCGGCGTAGCAGATCTATACCGCAAAGACCATCAACATTGCCATATACATGTTCATTACCATACTAAATCCCGAGAGTGTTCAGAACGATATTTTGCTGGAATAATATATATTACAATGACTTTTTTTTTCGTATTCACAACCCTGTTACAGGCAGAAGACTATTTACTATATACTTTTATATATATATATATATATATATATATATATATATATATATATATAATAAAATAAAAATAGTGATCTCCAACTTTTGAGCGTTAACATAATTAAAAATCCAGCCTTTCCACTATCCCATTTTTTAAAAAGTGTTGTGAAGCATTTTATTATGTAATTATGTTTTTTTTTTAATATTCAGACTTCTTGGTTATTAGAAAAGTCTTTTGCTATGCCTCACCCAGACTTCCTGTTTCATTAGGAAGTATGACAACACGGGAAAGAAACCCATACAAGTCAAGCCTCCTTCAAGAGAGTCTTTAAAAAGTTGTGCAAAAAAAGCACCTACATGATCATCTCTTCTTAAATCAGCCTGCCATTCATTAATGTAAGATTTCTTTTAAAGAAATAAGTTGGATCATTTGGCTGAGAGATGTGAAAAGACAGAGAGCAAGAGGAGAAAGGAAACAAGAGCCACACCTTCCGTGGGAACAGGGATGTTGACAGAACATTTTCCAAGCCATTGTTCTGGACTTTCCCAAGCCTTGTGTGAGATGAACGCATCCAGACAAGAGCATTGGCAAAGGATACTTGGTTTCCATCTGTTTCGTTTGGCTAACTTAAACACTGAGGAAGAGGGTCACCTTACATAACACAACCTGTCGTCAAAACTCCACACACGACGAACTTAATTCAAATAATCTGTGGGAAAAACATTGATAAAGGATCCTTAAAATCCAGGAAAGCATCCTCACTCCTCCTATCAGACCACATTAAAAAGGCTGACCGAGACGGTCAGAAATGCTTATGATGCTAAACAAAACTAAACACGAGCTCTTTTCTAATGAGCGTCAGTCTGATGTCTGGATGAGCAGGTGCATCACGCTGATAATTAAAGAATAACAGTCCTCCCTCTTGAGTCCGGGACGTACTTCATCTGTAATTGTGTCGCTGTTTGTGGTTTCAGCAAAGCAGCTGACAGAAATGTGGAGTGGCACAGATGCTGCACTTCCCAGAGCACACCTACACATGCGGTCAGGTGCTGTTAGATCAGCAACGCTCAATGTCAGCAAAAAAAGCCAGTTGTTTTATGATAACTATGAACGGGTAAGCAGCTGGTCTGCATTGAAACAGGAATTTATATAGAGGATTATTTTTTTTTTGTCGTCATTCTTTAATTTGGAGCGTTCACATTTGATTTTTGGTTCCGTTACTTCATTTGAGGGTTTTTTTTATTGGTTGAAATCTTTTGAAGGGTTCATATCATGTAAAACATAGGTCTCAAAGTCAGTTCCTGGAGGGCCGCAGCTCTGCACAGTTTTGCTCCAACCCTATTCTAACACAGCTGATCCAACTAATCAAGGTGTTCAAGAGTAGTCTTAGTTGGATCAGGTGTGTCTGATTAGAGTTGGAGCAAAACTGTGCAGAGCTGCAGACCTCCAGGACCCCAGTCCTGTGATGTAAGAGAATTAAAACAGCACCAGGAATTTATTCATTTCACACAAATTAAATGCTTTTCCAATGCCTGTTTTGAACTATAATGGACGTCACTACTATAAGTAAAAACACGTGTGCTTGCACTTTAAAAAAATCCTTCATGTTGTCCCAAAACAAATTTATTAAGTTAACTTAATTGTTTTTACAAATTAAGTGGATTTAACATTTAAAAAAATAAGTTGTCCCAAAGACAAATGGTTTAAAATGTTTAAGCTCAGTTTAAATAAGTAGTTTGTACGAACAGTAAATAATTCTTTGGGTGTGGGTCCCATGAAAATGTATCCAAATTATGATTAATTTATTATCATAAATAAATATATTGTTATCATTTATTTATTTATTTAGTCTTTGGTCTGTATTTAATTCATATTTCAGTTGAAGTGTGTTCACACCTAATCAAATGAACTCTATTAGAACAGCAATAATTGTTTTAATCAATCTAAACCTCACTGAAAAAAATGATTCAGATTATTCCTTAGATTTACTAAATATTTTTAAGTTAAGTGGTTGTAAACTATTTATTTGGGCTGTATTTAAACAAATTATGTTAAACAATATTTAATTTGTTTAAATTCAACAAATAAATTGCTTGCAGAACTATTTTATTTCTATTTTTTAGTGCTCTACATGTGTGAACCACTGATCTCTGTGAACACATTTAGACCAGGATGTCAAAAAGACACAAACAAAATAGTCAGGACAAGACAAACAAGCTAAAAAAGTTCTAAATGTCCAGGTTTTGAATACTTTAAAAGCTATTAAATAGATTAAAATCCTGCTAAATATTATGAGAATTGAAGGATTTCTAAATGTTATAAAAATATAAGTAGCAGCATTTAAAATATGCTGGAGGAACGTCCAAATAAAACATTTCATTAATAAATAATCCCATAATCAACGTAATGAAGGCAACGTTTTGAAAACATTATTAACCAATTGCTTTTGGGAGATTGAATAAACGTCCTTTGTAGCTGGCAAGTGTTTGGTCACACAAAACAAATGATGTAAAACAGAATTTCTGACAGATTATTTACGATTCGTTATTAAAATTTACCACCGTAATTATAACTTCGTAATGTGAGTTACTTGAATTCAGAAGAAACTGAATTAAAGTATATCCTTCACGGTTTAAATCATGACGTTAATTATGAAGTGGAATCGATGTCAAATATTCAAACAAGTTATAGGAACAACCGTGAATGAACTTAATCATCAATATAAACCCAACATGTCCCTCAAATTAACCGAACTAACATTATATTTAACAAATGAAGAGTTCGAGTTTATATTTAAGCTGCATCCTCGTTGTATATAAAGGTAAACTCACCTAATACGATGATTGTCCACGTGATGGTCATTTTCAGATTCTCCGCGTTCAGTCTCTTCAGCAACAGTTTAGCATGGAAAACGTGGATCCGCCGTTCGGTTCCGCTTTTCGTCTTGAGTTTGTATCAGGACTTTTTTTTTCATTCACAGCTGGTATGTTTTTATCTGAAAGCCAAGAGGAGAGCTTTTGTTTGCTCTGCAGCTTTTCCGCGGCTCTACCCCACCCTGTGGGTCCGGGGATTTGGGGGGCAAAGTTTTGGTGTGTTTCCTTGGCTGCGCGGATTGTGAAGTGTTGAATGCGGAGTCTGGAGTGACGGGCTCTGAAAACTGCTCTCAGATCTGTAGCTCGTGCGGGGGATGCGGTGCACAGAGGGCTGGTCCCATACAGGACTGGCCCATCAATAACTGACCACTCTACATCTGATGTGCCTTTACATCAGCTTCAGGAGCTTGTCTAACAATGTATTAATGTGTTTATACATGTGTATTTGAAGAGCTCAGATGCAAAAAACCCCAATTACTGTCTGAAATGCTCTTCTACAATTACCATCCTGTTCAGTTATTTCACTTTAATGTGTTTATACATGTGTATTTGAAGAGCTCAGATGCAAAAAAAACCCAATTACTGTCTGAAATGCTCTTCTACAATTACCATCCTGTTCAGTTATTTCACTTTAAAGGCAATGCAAATAATCGGAACTCTTTATTTATTAATATTTAAATATTTTATTGGAGTATACTAAATATATTTGACAAATAGTGCACATTATTATTACTTGAATGTTATAATCAGTAATCTGTAATTAAAACAATAATAATAGCCTTTAGCTCAGTGTTTCTCAACCACATTCCTGGAGGACCACCAGTTCTGCACATTTTCCATGTCTCCTTAATCATACACACCTTATCCAGATCATCAGCAGAGACTGAAAGACCTGTAACGCGTGTGATATACAAAGGAGACATCTAAAACATGCAGTGCTGGTGGTCCTTCAGGAACGTGGTTGAGAAACACTAGCTAATAGTAATAATAAAAAATTATTTATCTACATTTATTTATTAACTGCAATATTACTTATAACTAACATGTATTGCAGTAATATAAAAGATAGAGCTTTTCTGTATTGA
Source organism: Danio kyathit (assembly GCA_903798195.1). NCBI lineage: Eukaryota > Metazoa > Chordata > Actinopteri > Cypriniformes > Danionidae > Danio > Danio kyathit. Next base: position 14,778,080 of record LR812522.1, read on the forward strand.
TAATTAATAGATGCCACAATAATAATAATAAAAATATATATTATTATTATTATTATTATAACTATAGTAATATGTGTTTGTAACTATAAATATTTAATAATATCAATATAATACTTATAAGATTAAATAATTATACTATTTCATTTACAAACCGTAAAATAAATGTCTTCCAACTGTTTTACATATTATGTTAATGATATGCTAACTTAATGAAATGACCTGTTTAATTTGTTAATAACATAAATATTAACAATATATGATATACTATTAATTACACACTTTTGTTGTTCAGAATTATTATGTCTTATGTAACAAATCCTATAATAAATAAAATCAAAACATTTCACTTAAAGGGGACCTATGATGAAAACCGTCTTTTGTAAGATATTTGGAACTGTGTGTAAGTGTCCACAGTCATATTGGGGTAATATAAACACAATAAGTCTCTTTTTTTAATTTCCTGATGTTAAAATAGGGTCCAAATCCCTCCCATTTTGAGGCCCACCACAACATGATGTATAAGTGCAGTTTCCCCACCCACAGAATTGATTGACAGCCGCATATTAACATGTCTCCATAGTATTATGTATAATCATATTAACAAGACAAGACGTGTGCAAAGCAACTGGGATTAAAAGATCTGTTCAGCTCTCTGTGATCATCAGTCATCATCAAATGTGATCAAGAATGAGTTTTACAAGTTTAAAACCTTTTTAAAACAGTGCATGCTTGTAATGAATTTACTTTATCACCACAGCCGCATGTCAGTACAATTATAAAAGAAGACGCTTCAATCCCGGTTTGTGGACGTCAAGGCAGGTTTATTTTGTACATTAACATAACGGATATCCATACAGCAGTGGATATTAACGCGCGGGCTGTGTGTATGTGTCATGCGTGAACTTTGTAACAACATTGTGCGTGACTCATCGTTGCAACTCCACAACAAATACATGGGAAAGTTCTTACTGTAGTATTCCTCACAAATGTTACGTGAGATCTGCTTCTATCATGTCTGTCACTGTGCTGTTTATCTGACGCAGCCAGAGACTGAGGCACACTCTGACAGGCATATAAGAACGGGGGGCGGGGAGAACTAGCATTAAAGGCACAGCCCACAAAAACAGCTACAATGTGTTCAGAGCAGAAATTCCAATATTCTGAAAGATATAACAAACAATCTGACGGGTGTTTTGGGTTGAAAATTTACATTTTAGACTTATCAGGAATCTTGAAAAAGGGGTAAATAGGTGCCCTTTAAATGACTTTTTTTTTTCATAATACTGTATTTTTTTAAATGTATGTAATTAAAATCTTTCACAATATGTGTACTTTATTTTTACTATATTGCCATACAATGTTATTTTATTTTATACATACAAATTATATATTTTATTTCCAAGAAAGAGCTGAAAAAGTCAGGTGTGAGTGTGTTTCTCTGAAGGCTGTGTGTATAAGAGCAGCTGCAGTGAAGGCTACGACACGCCACAATCACCAGCCAAAAACCAAGACAACCAAACTTCAAAAGCCTCCTGCTTCACCCCGACAAATTCATGTTTACTTTTCAGCGCCATAAAACACAAAACCTCCATTGAGTTTGACTTTGATGGACCTCAGTGACCTCCTCTAATGGCCATCTACTTCTGCTCCATTAATTACCGCATTAACTCAGACTATGGGAAAGAGTGACAGAACTGCTGTCATGTCATTTGTGATTGTTATGAATGGCGGAGGGGAAATGTTTGGGTGCTGGACAAAGGCAGATAAACACATGGGTGTTGGTTGTGCTTCCGGGGCGTCTCTGTCTGTCCTAAAATAGATGCTATGATAGTGTGTTTGGCCTTTTAATTGTCTTTTAGCGTTCGGCTTCTGTTCTTAGATGTGAATCGTGTGTGTGTGTTTATGTTGTCAAGCGTGAATGCTGATTCTCACAGTTGTGTTGTGCTGGATTTATTGGTGGACTTTTTTTTTCTTTTTCCTTTTGATTTTATTGCTCATTAGTAGCATTCTCATGCCAATAGAAAGAACATTATGCTTTGAGGTTTCAAATATTCTGCATGAACATCGCAGATAAATGAAGTTAATGGCCACTGTGCCACTATTTTTAGTTACTTTATTATTTTGTCATTAATTTATTTAATGCATGTTTAAATTTATTTATTTGATGCATGTTTTAATTTATTTATTGTATTTATTTGATGAATATTTTAAATTATTTTGTTTATTTAATGCATGATTAAATTTATTTTATTTATGCGTGTTTTATTTTATTTTTTTAATGCATGTTTAAATTTATTTTATTTATTTATTGTAGTTCCTAAATACTACTTTGACCCTTTTGCATTCACTTTCTGCATCTTTTAATTTATGCATTCTTCTGTTTAGTCTTTGTTTTTAATCTTTAATTTTAAAAGATTTCTATTTATTTATTTAAATAATAATTATTTTATTTTCTATTTAATTATTTTTTAATTACGTTTCTGCAGGGCATTGGGCCTCTAGTATTTCATATATTCATATTCATTATAATTAACTCATTATTCATTTATCTATACATAAAATCCACAAAAAAATGTAGTTGTTTTTATTTTATGACATTTATTTTTTATTTTGTTCGCTGGACTGAAGAGTTCAAAAATATTGTGTGGAAAAAATGCTAGACCAAAACTCAAATATTATTAATTTGATCTTTTTTTTTTTTTTTTTTTTTAGAGAGAGATTTGATAGTTTTATTTTTTTAATTCTACTGCCTATTGCATCCCTATTTATGTTATTTTATTTTTAATTTATTAATATTACTTTACATTATCATTTTATTTATTTAAGTGCTGTCAAAGAATTAATTAAAATTAATCACATCCAAAATAAAAGCTTGTATTTACATACAGTAACACATAAATGTTTATTTATATTTATAAATTAAATATTAATATCTAATACAAATTATATATAAATGTACATGTAAATATTTTGGTTTTGTGTTTTTTTTTTTGTATGTTATATATATTTGATTTACATATACACAATATTTTGGATCTGATTAATCGCAAAAGATAATCGTTTGATAACACTATCCATCCATCCGTCCATCTATCCATCCATCTACTCCAGTTTCTGTTTTGGCCATATACTATTTTTCAAACTTCTTCATACATGAAGGGATTTTATTTTATGGATAAATTAACTGAATGACTTACTAATTGACTTTATTGGACTTAACAGTTAGAAAATAGCTTAATAGATTTGGGGGAAAAAAACTCCCAACAAATCAGTTTTCTTTCATCAAGTTTTACACCAATTCATAACAATTTTACCATACAGCATTTATGCTTAAGTCTATTTTCAAATGACGTAGAATTGGAAACATCCTCCCAGTTAAAAACGGTATTAAAAGTGGTCCCTCACACACACCCAGACCTCTCTCTCTCTTTCTCTCATACTATAAAGCATGTGTAGAAGCAGATATTTGGAGGGTTGCCCTCATGACACTCTTCAGAGCGCGGCGGGTGACGGACGGCATGTTAAACAGCTCGAGGGGTGGCAGGCTGGATGCCGGCTTCAGGCCTGGCATACACCGTTAGCGCCACCATGCCAGGCTTTTGTCACCCTGCCTCAATAAAGAGCCACAATGGTAAGAGCATTTGAAGAATGTGGCGCTCATTCACTCATGCGCTGAGACGCCGTGCCAAGCACTGCCTCCCCCATGATGAATGCACTTTCTGAAACTTTTTATTGGATTTATCTCCAGATTTATGGCACACATTCTTCAGATATGTGTAAAGCACTGTAGATGTCCAGTGCTTGCATTCCATCTTATCTGAAATCATTTCTCATCGCATGTTTTGTGACGCACAAAAGCAAGCAGCTTTAAATGTTTCAATATTTCTGAATAACGCAGTAAAGGCTTAAATTGACTTTTTTAATTTTCAGAGAGGGTAGGTGACATTTTGTAAAGTAGTCGTATTCAGTTAAGTATGTTGCGTACAAATATTTTTTATTAAAATCATGGCTTCAGAATGAGAGGGTTGATTGGGTCATTTTATTTTATATTATTTTGCATATGCTTTCCAAATTCTAGTCTCAACCCCTCAAAAACTCATATTGATAAAATGTTTTTTGCTTTTTAAATTGACTTTTAATTAATTAATTTATTTTAACTTTAATTTTTTTACTTGGCACATTGGCCTTTGAGGCCTTTCACAGATAAATGTATTTATTTTAATTATTTAATATATTACTTAAAATTCTTTCATATTTTATTTTATAATCAATTATTTAACTTTATTTACCATTAGTTTTAGTAATTTTGCATTTCACATATGCCATTGCCCATAACACACAGCAACAATTTCATTTTATTTGATTTATGTATTGTATTTACTTCCACTTAAGTTTTTTTTTTTTTTTTAATTTACAAACATTTTAATACATTTTTTTGATAAATGTTGGAGTTAAATAGTTGCAGTCTCATTTTACTTTCATACAGGATATATAAACAACTTTCTAAAAACCTTTAAAAATATATATAAATCATTTCATTTCATTTAGCATGGACTTGTTACGATAAGTGGAGAGACTGAACACATTCTCAGAAACACAGGTGGTCAGTGCTCGTGTGTGTGTGTGACATGAACAAGAATGCAGCATATTCAAAACAAGCTTGACATGTCAGACATTCTGCATGGTGTCTCTGCATGATCAAAATAACATTAGCATAATCTTGCTTGAGCTCTCTCTCTCTAACTCCGAGATAAATATGTGTGTGTGTATCCTTGAGAGTGTGTGATTTAGTAGTTGACAGGACACAGAACACTCTGCACCTCCTTATCAGAAGCCTGGTACCAAGCGGAGTCCATCCCCAGAGAAAAACCAGCACCTCGCATATGTGTGTGTGTGTTTGTGTGTGTGAATGGCTCACTCCTCCACTGTTATGATCTAGTTTATTTTCCTCATCGCCTGCTGACAGTACCACTCTCCACAAATCCTTTGTTTATTTTATTTCAAAGCACTTGACTTGTTTAAAACCTCCTCGTTTAAATCGCACAGGCGGTCAGATCAGTGTGAAATGCTTTAGTCTGAACCACAGCAAAACAAGTCTCATGATGACAGTGTGTCAAGAAATGTCCTTCATATATGCTGGAAGCTGTGGAAAGGTCTTTATTATCTTTATTAGAGATAGTAAAGAGCAGGATCAGCCTTATTAAATCTATTTTTATATATTCTGCGGTCAAGGTCTTAATTTAGAACGCAGGATGAGGCAGAAACAGACTTGTGGATTCACTCTTTTGTAATAATTGTACTACTAAGAAATTTATCTTAGTAATACAATTATTACAAAAGAGTGAATCCACAAGTCTGTTTCTAGTCCCTATTGTATTTACCATCTTCAGTGTTAGTGGAAAAGTCTTAATGGTTCATCCACTTTAATCATCTACCCAAGTAAAGGCATTAAAGGAATTGTTGAAATCTCTAATATAAGTAATATTAATCATGATACATGCCTTAGAAAGAACATGTTCCTTTTTTTAAGAACTCGGAGAGCCACTTGATGAAAAAAGTAGAAATTTCTTCAATAATAAGGCATTTATAAAAGATTTATTAAAAAAGATGATTACTTCTCAGCTGACATCCTTATTACTTGCCGCTATCCATCAAACCACAAGATTTCACCTTTTTAATCATTTGAAATATTTGTAAAAAAATCATGTAATGATCACGTGTGTGTGTGTGTGTGTGTGTGTGTGTATAAAGTACTAGTTAAAAAACGACAAAATGTTGTTTTATTTATCATTTATTTATTTACATTTTTTTAAAAAGCCTTCTCAAGTCTTCTTCTTTTGATTAATATAACTATATACAGGGTGATTCGAAATGAATACCAAAACTTTGCAAAGAACAAAAGGAGAGCTAAGCTCTTTTTGTCGTCGATTTAAGGAAGCTCTAAAGTTTAAGTACTCTTCACATTGATCAGTTACCCAAGGTTCCATCATGTTTCTTTGATTAAATACAGATTTTCAAAGTTGTGGTATTCTTTTTAAATCACCCTGTACATGTATTTAATAATATTTTTATTTAACCTTTTTCACTTTTTTAAACATTGAATTAAGCAGTTTTAAGTGTGTTTAATTGTTGAATTTGACTGACATAACAAATTAAGACACAAGTGTCTATAATTACCAACTTCACAAGTTAATTATTATTGTTCTGTTAGTATTTTCAAAATTTTTCAGTAGTATCAATAGAAAATCAGGTTTAAATGACTAACAATCATTTTACAATAATTGTATGTTTTACAATAAATTTGTACTTTTCCATTTTTAAAAAATCCTTTTTTTTTTTTTAATCTTTAGAACTAAATTAAACTTGATTCTGTTTCTATGCTTTAATATTTCTGTTGGAGAGATTTCCGACACATTTCTAAACATTAGTTTCAATAACTTTTTCTAATAACTTATTACTTTTATCTTTGTCATAATGACAGTAGGTAATATTTTACTACATATTTGACAAGATATTTTGAATGTTTTAAATAATGGTTTACACACACAGCATTCTTGGTTTAAAAAAACATCAAACAAACATAATTCTGTAGCACTACTACACTTGATTTTGGTTTTACTGTACAGAAAAACAAGAACGTTCAATGAGAATCTGAAATATTTTATGGCATCAAAAAATAAAGATGGTTTAGTATTTAAAAATGTTTTATTTTGATTGTTTTTTTTTTAAATAAATTGTTCTTACACTTCATTTATTCTGATTTTTCAAAGTATATGTATTAATTCCAGTACTTTTACTATAAACTGACATCAAACATTTGGTTTATTTTTAAAATTATGGGATGTTTTGAAAATAAAAAATGCATTGAGTGTGTTAACTAGCGACATTACGAGTTAAGAAATACAATCCAATTTTTTTTTCTTGGTGGGGCAGTTAAAGGGTTAAGGGGTTAATAATATTGAGTTTAAAATGAATAATTGCTTGTATTCTAGCCGAAATAAAACAAATAAGACTTTCTCCAGAAGAATAAATATAGAAAATATAGTGAAAAGTTCCTTAATTCATTAAATATCACCTGAGAAATATTCAAAAAAGAATAAATATTGCACAGGAGGGCAACTGTATCTGTAAAAGTACCTGGAGTTATGTAACAAACCAAAGATTATTGTTGACATTTTGCCATTTAAATTGTGGTGTCTGCAAGTGACCGTACCAAACATTTACACTATTGGAAAGTTTACCAAGAACAGCCTCTTTATCTCTACAAGGAAACATGAGAGTGTATGTATTTAGAAATGACCTTTGACCTGCAGAAGAGCGGTTTATCTTTCTCTTCTGTGATAGCCTATAAATTATCTCTGAATGCTACTGTAGAGCCAGCAGATCCACACCAGCCGTCTTCAGCACAGCGTGACTCCGCTGCTGGGTTGGGTCTCCTTTGATGGCCCCTGTCCCGGGAATGTCTGAAAAAGAGGATGCAGTTGGTCTGTGTTATTATTAGCCTGCGCCCTGACTTTAAGGGAGCACTGTGACCCAACATACATTCAAAACGTCAAGTGTAAAGACGGTCACCGGAGGAAGGAAAGCGCAAGATGAGGCGGAAAACGACTTTTTTTTTCCTTCAGATGCACATTAGTCAGGAGCAGAAATGGGGTGTTTGTTCACAGGGTGGGAGTGGCACAGGAAGCTGCCAACAGGAGCTTCCCCAGAAACAGTTGCTGGGCGATCCGGGTGTTTCTATAGGAGGAAATGAAGGAGTGTGGGCGGGTGCTGCCAAAGGCCACTTCCAGTCTACTGCTTTGAGGTAATGCACATAGACAAATGAGAGGACCTCACGTAAAACACATCCATCAGAGGAATGACTGATGATCAGAGAAACTATCAAAACACATCAATATAGTTTGTGGCTCGGCGTCAATATAGATCAGTTTTAATTTTGTATAGATCTCCCTCGGTTTAGGGAGTAAGTTTAATTATATATAATATTATATACAGTTGAAGTCAGAATTATTAGCCCTCCTAAATTATTAGCCCCCTGTATATTTTTCCCCAATTTCTGTTTAATGGAAAGATTTTTTTCAACACATTTCTAAACATAATAGTTTTAATAAGTAGTTTCTAATAACTGATAACTTTTATCTTTGCCATGATGACAGTATAAATACTTTACTAAATATATTTCAAGACACTAGATACTAGCTTAAAGTGACATTTAAAGGCTATAGGTCAACTATAAAATTAAGTAATTATACAAATCATTGCATAATGATGGTTTGTTTTGTAGACAATCTAAAAAAAATATTGCTTAAGAGGGCGTATAATATTGACCTTAAATGGTTTATAAAAAAAATAATTGCTTTTATTCTAGCCGAAATAAAACAAATAAGACTTCCTCCAGAAGAAAAAATATTATAGGAAACACTGTGAAAAATCCCTTGCTCTGTTAAACATCATTTGGGAAATATTTGAATACAAAATTCACAGGAGGGATAATAATTTTCACTTCAACTGTAAATAATTATATGTAATGTTTTGGTCAATATATTTCAAAACTATTTAAATTTGTTTACTATTACTGACAAGATTTTTAATGACACAACAAATGCTTTTTTTTACTTAGATCTTTTCTACAAATTCTTAAATCAAGAAGCATTTTCTAAGCAAGTAATAAACATTACAAATAATAAACAGTTTTGTTTTGGGAAATAAGACGTCCAAATTAAGTCAGTGCCAGTAGGGCAAGTAAAATAATCTTGTTTTTGGTTTGAAATAAAATTATCTTGCTGGCAAACTATTTTATTTTTAAGGAGAATTTTACTTATTTTTTTACTTGCTTAGAATGTGCTTCTTGGTTTAAGAATTTTTAGATACATGGATCAAACCCAGCTACTGAAGGCTGGGGTAATGATGCTTAAAATTCACCTTTGTAATCATACCACTAAAAAAATGATTCATTGGATTTACTCGATTTTTTTAAGGAACCTATTTGCAAACATTTTATATGGGGTGAATGTAAGCAATTACATTAAATTTTACTAATGTTCAATTTAATTTGATTGTTTAAATTCAGCCCATATGAATTCTTTGCAACCACTTACCTTAAAAACATTGTAAATCTAATGAATATTTTATTTCTATGTAGGAATTTTCTGCTTACAATAAAATGTTTCTGCCAGAAGTGTCACTGTCCTGCAGAGTTTATGTGCTATTGCTTTAATACAATTGTCTAAACGTTTCTGTACCCAGACACTCACTGATTAGCTGGCTCAGGTGCATTTAATTAGATTAAGAACTAAACTATATACAAGGCAGTGGCCTTCCAGGAGCAGCATTAGACACACCTGGTGTATGTATTTATCCAGGATTTACCCATATGTCAGCAAATGTTTTTAGTTTTTAATACTTTAATATAGAAATAAAATGTAACACGAGCACAGAGTGTTGTTTAATTTTTGCATAAATGTTACATTGAAAGATGATGAAAAAATGTTGAAATTGATGAAGGAATTTTGATGTTTTGGTTTACAAACGTTATTTGAAACATTAAAATAGGTGCTCTGCTTTCATTGGATATGTTATATGTATAATCACTTTTGTAAATGTAATTTGATTTAGACAGTAAAATGGGACGTCTCGTCTGACAAAAAACAATTATTTTGTGTGTGTGTGGTGCATTCATAGAGCAATGAACGGTGATATAATAATAATCATGACAGTTATTAAATCCTGCTATGGTTTATGTTTCTCAGATATGGAAAAGACAGGTGTGGCTTCCTGGTTTCCCTTGGGATGAAATTATGGAGAGGAAGGGGAGGGTGAAGGGATGACATGAACTGTCGGAATGACTGAGGTAAGTGTCTATTTATACAGTTCTATTAGCTTTTCCGAAGTCTTTCCATTTTCATTTTATGTTGATAAACAATTATTACGAAGTTCACTTTTAAAGCACACTTGATGAGTATAAAATAGTCCACACACACACTAATCTGGCATGTTTATGCTCTGGATTTGAGCTATAGAGACTAGAGCTGAATAATATATTGTTTTAGCATCAACATCACAATGTGTGTATCTGCAATAGTCACATCGCAGGATTGGATCATTTTAATTCCTTAAATTAAAAGACAAATATATTATTGTATTAAATTTTTTATACATCGATGACAATGTTATTTTTACATTTGTTCAGTTATTTTTGCTCTGTCATATTTATACATGCTTGCAATTTGTTATATTTTCTGCAGATGCACTGCATACAAAAGACTTGATCATCCCATTCTATTCAAATCATCTGGTGATATTATATTCATATCGCAATATATATCACATTAAAACAAAACATCACAATGTCATATTTTTCCAATATCATGCAGCCCTAACAGTGACTCTTGTATGCAAAGTATTTTCCAGTCCTTTCTCCTTCATTTAATACTGTTCTGTTGCATGTTTTGGACATTTCCCTAGAATGCCAGTGTTTTGTGATACCTTATTTTTTGTGTTTTTTCATCTTTGACTTTTTCTATCTGTATTTGAAGGGCAGCTCATCCCCCTGAGACGTCTTTCTCCCACAATGCCCTGACCCTGAGATCTATGTGTGGAATTCTCTGCTCATTTATCAGTGTGGGCCTGCTCCTCTCCCTGTGCACTCTCATTTTTTCACAGTCCCGATCCTGGTACTGTTGCACCCCAAACTACATCTGTGTAACTCTCAGACTTACAGGCAACTGAGCAAACCTACAGCTGTGGAAAAATACTAAAATAAGAGACCACTTGAAAAAAGTTACCTGTTTTTCTCTCCAAATTTAACATAACACAAAAACGTTACTATTTAAGTTAATTCAAAGCTGTACTTTTTTTTACTTTTAAGTATTAAGTACTCGGGTACTTTCAGCCTGAAATATTTTGAGTATTTTTTCCTGTTTTTTTCTGCTCCTTACAGCAGTAGTATTCATTCATGTTCATTTGAAATTATCAATAATAATGTAATTTGTATTTTTTGTTTACATTTATTTATTTCATTAAGTATTATCACATTTATGTATTCATTATAAGTATTAGTTTAGAATTAAGTCATTTAATTACCACTTTTAATTTATTTTTATAATTTTTTTTATGCTTTTTCTCCAAACATTTCAACTGACCCCCAGCATATTGTGCCCCCCTGATAATTAAGTATGCATCAAAATCACCGTCAACAAATATAATCTATGAATTAGTTGTTTTATCAGATATTAAGCATTTTTACTCATAATTAAAATAACAGGCACAGGCATGAGATCAGCTCCCTCTTGTGGACAATAAGTGAATGTGTAAGCAGCATTTGTGTCTGATCCTGAGTTTAACCTGATTGAGAACTCCTGAAGCAGCTGGTGGAGCTCTACAGCATAGGTTGGATGAACTTGATTGATGTTTTAATTCTGGTAAAGCTACTGATTTGCATAAACAGATTGTGTTGATTACAAGTTTGCATTTGAAATGTGAAAATTAATAAAGATCTTAATGACCCTCATGATTGTTTTGTGCGTTTCTTGAAGATCTTAGCTGTGTGCACTTGACAGAACACATGATAGTTTTGTGATGTTAATGAAATGACTAATATTTTATAAGACTAGTGTATATTGTTTATTTTATGTATTTTATGTATTATGTATTATATATATTATATATTTTATAAGTTAGCAGTGTAAAATCTGTACTGGAGTTCTGGATTTCTCTCTGTAGTCAGAATAAACTGATCAAGCTGATATGAGCATTGATAAACAAAAGTGAGGATTTAATCTTCACTGTTTCTAAGATCTGAAGTCATAAAAACACTATCACATCGTTTTTGTACTTTTAACAAAGAGACAGAAACTTTTAATTAGTTTACATGTGAAACACATAAAGGCTTACAAACACATGATTGGTTTGGGTTTCATACAAAAAAAAAATATTTCTATAAATAATGCTTTAGCTAAATGAAATATAAATAACCCTGAAAAACACAACAACTATGTCAGTGATGATTGTCTGTTTATTGATCAAACATCTTGGTTAGAATCCTATGACTAAGCATTACCATCATATAAAACAAAGCTCTGAGGCTTGTACTCATAAGATTGTATGCATAATCAAGTTAGCCTAGTGGTCAGTGAGTTGGACTGGTAACCCAGAGGTTGCTGGTTTGATTCCCAGTCCTGACAAATGTTGAAGGGGAGGGGGGATAAACAACACTGACCAGCTGAGCTGTCCATGTGCAAGGCACTTAACCATCACAGAGAGCTATCATCAGTAAGCATAATCAAGTTAGCCTAGTGGTCAGTGAGTTGGACTGGTAACCCAAAGGTTGCTGGTTTGATTCCCAGCCCTGACAGGTGTTGAAGATGAGGGGGGATAAACAACATTCTAACCACTCATTGAGCTAGTGGTTAGTGAGTTGGACTGGGGGATTAACAAAGCTGAGCTGCCCATGAGCAAGACACTTAACCCTCACTGAGAGCGATTTCGAGTAAGGATTAAAAAAAAAAAAAAAAAAACCTTAATTGAAAACACCTGGTGCAGCTGATTTCTGGATTTTCTTGACATAATTTTTTAGCCTGAATCAAAAGCACACATTATAAAAAGCTCAGTGGCGCAGAGGTTAATCATTTGCCTATGAATCAGAAAGTTTGGGTTCAAATCCCACAGGTGCAGGTTTTCTCAACCTGTTTTATCTATAAAAATATATAAGACTCCAAAACAACCTACAGCACATCACAAACTCTGTGGCGCAGTGGATAATCAATTACCTTCACATCAGAAAGCTTCGGTTTTGAATCCCATATCCACAGCTTTTCTTCAGTCAAAAACAAGAAACAGAAAGTTTGGAATCGAATCCCACAAACGCAGGTTTTCTTCACTTTTGCCTTACAAATAAAAATATATATGCAAGACCATATAACAACATACAGGATATCAAAAGCCCTTTGGCGCAGTGGATAATCGTTTACCTGTAAATCAAAATGTCTTTGGTTCGAATCCCACAAACGCAGGTTTTCTTCACCTTTCCTTACAAATAAAAAAACATAGAAGACCATAACAAGCAGAGAACTTCGTACGCTCTTTGGCGCAGTGGATAATCGTTTGCCTGTAAATCAGAATGTTTTGGGTTTGAATCCCACATCGAATGAGTATCATTACATCCAACAAAATGCTATAAATGTCAACACTAACTGTGAGTGCCACAGTGGCGCTGCTGGCTGAACACATGTTCTCCATGGCCAAGGCTGTCAGAAAGATTTGGGTTCAAAGCCCAGCTCTGCTTACTTTCGCACTTTGGCCAACCTACAGCGGAATATATATAAGTTCCGGCACATCATTAGGTATGTGACTGTGGCTCAGTGGTAGAGCATTGCCTCAAGGGTTAAGAGGTCGCTGGTTCAATCCCAGCCAGATCACTGCGATATGTGTGAGTGTCGGTGTGAATGAAGGGGGAGGATGAAACGTTCCTCCCCTGACCTACGGGGCCGTGTACAGCAGGGGTTATGCTGCTTTTTACTAAAAAATAAATTAGCTCTATAAAATTTGGGGTCCCCGTCCCTTCTCCCCCCGTTTCGGTTACCATCACTTCCTTTCTAGAGGGCATGACCCTCCAGAAAGGAAGTGATGGTAACCGATAGCACAAAACACAAAAACAAGCGTGAGGTCTTACCTGTCCGCAGCTGATGTCCATCACGTCAGTAAATGTAGTCCAAACGTCCTGGAGCTCTGCTTCTGTTGGCTGTAAGGTCCAAACACATCCTTTATTCTCTAGAGGAAACACAGAAATAAAGACACTGTCAAACAGCAGATCTAAACATCAGACTCTGACAGAAATTACAAATAATGATTCATTATTACACACATACAGCCTAAATATTGACTGTAAAAGCTCTATAAACACAGCAGAAACTCAGAGCTTCACACACTGACTGTTTAACACACATTATGTTTTGTTCTATTTTATAATAAGAGGCTGTTTAACCCAGAGTCTTTACATATAAACAACAACTACTAATTCATTTGCTCTTAATTGTCTGACAGTGACAGAGAGCAGCATGTAAACAAGGCTGTTTAATCAAACAGGAGAGCTCTGCTTAAACATATCACTAAAGACACTTCAACAAGTGCTAAACATGAACTTAACTGCGACTGAAGTACAAGGAATGAAGACTCAATGAGGAAATGCAAGAGAAATACTGTACAGTTACTTACAGGTGAGTCGCTTTTCACTGCATTCCTGTCCTTTATCTCAGCGTGTGTCGCTTATTTTAGTTGTCGGACTGCATTAAATGTTGTTTAGTGACATTAAAACACTGTCACTGAGCTGTCATCTTCAGTTTATGTGTTTAAAACTGTACACTCGTGCTGCTGCTGCACCAAAACAAAACGTCACACTGTCAACATCCTGAAGCTGTGAGTCAGACTGAACGGGAAACCGCACGCGCCACCTGGTGGAGCGGATGACTACAGTGTCTACAGGACGAGTTACAGTGTTAAAGTCTTGTTTATTTAAGCCTGATAGGTCGTTTAAATTCCAAATAGTTCGACTAATTTAAAACGTACACACCCAGACAAAATAATGTATTCACTGGGTTAAATAGCTCAATGCCAAGTGCCAAATAAGTCAAGATGTGGTCGTCAGCGCCCTCTTGTGGACAATGAATTAGTGTTATTCAGAATCAGATCATGAACTCGAGGTGTTCAGTCGCAGGTAAGAGGGCTGAGAAATGAATAAAACACATTTGAAAGCAACTCTATAATTTATGACAGCGTCTCGACGTGTAAAGCAACGTGTTTTTAACAGTTTAAGTACATTCTGTTTTGTGTTTAAATGTGTTTAACTCAAATGCACATGATCGGTGTGTAAACAGTAAAGCTCAAACGAGGTTTGTTTATGTGCAAGTTTTAAGTCGATGTATGTTTTTGTTTAGTTATTTGCAGTGATATTCATAATGCTTGGGCACAGTTAAAACCACAGTTTCACACTGTTGTGTCAGTGTTTACAGATTTAAAGAGCATTTATAGTACATTTAGTATATACAGATTTAGACACACAGAAATGCATGAGATCAGATCAGTGTTTCTGCTCCGCCTGGTGGACAGTAAGTGTGTCTGTATTAATGTCAAACACTAGTTAGTGGAAGCATTTTTTTGTCAGTTTGTTGAAGCTGGATGCGCTTTCATACCCTGAAGTAAATAATTTCATGGTGAATATACCTTAATTCTAGTGGGAAGGTTATAAAGAAATTATACAGGGATATTTATGCACCACAAAATCTACTTTTGTTAGTCAAACCAACATTTTTGCATTAATACTTTTTGGCAAGCAGACAAGTAACATGAACTGAACTTAAAAGTCAAATTAATTGTATAGTTTGTCCTAGATTATGGAAACTTGATGCTTTCACTATTAAAAACAAAAAAGTAATTAACTTTTTCCAAATCTTTTTTTTTTTCACACAGTTGTGATTTATATTTCACAATTCACATTTTCCCCCTCACAATTGCAGGTTTGCATGAAGCAATTTGAGATTGCAAACTCACAAATCTGGCAAGAAGACAGAATTATTATGTAAACTCCTAATTTCAAGAAAGAAAAATCAGAATTGTGAAATGTAAACAGGATTTTGAGAAGCCAAATCAGAATTATGACATGTAAAGTCTTAAATCTGAAGGGAAAAATTAAATGTACATGTTTGTTTTTGTTCACTGAGTACAACATTAATGCAAACATGCAGTTGGAATTAAATTAAATAATGCAGCATTTGTTAAATAACCTCATGTTTCCCCCTTTTCTCATTGCATGATTACAACTTTTGTTGGAATGGATCTACAACAGTAATTGTTTTAGTAATCCAGTCTTGGTGACCAACAGAGCTCCATATTTTACATGGGAGGAACAGAGCTTTCCAAAACTTTAAATCAACCGAATTGAACTGAACTTTATTGAATTGAATTGAACTGAACTGAATGCTCTACACACCTCAAGCTCTGACACCTACTGGTTAAAATGTTGTAAATGCAAATAAGAACACAGTCAAAACTAGACTAATAGTATCAACTTTTCTTGTTGTGATTAATTGCTGAAGCTTTTCTCACTGTATATATTTGAAACCATGGAAATATGTTCACTATTATTGACACATTTTAATGACACTGCAACAAATGTTTTGTTGAGGTTTTGTTTTGTTTGGACTAGTCTAAATATCTACAAATTCTTAAATCAAGAAGCATTTTCTAACCAAGTATAAACATTGTTTGGTTTTGGGAAATAAGAAGTCCAAATTAAGTCCGTGCCAGTGGGGCAAGTAAAATAATCTTGTTTTTGGTTTGAAATAAGATTATTTTACTTAACCCACTGGCAAATTAGTTTATATACCTTATTTTATATTTGCTAAGAAAGTGCTTCTTGGTTTAAGAATTGTTATATACTTGGACTAGAAATAAGACTTTTTTTTGCAGTTTAAAAGACTTTTTAGAGATTAGTACTTTTATTGAGTAAGAATGCTTACAAGTGACAGTAAAGACATGTAAAACTGATTATACATTTCACATTTCACACTCTTTTAAACAATGGACCTTGAAAAGTTTCACAGTTTGCACAAAAATATAAAAATAAGTAGAACAGCTGTTTTTCAACAACATGCTCACAGTGCTTCATGAGCACCAAATCAGCATATTCAGATTTTGTCTGAAGCATCACATGACACTAACTGGGTTTCCATCACTGCATTATAGCAGACTTTGAAGTATCTCATGAGAAATGAGTGATGTAAATGCCACATTTAGAATAAAAATTCCTTGATTAAAAAAACAATTTTTACATTAATTTGAGCTGGACTAAATGGATTAATGTGAATAATGGGAGATGGAAATGCATTTGCCAAATAAACTCTGATATAGCAAATATTACACCCACATGACCAATCAGATGTCTCCACTATGTTTGCTTTGTTTACTGTTTTTTTTAGGTTACCAATACTAGTCTGCCACACTAACACCCTGATGGAAATTGACCTAATACCTAATTGTGTTTTTGTGTGTGTGTGTGTGTGTATGTGCTAACTTTTCCAAACAAAATAAATAAATAGGTCACATTAGGATGGAAACCCGGCTACTGAAGGCTGGAGTAATGTTTTAAATTTAACTTTGTAATCATACCACTACAAATGATTCATTGGGTTTACAAATTTTTTTAAGGTGTTTGCAAACAATTTATATGGGCTGAATTTAAACAAATGTAATTTTCTAATGTTCAATTTAATTAGTTTGTTTAAATTCAGCCCATATAAATTCTTTGCAAACACCTTAAAAAAATGAGTAAAACCAATGAATCATTTTGTTCTGTGTAGGGATATTCTGCTTAAAATAAAATGTGTTTGCCAGAGGTGTCACTGTCCTGCAGAGTTTAGTTACTATTGCTTTAACACACACGTCTGGATGAAAAAATGTTGAAATTGATGAAAGAATTTGGATGTTTTGGTTTACAAACATTATTTGAAACATTAAAGTAGATGCTCTGCTTTTATTGGATATATGTTATACGTATAATAAATCACTTTTGTAAATGTAATTTGATATAGACAGTAAAATGGGACGTCTCGTTTTTGACATATATAAACAACTGTCTTTTTCTTGGACATTTTGTGTGTGTGTGGTGGATCCATGAGGCTAAGAATGCTGATATAATAATAATCATGACAGTTATTAAATCCTGCTACGATTTATGTTTCTCAGATATGGAAAAGACAGGTGTGGCTTCCTGGTTTCCCTTGGGATGAAATAATGGAGAGGACGGGGAGAGTGAGGGGATGACATGAACTGTCGGAATGACTGAGGTAAGTGTCTATCTATTTATTTAAGCATCTAGTTCTATTAGCTTTACCGAAGTCTTTCCATTCTCATTTTATGACTCATGAACAATTGTTATGAAGTTCACTTTTAAAGCACACTTGGTGAGTACAGTATAAAATGGGCCACACACACACTAATCTGGAATCTTTATGCTCTGGATTTGAGTCATAGAGAGGGGCTTAAGCATTATTATTGCAATGTGTGTATCTGCAATAGTCACATTGCAGGATTAGATCATTTATTAAAGATTAGAAGACAAATATATTATTGTATGAAATTATTTATACAATGATGACCATGTTATTTTTATGTTTGATTGTTCAATTTCTGTATTTGAAAACTGTTAAAATTATTTTTGCTCTGTCAAATTTATAGATGCAATTTATTATCCAACTTTCGGATGAGACGTTAAACCGAGGTCCTGACTCTCTGTGGTCGCTAAAAATCCCAGGATGTCCTTCGAAAAAGAGTAGAGGTTTAACCTCGGCATCCTGGCTAAATTTGCCCACTGGCCTCTGTCCATCATGGCCTCCTAACAATCCCCATATCATAATTGGCTTCATCACTCTGTCTCCTCTCCACCAATCAGCTGGTGTGTGGTGTGCTGTCTGGCGCAATATGGCTGCCGTTGCGTCATCCAGGTGGATGCTGCACACTGGTGGTGGATGAGGAGATTCCCCTCAAATGTGTAAAGCGCTTTGAGTGTCTAGAAAAACGCTATATAAATGTAAGGAATTATTATTATTATTTTATTTTCTGCAGATGCATACAGAAAGACTTGATCATCCCATTCTATTCAAATCATCTGGTGATATTATATTCATATCGCAATATATATCACATTAAAACAAAACATCACAATGTCATATTTTTCCAATATCATGCAGCCCTAATAGTGACTCTTGTATGCAAGTATTTTCCAGTCCTTTCTCCTTCATTTAATACTGTTCTGTTGCATGTTTTGGACATTTCCCTAGAATGCCAGTGTTTTGTGATACCTTATTTTTTGTGTTTTTTCATCTTTGACTTTTTCTATCTGTATTTGAAGGGCAGCTCATCCCCCTGAGACGTCTTTCTCCCACAATGCCTTGACCCTGAGATCTATGTGTGGAATTCTCTGCTCATTTATCAGTGTGGGCCTGCTCCTCTCCCTATGTGCTTTCATTTTATCAGTCCCAATCCTGGTACTGTTGCACCCCAAACTACATCTGTGTAACTCTTAGACTCACAGGCAACTGAGCAAACCTACAGCTGTGGAAAAATACTAAAATAAGAGACCACTTGAAAAAAAGTTATGTGTTTTTCTCTCCAAATTTAACATATAAACACTTAAGTTAAAAACATAAGTATTTAAGTTAAAATTGGCTGTATTCTTTTTTTAATTTTAAGTATTAAGTACTCAAGTACTTTCAGCCTAAAATGTTTTGAGTATTTTTTCCTGTTTTTCCAGCTCCTTACAGTAGTAGTATTCATTCATGTTCATTTGAAATTATCAATAATAATGTAATTTGTATTTTTTGTTTACATTTATTTATTTCATTAAGTATTATCACATTTGTGTATTCATTATAAGTATTAGTTTAGAATTAAGTCATTTAATAACCACTTTTAATTTATTTTTTATTATTTTTAATGCTTTTTCTCCAAACATTTCAACTGACCCCCAGCATATTGTGCCCCCCTGATAATTAAGTATGCATCAAAATCACCGTCAACAAATATAATCTATGAATTAGTTGTTTTGTCAGATATTAAGCATTTTACTCATAATTAAAATAACCGGCACAGACATGAGATCAGCTCCCTCTTGTGGACAATAAGTGAATGTGTAAGCAGCATTTGTGTCTGATCCTGAGTTTAACCTGATTAAAAACTCCTGAAGCAGCTGGTGGAGCTCTACAGCATAGGTTGGATGAACTTGATTGATGTTTTAATTCTGGTAAAGCTACTGATTTGCAAAAACAGATTGTGTTGATTACAAGTTTGCATTTGAAATGTAAAAATTAATAAAGATCTTAATGACCCTCATGATTGTTTTGTGCGTTTCTTGAAGATCTTAGCTGTGTGCACTTGACAGAACACATGATAGTTTTGTGATGTTAATGAAATGACTAATATTTTATAAGACTAGTGTATATTATTTATTTTATGTATTATGTATTATATATATTATATATTTTATAAGTTAGCAGTGTAAAATCTGTACTGGAGTTCTGGATTTCTCTCTGTAGTCAGAATAAACAGATCAAGCTGATATGAGCATTGATAAACAAAAGTGAGGATTTAATCTTCACTGTTTCTAAGATCTGAAGTCATAAAAACACTATCACATCGTTTTTGTACTTTTAACAAAGAGACAGAAACTTTTAATTAGTTTACATGTGAAACACATAAAGGCTTACAAACACATGATTGGTTTGGGTTTCATACAAAAAAAAAAATATTTCTATAAATAATGCTTTAGCTAAATGAAATATAAATAACCCTGAAAAACACAACAACTATGTCAGTGATGATTGTCTGTTTATTGATCAAACATCTTGGTTTGGCTCCTATGACTAAGCATTACCATCATATAAAACAAAGCTCTGAGGCTTGTACTCATAAGTTTGTATGCATAATCAAGTTAGCCTAGTGGTTAGTGAGTTGAACTGGTAACCCAGAGGTTGCTGGTTTGATTCCCAGTCCTGACAAATGTTGAAGGGGAGGGGGGATAAGCAATGCTGAGCTGCCCATGAGCAAGGCACGTAACCTGACAAATGTTGAAGGGGAGGGGGGATAAGCAATGCTGAGCTGCCCATGAGCAAGACACTCAACCCTCACAGAGAGCAATTTCGAGTATGAATTAAAAAGAAAAAACCTTAATTGAAAACACCTGGTGCAGCTGATTTCTGGGTTTTCTTAACAGAATTCTTCAGCCTGAATCAAAAGCGCACATTATCAAAAGCTCAGTGGCGCAGAGGTTAATCATTTGCCTTTGAATCAGAAAGTTGGGGTTCAAATCCCACAGGTGCAGGTTTTCTCAACCTGTTTTATCTATAAAAATATATAAGACTCTAAAACAACCTACAGCACATCACAAACTCTGTGGCGCAGTGGATAATCAATTACTTTCACATCAGAAAGCTTTGGTTTTGAATCCCATATCCACAGCTTTTCTTCAGTCAAAAACAAGAAACAGAAAGTTTGGAATCAAATCCCACAAACGCAGGTTTTCTTCACCTTTCACTACAAATAGAAAATATATATGCAAGACCAGATAACAAGCCACAGAGCGTCAAAAGCCCTTTGGCCAATTGGATAATCATTTGCCTATAAACCAGAATGTTTTGAGTTCGAATCCCACAAACGCAGGTTTTCTTCACTTTTGCCTTACAAATAAAAAATATATATGCAAGACCATATAACAACATACGGGATATTAAAAGCCCTTTGGTGCAGTGGATAATCGTTTACCTGTAAATCAAAATGTCTTTGGTTCGAATCCCACAAAAGCAGGTTTTCTTCACCTTTCCTTACAAATAAAAAAAACATAGAAGACCATAACAAGCAGAGAACTTTGTACGCTCTTTGGCGCAGTGGATAATCGTTTGCCTGTAAATCAGAATGTTTTGGGTTCGAATCCCACATCGAATGAGTATCATCACATCCAACAAAATGCTATAAATGTCAACACTAACTGTGAGTGCCACAGTGGCGCTGCTGGCTGAACACATGTTCTCCATGGCCAAGGCTGTCAGAAAGATTTGGGTTCAATGCCCAGCTCTACTTACTTTTGCACTTTGGCCAACCTACAGCGGAATATATATAAGTTCCAGCACATCATTAGGTATGTGACTGTGGCTCAGTGGTAGAGCATTGCCTCAAGGGTTAAGAGGTTGCTGGTTCAATCCCAGCCAGATCACTGCGATATGTGTGAGTGTCGGCGTGAATGAAGGGGGAGGATGAAACGTTCCTCCCCTGACCTACGGGGCCGTGTACAGCAGGGGTTATGCTGCTTTTTACTAAAAAATAAATTAGCTCTATAAAATTTGGGGTCCCCGTCCCTTCTCCCCCCGTTTCGGTTACCATCACTTCCTTTCTAGAGGGCATGACCCTCCAGAAAGGAAGTGATGGTAACCGATAGCACAAAACACAAAAACGAGCGTGAGGTCTTACCTGTCCGCAGCAGATGTCCATCACGCCAGTAAATGTAGTCCAAACGTCCTGGAGCTCTGCTTCTGTATGCTGTAAGGTCCAAACACATCCTTTATTCTCTAGAGGAAACACAGAAATAAAGACACTGTCAAACTGCAGATCTAAACATCAGACTCTGACAGAAATTACAAATAATGATTCATTATTACACACATACAGCCTAAATATTGACTGTGAAAGCTCTATAAACACAGCAGAACATCAGAGCTTCACACACTGACTGTTTAACACACATTATGTTTTGTTCTACTTTATAATAAGAGGCTGTTTAACCCAGAGCCTTTACATATAAAACAACAACTACCAATTCATTTGCTCTTAATTGTCTGACAGTGACAGAGAGCAGCATGTAAACAAGGCTGTTTAATCAAACAGGAGAGCTCTGCTTAAACATATCACTAAAGACACTTCAACAAGTGCTAAACATGAACTTAACTGCGACTGAAGTACAAGGAATGAAGACTCAATGAGGAAATGCAAGAGAAATACTGTACAGTTACTTACAGGTGAGTCGCTTTTCACTGCATTCCTGTCCTTTATCTCAGCGTGTGTCGCTTATTTTAGTTGTCGGACTGCATTAAATGTTGTTTAGTAACATTAAAACACTGTCACTGAGCTGTCATCTTCAGTTTATGTGTTTAAAACTGTACACTCGTGCTGCTGCTGCACCAAAACAAACGTCACACTGTCAACATCCTGAAGCTGTGAGTCAGACTGAACGGGAAACCGCACGCGCCACCTGGTGGAGCGGATGACTACAGTGTCTACAGGACGAGTTACAGTGTTAAAGTCTTGTTTATTTAAGCCTGATAGGTCGTTTAAATTCCAAATAGTTCGACTAATTTAAAATGTACACACCCAGACAAAATAATCTATTCACTGGGTTAAAAAGCTCAATGTCAAGTGCCAAATAAGTCAAGATGTGGTCGTCAGCGCCCTCTTGTGGACAATGAATTAGTGTTATTCAGAATCAGATCATGAACTCGAGGTGTTCAGTCGCAGGTAAGAGGGCTGAGAAATGAATAAAACATATTTGAAAGCAACTCTATAATTTATGACAGCGTCTCGACGTGTAAAGCAACGTGTTTTTAACAGTTTAAGTACATTCTGTTTTGTGTTTAAATGTGTTTAACTCAAATGCACATGATCGGTGTGTAAACAGTAAAGCTCAAACGAGGTTTGTTTATGTGCAAGTTTTAAGTCGATGTATGTTTTTGTTTAGTTATTTGCAGTGATGTTCATAATGCTTGGGCACAGTTAAAACCACAGTTTCACACTGTTGTGTCAGTGTTTACAGATTTAAAGAGCATTTATAGTACATTTAGTATATACAGATTTAGACACACAGAAATGCATGAGATCAGATCAGTGTTTCTGCTCCGCCTGGTGGACAGTAAGTGTGTCTGTATTAATGTCAAACACTAGTTAGTGGAAGCATTTTTTTGTCAGTTTGTTGAAGCTGGATGCGCTTTCATACCCTGAAGTAAATAATTTCATGGTGAATATACCTTAATTCTAGTGGGAAGGTTATAAAGAAATTATACAGGGATATTTATGCACCACAAAATCTACTTTTGTTAGTCAAACCAACATTTTTGCATTAATACTTTTTGGCAAGCAGACAAGTAACATGAACTGATCTTAAAAGTCAGATTAATTGTATAGTTTGTCCTAGATTATGGAAACTTGATGCTTTCACTATTAAAAACAAAAAAGTAATTAACTTTTTCCAAATCTTTTTTTTTTTCACACAGTTGTGATTTATATTTCACAATTCACATTTTCCCCCTCACAATTGCAGGTTTGCATGAAGCAATTTGAGATTGCTAACTCACAAATCTGGCAAGAAGACAGAATTATTATGTAAACTCTTAATTTCAAGAAAGAAAAATCAGAATTGTGAAATGTAAACAGGATTTTGAGAAGGCAAATCAGAATTATGACATGTAAACTCTTAAATCTGAAGGGAAAAATTAAATGTACATGTTTGTTTTTGTTCACTGAGTACAACATTAATGCGATCATGCAGTTGGAATTAAATTCAATAATGCAACATTTGTTAAATAACCTCATGTTTCCCCCCTTTTCTCATTGCATGACTACAACTTTTGTTGGAATGGATCTACAACAGTAATTGTTTTAGTAATCCAGTCTTGGTGACCAACAGAGCTCCATATTTTACATGGGAGGAACAGAGCTTTCCAAAACTTTGAATCAACCGAATTGAATTGAACTTTATTGAATTGAATTGAACTGAACTGAATGCTCTACACACCTCAAGCTCTGACACCTACTGGTTAAAATGTTGTAAATGCAAATAAGAACACAGTCAAAACTAGACTAATAGTATCAACTTTTCTTGTTGTGATTAATTGCTGAAGCTTTTCTCACTGTATATATTTGAAACCATGGAAATATGTTCACTATTATTGACACATTTTAATGACACTGCAACAAATGTTTGGTTGAGGTTTTGTTTTGTTTGGACTAGTCTAAATATCTACAAATTCTTAAATCAAGAAGCATTTTCTAACCAAGTATAAACATTGTTTGGTTTTGGGAAATAAGAAGTCCAAATTAAGTCCGTGCCAGTGGGGCAAGTAAAATAATCTTGTTTTTGGTTTGAAATAAGATTATTTTACTTAACCCACTGGCAAATTAGTTTATATACCTTATTTTATATTTGCTAAGAAAGTGCTTCTTGGTTTAAGAATTGTTATATACTTGGACTAGAAATAAGACTTTTTTTGCAGTTTAAAAGACTTTTTAGAGATTAGTACTTTTATTGAGTAAGAATGCTTACAAGTGACAGTAAAGACATGTAAAACTGATTATACATTTCACATTTCACACTCTTTTAAACAATGGACCTTGAAAAGTTTCACAGTTTGCACAAAAATATAAAAATAAGTAGAACAGCTGTTTTTCAACAACATGCTCACAGTGCTTCATGAGCACCAAATCAGCATATTCAGATTTTGTCTGAAGCATCACATGACACTAACTGGGTTTCCATCACTGCATTATAGCAGACTTTGAAGTATCTCATGAGAAATGAGTGATGTAAATGCCAAATTTAGAATAAAATTTCCTTGATTAAAAAACTGTTTTTACATTAATTTGAGCTGGACTAAATGGATTAATGTGAATAATGGGAGATGGAAATGCATTTGCCAAATAAACTCTGATATAGCAAATATTACACCCACATGACCAATCAGATGTCTCCACTATGTTTGCTTTGTTTACTGTTTTTTTTAGGTTACCAATACTAGTCTGCCACACTAACACCCTGATGGAAATTGACCTAATACCTAATTGTGTTTTTGTGTGTGTGTGTGTGTGTATGTGCTAACTTTTCCAAACAAAATAAATAAATAAGTCACATTAGGATGGAAACCCGGCTACTGAAGGCTGGAGTAATGTTTTAAATTTAACTTTGTAATCATACCACTACAAATGATTCATTGGGTTTACAAATTTTTTTAAGGTGTTTGCAAACAATTTATATGGGCTGAATTTAAACAAATGTAATTTTCTAATGTTCAATTTAATTAGTTTGTTTAAATTCAGCCCATATAAATTCTTTGCAAACACCTTAAAAAATGAGTAAAACTAATGAATCATTTTGTTCTGTGTAGGGATATTCTGCTTAAAATAAAATGTGTTTGCCAGAGGTGTCACTGTCCTGCAGAGTTTAGTTACTATTGCTTTAACACACACGTCTGGATGAAAAAATGTTGAAATTGATGAAAGAATTTTGATGTTTTGGTTTACAAACATTATTTGAAACATTAAAGTAGATGCTCTGCTTTTATTGGATATATGTTATACGTATAATAAATCACTTTTGTAAATGTAATTTGATATAGACAGTTAAATGGGACGTCTCGTTTTTGACATATATAAACAACTGTCTTTTTCTTGGACATTTTGTGTGTGTGTGGTGGATCCATGAGGCAATGAATGCTGATATAATAATAATCATGACAGTTATTAAATCCTGCTATGGTTTATGTTTCTCAGATATGGAAAAGACAGGTGTGGCTTCCTGGTTTCCCTTGGGATGAAATAATGGAGAGGACGGGGAGAGTGAGGGGATGACATGAACTGTCGGAATGACTGAGGTAAGTGTCTATCTATTTATTTAAGCATCTAGTTCTATTAGCTTTACCGAAGTCTTTCCAATTTCATTTTATGACTCATGAACAATTGTTATGAAGTTCACTTTTAAAGCACACTTGGTGAGTACAGTATAAAATGGGCCACACACACACTAATCTGGCATCTTTATGCTCTGGATTTGAGTCATAGAGAGGGGCTTAAGCATTAATATTGCAATGTGTGTATCTGCAATAGTCACATTGCAGGATTAGATCATTTATTAAAGATTAGAAGACAAATACATTATTGTATGAAGTTGTTTATACAATGATGACCATGTTATTTTTATGTTTGATTGTTCAATTTCTGTATTTGAAAACTGTTAAAATTATTTTTGCTCTGTCATATTTATAGATGCAATTTATTATCCAACTTTCGGATGAGACGTTAAACCGAGGTCCTGACTCTCTGTGGTCGCTAAAAATCCCAGGATGTCCTTCGAAAAAGAGTAGAGGTTTAACCTCGGCATCCTGGCTAAATTTGCCCACTGGCCTCTGTCCATCATGGCCTCCTAACAATCCCCATATCATAATTGGCTTCATCACTCTGTCTCCTCTCCACCAATCAGCTGGTGTGTGGTGTGCTGTCTGGCGCAATATGGCTGCCGTCGCGTCATCCAGGTGGATGCTGCACACTGGTGGTGGATGAGGAGATTCCCCTCAAATGTGTAAAGCGCTTTGAGTGTCTAGAAAAACGCTATATAAATGTAAGGAATTATTATTATTATTTTATTTTCTGCAGATGCACTGCATACAAAAAGACTTGATCATCCCATTCTATTCAAATCATCTGGTGATATTATATTCATATCGCAATATATATCACATTAAAACAAAACATCACAATGTCATATTTTTCCAATATCATGCAGCCCTAATAGTGACTCTTGTATGCAAGTATTTTCCAGTCCTTTCTCCTTCAGTTAATACTGTTCTGTTGCATGTTTTGGACATTTCCCTAGAATGCCAGTGTTTTGTGATACCTTATTTTTTGTGTTTTTTCATCTTTGACTTTTTCTATCTGTATTTGAAGGGCAGCTCATCCCCCTGAGACGTCTTTCTCCCACAATGCCTTGACCCTGAGATCTATGTGTGGAATTCTCTGCTCATTTATCAGTGTGGGCCTGCTCCTCTCCCTATGTGCTTTCATTTTATCAGTCCCAATCCTGGTACTGTTGCACCCCAAACTACATCTGTGTAACTCTCAGACTTACAGGCAACTGAGCAAACCTACAGCTGTGGAAAAATACTAAAATAAGAGACCACTTGAAAAAAGTTATGTGTTTTTCTCTCCAAATTTAACATATAAACACTTAAGTTAAAAACATAAGTATTTAAGTTAAAATTGGCTGTATTCTTATTTAATTTTAAGTATTAAGTACTCAAGTACTTTCAGCCTGAAATGTTTTGAGTATTTTTTCCTGTTTTTTCTGCTCCTTACAGTAGTAGTATTCATTCATGTTCATTTGAAATTATCAATAATAATGTAATTTGTATTTATTGTTTACATTTATTTATTTCATTAAGTATTATCACATTTATGTATTCATTATAAGTATTAGTTTAGAATTAAGTCATTTAATAACCACTTTTAATTTATTTTTTATTATTTTTAATGCTTTTTCTCCAAACATTTCAACTGACCCCCAGCATATTGTGATAATTAAGTATGCATCAAAATCACCGTCAACAAATATAATCTATGAATTAGTTGTTTTGTCAGATATTAAGCATTTTTACTCATAATTAAAATAACAGGCACAGGCATGAGATCAGCTCCCTCTTGTGGACAATAAGTGAATGTGTAAGCAGCATTTGTGTCTGATCCTGAGTTTAACCTGTGTGAGAACACCTGAAGCAGCTGGTGGAGCTCTACAGCATAGGTTGGATGAACTTGATTGATGTTTTAATTCTGGTAAAGCTACTGATTTGCATAAACAGATTGTGTTGATTACAAGTTTGCATTTGAAATGTAAAAATTAATAAAGATCTTAATGATCCTCATGATTGTTTTGTGCGTTTCTTGAAGATCTTAGCTGTGTGCACTTGACAGAACACATGATAGTTTTGTGATGTTAATAAAATGACTAATATTTTATAAGACTAGTGTATATTATTTATTTTATGTATTATATGTATTATGTATTATATATATTATATATTTTATAAGTTAGCAGTGTAAAATCTGTACTGGAGTTCTGGTTTTCTATCTGTAGTCAGAATAATCAGATCAAGCTGATATGAGCATTGATAAAAAAAAATGAGGATTTATTCTTCACTGTTTCTAAGATCTGAAGTCATAAAAACACTATCACATCGTTTTTGTACTTTTAACAAAGAGACTGAAACTTTTAATTTACATGTGAAACACATAAAGGCTTACAAACGCATGATTGGTTTGGGTTTCATACAAAAAAATTATTTCTATAAATAATGCTTTAGCTAAATGAAATATAAATAACCCTGAAAAACACAACAACTTTGTCAGTGATGATTGTCTGTTTATTGATCAAACATCTTGGTTTGAATCCTATGACTAAGCATTACCATCATATAAAACAAAGCTCTGAGGCTTGTACTCATAAGTTTATATGCATAATCAAGTTAGCCTAGTGGTCAGTGAGTTGGACTGGTAACCCAGAGGTTGCTGGTTTGATTCCCAGTCCTGACAAATGTTGAAGGGGAGGGGGGATAAGCAATGCTGAGCTGCCCATGAGCAAGACACTCAACCCTCACAGAGCGCAATTTCGAGTATGAATTAAAAAGAAAAATCCTTAATTGAAAACACCTGGTGCAGCTGATTTCTGGGTTTTCTTGACAGAATTCTTCAGCCTGAATCAAAAGCACACATTATCAAAAGCTCAGTGGCGCAGAGGTTAATCATTTTCCTATGAATCAGAAAGTTGGGGTTCAAATCCCACAGGTGCAGGTTTTCTCAACCTGTTTTATCTATAAAAATATATAAGACTCTAAAACAATGTATGGCACATCACAAACTCTGTGGCGCAGTGGATAATCAATTACTTTCACATCAGAAAGCTTTGGTTTTGAATCCCATATCCACAGCTTTTCTTCAGTCAAAAACAAGAAACAGAAAGTTTGGAATCAAATCCCACAAACGCAGGTTTTCTTCACTTTTCACTACAAATAAAAAATATATATGCAAGACCATATAACAAGCCACAGAGCGTCAAAAGCCCTTTGGCCAATTGGATAATCATTTGCCTATAAATCCGAATGTTTTGTGTTCGAATCCCACAAACGCAGGTTTTCTTCACTTTTGCCTTACAAATAAAAAATATATATGCAAGACCATATAACAACATACAGGATATCAAAAGCCCTTTGGTGCAGTGGATCATCGTTTACCTGTAAATCAAAATGTCTTTGGTTCGAATCCCACAAAAGCAGGTTTTCTTCACCTTTCCTTACAAATAAAAAAACATAGAAGACCATAACAAGCAGAGAACTTCGTACGCTCTATGGCGCAGTGGATAATCGTTAGCCTGTAAATCAGAATGTTTTGGGTTCGAATCCCACATCGAATGAGTATCATTACATCCAACAAAATGCTATAAATGTCAACACTAACTGTGAGTGCCACAGTGGCACTGCTGGCTGAACACATGTTCTCCATGGCCAAGGCTGTCAGAAAGATTTGGGTTCAAAGCCCAGCTCTACTTACTTTCGCACTTTGGCCAACCTACAGCGGAATATATATAAGTTCCAGCACATCATTAGGTATGTGACTGTGGCTCAGTGGTAGAGCATTGCCTCAAGGGTTAAGAGGTCGCTGGTTCAATCCCAGCCAGATCACTGCGATATGTGTGAGTGTCGGTGTGAATGAAGGGGGAGGATGAAACGTTCCTCCCCTGACCTACAGGGCCATGTACAGCAGGGGTTATGCTGCTTTTTACTAAAAAATAAATTAGCTCTATAAAAATTTGGGGTTCCCGTCCCTTCTCCCCCCGTTTCGGTTACCATCACTTCCTTTCTAGAGGGCATGACCCTCCAGAAAGGAAGTGATGGTAACCGATAGCACAAAACACAAAAACGAGCGTGAGGTCTTACCTGTCCGCAGCAGATGTCCATCACGCCAGTAAATGTAGTCCAAACGTCCTGGAGCTCTGCTTCTGTTGGCTGTAAGGTCCAAACACATCCTTTATTCTCTAGAGGAAACACAGAAATAAAGACACTGTCAAACAGCAGATCTAAACATCAGACTCTGACAGATATTACAAATAATGATTCATTATTACACACATACAGCCTAAATATTGACTGTGAAAGCTCTATAAACACAGCAGAACATCAGAGATTCACACACTGACTGTTTAACACACATTGGCCCAGTTTCACAAACAGGGCTTAGATTAAGCCAGGACTAGGCCTTAATTAAATTAGGCTTTTTAAGCCAAATTTATAAAAATGGCCTTAGAAAAATATATTACTGGTGTGCACCTGGAGAAACAAAATGACACTGATGTATTTTAAGACATCTCACTGCAAGTTATTTTGAGTTGAGACAGCTCAAATATGCAATTTAATCTTGACTAGCCTTAAACCTTGTTTGTGAAACCGGGGGATTATGTTTTGTTCTACTTTATAATAAGAGGCTGTTTAACCCAGAGCCTTTACATATAAAACAACAACTACCAATTCATTTGCTCTTAATTGTCTGACAGTGACAGAGAGCAGCATGTAAACAAGGCTGTTTAATCAAACAGGAGAGCTCTGCTTAAACATATCACTAAAGACACTTCAACAAGTGCTAAACATGAACTTAACTGCGACTGAAGTACAAGGAATGAAGACTCAATGAGGAAATGCAAGAGAAATACTGTACAGTTACTTACAGGTGAGTCGCTTTTCACTGCATTCCTGTCCTTTATCTCAGCGTGTGTCGCTTATTTTAGTTGTCGGACTGCATTAAATGTTGTTTAGTAACATTAAAACACTGTCACTGAGCTGTCATCTTCAGTTTATGTGTTTAAAACTGTACACTCGTGCTGCTGCTGCACCAAAACAAACGTCACACTGTCAACATCCTGAAGCTGTGAGTCAGACTGAACGGGAAACCGCACGCGCCACCTGGTGGAGCGGATGACTACAGTGTCTACAGGACGAGTTACATTGTTAAAGTCTTGTTTATTTAAGCCTGATAGGTCGTTTAAATTCCAAATAGTTCGACTAATTTAAAACGTACACACCCAGACAAAATAATCTATTCACTGGGTTAAAAAGCTCAATGTCAAGTGCCAAATAAGTCAAGATGTGGTCGTCAGCGCCCTCTTGTGGACAATGAATTAGTGTAATTCAGAATCAGATCATGAACTCGAGGTGTTCAGTCGCAGGTAAGAGGGCTGAGAAATGAATAAAACATATTTGAAAGCAACTCTATAATTTATGACAGCGTCTCGACGTGTAAAGCAACGTGTTTTTAACAGTTTAAGTACATTCTGTTTTGTGTTTAAATGTGTTTAACTCAAATGCACATGATCGGTGTGTAAACAGTAAAGCTCAAACGAGGTTTGTTTATGTGCAAGTTTTAAGTCGATGTATGTTTTTGTTTAGTTATTTGCAGTGATGTTCATAATGCTTGGGCACAGTTAAAACCACAGTTTTACACTGTTGTGTCAGTGTTTACAGATTTAAAGAGCATTTATAGTACATTTAGTATATACAGATTTAGACACACAGAAATGCATGAGATCAGATCAGTGTTTCTGCTCCGCCTGGTGGACAGTAAGTGTGTCTGTATTAATGTCAAACACTAGTTAGTGGAAGCATTTTTTTGTCAGTTTGTTGAAGCTGGATGCGCTTTCATACCCTGAAGTAAATAATTTCATGGTGAATATACCTTAATTCTAGTGGGAAGGTTATAAAGAAATTATACAGGGATATTTATGCACCACAAAATCTACTTTTGTTAGTCAAACCAACATTTTTGCATTAATACTTTTTGGCAAGCAGACAAGTAACATGAACTGATCTTAAAAGTCAGATTAATTGTATAGTTTTCCTAGATTATGGAAACTTGATGCTTTCACTATTAAAAACAAAAAAGTAATTAACATTTTCCAAATTTTTTTTTTTTCACACAGTTGTGATTTATATTTCACAATTCACATTTTTCCTCCTCACAATTGCAGGTTTGCATGAAGCAATTTGAGATTGCAAACTCACAAATCTGGCAAGAATACAGAATTATTATGTAAACTCCTAATTTCAAGAAAGAAAAATCAGAATTGTGAAATGTAAACAGGATTTTGAGAAGGCAAATCAGAATTATGACATGTAAACTCTTAAATCTGAAGGGAAAAATTAAATGTACATGTTTGTTTTTGTTCACTGAGTACAACATTAATACGATCATGCAGTTGGAATTAAATTCAATAATGCAGCATTTGTTAAATAACCTCATGTTTCCCCCTTTTCTCATTGCATGATTACAACTTTTGTTGGAATGGATCTACAACAGTAATTGTTTTAGTAATCCAGTCTTGGTGACCAACAGAGCTCCATATTTTACATGGGAGGAACAGAGCTTTCCAAAACTTTAAATCAACCGAATTGAATTGAACTTTATTGAATTGAATTGAACTGAACTGAATGCTCTACACACCTCAAGCTCTGACACCTACTGGTTAAAATGTTTTAAATGCAAATAAGAACACAGTCAAAACTAGACTAATAGTATCAACTTTTCTTGTTGGGATTAATTGCTGAAGCTTTTCTCACTGTATATATTTGAAAACCATGGAAATATGTTCACTATTATTGACACATTTTAATGACACTGCAACAAATGTTTTGTTGAGGTTTTGTTTTGTTTGGACTAGTCTAAATATCTACAAATTCTTAAATCAAGAAGCATTTTCTAACCAAGTATAAACATTGTTTGGTTTTGGGAAATAAGAAGTCCAAATTAAGTCCGTGCCAGTGGGGCAAGTAAAATAATCTTGTTTTTGGTTTGAAATAAGATTATTTTACTTAACCCACTGGCAAATTAGTTTATATACCTTATTTTATATTTGCTAAGAAAGTGCTTCTTGGTTTAAGAATTGTTATATACTTGGACTAGAAATAAGACTTTTTTTGCAGTTTAAAAGACTTTTTAGAGATTAGTACTTTTATTGAGTAAGAATGCTTACAAGTGACAGTAAAGACATGTAAAACTGATTATACATTTCACATTTCACACTCTTTTAAACAATGGACCTTGAAAAGTTTCACAGTTTGCACAAAAATATAAAAATAAGTAGAACAGCTGTTTTTCAACAACATGCTCACAGTGCTTCATGAGCACCAAATCAGCATATTCAGATTTTGTCTGAAGCATCACATGACACTAACTGGGTTTCCATCACTGCATTATAGCAGACTTTGAAGTATCTCATGAGAAATGAGTGATGTAAATGCCAAATTTAGAATAAAATTTCCTTAATTAAAAAACAATTTTTACATTAATTTGAGCTGGACTAAATGGATTAATGTGAATAATGGGAGATGGAAATGCATTTGCCAAATAAACTCTGATATAGCAAATATTACACCCACATGACCAATCAGATGTCTCCACTATGTTTGCTTTGTTTACTGTTTTTTTTAGGTTACCAATACTAGTCTGCCACACTAACACCCTGATGGAAATTGACCTAATACCTAATTGTGTTTTTTGTGTGTGTGTGTGTGTGTGTGTGTGTGTGTGTGTGTGTGTGTGTGTGTGTGTGTGTATGTGCTAACTTTTCCAAACAAAATAAATAAATAAGTCACATTAGGATGGAAACCCGGCTACTGAAGGCTGGAGTAATGTTTTAAATTTAACTTTGTAATCATACCACTACAAATGATTCATTGGGTTTACTAATTTTTTAAAGGTGTTTGCAAACAATTTATATGGGCTGAATTTAAACAAATGTAATTTACTAATGTTCAATTTAATTAGTTTGTTTAAAATCAGCCCATATAAATTCTTTGCAAAGACTTACCTTAAAAAATGAGTAAAACCAATGAATCATTTTGTTCTGTGTAGGGATATTCTGCTTAAAATAAAATGTGTTTGCCAGAGGTGTCACTGTCCTGCAGAGTTTAGTTACTATTGCTTTAACACACACGTCTGGATGAAAAAATGTTGAAATTGATGAAAGAATTTGGATGTTTTGGTTTACAAACATTATTTGAAACATTAAAGTAGATGTTCTGCTTTCATTGGATATATGTTATACGTATAATAAATCACTTTTGTAAATGTAATTTGATATAGACAGTAAAATGGGACGTCTCGTTTTTGACATATATAAACAACTGTCTTTTTCTTGGACATTTTGTATGTGTGTGGTGGATCCATGAGGCAATGAATGCTGATATAATAATAATCATGACAGTTATTAAATCCTGCTATGGTTTATGTTTCTCAGATATGGAAAAGACAGGTGTGGCTTCCTGGTTTCCCTTGGGATGAAATAATGGAGAGGACGGGGAGGGTGAAGGGATGACATGAACTGTCGGAATGACTAAGGTAAGTGTCTATCTATTTATTTAAGCATCTAGTTCTATTAGCTTTACCGAAGTCTTTCCATTTTCATTTTATGACTCATGAACAATTGTTATGAAGTTCATTTTTTAAAGCACACTTGGTGAGTACAGTATAAAATGGGCCACACACACACTAATCTGGCATCTTTATGCTCTGGATTTGAGTCATAGAGAGGGGCTTTAGCATTAATATCGCAATGTGTGTATCTGCAATAGTCACATTGCAGGATTAGATCATTTATTAAAGATTAGAAGACAAATATATTATTGTATGAAATTATTTATACAATGATGACCATGTTATTTTTATGTTTGATTGTTCAATTTCTGTATTTGAAAACTGTTAAAATTATTTTTGCTCTGTCATATTTATAGATGCAATTTATTATCCATCTTTCGGATGAGACGTTAAACCGAGGTCCTGACTCTCTGTGGTCGCTAAAAATCCCAGGATGTCCTTCGAAAAAGAGTAGAGGTTTAACCTCGGCATCCTGGCTAAATTTGCCCACTGGCCTCTGTCCATCATGGCCTCCTAACAATCCCCATATCATAATTGGCTTCATCACTCTGTCTCCTCTCCACCAATCAGCTGGTGTGTGGTGTGCTGTCTGTGGCAATATGGCTGCCGTCGCGTCATCCAGGTGGATGCTGCACACTGGTGGTGGATGAGGAGATTCCCCTCAAATGTGTAAAGCGCTTTGAGTGTCTAGAAAAGCGCTATATAAATGTAAGGAATTATTATTATTATTTTATTTTCTGCAGATGCATACAAAAAGACTTGATCATCCCATTCTATTCAAATCATCTGGTGATATTATATTCATATCGCAATATATATCACATTAAAACAAAACATCACAATGTCATATTTTTCCAATATCATGCAGTCCTAATAGTGACTCTTGTATGCAAAGTATTTTCCAGTCCTTTCTCCTTCATTTAATACTGTTCTGTTGCATGTTTTGGACATTTCCCTAGAATGCCAGTGTTTTGTGATACCTTATTTTTTGTGTTTTTTCATCTTTGACTTTTTCTATCTGTATTTGAAGGGCAGCTCATCCCCCTGAGACGTCTTTCTCCCGCAATGCCTTGACCCTGAGATCTATGTGTGGAATTCTCTGCTCATTTATCAGTGTGGGCCTGCTCCTCTCC
Source organism: Danio kyathit (assembly GCA_903798195.1). NCBI lineage: Eukaryota > Metazoa > Chordata > Actinopteri > Cypriniformes > Danionidae > Danio > Danio kyathit. The sequence continues at coordinate 14,813,983 of LR812522.1, forward strand.
CTATGTGCTTTCACTGTATCAGTCTCAATCCTGGTACTGTTGCACCCCAAACTACATCTGTGTAACTCTCAGACTCACAGGCAACTGAGCTAACCTACAGCTGTGGAAAAATACTAAAATAAGAGACCACTTGAAAAATGTTATGTGTTTTTCTCTCCAAATTTAAAATATAAACACTAACAAAGTTAAAAACATAAGTATTTAAGTTAAAATAGGCTGTATTCTTATTTAATTTTAAGTATTAAGTACTCGGGTACTTTCAGCCTGAAATGTTTTGAGTATTTTTTCCTGTTTTTCCAGCTCCTTACAGTAGTAGTATTCATTCATGTTCATTTGAAATTATCAATAATAATGTAATTTGTATTTTTTGTTTACATTTATTTATTTCATTAAGTATTATCACATTTATGTATTCATTATAAGTATTAGTTTAGAATTAAGTCATTTAATAACCACTTTTAATTTATTTTTTATTATTTTTAATGCTTTTTCTCCAAACATTTCAACTGACCCCCAGCATATTGTGATAATTAAGTATGCATCAAAATCACCGTCAACAAATATAATCTATGAATTAGTTGTTTTGTCAGATATTAAGCATTTTTACTCATAATTAAAATAACAGGCACAGGCATGAGATCAGCTCCCTCTTGTGGACAATAAGTGAATGTGTAAGCAGCATTTGTGTCTGATCCTGAGTTTAACCTGTGTGAGAACACCTGAAGCAGCTGGTGGAGCTCTACAGCATAGGTTGGATGAACTTGATTGATGTTTTAATTCTGGTAAAGCTACTGATTTGCATAAACAGATTGTGTTGATTACAAGTTTGCATTTGAAATGTAAAAATTAATAAAGATTTTAATGACCCTCATGATTGTTTTGTGCGTTTCTTGAAGATCTTAGCTGTGTGCGCTTGACAGAACACTTGATAGTTTTGTGATGTTAATGAAATGACTAATATTTTATAAGACTAGTGTATATTATTTATTTTATGTATTATATGTATTATGTATTATATATATTATATATTTTATAAGTTAGCAGTGTAAAATCTGTACTGGAGTTCTGGATTTCTCTCTGTAGTCAGAATAAACTGATCAAGCTGATATGAGCATTGATAAACAAAAGCGAGGATTTATTCTTCACTGTTTCTAAGATCTGAAGTCATAAAAACACTATCACATCGTTTTTGTACTTTTAACAAAGAGACAGAAACTTTTAATTAGTTTACATGTGAAACACATAAAAGCTTACAAACACATGATTGGTTTGGGTTTCATACAAAAAAAATATTTCTATAAATAATGCTTTAGCTAAATGAAATATAAATAACCCTGAAAAACACAACAACTATGTCAGTGATGATTGTCTGTTTATTGATCAAACATCTTGGTTTGAATCCTATGACTAAGCATTACCATCATATAAAACAAAGCTCTGAGGCTTGTACTCATAAGTTTGTGTGCATAATCAAGTTAGCCTAGTGGTTAGTGAATTGAACTGGTAACCCAAAGGTTGCTGGTTTGATTCCCAGTCCTGACAAATGTTGAAGGGGAGGGGGGATAAGCAATGCTGAGCTGCCCATGAGCAAGGCACGTAACCTGACAAATGTTGAAGGGGAGGGGGGATAAGCAATGCTGAGCTGCCCATGAGCAAGACACTCAACCCTCACAGAGAGCAATTTCGAGTATGAATTAAAAAGAAAAAACCTTAATTGAAAACACCTGGTGCAGCTGATTTCTGGGTTTTCTTAACAGAATTCTTCAGCCTGAATCAAAAGCACACATTATCAAAAGCTCAGTGGCGCAGAGGTTAATCATTTGCCTATGAAGCAGAAAGTTGGGGTTCAAATCCCACAGGTGCAGGTTTTCTCAACCTGTTTTATCTATAAAAATATATAAGACTCTAAAACAATATATGGCACATCACAAACTCTGTGGCGCAGTGGATAATCAATTACTTTCACATCAGAAAGCTTTGGTTTTGAATCCCATATCCACAGCTTTTCTTCAGTCAAAAACAAGAAACAGAAAGTTTGGAATCAAATCCCACAAACGCAGGTTTTCTTCACCTTTCACTACAAATAAAAAATATATACCAGACCATATAACAAGCAGAGAGCATTATAAGCCCTTTGGCTGAGTGGATAATCATTTGCCTATGAATCAGAATGTTTTGTGTTCGAATCCCACAAATTCAGAGTTTCTTCACCTTTCCTTACAAATAAATATATATATGCAAGACCATATAACAAGCCACAGAGCGTCAAAAGCCCTTTGGCCAATTGGATAATCATTTGCCTATAAATCCGAATGTTTTGTGTTCGAATCCCACAAACGCAGGTTTTCTTCACTTTTGCCTTACAAATAAAAATATATATGCAAGACCATATAACAACATACAGGATATCAAAAGCCCTTTGGCGCAGTGGATAATCATTTGACTGTAAATCAGAATGTTTTGGGTTCGAATCCCACATCGAATGAGTATCATTACATCCGACAAAATGCTATAAATGTCAACACTAACTGTGAGTGCCACAGTGGCGCTGCTGGCTGAACACATGTTCTCCATGGCCAAGGCTGTCAGAAAGATTTGGGTTCAAAGCCCAGCTCTGCTTACTTTCGCACTTTGGCCAACCTACAGCGGAATATATATAAGTTCCAGCACATCATTAGGTATGTGACTGTGGCTCAGTGGTAGAGCATTGCCTCAAGGGTTAAGAGGTCGCTGGTTCAATCCCAGCCAGATCACTGCGATATGTGTGAGTGTCGGTGTGAATGAAGGGGGAGGATGAAACGTTCCTCCCCTGACCTACGGGGCCATGTACAGCAGGGGTTATGCTGCTTTTTACTAAAAAATAAATTAGCTCTATAAAATTTGGGGTCCCCGTCCCTTCTCCCCCCGTTTCGGTTACCATCACTTCCTTTCTAGAGGGCATGACCCTCCAGAAAGGAAGTGATGGTAACCGATAGCACAAAACACAAAAACGAGCGTAAGGTCTTACCTGTCCGCAGCAGATGTCCATCACGTCAGTAAATGTAGTCCAAACGTCCTGGAGCTCTGCTTCTGTTGGCTGTAAGGTCCAAACACATCCTTTATTCTCTAGAGGAAACACAGAAATAAAGACACTGTCAAACAGCAGATCTAAACATCAGACTCTGACAGAAATTACAAATAATGATTCATTATTACACACATACAGCCTAAATATTGACTGTGAAAGCTCTATAAACACAGCAGAACATCAGAGCTTCACACACTGACTGTTTAACACACATTATGTTTTGTTCTACTTTATAATAAGAGGCTGTTTAACCCAGAGCCTTTACATATAAAACAACAACTGCCAATTCATTTGCTCTTAATTGTCTGACAGTGACAGAGAGCAGCATGTAAACAAGGCTGTTTAATCAAACAGGAGAGCTCTGCTTAAACATATCACTAAAGACACTTCAACAAGTGCTAAACATGAACTTAACTGCGACTGAAGTACAAGGAATGAAGACTCAATGAGGAAATGCAAGAGAAATACTGTACAGTTACTTACAGGTGAGTCGCTTTTCACTGCATTCCTGTCCTTTATCTCAGCGTGTGTCGCTTATTTTAGTAGTCGGACTGCATTAAATGTTGTTTGGTGACATTAAAACACTGTCACTGAGCTGTCATCTTTAGTTTTTGTGTTTAAAACTGTACACTCGTGCTGCTGCTGCACCAAAACAAACGTCACACTGTCAACATCCTGAAGCTGTGAGTCAGACTGAACGGGAAACCGCACGCGCCACCTGGTGGAGCGGATGAAGAACTGCACTACAGTGTCTAACAGGACGAGTTGCAGTGTTAAAGTCTTGTTTATTTAAGCCTGATAGGTCGTTTAAATGCCAAATAGTTCGACTAATTTAAAATGTACACACCCAGACAAAATAATCTATTCACTGGGTTAAATAGCTCAATGTCAAGTGCCAAATAAGTCAAGATGTGGTCGTCAGCGCCCTCTTGTGGACAATGAATTAGTGTTATTCAGAATCAGATCATGAACTCGAGGTGTTCAGTCGCAGGTAAGAGGCCTGAGAAACGAATAAAACACATTTGAAAGCAACTCTGTGATTTATTGCAGCGTCTCGACGTGTAAAGCAACGTGTTTTTAACAGTTTAAGTACATTCTGTTTTGTGTTTAAATGTGTTTAACTCAAATGCACATGATCGGTGTGTAAACAGTAAAGCTCAAACGTGGTTTGTTTATGTGCAAGTTTTAAGTCGATGTATGTTTTTGTTTAGTTATTTGCAGTGATATTCATAATGCTTGGGCACAGTTAAAACCACAGTTTCACACTGTTGTGTCAGTGTTTACAGATTTAAAGAGCATTTATAGTACATTTAGTATATACAGATTTAGACACACAGAAATGCATGAGATCAGATCAGTGTTTCTGCTCCGCCTGGTGGACAGTAAGTGTGTCTGTATTAATGTCAAACACTAGTTAGGTGAAAGCATTTTTTTGTCAGTTTGTTGAAGCTGGATGCGCTTTCATACCCTGAAGTAAATAATTTCATGGTGAATATACCTTAATTCTAATGGGAAGGTTATAAAGAAATTATACAGGGATATTTATGCACCACAAAATCTACTTTTGTTAGTCAAACCAACATTTTTGCATTAATACTTTTTGGCAAGCAGACAAGTAATCAAGTCTTGGGGACCAACAGAGCTCCATATTTTACAAGGGAGGAACAGAGCTTTTCAAAACTTTGAATCAATTGAGTTGAACTGAACTGAACTGAACGCTCTACACACCTCAAGCTCTGACACCTACTGGTGAAAGTGTGGTAAATACAGATAAGAACAGTCAAAACTAGACTACCGATAGCATCAGTGCTTCTTGTTGCAATTAATTGCTGAAGCTTTCATTATGAAATACGGTATTATCCCGACCTAAGATGAAAAAAAAATATTACTTTAGCAGATATAATAACAAAAAAAATACTTGGTTGTATTGTTTTGCTGTTTATACATAATTAGAGTAAATAAATAAAACAAATAAATTTGCTCAAGCACAATAGGTAACACTTCACAATAAAGTCTCATTAGTAAGCATTAAATAATGTATTGAAATCAAAAGTGAAAATTACAATCAAGTGAAAATAGTCATAGTTATATGTTAAAGTTAATAAAAATAACATAGTTGCATTAGTTATTAACTCATAACATTAAATTAACCAATGCTTTAATGAGTTGTTAGGCATTAACAAAAACATTAACATCACCTAATCCCTCTGCTGCAGGTGTCAGAAGCTCTGTGGTGCAGTGGATAATCACTTGCCTTCAAGTCTGAAAGCTTCAGTTTGAATCTCACACTTGAACAACTTTTGTGTTAAATAAATCAAAGCTCTCCATAAATCCATGGCTAAAGCATTAGACAATACAGCTGAATGGATTGCTCAGTTGATAGAGTGCTGGACTTGCATCAGGGAGACCAGAGTTTGAATCCCACAATTGGTCGGTTTGTATGTCAAGTAGAACAAAACCATAAATAAAAGCTTGCTCAAAACACTTCTCAGTGTGAGAGGCTTGGTGGGTAAAGCAATGTGCTCATGTTCAAACCCCACACAAACTTTAACTGCTTTATGGAGTAGTTGAATGGTTAAATATAAGTTACAACACATCAATAGGTATGTGACTGTGGCTCAGTGGTAGAGCATTGCCCCATGGGTTAAGGGGTCGCTGGTTCAATCCCAGCCAGATCACTGCGATATGTGTGAGTGTCGGTGTGAATGAAGGGGGAGGATGAAACGTTCCTCCCCTGACCTTCGGGGCCATGTACAGCAGGGGTTATGCTGCTTTTTACTAAAAAAATTTTAAGCTCTATAAAAATTTGGGGTCCCCGTCCCTTCTCCCCCCGTTTCGGTTACCATCACTTCCTTTCTAGAGGGCATGACCCTCCAGAAAGGAAGTGATGGTAACCGATAGCACAAAACACAAAAAAGAGCGTGAGGTCTTACCTGTCCGCAGCAGATGTCCATCCACATGTCCAGACCTCTGCTCCTGTAGAGGAAACACATCAATGACAACATTACTGCATATTGTGTATGTAAGAATTAAATAATAAAAAAGAAACATCACAGGTTCATTTATTTGTGTAACTGTTTATAGCATGTGATTAATTTAGATATTAAAAACTAAAAGACAGTCAAATGTTTGGGAACATAATGGGTGGGATGCACCAAAAGGGTTAACTTAAAGGGACAGCGCACCAAACCTGAAAATGATGTCATCGTTTACTCATCCTCCACTTTTTCTAAAGTTCTTTGAGATTCTTTACTCTGTTGCACATGAAAGAAAATATTTTGAGGAAAGCTGGTAACCTGTAACCATTGACTTCATTAGTATTAGGTTTTTATGGAGGTCAATGGTTACAATTTTCCAGCTTTATTCAAAATATTTTCTTTCTTTTGTGTTCAACTTAGGTTTGGAAACACTAGGGGGAGTAAATAGTGAGTTAATTTTCAGTTTTGGGTGAACTTAGTCTTCAAGCAAAGTTTAGAGCTACTAAAGAATTTGTTAGTTAGTTTACTTGCAAATAAATGTTTAAACTCTGTTTAACAAATATATGATTAAAACATTAACCTGTGCTTAAGGGTTTACCTTTAATATGTTGCATATATATTTTGTAGATATGTTACTCAAATGTGGCCACTTTATACATCTTTTATATAGTGTAATATTCTTTATTTAATTGACATGACAGATTAAATCGTATTTATATATATATACAGTTGCAATCAGAATTATTAAACCCCCTTTGCATTTTTTTTTCTCTTTTTAATATTTCCCAAATTATGTTTAACAGGGCAAGGAAATTTTCACAATATGTCTGATAATATTTTTTCTTCTGGAGAAAGACTTATTTGTTTTATTTCGGCTAGAATAAAAGCAGTTTTTAATTTTTTAAAAACCATTTTAGGGTAAAAATTATTAGCCCTTTTAAGCTATATTTTTTTCATAGTCTACAGAACAAACCATCGTTATACAATAATTTGCCTTATTACCCTAACCTGCCTAGTTAACCTAATTAACCTAGTTCAGCCTTTAAATGTCACTTTAAGCTGTAAAGAAGTGTCTTAAAAATGTCTAGTCAAATATTATTTACTGTCATCATGGCAAAGATAAAATAAATCAGTTATTAGAATTGAGTTATTAAAACTATTATGTTTAGAAATGTGTTGAACAAATCTTCTCTCCATTAAACAGAAATTGGGGAAAAAATAAACAGGGGGGCAAATAATTCAGGGGGGCTGATAATTCTGACTTCAACTGTATATATACTTTATATATATATAGTTTAACAGAGCAATGATTTTTTTCACACAATTTCTGAGAGTATTTTTCTTCTGGAGCAGGGGGGGGTCAATATTATTAAGTCAATATTATTAGCCCCTTTTGCAAAGATTAAAAAAATAGTTATTAGAAATTAGTTATTAAGACTATTATGTTTATAAATGTGTTAAAAAATCCTCTTACCGTTAAACAGAAATTGGGGGAAAATAATAACTAATAACTTCAACTGTCTGTATATATAAATTAATTTATCATAGAAAACTTTCAAGCGTTCATATATACATTTCAACGCTGGAAGAATCTTAAGAGGTTGTATTTACAACAGTTGATGTTGCTCTTCTTACCATTAATAAAATAAATGCTAAATTAATTTTAAATAGTTGCTTTTCTGTATTTCGATTTGACAATAACATTTATTTTTTGACAAAATTAAAAATCTGAGTTAATCCTAATGAGTAACAACTCTATAATTAATCCAGATTTACTGTAAAATTAAACCCAATATCAAGCTGATGTTAAGTTAACCTGCTTATTTTAAAACAAGCATTAAAGTTTATATTAGATAAACCTTGATATAAACTAGATTCAAGCTTAATTCCTATATGTGCAGCCCACCATTCACAGTCTCTTCAACTGACAAAGGCTACAGTTATTTGATCAAAATGACTTTGATTAAAACAATTTGCCCTGTGAATATATTTAAAAATGCAATTTAAGTAATTCAGTCTTCAGTGTCACACAATGCTTCAGAAATCATTCTAATATGTTGATTTGCAATTTAAGAAATATTTCAATTCAATGTTATCTGTATAATGTTTTTCACAATAATTATCATTCCAAAGCAGGATGACAAACTCAAAATCAGGTGTTGAGTATATGGTGGACAGTATACAGTGCTCAGTAAAATGAGTACACCCCTCACAGATCTCTCTTTCAAATTAATATTTTCTTTAGGATGATATACAATAATATATTTGTGTAGATTAGTGCGTACCAAAGCCCAAACTAGGGCTAATTTAACAAAATAACTTAAAATCACAGTCAATAAACAGTGTTACACCCAATTAATTTGTTAATGAAAATGATAAACCAAATTTTAATTAAGAGGAAAAATAAAGCTATAAAATATAGTAAAAATATATTTTACCTAAAATAAGTTTAGCTGATATTTTGTCATTTTTTTGGCAATACTTCATTTGTATTTAAATGTATTATCTTTCCATTGCTGATGAGGTTCAGTGACCAAACTCTTTTTTTAATGGATATAACTATTTAATACAACCTTTGTTGTAAATGCAGCAGAATTTATTGTCTATATTCACTGAGAAATGTATAAAAATATTCATTTTCAAAAGAAAGTGTACTCATTTTTGCGGTGCACTGTATATCAGCCTGCTGTTACACAATATATAGTGTACATTGCACAGTATATTTCTGATGAATATTATTGGTTAAAACATTGATTTATATTTTGTGGAAACTATGATATATACTGTGATCATACATTTTTATGTATTACTTATATATATTTTTTATTTATTACTTATTATTTTATTTTAAATACAAATAAATTAAATGATAAAAATATATAAAATCTATAAATTATATAGTTATTCTAAGTTTTTTTTTAATAAAAAATATAAATCTATAAATATAAAGAAAATAAATGAAATCATTTAAAATAAATTGTTATTTTAATTTAATTTAATATTTGAATGTTTTTTTTTCATCAATTAGCCCTGAAAAGTCAAAAATGTTTCACAGTTTCCATCTGCAGACTTGCACATGCACACTGAGACATGCCCTCTCTCAGACATATGCACTCAATAGGGCAAGTGACTTCATATTAAAAGCATGCACGTCTGAGAGTCAGACCTTTCTCTGAAATTCACAAATTGAATGACATGAATAAATTGCATTTAATATTACGGTTAACCATTATTTTAGAACAAACTGTTATTTTGAATTGAAACAATATTTTACAATATTACTTATAAAAATAAATGATCAAATAAATGCAGCTTTGATGAGCAGAAGAGACTTCTTTCAAAAACAAATCTAAATGTTTCTTCAACTTTTCTTAACCAATACTGTATATTTTCTAGATAAAGGTGTAAAAATACTTGTGGTAAATAATTAATAAATAAAATAAAACTTGTGGTTTACTTGTGGTAAATAAAATAAACTTACCGGTGTGTCTAAAAAACCAGAAGGCCAGGAAGTCGAAGGTGAAGACTCTGATATTAACGCTGAATCAGAGAATCTCAAATCTACAAAAAACAAACAAACACATCATGAGCAAATGCTACACAACACAAACTAAGACAGTGCAAATTAATGTCAAGCAGGTGTGGAGGGATTATTTCACAGAAACTGCTGCATTGGTAAAATTATTGATTAGATGTGTTTAGTAAAGCTTAAAGACATGAGGCTCATTTTGTCAGTAAATAGAAAGTTATATATGGCTGTGCAATATGACAATATATATTATATGGACAAAATTAAAAGTCTATCTTTTCATTTTTTGCTCTATTGTTTATGTCGTGGTGTCACAAAAAACATTGTTAATGATGTTACTTTTTATAATTGATATGTAATATTAATTGAGTTCAATATTACACACCATTACAGGGATGCAGACAGAAATATGAATAACAGCATCATGAAAAAGTTGCAATCTCAACTGTACAATGTTTGCATTTTGCTCTTTATTTAGAGATTTTTATTTTTTATGTTGGACCTGTCATCATTTGTTTTTGAAACGTGTTTTATATTTTAATAATATATTTTATATTTCTACATTTTTAATCAAACATTTGCTCTGAAGTTTTAAATAAAGTGAGAAAAATAATCACATATGAATGAGTGGATTTCTGAGTATATACTTTAAAAAGGGGGTGCCCAAACTCGGTCCAGGATCGAGTTTGGGCACCCCTGCTTTAAAATATGAAAAATAAATTGAATTTACAGAAATGGTACGATATTGTGATTTTACACACACACACACACACATATATATATATATATATATATATATATATATATATATATATATATATATATATATATATATATATATATATATATATATATATATATATATATATATATCTTCATCAGGATATGAGATGACTAATATTGTGATGTATTAAAATGACACTTGATAATAACACTGAAGTTGTTTTATATTATTAATACATATAAACAAACACACATATATATAATGTTAGTTGTTTGTGTATTATTTGTTTGTATTTTTATATTTATTATGCACTTCTCATTTTTAAAAATATATATTTATATCAGTATCAAAGGTTTTTGTTTCTTTTTTCTGCATTGCTATTGGTTCTACTGTTTTAGTAAGCCCCGCCCCTTATGTACAACAACATCATGTTTATTTAAACAACGAAATGGATTAAACTATTGTCCTTTCTGTGCTTTATATGGTAGACGGATGTGTACAATGAAAAATAACTTGCAAAAACAAACAGCAGCTTTGTATTTTAACCACTTCAGTATGATAGTGATTTATAAAGCTGTACAATTTCATGAATGTTTTGGAGGTCACATTTCTTTTGCCTTGGCTACTGTGTGTTTGGTTTGTAGATTTTGTGAAACAGTGCAGATGTTGTCATGTTTCCAGGAAGCCTTTTGTAAACATTTCCAGAAACTCAAAGTGAGAAGCCATTGTTATTACACACATTTTACACAACAACGTCGCCATATTTTAATACCTTGTTTATTGACTATATAGTATCTAAATGAATATGGGTGTTTAGTAAACATGTTGTGTGTAAATAAAGCAATTCAGTTTGTTTTCATTCAGCGACTCACGTGTATATGAAGTGGGCGTTGTCTCCATTCCTCTTCTGTTGTTCAGGAGCTGCAGGTTGTCGGTCTGAGTGAACGTGAACGCGCTTCTGCCGCCTAGTGGAGCAGAGGAAATACAGCACGAGTCGTTTTATCTAATAAACTTTAAATTGCTTGGCCACTAAATCTCAATTTCAAACTCAAGCAGTCTATATGTACAAAATAAAAGACGTGTAAGTCAAGTAAATTAAAATAAATAAATAAACAAACAAATATATAAATCGGCCAATGTGTATATAAAACGCCCTCTTGTGGACAGTAAGCGAAATAATCATTTATTAATTAAATAGAGACCTCATGGACAAGAGCAGTCGCAGGTGTGAGGTCTGCTAATCTCTCATTTTGTAAGCTTGTCGACCAGCAAAACGTTGTTTTCCACCGGTTTTGGTAAATGTATAAGCTTATTTTTCAACTGATGGGGTAAAAACCCCATAAAAGACTGTGTTGAACTGAAATGCACATGCTCAGAGTGCAAACACACACTAAAAAGATACGGTCTTGTGAGTATGTCTGTGTTTTGTGTATGCTTATTCATTTATTTTAGGTAGCCTATATGTTTATTATATTCTTGTGTTATATGTTCATTTATTTTAATTGTGTATCATTAGTTTTTTGTATAAATGTGCATCGTGTTGTTTGTTTTATGCAGCATTTACAGAGATTTCTATCAAACTTTGTAGAAGTTTATTATCTATCATCTATAAAATAATGACTGAAATAAACCTTTAAAATGTTTGTTTGGTGCCCCCTTGTGGATCATTAATGTAAGTATCTTTCTTTTTCTTGGACATTTGTGTGTGGTGGATTCATAAGGAAATTAATTGTAAAAGAATCATGACAGTTAATATAAATTATTGTCTCTCAGATATAGCTTCCATGTCTACCTTGAGATGAAACTGGAAAGAATGAATAAGGTAAGTGTTTACATAGTTTTATTATCTTTTGATAAAGTTAGACAGAAATTGAGGGAAAATACTGAAGAATTAAAATGTAACATGAGGATGAAGTCAAGTAAAATGTATAAATAAATCGGCGAGTGAGCGCCCTCATGTGGATAATGAGCGAAATAACCAATTATTTAATTAATGGAGGCAAGTAGTCGCAGGTGTGGGATCTGCTAATCTCTCTTTTGTAAGCTTATCGACCAGCAAAACGTCGTTTACTACCAGCTTTGGTAAATGTATAAGATTAGTTTTCAACTGATGGGGTAAGAAAACCATAAAAGGCTGTGTTGAACTGAAATGCACATGCTCAAAGTGCAAAAACGCACAAAAAAGATACTTGTGAGTGTTTTGTGTTGCTTATTAATATAATTTAGGTAGCCTATATGTTTGTTGTGGTGGGTATGTTTATTATATTCTATATTTGTTCACTTTGTTTTTTTTAAGTGTATTGTTAGTTTATTTTTTATAAATGTGCATATGTTGTGTTTGTGTTTTGCAGCATTTACGGTTATTTCTATCAAATCTTGTAGAAGTATCTATCTATAAAATAATGACTGAAATAAACCTTTAAGATGTGTTTTGAACAAAGAACATGCTCGAGGTTGAATTTTTGTTTGGCGCCCTCTTGTGGATCATTAATGTAAGTATCTTTTTTTCTTGGACATTTGTGTGTGGTGGATTCATAAGGAAATTACTGTAAAATAATCATGACTGTTAATATAAATAAATAGTCTCTCAGATGTAGCTTCATTGAGACAAAACTGTGAAGAGAAAGGATGAATGAGGTAAGTGTTTATTTATGTAGTTTTTATTATTTTGATGAAGTCGGACAGAAATTGGGGGAAAATATTAAAGAATTAAAATTTAACAGGAGGTTGAAGTAAAATACATTTGCAAGTGAGCGCCCTCATGTGGATAAACGAAATAACCATTTGTTAATTTAATTAATGGAGGCAAGTAGTCGCAGGTGTGAGGTCTGCTAATTTTCAACTGATGGGGTAAACGTGCTGTTGAACTGAAATGCACATGTTTAAAGTGCAAAGACAAAAAGATGTGGTCTTGTGAGTATGTCTGTTTTGTGCATGCCTAATTTAGGTAGCCTTTAGGGTTGTTATATTGGGTATATGTTTTCTGTTCGTTTTTTTTTTTTTTATTATTATTATTATTGAATGTGCATCGTATGTTTAATGCTTCTTTATAAGTTCATTTACTGAGATTAATCAAACCTTCTTGAAGTTTGATATCTATCATCTATAAAATGACTGAACGTTTTTAAAAAAAAAAAAAAAAAAAAAGTGTTTCCAGTTGTGTTTTGAACAAAGGAACATGCTCGAGGTTAAATCTGTCTTTGTTTGTGTGGACCTTTTAATATAAGTTACTTTCCTTCTCTTTTACTTTTTTTTTTTTTTTTTTTTTTTTTTTTTTTTTTTTTTGTGTGTGAGTAATAAGCAAATTAATCGTAATTTATGATCACAACTGTTATTAAACATTGTTAGAGAAGTCTCATATAGCTTCCACGTTCACCTTGAGATGAAACTGTGGAGTGGAAGGATGAGTGAGGTAGATGTCTTTTATAAAGTTAAACAGAAATTGGGGAAAAATATTAAAGAATTAATTTAACAGGAAGACTAAATCAAGTAAAATGTAAGTCAAGTACAAGAAATAAACGAATGAATCAGCAAATAAGCGCCCTCTTGTGGATGAGAACCTTTAATTAAATGGCAACCTCATTCAGGTGTGAGGTGTGCTAATGGCATTTTGTAAGCATAATGTTGTTTTCTACCTGTTGGTAAATGTGTAAGATTAGTTTTCAACTGATGGGATTACTATAAAATGCTGTGAACTCAAATGCAAAACGAGCACAAAACGAAATGATCTTGTTCCATGTCTGTTTTGTGTGTATGCTTAATATATTTTAGGTAGCCTATATGTTTGTTATAGGGTATGTTTTGTATGTTAAGTTTTTGTGCATCAGATTTTTTTTTTAATGTGCAGCTTGTTTAATGCTTTAATGTTCATGCAGCATTTACTGAGATTTCGATCTAACCTTGTAGAAGTTTCTTATCTATAAACAAATGACTGAAACCTTTAAAGTGTCTAATATTGTTTAGAACAGAAAGGAACATGCTCTAAGTTGAATCAACAGTTGGGTTGCGTCCCCGTGTGGACCATTAATGTAAGTAGATTTCCTTGGACTTTGTGTGGGCGGTGGATTCATAAGGAAATTTATTACTAGAATAACCATCACGACAGTTATTATTAAACATTATGGATGTGTCCCTTCCAGGTTTACCTTGATGTTATTGTGGAGATGAATGACTGAGGTAAGTGTCTCTATGAAGTTCTATTAATTTTTTATAAAGTGTTTTCATTTTATGTGACTCCTAAACGATTAAGAACATAAGGCATAATTGGTGAATATAAAATAAGCTTAAAATCTTACTCCCTAATCTAAGTGAATAATTGTAATGGTCTGGATTTAAGCTATAAAGGCCCTAATATGCAAGTGTTTTTTTTTTTTTTTCTCTTCTCTTCTATGTATTTTGCAGCTCATCCTCCAGAGATGTCTTTCGGCCACAATAGCCTGACCCTGAGATCTATGTGTGGAATTATCTTGCTCATTTATCAGTGTGCGCCTGCTCCTCTCCCTGTTTATTTATTTTTTCTTTTTTTTTTTTTTTTCCTTCAGTCCCGATCCTGGTACTGTTGCACCCCAAAACTACATTTGTGACTTGCATGCAACCAAGTAAACTTACAGCTGTGGAAAAATAAGAGACCACTTAGTCATTTTCCCTTAAAAAAAAAAACATTTTAAATATTAGATGTTGAAGTCAAAATTATTAGCCATCTTGTTAAACAGCACTTGGGAAATTTTATAATTTAGTTTTTAAAAAAAAAAAAAAAAAAATTCTCAACATTTCTAAACATAGTTTGAGTTTCTAATAACACATTTCTTTTGTCTTTGCCATGATGAATACAAAATATATTAACATACTAGTATTGAGCTTTAAGTGCAAATGAATACCTTAACTGTTACATAGGCAAATTGCTGGAAAAGTGGTTCATTCTGTAATTTATTAAAAAGAATCTTAAAGTTAATAAAATTGACCTTTTTTTTTTTTTTTTTTTTTTTAACTAAAATAAGACAAACAATATTGTAAACCCTTCCTTGCTCCACTATTTGGAAATATTTGAAACAATAGAAATTTCACAGGAGGGATAAATATTTTGCCTCAACTTTTTATATATTCACAGCTAAACGCATGCACACATTTTACACTACAGAATTGGTGCAGTTAATTGATGCACTACAGAATTGGTACTACATTCAAAATATACATTTAAAAAAATAACTTTCAGTACTCATAGCTTCACATGTTTGCTAATATCATTCTACGATCTGTTGCACAGGTGTTAAATCTAGTTCCTGGAGGGTTGCAGCTCTGCACAGTTTACTGCCAACCCGAATTAAACGCCTGATCAAACTGAGTCCTTTAGGCTTGTTTGAGACCTACAGGTGAGTGTGTTTAAGCAGAGTCGGAACTAAAATGTGCAGGGCTGTGGCACTTCAGGAACTGAGTTTGACACACTTGGTCTTAATTTTTGAAGTATTACTAAAGCTGTGGTCACGTTGGACTTTCCTCCCCATAGACTTCCCCTCATACACGCGCAAATGCGTCAGACTGGAAACGCAAGCTTGAGTGACAAGTTTTCGCAGTTTGCTGTGTTGGAAAGTTCAAGCTTGGTCAACTCTGACCTGTAAAATTGCATCACTTGATTGCTTGATACCAATCGAGGATTAATATGACTTCTCTGGACTGAAATTTTAAATATGGAGCAATCGCTTGCTTTTCAAAAAAAAAGTTTAATCCCGCCCCTTTTTGCAGCGCCTTTTCGCATTCTCAAACTCTAGCGTTACCGCAGCTTTAGTCTAATACACAGGTGTCAAACTCAGTTCCTGGAGGGCTGCAGCTGTGCACAGTTTAGCTCTAACCCTAATTAAACGCTTGATAAAGCGGAAGTCACACCAGAGTTTGAGCTTGCGAAATTGTCGTACGGTGCTGCGAAAAGGGGTGGGATTAAACAAGATGATTAGACATTTAAAAAAAGTGAGCGATTGCTCCATGTTTTAAATTTCTGTTCAGAGAGGTCATGTTTTGATCCTGGATTGGTTTCACGCAGTCAAGTGATGTGATTTCGCAGGTCAGAGTTCATAAAGTTTGAACGGCAGCAACCTGCGAAACTTGATGCATGACCCTGCATTTCCGGTCTGACGCGTTCGCTTTCCTATGAATGGAAGTCTATGTGGAGGAAAGTCCCGTGTGACCTCTGTTTAAAACTGAGTCCTTCAGGCTTGTTTGAAACCAGAGGTAGGTGTTTTGAAGCAGGGTTGGAACTTAAGCCGCGGTCACACGGGACTTTCCTCCCCTTAGACTTCCATTCATACGCACGTGAATGCGTCAGACCGGAAACGCAGGGTCATGCGTCGAGTTTCGCAGGTTGCTGCAGTGCAAAGTTCAAGCTTGGTGAACTCTGACCTGTGAAATCTCATCACTTGATTGCGTGAGATCAATCCAGGATCAAAACATGACTTCTCTGAACTGAAATTTAAAACATGGAGCAATCGCTCACTTTTAATGTCTAATCATCTTGTTTAATCCGCCCCTTTTCGTAGCGCCGTACGACAGAATTTCGCAAGCTCAAACTCTAGTGTGACTTTGGCTTACAATGTGCAAGAGTTTGACACCTGTGGTTTAATAGATCATAGGTCTCAAACTCGATTCAGCTGCAGCTCTGCACAGTTTTGCTTCAACCCTAATCAAACACAGCTGATGCAACTAATCAAGGTGTTCAAGACCACTAGAGACTATTAAGCAGGTGTGAGGTGGAGGTGGTTGGAGCTAAACTGTGCAGAGTTGTGGTCCTCCAGGAATTTGAGACCATTGGAATAGATATAAAATCCCAAACACTAACCTCTGAACTTCAACTTATGAAAACATTGAAATTGTTGCATCTGTTTCTACTGTTTTTGATGAAGTTCAAAAAAATTTAAATCTGAGTCTTTACTGAAACCATCAAGACTAAAACATGCAATATGTTAGTGTTCAGTTCAATTTCAAACTAATGAATCCTTAACTTTTAAAATCAACTTTATGCCTAATATACGTTTCACATATACTTTGCCTTGTTGCATATTTGAGTTTTTCTGTAGAACAAAATATATTAAAAAACAAAAAAAAAAAAAGCTGAATCTTTAATCATTGACTGCTATGGCATGTTTTTTTTTTTTTTTTTTTTTAAAACATATTTGCTTTTTATATATTTATATATATATATCACAACAAATGACAATTATGACCAACTTGCGTTTTCTGGTGGGAAGAAAGTTCATCTTAACCTTCATCTGGAAGCTGTGGCCTAATGGTTGGAGAGTTGGACTCCTAATCAGAAGATTGCAGGTTTGAGTCCCAACACCATGAGGGATTGTGTGTGGTAAGATTATTGCTCCGGTTGTGTGTATGCTTGGATGGGTTACCAAACCTAATCTTGTGGCTTTCCTTTTTAAATAAATTGTAAATTCTGCTTAATCTTCTATGACTGTGTGAATGATATTAAAATGATTTAGTAACTATTATACAGCAGTCAAAATTTGAAGTGGATCAAAACCAGTCAACAGAGTAGTGCTAAAACTATTGTTGAACACTCATTTTTCTCTTAAGAATTTTTTTGAGATCCACTATGAATCTTAAGCAGTGTATTCTTTCCTATTTTTAGTTTTCCCACTTAAATCAAACCATTAAATCTCTTTCTGCCTGATATAAATTCAATAATTGTATTTCATGTTACAATAGAAGATGAATTAACATGGTGAATCAAGAATCTCTTTATATCTTATTTATATGTGCATGTTTACTGTAAATATTTTTATTTTATAATTGTCATTTATGAACGACTTGTGAAAATTAAAAAAAAAAAAATGAAATGCTTTTTCTCCAAACATTTTTTATGAACCTCCTGCACATTGTGGGCTCCTGTTTATTAAAGTATGCATCAGTCACTGTCAACAACTATAATCTGTAAACTTGATGTTTTATCAGATATTAAGCATTTAAATTTATAAAATGAAAGTTTTTTAATATTTAAAGTAACAGGCACAGCTCCCTCTAGTGGACAATAGCACATGAAAGAGGCAATAGCTACCTCTTGTGAACAACAACTGAATGTGAAAACAGTCTTGTCTGATCCTGAACATGTGGAGCCACTTTAGATTTTCATCTAGCAGCACTGTAGAGTCACGTTCTCCCTGTCTTCATGTGGGGTTCCTCCGGAGGCTCTGGTTTCCCCCACAGTTCAAAGACGTGCTATAGGTGAACTGGGTAAGCTAAATTGTCTGTAGTGTATGTGAGTGTATGGATGTTTTCCAGTGAAGGGTTGTGTCAACTGAAGTTGACAGTTCATTTCGCTGTGGTGACCCCTGATTAATAAAGGGACTAAGCCAAAAAGAAAATGAATAAATGAGTACTGTAGAGCTGCTTCAGGTGTTTTAAATAAAAAAATGTAAGTATTTAACTAAAGCTGCGGTTACACTGGACTTTACTCCCCATAGACTTCCATTCATACGCACACGAATGCGTCAGACCAGAAACGCAGGGTCATGTGTAGAGATTCGCAGGTTGCTGCAGTGCAAAGTTCAAGCTTGGTGAACTCTGACCTGCGAAATCGCATCACTAGACTGCGTGAGACCAATCCAGGATCAAAACATGACCTCTCTGGACAGAAATTTAAAACATGGAGCAATCGCTCGCTTTTTTGATGTCTAATAATCTTGTTTAATCCCGCCTCTTTTCGTAGCGCCATACGACAGAATTTCGCAAGCTCAAACTCTAGTGTGACTTCGGCTTAATTAAAAATAACAAGTACAGCTCCCTCTTGTGGACAATAAGTGAATGTGAAAACAGCAGCTCCCTCTTGTGGACAATAAGTGAATGTGAAAACAGCAGCTCCCTCTTGTGGACAATAAGTGAATGTGAAAACAGCAGCTCCCTCTTGTGGAAAATATCACCAGTAAGAGGCAATAGGGCGTATGCAGAAGGACTTTTAATTTTGCAGTAACCTGGGTCAAACACCTCCGGTGAACTTTATGCCGTTACAAAATCGACTCGCTTAAGGTCTGTTTTCTTTAAAAATCAACTGCCTGATTAATATACAATATAAAATGGGCCTCGGATTGTACAAGAAGCACTGCATTAAATAAAATTTTCCCACGCCATGTCTTTAAAATATGAACATTTATTTTACTGTAGTATTTTCAATAGAGTTTTTGCGCTCGTATGCTGATCCTGATGGGCGCGTGAATGTAAACAGCTTTTCATCGTGTTTTTATGCTTGAACAGCTAAATGAATGCTGAAATCTATTTAATTGATTGTTTTTCAATTACATTTCAGCCTCGATACTGTAAAAGGAGCCGTAAAAAATTGAAAAAAGTCACATTATCGTTAATCTGAAGTTTATCAGTATGGGAAGAAATACTAGCCGTGAATATACCCTATAGCTCCCTCTTGTGGACAATAAGTAAATGTTAAAATAACAGCTCCCTCTTGTGGACAATAAGTGAATGTTAAAACAGCAGCTCCCTCTTGTGGACAATAAGTGAATGTTAAACTAGTAGCTCCCTCTTGTGGACAATAAGTGAATGTGAAAACAGCAGCTCCCTCTTGTGGACAATATGTGAATGTTAAACTAGTAGCGCCCTCTTGAGGACAATAAGTGAATGTTAAACTAGTAGCGCCCTCTTATGGACAATACGTGAATGTTAAAACAGCAGCGCCCTCTTGTGGACAATAAGTGAATGTGAAAACAGCAGCTCCCTCTTGTGGACAATAAGTGAATGTGAAAACAGCAGCTCCCTCTTGTGGACAATAAGTGAATGTGAAAACAGCAGCTCCCTCTTGTGGACAATAAGTGAATGTTAAACTAGTAGCTCCCTCTTGTGGACAATAAGTGAATGTGAAAACAGCAGCTCCCTCTTGTGGACAATATGTGAATGTTAAACTAGTAGCGCCCTCTTGAGGACAATAAGTGAATGTTAAACTAGTAGCGCCCTCTTATGGACAATACGTGAATGTTAAAACAGCAGCGCCCTCTTGTGGACAATAAGTGAATGTGAAAACAGCAGCTCCCTCTTGTGGACAATAAGTGAATGTGAAAACAGCAGCTCCCTCTTGTGGACAATAAGTGAATGTGAAAACAGCAGCTCCCTCTTGTGGACAATAAGTGAACGTAAAAACAACAGCTCCCTCTTGTGGACAATAAGTGAATGTTAAAACAGCAGCTCCCTCTTGTGGACAATAAGTGAATGTTAAAACAGCAGCTCCCTCTTGTGGACAACAAGTGAATGATAAACTAGTAGCGCCCTCTTGTGGACAATAAGTGAATGTGAAAACAGCAGCTCCCTCTTGTGGACAATAAGTGAAAGTTAAAACAGCAGCTCCCTCTTGTGGACAATAAGTTAATGTTAAAACAGCAGCTCCCTCTTGTGGACAACAAGTGAATGATAAACTAGTAGCGCCCTCTTGTGGACAATAAGTGAATGTTAAAACAGCAGCTCCCTCTTGTGGACAATAAGTGAAAGTTAAAACAGTAGCTCCCTCTTGTGGACAATGAGTGAATGTGAAAACAGCAGCTCCCTCTTGTGGACAATAAGTGAATGTGAAAACAGCAGCTCCCCCTTGTGGACAATAAGTGAATGTGAAAACAGCAGCTCCCTCTTGTGGACAATAAGTGAATGTTAAACTAGTAGCGCCCTCTTGTGGACAATAAGTAAATGTTAAAAAAGCAGCTCCCTCTTGTGGACAACAAGTGAATGATAAACTAGTAGCGCCCTCTTGTGGACAATAAGTGAATGTGAAAACAGCAGCTCCCTCTTGTGGACAATAAGTGAATGTTAAACTAGTAGCGCCCTCTTGTGGACAATACGTTAATGTTAAATTAGCAGCGCCCTCTTGTGGACAATAAGTGAATGTGAAAACAGCAGCTCCCTCTTGTGGACAATAAGTGAATGTTAAAACAGCAGCTCCCTCTTGTGGACAATAAGTGAATGTTAAACTAGTAGCGCCCACTTGTGGACAATATGTGAATGTGAAAACAGCAGCTCCCTCTTGTGGACAATAAGTGAATGTGAAAACAGCAGCTCCCTCTTGTGGACAATAAGTAAATGTTAAAAAAGCAGCTCCCTCTTGTGGACAATACGTGAATGTTAAACTAGTAGCGCCCTCTTGTGGACAATAAGTGAATGTTAAACTAGTAGCGCCCTCTTATGGACAATACGTGAATGTGAAAACAGCAGCTCCCTCTTGTGGACAATAAGTGAATGTTAAAACAGCAGCTCCCTCTTGTGGACAATACGTGAATGTGAAAACAGCAGCTCCCTCTTGTGGACAATAAGTGAATGTTAAAAAAGCAGCTCCCTCTTGTGGACAATACGTGAATGTGAAAACAGCAGCTCCCTCTTGTGGACAATAAGTGAATGTTAAAACAGCAGCTCCCTCTTGTGGACAATAAGTGAATGTGAAAACAGCAGCTCCCTCTTGTGGACAATAAGTGAATGTGAAAACAGCAGCTCCCTCTTGTGGACAATAAGTGAATGTTAAACAGCAGCTCCCTCTTGTGGACAATAAGTTAATGTTAAAACAGCAGCTCCCTCTTGTGGACAATAAGTAAATGTTAAAAAAGGAGCTCCCTCTTGTGGACAACAAGTGAATGTTAAACTAGTAGCGCCCTCTTATGGACAATACGTTAATGTTAAATTAGCAGCGCCCTCTTGTGGACAATAAGTGAATGTGAAAACAGCAGCGCCCTCTTGTGGACAATAAGTGAATGTAAAAACAGCAGCTCCCTCTTGTGGACAATAAGTGAATGTAAAAACAGCAGCGCCCTCTTGTGGACAATAAGTGAATGTGAAAACAGCAGCTCCCTCTTGTGGACAATAAGTGAATGTGAAAACAGCAGCTCCCTCTTGTGGACAATACGTGAATGTGAAAACAGCAGCTCCCCCTTGTGGACAAAAAGTGAATGTTAAACTAGTAGCGCCCTCTTATGGACAATACGTGAATGTGAAAACAGCAGCTCCCTCTTGTGGACAATACGTGAATGTGAAAACAGCAGCTCCCCCTTGTGGACAAAAAGTGAATGTTAAACTAGTAGCGCCCTCTTATGGACAATACGTTAATGTTAAATTAGCAGCGCCCTCTTGTGGACAATAAGTGAATGTGAAAACAGCAGCTCCCTCTTGTGGACAATAAGTGAATGTTAAACTAGTAGTGCCCTCTTGTGGACAATACGTGAATGTGAAAACAGCAGCTCCCTCTTGTGGACAATAAGTGAATGTTAAAACAGCAGCTCCCTCTTGTGGACAATAAGTGAATGTAAAAACAGCAGCTCCCTCTTGTGGACAATAAGTGAAAGTTAAAATGGCAGCTCCCTCTTGTGGACAATAAGTGAAAGTTAAAATGGCAGCTCCCTCTTGTGGATAATACGTGAATGTTAAAACAGCAGCTCCCTCTTGTGGACAATAAGTGAATGTTAAAACAGCAGCTCCCTCTTGTGGACAATAAGTGTATGTGAAAACAGCAGCTTCCTCATTTTCATCTAGCAGTACTGTAGAGCTCCGTCAGCTGCTTCAGGTGTTTTCAATCAGAATACCTGATTGAAAACACCTGAAGCAACTGATGGAGCTCTACAGTACTGCTAGACGCTTTCAGGCAGTTTGTACTGAAGCTATCAAATGTCAAGGATTAACAATTTTCTTAACTGTTCTTTATAACTGATTATACACATCTTAAAGGTCTTGAGCACATTAGACTTGTCAAGTTTGTTAGATAAAATTACAAGCTACAAACACTTTATATAGTCTTAGTTTGATGTTAATCATTTTGTTTAACCAAAATCTTTTTTTATTAATGCTGTAGCTAAAAATGAAATAAAAATTACCATCAAAAAAGACACAACAACAATAGCTGTACCACAAAGTCGTGATTGTCTGTTTATTCAGGACAAACACATTGCTTTAAATTCTATGTTGAAGTATTTTTTATTATAAGCTCAGTGGTGCAGTGGATAATTATCCGCCTTCAAAACTGAAAGTTGTGCTTTGAATCCCACAAATGAAGGTTTTTCCACCTGTTTTATCAATAAAAATATACAAGAGCCTAAAATAATCCTTAAACAATTACAAGGTTGCTAGTGCAGTGGATGATCGTTCGCCTTCAGAACTGAAAAGCTTTGGTTCGAATCTTGCAATCTCAGGGTTTCCTTACCTGTTTTAATGTACAAGAGCCTAAAATTCAACTAAAATTAGATTACACAAGAGAAGTTTACACAACTGAATGGATTGCTCAGTTGATAGAGTTCTGGATTTTCATCAGGAAGACCAGAGTTTGAATCCAATAAATGTTTAGTTCTTATGTCAACAAAGTACTCAATAAATCCCTGGGCTAAGCAATGAGATGCGCAACAGGTTCAGTTGCTCAGTAGGTAGAATGCTGGACTCTCATCAAGAAGACCTGGGTTTGAATCACATGAATGTTTAGTTCTTAAGTTAAATAAACTGAAGTACTCCATAAATGTCTGGCCTAAGCACTGAAACATACAACAGGTTCAGTTGCTCAGTAGGTTAGGTGCTGGACTTTCTGCATGGAGACCTGAGTTTGAATACTGCAATTATTTAGTTCTTATGTTTAATTGAACAAACCAGTCAATAAAAGCTTGTTTAAAACACTTCTCAGTGTGAGAGACTCTGTGGCTTGGTGGGTAAAGCACTGTGCTCTCATCAGTGAGACCCAGGTTCAAACCCCACACAAACTTTACTGCTTTATTGAGCAGTTGAATGGTTAAATATAAGTTCCAGCTTATCACTAACTGTGAGTGCCATGGTGGCACTGTTGGCTGAACACATGTTCTCCAGAGTCAAGGCTGTCAGAAAGACTTGGGTTCAAAGCCCAGCTCTGCTCACTATTGCATTTGGCTAACCAACAGGCGAATAGGTCAATATAAGTTCCAGCACATCATTAGGTATGTGACTGTGGCTCAGTGGTAGAGCATTGCCTCATGGGTTAAGAGGTTGCTGGTTCAATCCCAGCCAGATCACTGCGATATGTGTGAGTGTCGGTGTGAATGAAGGGGGAGGATGAAGCGTTCCTCCCCTGACCTTCGGGGCAATGTACAGCAGGGGTTATGCTGCTTTTTACTAAAAAAATTAATTAGCGCTATAAAAAAAATTTGGGGTCCCCGTCCCTTCTCCCCCCGTTTCGGTTACCATCACTTCCTTTCTAGAGGGCATGACCCTCCATGCCCTCCAGAAAGGAAGTGATGGTAACCGATAGCACAAAACACAAAAACGAGCGGGAGGTCTTACCTGTCCGCAGCAGATGTCCATCCACATGTCCAGACCTCTGCTCCTGTAAAGGAAACACATCATTGAATACATTACTGCATATTGTAAATGTAAGAATTAAATAAAAAAGAAACAGCCCAAGTTCATTTATTTGTGTAATTGTTTATAGCATGTGATTAATTTATATATTAAAAACTAAAAGGCAGTCAAATGTTTGGGAACATAATGTTTGAGTTTTGTTATTCTGTTGAACATAAAATAAAATATTTTGAAGAAAGCTGTTAACCTGTAACCATTGACTTAATTAGTATTAGGTTTTTTTTTTTTACTATTGAAGTCAATGATTACAGGTTTTCAGCTATATTCAAAATATTCTTGGAAACACTAGGGGGAGTAAATAGTGAGTAAATTTTTGGGTGAACTTACTTTTCAAGCAAAGTTTTAATCTGTGGTTAAAGCTTTTACCTGTGATTTGTTGTAATGGTCTGATGTTATTTAACATGTGTAGCATATATATTGTGTGTGGATGCATGTTACTTTAAATGTGGCTACTTTATACATAATTTATAGTGTCATATTATATATATTTCTTTAATTGGTATGACTGATTAAACTGTAATGTCACCACCAACACCACATATATATATATATATATATATATATATATATATATATATATATATATATATATATATATATATATATATATATATATATATATATATATATATATAAATATACCCTATATATATATATATGTGTGTTGTTGGTGGTGACATTACAGTTTAATCAGTCATGCCAATTAAAGAAATATATATAATATGACACTATATATATATATATCTTGCAAAAAAATATCTTGAAAAATATGTAGTGAAATATTATTTACTGTCATCATGGCAAAGTTAAAAGAAATAAGTTATTAGAAATTAGTTATTAAAACTATTATCTTTAGAAGTGTGTTGAAAAAAAAAAATATATATACTGGGGTGATGTTATATACAACAGTTGATATTGTTCTTCTTACCATTAATGAAAATGCTAAATTAATTTTTTATAGTTGCTTTTCTATATTTTGATTTGACAATAATATTCATCATTAATAAAAATAAAAAATCTGAGTGAATCCTAATGAGTAACAATTCTATAATTAATCCAGGTTTACTGTGAAATCAAGCCTAAGATCAAGATGATGTTAAATTAACCTGCTTCATTTAAAAAAAAAGATTTAAAGTTTAGTGTAGCAGAATTATTAGATAAACTTTGATTAAATTTAGATTCAAGCTTATTTCATGTTGGTGCAGCCCACCATATGAATATGATTCTTATATATGTGGAAACTGTGATATGTACCCGTTCAAAACTACAATAAAAATAAATATGTCAAATAAAAATATGTTAAATTGACCTAATTGCAATATGCATAAATTGTTATTTTTAACTTTCTTTTTGGTGGTTCATTGCGTTGTGGCGACCCCTGGTGATCAGGGACTAAGTCGAAGGAAAATTAATAAATAAATGAACTTTCTTTTCATCAAATAATCTGGAAAACTAAAATGTATCACAGTTTGCACAAAAACATGAAGTACAATTAGAATAAATTAATGTTTATTCTATTTATAATTAAAATAAAAATTAACACAACAGTTAACAACTATTTAAGAGCAAACTATTATTTTAAATTGAAACAATATTTCATTACATTAATGTTATTATAATATTTTTGATCAAATCAACGCAGCCTTGGTGAGCAGACGAGACTTCTTTTAAATACAAATCTTAATGTTTCTTAACTTGACTGATAATGTATATTTTCTAGATATAAAAAATTGTGGTAAATAATTAACTTACCGGTGTGTCTAAAAATCCCAAAGGCCCAAGGTGAAGACCCTGATATAACACTGAATCAGAGAATCCCAAATCTACAAAACAAACAAACACACATCATAAGCAAATGATACACGACAAAAACCTAGAGGCTGCAAAGTAAGTTGGGCAGGTGTGGAGAGCATATTTCATAAAAACGGCTGCATTTTTAAAATAATTGATTAAATATATTTAGTTGAGCTTACAAACACGAGGCTTATTTTTGTCTGCAAACAGAAAGTTATTTAAATATAGACCACAGTTCTTTAAACCAAAAGAAACTAAAAGAACATTTAGACATTTTCAGTGGTGATTAAAGTAAAAGAAAGTGGTTGAAATTCTTGAAACAAGGAAAAAAATGGGGTATATGCACACAGACTTTTAATTCAAGTCGGCCAGCCTCGGGGCTTCCGGTGAATTGCCCATACAAAATCGCAGCGTTTAAGATCTGATTTCTTAAAAAAAACTGCAATCTTCACTGCCTAGCAGAAATACGATATAAAGTGGTTATCAGACCAAACAAGAAGCACTGCATTAAATTATATTTTTTCGCACCATGTCTTTAAAATATGGGAATTAATTAAACCCCAGTATTCTCAATAGAGTTTCTGCACTGACCTGCTGCTGATGACATCTTCCGTCTCTTTTTATGCTTTAACAACCAAATGGATGCTTAAGTTTATTTAACTGATTGCATTTAAATTACGTTACAACATCAATGTGATAAAAGGAACCTTATAAAATTGAAAATAGTCACATAAAGCTTTCACCGGAAGTTCATCATTCGCTGAAAGACACTAGCTGTGCATATAGCCCATTACATTTAACTAATATATACACATTTTTACAAATTCATGTTTATATGTGAGAGAGATTAATTATAAATTACATATAAATCTTTTTAACTTAAGTCTTTTTGTATGCTGTATTTTTAAAAACAGGACCAGCATCTTAACAACACTCATAATGTTTACTTTTTAAGAGTAGTATATAGCTTAATTCATTAATACATATGCACTTCTCAGGTAAAAAAAAAAAAAAAAGTATATACTTTTTGGAAACCACTTCTAGATCAGAGGTATCCAATCAGACTGAGACCTGATAAACACTCCCTTGTTTCTTTTCTCCGCGTTGCAATTGGTTCTACGGCTTTAGTAAGCCCCGCCTTTTACGTACAACAACCAATGTGTTACGAGATACGTTACCCTTGTTGGTCAACTTCGACAGTCAATCAAATAGTTTGACAGCACATAAACACTCATAATATCAGTTTTTAATCGCGAGTAAATGTTTATTTACACTACAAACTGGGTTTAAAATGTTATTTGAGTGATTTATTCGGTAGACTGAATAAAAACTTCGCATATATACGTTAGCTGCCTAATATCTGAATCATTTCAGTAACGTTATGATAGTGACTTACAGAGCGGCATGTTTATAATGTCAGTAATGTTTTGGACGTCACATTTCTTTTGCCTTTGCTACAGTGTTGAGTTTGTGCAGTTTGTTATCCAGTGTAAATTAGCTTGAAGTGCAGGTGCTGCCATGTTTACACAGAGCCTCTTGTAAACATTTTCAGAAACTCAAAGATTACACACACCTTAACGACAATGTCGCCATATTTTATTACCTTATTTAGCGACTATATAATATCAAAACCAATACGCGTGTTTATTAAAGATGTTGTGTGTAAATAAAGCAAATGACAGTTTGTTTTCATTCAGTGACTCACATGATATGAAGTGGGCGTCGTTTGTATTCCTCTTCTGTTGTTCAGGAGATACAGGTTGTCGGTCTGAGTGAACGTGGACGCGCGTCTACCGCCTAGTGGAGCGGAGGAAAAACGGCACGAGTCGGTTTTATGTTTTCAATTTTAAAATCTTTAGTTTTTAAATCAATTTTCAACTCAAGCATACTATTTTCTATATAAATCTGTATGCGTTACGGTAAAAATAAATAAACAACATTATATTTTAAAAATCTGCAATGTAGCGCCCTCTTGTGGATAATGAGTGAAGTCGCGCGTGTGAGGTGTGCAAACCTATCATTTTGTAAGGTAATCGGCCAGTAAAACATCGTGAACTTACTAATTTTGGTAAATGAATAAGGTTAGCTTGACTAACATTAACTGATGGGGTAAAAATAAAAGTTTAATTCATAGGCACGTGCTCAAAGACAAAAAAAAAACAAGACGATTTTGTGACTATGTCTGAGTATCGGGTATATATTTATATAATTAGAGTAGCCTAACTGTTTATTATTGTATTGGATAAATGTTTATTACATTGTGTATATGTTCAGTTTTTTTTAATTGTGCATATGTTTAGAATTAATGCTTTCATTGTGTTGTGTTTAAAGATTCATCCAGCACTGACATATTTCTATAAACTTTAATGTAGCCTGTTTTGAAAAAAATTGCTGATATCTAACATGTAAACTAAACTAATGATTGAAATAAACTTATAAAATGCATTCAATAGTGTTTTTTGAACAGTTAATATAACAGGTACATGCTCGAGGTCGAATAAGTGTTTGGTTTGCGCCCCCGTGTGGACAAATTATATCTGCAATACTATATGAAGTTGTTAAGAATATTTAATCATTAATAAATGTAGTTTACTTTTCTGAAGTGGGACCCTGATGATGACCGTGCACTGATATTAATATGCACTGACATTTATAATAATTGCATAGACACAAAAAAATCACAACTACACGTTTTGCGTGCATTAGGGGTGAATAATTTCTCCTGCATGCAACATTTAGCAACAAGTGACTGTTTCAAAGAACTACTAACTGCATCTTTTGTTGGAAGATGTGAGCATACATGACTTTAACAAGTTAGTGTAGTTTTAAAACATGTAATTTTGTAATTGAAAAACATGTATAAAATACCTACAAATCAAAAGCTGTCCTATTTATTGGAGACTCTGCAACACAAGGCTCTGCAGTGCTGTGGCATCTTGGAAAACACATTAATTTTTACCATGAACACATTTCCAACGATGGCGAACGTGTAGACTGTCTGAAGTCTGAAGTGGATGAATGGCATATCGGTATGTACACAACATGGTCTGTTTTAAAAACGCAGATTCTGTAAGAAACTAAGCAAGTTTATATTAAAACAGCCAACACAAATATAGCTCATTTTTAGGAGCTCATGAGCAGTTTTGCATTTTGAAAAGAAAATAACACATAAAACAAGAAGAAATGCAAACTCAAGTATATATTTTATTGGTCAATGCAAAATTATAGCAAAATATTTTTATTTATTGTCCATGTACACAAGTAACATGAACTGAGCATGAAAATATGAGCATGAACTGCATGGAATCATAGACTAGAAGTGAATCAAATTGAATGCAACTGTATGCAACATAGAGGCACTTAATATAAAGGACAGACTGAATATTGTTAGATGATATCTTGATTTGTTCACTTCAGCCTAACAATGATGACCGTCTGGTTCGTGATGTTTTGTTTGTCTCTTTCTCTCATCTCAAACTCCTGCATTTTGTTCCCTAATGGACTGATAAACTGACTGAGGCAAGGAGCCAAACTATTGTGATGGACCAGAATAAAGACAATATGCACGTTAAAAGGAAGAAAACCAGGCTCCACTGTTATGTGCATAGTGTAAAACTAATGAACAACATAAACATTGTACATTTAATAAACAGCTTGTTGTTGCTGTTGATGGGAAAAAATGTGCAACACTATACAATAACACAATATAGGTGTTTTTAAAGATGCATAAATTAAGCAAAGTGAACCCATATGAATGCAGGTGAATCATGTAGAGTGATTTCATTCTAACATCACCTGCTCAAATAATGAAAGCAAATGTTTTTGTTTGCTTTTAAGGCATAAAACACACATAATGATTGGCAATAACAGATTTCTGCATGCGGAGGCTTCTCAGGTAAACAGCTGATATATTTTGCACCCTCCAAAATCCCAATTCGTTTACAATATATAAATACCCAGGTAGTAGCGTGGCTATATTTCTTTGCAATATGTTTAAGCTGAATCTGCTTGGTTTCAGATGATTCCCCTCTGAGAACCATCTAGAACATGAAGCGCCTGTCATTGGAATGCCCCACCTTGTCCAGACTTGGGTTGCAGGCGAACTGAATCATTGGAGGAGGTCCACACATGAGGACGAGTGTCTCGTTTCCAGGAGGAGGAAGGTGCTTTCTCACCATGTCTTCATTGATGAAGCCTTGACTGTACTCCCAACCTATCACAAGAATTTGATTAGTTCAGTGTTCAACAATAATGGCTTGAAACAGAAACTTGGTTTGCTGTGGCCAAATACATGCACTTTCAGCTACTCATCTAATGAATGAACAGCAGTCGAAAACTAAAATTAAGTTTGTTAGATTTTATCTTTTTTTTTATTTCATAGTTGAAAGCTGTCAAAAACAAATTTTGCCTTTATGTTTGTTGATGAAATTAACACTGGTTTAGCATGCCATCTTAAGATTTATAATTCATATCTAGTTGAACTGACTTGGCGTAATTCTGCCTTTACATGCTATCGAAAATGCTTCTATAAAACTTAAAACTTTTAGTTTATTAAAGTTTAAAGCCTCATTCACACTAAAGCAACAAACGAACGTTCATTTCAACGGAGAGTAAAATGAGCGGTGACCTCCGGCTACGCGAGCGACCATTGGCGACCAGGTGGGCGTGTCGAACGAAGCGACAAAGTTGAGAATCCTTTAACTTTATGCAAATGAAGAGCAACTTTCTTGTGCGACAGCCAATAGGAGGACCAGTAGTGTTCACATGATTCTCTCTCAGCTCGCTCAGAGGCCGGTTATATTCTTCATGCTGTAGACCTACACAGACCTGCTTTTGCAGCAGGTCGCCACCCTGAGCGACAGGCAGCTACAAAGTCACTTGTAGTGTGAATGAGGCTTAAATATGTAACTGCATTTTGCAGGATTGAAAACAATTTTGGAAAAATAATATTCTCCATGCAAACTACAAAACCATGACTGTTGTAACAATTATTAATCAAGTAATTTTATGAGATAATCAGCAATATTGCCATTTGTACTCAAAAGAAAAAAACATGTCAAATTGTGAAAATGCACCAATAGACACTGGTTGAATGTTTGTCGCCTTCTACTGGCGAACCACTGATTTTTTAAAATGTTATAATGCAACAAACCCTCATTTACTAAAATCCCAAGATTTTGGCAGTGTAATAACAGAATATTTACCATAATTTAAGCTTAAAAAACCCCACCAATTATGACGTCTACATGTTTATTGTAAAGAAAAGTAGAACATCTAAAGAATTACCTAAAATAATACAGTGTTTCTGTTGGTTTCACCAAGTTAAATTTAAGACTTTAAGACATTTTTAGGACCATTATGAATGAAATTTTAGACTTATAGAGGGCTAAAGTATTTTTTTTCCAAATATCCCAGTTGGAAAATATTTTTACTTGCTCTATCAAAAAAAGATCATACTTAAATACATTTAATAATACAAAAAAAAAAAATTAATAATAATATTACAATAAAATAATAATAAAAAACAGGCCAGGTCAGTATCCTCAGCAGTAAATAAATGGAGAACTTTTAAACAAACTGTAAGGAAAGTAATAACATGCTATTTTAAAATAAAAAGTAAAACATCTATTGGGATTGTTAGTGATTGTATGGGTGTTAATGGCCAGATTGGGTAGCTATACATGAACATGGAAAATTAAGACCTGTTAAAAAAAGATTGAACACCTACAACACAATATTTCAGTATATTTAAGGCCTACAATTTAGCTTGAGATTTAAGACTTTTTAATGTATCATGTATATGTATCAAATACCCAAATCAACAAAACTGTAAATGACAAGACGAGGTAACGTAGCTATTATTGTACAAAACTAATTAAAATACTAGTACAGGAGTTGACCTCTTCTATATTTAATGTTTATGGTCTGCTATATAGAGGAACTCTGATATCTAGAGAGTTTCCTAGTCATAAATGTGCAATTTCTGACTAGAAAACTCGTATTTGAGAATTCTGATAGCACACGAAGGCAGCATAAATCATGTTACCGTCTGGTGCTCTGTCGACGGTGTACCACAGCTTAAAACGTGTCGGGTGATTGGCCATGATCTCCTCTAACTCGGGCCGTAGGAGAATGTCTTTTTCTGTCTGTTTGAGGAAACAAAAAGAGCAGTGAGTGGGTGTAATTGTTAGTTTTAGATACTTAATCACACTGAACCAAAGACGTATTTTTCTGTATATAGGAACTACACTCAGTTTGAACAGAACACATTTGGTAATAGTAATGTATTAGTTATTGATTTTTGTTTTTAACGGTGCAGTAGGTGATTGTCTTCAGAAATTTTTGTTGTGCTGGTTGAAAGTCTCTTCACATTCCAATAGTAATGATTAAAGTAAATGATCTGAATGTATTTATATGTCGTTTTATATTCTGGGTAAGGCATAAAACTAAAAAATGTTTATATAATTCCCATAATTTTAAATGGCACCATTCCGCCTAGCCTGCGTTACTGAGCTGAAGTTGGTTTATATTCACATTGGTTCATTTTGAACAATGACAACCTGTGACACGCTCCTATATTGTTTACCATGCTACTCTGAATATTCAGTCTGAAATAGCATGCAAGTATGGCTTATTAATAAGTGTAATTCCTGCACCCCGCCGGCCAACCACTCATACACAGCATACAGTAGTCGCTTTAGGACAAAGCATGCGAGCGAGTGCATGAAATATTGCACATTATGACAAGTTTTGCTTGCTACATGACAAAACGTGCTAGATATAATACAGCTTTTCATTCAGAATTGTAGTACTATAAAGTATTATAAAGTTTTCTAACTGGCGAATGACATGATGTAGTGGGATGTCTACTGTCATCTTTAAGGTGCGCATTCATGATTACAGGAGGCATGGCTTTGGACGGCAGGGGAGGGACTGTGTTTTCAAAGATAAAATGCTAATGGAAAGCATTTTGGCAGATCACGTACTGCACCTTTAATGCAGAAAGTATATAAAGATGGAAAAAAAACTTGGCTCACCTGGTTTGCAAAGAGTAAGTAACACACTGTGTCATCCTTTGGATCTTTCATGACCGCCTGGATGATCTGGAGCATAGGAGTAATGCCTAAAACATATATATATATATGTTTTAAGATAAGGCATGAGCAATCAGCTTTAGTCTTTCCAATCTAGCAGTACAAATATTTCTGTTTGAAACAAAGTCTAAATAGAGTAAGTTACACTTTGAAAGTAACAGTGCTAATGAATGTAGCCTCAGTTATATAGACATACCAGTAGTTGGCAAAAAGAGGGTCAGAAATTCATTCCAATCTCAAATTCATCCAGCAGTGAAACAAGTGAAGGGCTTAAATCATTTAAAGCAATTCAAATTAAATATTTTAAAATTCACTGCAGCAATAAATTAAATGACCAGAACTAGCGAATTACACATTCGTCCAATCAGAATTGTGATTTTTATATATATTTTACTGTTTATCAAGGTTGGCTGCACGGTGGCGCAGTGGGTAGCATGATCGCCTCACAGCAAGAAAGTCGCTGGTTCGAGCCTCAGCTGGGTCAGTTGGTGTTTCTGTGTGGAGTTTGCATGTTCTTCCTGTGTTCGCGTGGGTTTCCTCCGGGTGCTTCCCCCACAAGTCCAAAGACATGTGGTATAGGTGAATTGGGTAAGATATAATTGTCCGTAGTGTATGTGTGTGAATGAGTGTGTATGGATGTTTCCCAGTGATGGGTTGCAGCTGGAAGGGCATCCCCTGTGTAAAACATATGCTGGATAAGTTGGTGGTTCATTCCACTGTGGCGACTAATAAAGGGACTAAGTCGAAAAGAAAATGAATGAATGTTTATCAAGGTTTGCACTGCTGTAGTTTCCACAATTAATTATAATGTAATTCAAAGTGGTTGTTTTTTATTAACCAAATAAATAATCAACACATGTATTACACTGTAATAATACATGTTTATTTCATGTTTCTACCTTCAGAAACATTCACAAAGTGGTGCTTACCAGTTTTACAAACAGGTGAGAAAGGTGTGAAATTTGCATTTACTTCCTCAGCCATGGAAGTAAATGCAAATTTTACACCTTTCTTACCTGATCGACATACCTTTCCCTTTTGCATTGTGACTGATAACAACATCAGTGTTATATTTGTCATTTCTGAACACCACTATAGAAGTTTTTCTTATTCCACTATGGTGAATTAGATTTGACAGCCCTGCTGCAGTTAAATGTTTGTTGCATTCTAAACTTAAACTCAAATGTAGGTACCATGTCCTCACCTGTTCCCCCAGCAATCATGCCAACATGTTTAGCAGTTTTTATCACAGCGTCTGATTTCTTATCTGGCTTGATTGCAAACGATCCTGCAGAAATATCAATACAGTAAGAAACATTATATTTTTATATTGTTACAATTTATTTTAAACCACCGTATATGGTCACACTTTATTTTGATGGTCCGTTTGTTGAATTTAAGTTTCATTGCATCTACATGCCAGCTAATTCTCATTAGATTATAAGTACTGTTTGGTTGGGGTTAGTGTTAGTGCAAGTTGACATTTACTTGCAAAGTTTCCTATAGTCAGTTAAATGTCTGTTAAAGGAGCAGTATCAACAGATATTAAGATATTAAGTCTACTAATACTCAAATGGACCATCAAAATAAAGTGTTACCCAGTATATTCTTAATTCTACTGCATTCAGTCTGTTCATATGCAGTCGTTTTTTCAGATTTTACATCAATTTAAGCAGATGTTTTCATAGCTTTTTTTTTTGACTGAGTGGATTTCAATACTCTGTCTACATTTTTGGCTGATTACAAACCTTTGCCTTTGTAAACCAGCAGTCCACTTGGTCCCCTGAAATCAATTGTGTCACCAATGCGAAGGCTCTCCAAGTATTGGGACATCTTGCCTCCGTCTGGAAACTTTGGATGGATATTTTTGTAGTATATCTGAAAGAAATGAGGCAACAAAACATTTAAACCTCCAAAAAATATCAAATAGGCATTTTAATTAAAACATTTAGACAAACAACGTTATACCTTGACAACCAGATCCACGAAGCCCTTATCATCATCACTAGACACTGGCGTGTAAGGCCTCACCACAAGGTTGTTATCAATTTTGGCAGACAAGTAGATGTGTTGGCCTATAAATGCAAATAAACATATTTAAGTTATGTGTACAACAATAATATACATATTTGCAGTGTATATATACACATTGCACTCACCAATAGGAAGTCCAAGAACGTGATCAGGTGATTTTAAAGCAAATCGAAATCTTCTTGTGTCATGGCTTATAATCTTACACAGAGAGAGAGGGGGATGTAAAGCATCTGACACTGAACAGAAGTTAAATTATGCACATATTATCATTAATTTAAAGGAACCACACCTCTTTGTCAACAAGACGCAATGGGTATTTCACATTGGGGTCTTCAAGGGTGATGGCTGGTCTCAACTTAAAACCAAAGAGTCTTCGGAACAAATCAAGTACGAATTGACAGCTACCAGTGATGAACTACACACACACAAAAAAAGAGGACATTAAAGCATTTACTAGTCATGCAGTAATAAGCCAAAAATACCCATGGATCAATTGAGGGTGTGTTCTGCATAG
Source organism: Danio kyathit (assembly GCA_903798195.1). Taxonomy (NCBI): domain Eukaryota; kingdom Metazoa; phylum Chordata; class Actinopteri; order Cypriniformes; family Danionidae; genus Danio; species Danio kyathit. The sequence goes on from LR812522.1 coordinate 14,850,060, forward strand.
GCTGAAGCAAACTGACGACTGTTTGCAAAACAGACTGTCAACAAACTACCAATGCAATTAGCATCATTTAATGCGATTAAATACAATTTCAAACTTGCAAATATGACATTCCAGTCGAAAATACAGTTGCGTTTTGCACAAAACACGACGAGTGCTCTGCAAGTTTTCTGTTAAATTTAACGTTATCTACTCACGTTGATGATGAAGGACATTTTCTCCTGCGGTGTTTAGGGTACTCTGTCAAGTATCACTGAATGACAATAACACTTAAAGGCTAAGAATAGCTTTACTAGAAAGTTAGCAGCCTTGTCAAAGTGTCAAGCTCTTCCTGGAGAGGGCGTAATACTAGTGACGTCATTACGTTAAGCTTTGAAACCTTTGCGAATCGGTTGACTCGAATCTTCGCTACGGCATAATTGTTTTGAATCCTTTTGACGTTTCACTTTTTCGGCGCTAGGAGGCGATCTCTGTTAACCACATGAACCAGCCTCTATGTGGTTTGGATAATTTTTATAATTAACTTTTTAATAATTATAATTAAAAAAATACACTTATTAAAAAGTGAGTAGCAGTTCTCTCTCTCTCTCACTGGGCTTATTAGCCAACTCCAACATAAAACAAACTAATTTATAAACAGGGAATGTAAACCATGCACAGAATTTGTTTAAGTGTGTTTGTAAGTATTTCAAGTTCATTCATTTTCTTGTCGGCTTTGTCCCTTGCGGGGTCGCCACAGCGGAATGAATCGCCAACTTATCCAGCACGATTTTACGCAGCGGATGCCCTTCCAGCCGCAACCCATCTCTGGGAACATCCACACACTCATTCACACTCATACACTACGGACAATTTAGCTTACCCAATTCACCTGTACCGCATGTCTTTGGACTGTGGGGGAAACCGGAGCACCCGGAGGAAACCCACGCGAACGCAGGGAGAACATGCAAACTCCACACAGAAACGCCAACTGACCCAGCCTAGCCGAGGTTCGAACCTGCGACCTGCTGTGAGGCAACAGCACTACCCACTGCGCCACTGCGTTGCCCAGTATTTCAAGTTAAAATTTATTATTATAGAAAATTATTCCCACTTAGTAACGAGAGAAACGAATCTTTTAAAACTTTGAATCAATTGAATCGCTTACAGTTTAAAATGATTCACTAATTGGAATGGTTCGAGACTGGTGACGCCTGCTGGTCACATCTGTAAATGCACAAAGTTCTCAGCCCAACGTGCATAAAACTGCAAATATTTTATGAAAAGTGAATGTTAAATTCAGTTTGTGAATCACGATTAACTGTTATTGTGTGTTCCATAAGTAATTTGCATGCATTTTATTTTTTATCAAGGGCTTGGCTTTGTAGGCCTATACATACCTGCCAACACTCCCGTTTTTCCCGGGAGTCTCCCGTATTTAAGACCCGTCTCCCGTATTGTTCTGTCTCCCGGTAAACTCCCGGAATCCGACCCCCGTTCCTCAGCATTTTGGTACAGTCCGGGCTGAAACCTGGCGCTTGTGTGCGTGCTCTTCCGGTCGCGCGCAACCTCTCCGCGCTACAGTTTGCGCGCCTCCATATCCCCAAACCTCTCACCCCTCTCGCTCCATGCTTTTAGTTTGCGTCAGTGTTGCCAACTTAGCGACTTTTCAGACCCCCCTAGCGACAAATTTTCAAAAAAGCGACTAGCGACAAATCTAGCGACTTTTTTGTGTGTTACTGGAGATGTTTATAGACTGTCGTTTGTCCATTACTGTACCGTCCCTACTCTTCTCAACCTCGTACAGTAACCTCTCCCACCTGCAGCCTGACTGCAGTCAGATCACTCCTCTGCGTACCAACGGCAAATGATTTAGCACCGGGAGTGTGAAGGTATTTCCCTTGTACAGTCAAACTGATCTGCTTCTCCTTTATTTTAACAATTTAATTTGACCGTTTATTCTTTTCTTGTTCACAATCAGAGATGTTTTAAAGTTAGAGTTTCTGAACTTGTCTGAGTATATTACATCTGAGAGATTACTGCAAATTCACTACTCATCTATAATGATATACTGTATTCAAACAGCAATACATTTAGTTAAATTGACATGCTTAGATAAAGCGTAGTGCAAATATAAAATACCCCATTTATTTACCATAGGCTGTTAAACAGAAATGGTAGAACGTGATGACGTCAGCAATATGCAAATTAGCGTATGACGTAACCCCCCCCCCCCCCCCCCCCCAAACTGCAAACTGCAACTCATATTTTTTGTTATAGTTCTGGTGTGATTTTTTGGGCCCCTTTATCCTTTTGACTTCCAGACAGCCATATATTATGATAGGAAAGCAGCCATATATGCTCACACTAAACAAAAAACATTATATATTTAATGTTGATTGTAATTAATCACTTTATATACAGTGACACTCGTCAGAGATTAACCAATCAGACGTTGTTCAAAATCAAAAGTAGTAAAATGGGACCAAAGAGAAATAGATTACCTGATCCTGGGACACCCAAACACATTATTCAAATCCAGTTCATTCAGATCCAGAAACTTCTTAAACAGTTGGACTTGTGCAGGAGCTCAGATGAGATCCTGTGTGTGCTACTGCTGGTCCAGGAACAGTTTTAAGACATTATAGAGCTCAATTAATACAGGAGTAATAAATATATATCAATATGAATAAATATCAAGTAAAGCTTGCACTGATTAGAAATTTCACACTGTGGAAATGATCTTCATGTTAAAGAGTAAAAAAGTTCTAAAAAATAGTACATGAAAAATGAAAATGACCCCATCCTCAGTGTAAATGGCTTTTTTTCTTTCAGATGAACAAAGTCAGAGTAGTTTTAAATGTTATCCTGGCTCTTCCAAGCTCTATAATAGTGTTGGGTACTGGCCCTTTTCTTTAAGCATTCAAAAGCACATAAATGCATCATAAAATGAAAACATGGCACCAGGGGGTTAACGCATTTCTCATAAAGTGATTGAATTTGTTTTTGTAACAAAATTATTTCTCATGTTTAAATTGCAAACACAAATCGCTGACTTCCGGTGGCTGATGAATGTGCTTGAAGTCAGTGATTTGAGTTCAAAATGTAAAATATTTTTGTTACAAAAACACATCGATCAAAATGTAAAACTTGATATAAATAAACACATTGATCTGCTAAAGACATGCGTTAACTCCTGGCATACTGTGGGTTAGTTTGATGCATTTATGTGCTTTTGAATGCTTCAAAATAAAAGGCACTATCAAACACTATTATACAGTATAAAAAAATCAGGATACCATGTTAAACTACTCTGACTGTGTTAGTCTGAAAAAAGAAAGTCATCCACAGAGGATGGCTTGAGGGTGAGTAAAATATAGGGTAATTTTTCAATCCAGGCTCATTCTGAAAATGTGCAACTATATTCATTTCTAGAGAGCGCCAAATATGTCCAGTAGGTATGGTTTTTTGCAGTTTTTGTGTTCGCGAATCCACCAGAGGCCGCTGTGCATGCTTTTTGAGATCCTAAATTTTTCTTACGAGTGCCATTCTCAAGAACCAGAGGCCACTGTTGACTGACCAATCGACCGATTCCCCCACCCACCCCCTTCCCTAAACCCAACCAACAGTGTTTTGAAAAGCAATCCAGAAAAAAAAAAGCCCCCTGATTTTACCACATTTTCAGATTTTACCACATTCTCACCCTGTTATTTAATTGTTTATTTTATGTTTTAGCTTCTGTTTTTGTCTTACCTGCTTTCTAGAACCATTCTTCACCAGACTCGAACCACGTCATCACAGTCAAGTCCTATCTGCGTCTCAATTCCGCCATTGTACGCAGCAAGCCACTGAACAAACTGGTAACAGCGGGAAAGCCGTCCATATGAAGGCAAGCAGTCAGCTGGAAGCACGCAAAGGAATAGCTTCATATTGCCCTGTAGCGTTCATTTTAAAGACAAAATGCAGCCATACGTAGCTCTGGCTACAAAATTCACTATTTCCAGAAATGTATATAGGGCTATGTTTTCAGAATGAGCCTATGTTGCAATTTTTCAACTATTCCTTTAAGAGCTGTTCATTAACAGGTTCTTTGGGGCACCAAAAATGGTTCTATGGGGCATAATCTCTGGGTGGCAAAACCTCCACACACTCACTGAAATGACAGATAAGCTCTGCTGAACACTTCAGATGTACCAATCAATCAAGACTCAAGGGTTTATCACAGAAATTTAATGACGACCCAACACAGTGGTCAATCGTGGTCATTTCTATTGACTGTCCACAAATGCATGTCATCGAACAACTGTACTGTAGCACAAGTGTGACATTCTTGATTTTTTTCGATCGTTAAACTCAACCACATCCCTTATATTTACACCAAGTTCTATAGATATTTCTCTATATATCTTTTGTACAATGTACAAGGTCTCAACCGAGTGAAATAATAATAGCGAACAATTTCCGTTAGACTCTGATCCAGCCAAAGCATGCAGGTTTTTCATGTCAAAAGGTGTGCATTAGTGGAGACTAAAGAGTTAACAGCAGTAAAGCAGAGAAAAGCCGAAGCTAAGAAACACTGAGCAAGTCTCTTTGTGTGTGTGTGTGTGTGTGTACAGCGTTTACGAACACTTCATGACATTGGCTTCTGCTTTACATTTGGCTACATGGAGAAGCATCCATGCTACGCACAAGTAAAAGCTCAGACAAGAGCACTAACCTTGCATGGACACATTTGTGGCAAGTATTGCTTTTACAAATCCAAATTTTATTTCATTATTTAAACCGCGAACACAACCGGCGGGTATTGAAGACATAAGCGTGGGTCTAATCTTTTAAAGTGACACGATTTATCTCTGTCTGTATTTTTGTGTCGGCTTTTCAAAGCGATACATCATGATGACTTATCACAAAATAGCAGACAGGGATCGCACAATAAATGTACTTTGTAAGAAAATAAAGTAACTATGCTAAATTCCTTTTAAAATAAAAGCATCTTCACAGTTTTAAATTATTTGCATCGTGATATTATTCCATAGTATAAGCTACATATCAATAAAGGATGTATTTCCGTTTTAAAATTTAGCAACTTTTCCCATGAACAGGATGTTCATTAACGGAGTCGCACATGAAATACAAATCATACAACAGAACAGGACTCTTAGACAGCACTACCAGCACATTATGGTAAGATAACTGATTGGATATTATCAAATAATTAACTATTAGGATGAGATTTTGATATCTGGATAGTCTTTGGATGAAATGCCTTGATGGCCGATTCACTTGAAGCTAAATTTTCTATTTAAAATCAATCCGAAATTAGGTTTCAGGAGTTCAAAACGGCTCATCTAAGTGAGCTTTCTGGAAAAGATTTGGATTGTAAACATTTTGAACTACTCTAACTACTGTTTTAGTTTTTTTTTTGGCACTAATTTCAGTTTATTTTGATCATTTTGTTTGTAAAAATGAAGTCTTAGCTGCGTAGATGGCGTCTGAATGTTTGCTAATCGTAACCCGCTGCTTACGAAGAACGAAAAACAACTTCGCTATGAGTATATCAGCACCTTTTACATACTTCAAAATCTATTACTTTGGGTTCAGCCTTGTCAACATAATCATCTGCTGGTAACATCGTACATCCAGTACAGCTTCAAACTTACCGACATCTTGAAGGGTTACAAACGAACACAGGGAAAAACATGCACACTAAAAACAGCTTGGCTTCACATTTTTCACATTGAACGAAAGCAGTGCAGCAGGTGAGGACCGGGAATATGTACATTGGGCCATGAAGGTAGCGACCAGTGCAATAACATCTTTCATAACACACGATTTCGACACACTCACAAGCAACAAAGACCGTAGAGTCCTGCACAAAAGGGCGTTAGTAAATAATTCTGCATCCTTGAAAGGAAAATGAGCTTATTTCACAAAGGTTCCAAACAGGACCCATGCAGATTAGGTGGTGTGACCTGAAGGCAAGGATGAACTGCTCAGTTTGGAGTGTATGAAGCACAGTGGTCGACTGGAGGGTTATTAAAACAGGGCCGTGATCAATGTAGACATTGAGGAGGACAAGTGCACTACAATAATCGAAAATGGAAAGTGTCGGAATGATTGAGGTGGCCAATCAATAAAAAGTAGGTGGGATTTACTGATTTAACAGTAGAAAGGGCATGTTTACACTCGATGTTAAGATCCATTTTTCATTCATATTTAAACTGCGCAAGCCTACTCACAATATTTGATTGAAAAATGTAAATAAAAACATACATTTACCTATATATTCTCCCTTTAAGTGGATTAATTATATAAGAAAACTGTTTTACGACAGAAGCAATAGTAATATCCAGTTTTTGTCCTCAAATTTAGCTTAGAATTGAAAATGACTAACTAATTGTGACAAGACAAGAAATGTTTTGCATTTTCAACAAACTAGGAATACAAATATGTGGACATATTGTAAAATATTACTTGAAAATAGTTTCCCAACTAAAATTTGACATAATTTTCCCAATGCTTCATTTCATAAAGAAATTAGTTCTCCTCAATGTACTAGACATGGTTACGGCCTTAGGATGAAATGAACTGCTTTGAACCGACGCACCGGTGGACATGGTAAACTTTTGTTGATTAAATATAAATTAAAACCTAAGTTTAGTCTACTATAATATCTGCCGAATCGGTCTACAAAAGACCGAAGGTAGCAAATCCCTATTCCTTAACACCGCAAAGCGTTAAAACACAAGTGCTAGGATTTAAACAGCTGGCATATTATTGTTCAGTGACACAAATACCAAAAGTAGTAGTTGGATGTGAGTATTAATATATAAAACATCTTAGTTTTAAAACTCTTCATCTAGTGGAGTGTTTGTCCAACGTGAACACTTAGGAAACGTAATGGCAGCATCACCTACCAAACTCAACATGCATCGTTTGCTTAGCGTTTAGTGTCAGGGAATGTTACACAAATTGGGGGGTTTAGAAGGCAGGCTAACGATATTACATTGATTTGAGAGTAATATAACCTTGTGTGTTGCTAAAACCGTCCGCAGTAGGTAGCATGACAACCGTTCCCCAGACAGTTCCACCTAGAATTGAAGCAGACCCGTCCGCATGCATCGCCGTAGAGGCTGGGCGCTAACGTTTGTTGGGCACGATTAGCTTTGTCACAACATTGCTAGAATGTTTCCACAACGTAACGTACGTAGCCCTTGGAATGGAGTTCTGCAGGCTGACGTTTCTGCAACGCGGTGGAGATGTTAGCCTGTGGAGTAAAACGCGTCGGCTTTCCCTACAATCCCCCCTTCGATCGTGTCGGCGGTGATTTTTGAAATGTCTCCAGTAGGTTGGCACACAAAATGGAGCACTTGATGAAACCGCTGTAAGGAACGGTTGGCGTGAGTTTGGCGACGATGTGTCAGACGATGGAGCCCTTGGAGGTGGAAAGATGAATGGAGCGGATCCTCAGGGCCAGGGTTTGCTCCAGGTCATGGAGGACATCATAGGACGGGCCTGGACCAGGGCTGTCTGCAGGAACCTCGTACAGTAGCTGCTTAAAGTTCTCCAGTTCAATCAGGAGCACCATGTTCTTCAGGAAAAAGCCCTCGATGAAGCCTGCCAACTCCACGGCTCCCAGGAACTGAGGATGTGTGAAACAAAGTGACAATGTGAGACTTGACCTTGCTAACAGCTTTCAGCACTATTCTGAGTTAACAGCTTGTAATTGTTCCTTAATTAGGTTGTAATTAATCCTGGAATATGAAGCTTTGCTAAGGTTTACATAGAGCTGTGGTGAAAAATCGTTCAAGAAATTCATTCTGTGTTTTCAAAATGCATTACTATTCTCTCTTTATTAAATTCTTTGCTTAGTTTTCATCTAATTTCTTACAAATATCAAATATAATAAAATTATTATTGTAGTTAGCTGCTATTAAAAACTAGCCTAGTCCGCCACCTGCTGTTAAAAACTAGCCTAGTGTTGCCTAGAGCGCCACCTGCTTTTAAAAAACGAACCTATTGTTCTGTTAAAAATTAGCCTAAAGCGCCACTTGCTGTTAAAAAGAAGCCTAGTGTTCTGTTAAAAACTAGCCTAGTAGGCCACCTGGTGTTTAAAACTAGCCTAGTGCGGTATCTGCTGTTAAAATCTAGCCTAGAGTGCCTCCTGCTGTTAACAATTAGCTTAGTGTGCTGTTAAAAACGAGCCTAGAGCGCCACTTGCTGTTAAAAACTAGCCTAGTGTGCTGTTAAAAACTAGCCTAGTGTGCTGTTAAAAACTAGCCTAGTGTGCTGTTAAAAACTAGCCTAGTGTGCTGTTAAAAACTAGCCTAGCGTGACACTTGCTGTTAAAAACTAGCCTAGAGCGTCATCTACTGTATAAAAAACTAGTCGAGAGCGTCCCCTGCGGTTAAAAACTTGCCAAGTGTTCTGTTTAAAACTAACCTAGAGCACCACCTTCTGTTAAAAACTAGTCTAGTGTTCCGTTAAAAACTAGCCGAGAGCACCACCTGCTGTTAAAAACTAGCTTAGAGTGCTTTTTGCTGTTAAAAATTGGCCTTGAGCACCACATGTTGTTAAAAACTAGCCTAACGCACCACCTGCTGTTAAAAACTAGCCTAGTGCGCCACCTGTTGTTTAGTATTATTATGTGCCACATTCAAGTGTAACACACCTTTGCATTTTCCATAAAATTTTTCTGTTTTAACATTCAAAACCAGCAGAGTGAATTTAGCTGGTGAAATTTACACAGATGGAAATCTAAACAGATTGCTTTCTTGTTGGTGTGCCGTGTTTGTCTAATCAATGTCATTAACCTCATAGATATGCAAATAAGAATGTTAAGCCAGGGTTTACTTTGTGCAATCTTCGATACTTACCGCTAAGATTAATTATTAATGTGAAACAAACAACAAAATATCCCTGGATTATTTCTGACAATGGGCTATATGCACAGCTAGTGTTTTTCAGCCAATGATGAACTTCCGGTGAAAGCTTTATGTGACTATTTAATTTCATTAGGTTCCTTTTACAGCATCGATGTTGTACTGTAATTACAATACATTCAGTTAGATAGACTTAGTCTTTAGTTGTTCAAGCGTAAAAAGAGACAAAAGACGCAGGCACCATCATTAGCAGCAGGTAGCGCAGAAATTCCATTGAAAATAATGAAGTCAAATTAATTTCCATATTTTAAAGCCATGGTGCGGAAAAGTATAATTTAATGCAGTGCTTCTTGTTTGGTCTGAAACACACTTTATAACGAATCTCAGCCAGGCAGTGAAGATTACTGTTTTTTTTTTTTTAAGTAATCAGATCTTAAATGTGGCGATTTGGGATGACAATTAACCGGAAGCCCTGGGGCTGGCTGACTGAAATAAAAAATCCGTGTGCATATACCCCATTGGCTACAAAAGTGAAAATTTTTATATATATTTAAATGAAAGAAGGAATTAATATAAATTGGCCATTTTCAATTTGGTCTCTGAAACAATTTTTTGCATATTGCATTTAATTAGCTAAAAATTATAAAATAATATAAAGTATAAAATGATATTCATTTATAAAACATTTTTAAATAGCATATAAATAAGGAAATATGAATATTAATACAATAATAAGCAAAATATTACTCTTATTATCAACAAAATTAAAGACTAAATATGACAACAACATTAAAACACACACATTATCCTATTATTATTTTCAATGTCATAATTTATGTACCATGTATAACAAAATGACTTATAGACAAATGAATGTTTCAGAGTACCCTGGCATGTTTGTATATGTCCACGCAGGAGTCGTTGGTGATGTTCTTGGAGCAGATTATTTCACAGTGTCTTTGAAGAGCATCAAGTTGGAAGAACTTGGCTGCAGACAGGAGCTTTGAAGCAGAGCAAGCATCAATGAGGCAAACACATCAAACATTTAGGTTTACAATCAATAAATTAAATTGAAAACAATAACAATGTGCATTCGTTAACTTTACTTCTACATGCAAGAGAGTCTAAAGACAGAGATAAAGGAAAGATTACATATTTGTGCATTAATTAGACTTTCTGATGTGAACATAAAAAATCTCCTAATTCATCACATTCAACATTACCTCAAGTCATCATTTATTAAGTCATCACAAGTGTGTTGATGAAAGAGACTTTAGGAGTTATGAGAATAAAGGATGTTTAATACCTCCATAATTTCAGTGTTCCTGATGTGCAGTGACTCAGTGCCGCCACAGTAGAGGTACTGCATTACCAGCTGAAAAAACAACAAAATGTTCTCAGACTTCCAAGAAACATTTGAGGAGAGATGAGCTTAGCACTAGTCATAACTGTACTGACACATTTTTGTCATTAAGCTGAAATGGGCTGACAGAAATGGGAATTAGCGTATTGCGAAGTGACTGTAATACCGACATGAGTTTGAGTGGGATTTATGAGTCAGGAGTTTCCAACCTGAAAAATGTTGTACTTGACGTGACTGATCTCGATGCATGTGTTCTCCGCTGCTGGTCTGTTAGAGAGCAGAGACTTAAACCTGCAGGTCAGAAAGAGATGAAGAGACTCACAGACTTCCTTTATAAGTGGTATTACTACAAAGATTTATGGAGAGCTCAGTAAAAACGCTCATAAAATTTTATAACACTGTGAGATATAGACTAAAGCAGTGGTGCGGGATTGAGTAGTGCAGGTACAGTAGATGAGCAGACTGTGATGTCATCTCACACTATAATGAGCTCATGAATATGAATGAGTTCATGCAGACATCCTAGCTAGACCATCATTTTGTGTGAATTATTATTCTAGTAGATCTGGCAGATTTAGAAAAGGTTTTGTGTTTACTCAGATATTCTTTCTCTAACTTCTATTATTAAAATGATATGTTGAGATGGAGTACAGCCCAACTGACAATTGTCAAAGTTTGACATATAGATGATGGATGTGTCAATGGATGGATAGACAATGGATATATGACAGCTGGATGGATGGATGGATGGAGAGATGACAGATGGAAAGATGTAAGGATGAATAATGGGTAGATGATTGATTTATGAGTAGATGTATCAAAGATGGAAAGATTGACAGACAATGGATAAATAGAAGAATGATAGATGGAAAGATGAATGGATATATGACGGATGAATAAATAGATGTTGGATAGATGATGGATAAATGTTGGAAGGAAGATAGATAGATAGATAGATAGATAGACAGACAGACAGACAGACAGACAGACAGACAGACAGACAGACAGACAGACAGACAGACAGACAGACAGACAGACAGACAGACAGAGAGATAGACAGACAGACAGACAGACAGACAGACAGATAGACAGATAGATAGATAGATAGATAGATAGATAGATAGATAGATAGATAGATAGATAGATAGATAGATAGATAGATAGATAGATAGATAGATAGATAGATAGATAGATAGATAGATAGATAGATAGATAGATAGGGAGGATGAACGGAGAGATGAATAATAGATGAATGATTTATGGGTGGATTGATGAAAGATGGAAAGATTGATGGACAGTGGATATATGACAGATGGATGGATAGATGAATGATTGATACATGTAAAGATGGATGAATAGAGGAATGGAAAGATGAATGGATATATGACAGATTGATGGACAGATATTGGATAGATGATGGATATATGTTAAAAGGAAGATAGATGTATGGATGGATGGATGGATAGATAGAAGGATGGACGGAGAGACGACAGATGGAAAGATGTATGTATGATGAATGATAATAGGTGAATGATTTATGGGTGGAATGATGGAAGATGGAAAGATTGATGAATAATGTATCTAAGACAGATGGAGGAATAGAGGAATGATAGATGGAAAGATAAATAGATATAGGACAGAAAGATGAATGGATATGTGATAGATAGATAGACAGACAGACAGACCGACAGACAGACAGACAGACAGACAGAGATAGATAGATAGATAGATAGATAGATAGATAGATAGATAGATAGATAGATAGATAGATAGATAGATAGATAGATAGATAGATAGATAGATAGATAGATAGATAGATAGATAGATAGATAGATAGATAGATAGAAGGATGAATGGAGAGATGACAGATGGAATTATATATGTATGGATGAATAATAGATGAATGATTTATGGGTGGATTGATGAAAGATGGAAAGATTGATGGATAGTGTATCTAAGACAGATGGATGAATAGAGGAATGATAGATGGAAAGATAATGATTGATACATGTAAAGATGGATGAATTGAGGAATGGAAAGATGAATGGATATATGACAGATTGATGGACAGATATTGGATGGATGATGGATAGATGTTGAAAGGAAGATAGATAAAAGGATTGATGGATGCATGGATGGATGGATGGATGGATAGATAGATAGAAAGGTGGACGGAGAGACGACAGATGGAAAGATGTATGTATGGATGAATGATAATAGATGAATGATTTATGGGTGGATTGATGGAAGATGGAAAGATTGATGGATAGTGTATCTAAGACAGATGGATGAATAGAGGAATGATAGATGGAAAGATAAACAGATATATGACAGAAATGGATGGATGGATGGATGGATATAGTCATATACTCATCTAAAAGAGCTATTTTTTACATGCAATTTTGAGTTATTTCTGCCCACAAGCACAAATGATATTTTTAAAAATAATAACCTGAGCTAAAACTACAATGAGTTATTGTATACAGAATATTATTAGAGTGCTTTTAACGTGAGCCAACTAATCTGAGCGTATGCACTAAAAGTAGAGAAGAGATGGTTTCCTCCCACGTTCTGCTGGGTCATAAATTCAAGCACAACAACACAAACCTTGGCGAGGCAGTGAAGAGCAGCACTTTATGGGCATAAAAGGGCTTTCCTTCCACCAGAAACGTCACATCAGACATCTCTTTGTTATTGAGAAAGTGTGGGTCTGTAAGATGGTACAAATCAAACAGAATCGAGTCCCCAAGTCAGACATTCAACATTACACAGCAGAGATTTCACAGGCGTCTTCATTATTTAGTAGTAGTTGCATGTCGTAAATTTGACAGGCTGTCATCAACACAAGAAAGAGAATGAAAGATGTCTGTTTTATAACTCTATGTTTTGCAATAGATTAACCAAAGCCTAGATGGCACTAGTGTTCCTCTAAAACCATCAGTCAAATTAACTAAAAACTGAAACTAAACTAAGACTAAAGATATGCTGTAATTGAACTTCTTTTGTGTCTCCTGAGTAAAATGTCTTCGAGAGGTTTCAGTGAACGGATTTAATGCTTTAAGTACACCCCATTATTCTTTGTCAGTGATTACCTTTCGTGTAGTTTGTAAAATAGCCGTTTGCGAATGGAAAGCATCAAAGGATCAAAGTTCACAATAAATGGAGTTATTAACCAAGCTCTGTTGTTTGCTTAATATTGCTCAGTTATTAATATTGTTTAGGCCCCTTCGCACCAAGCACAATAACCATAAAGACACCAATAAAGACGATGTTCTAAAAACATTCTGAATCTAAAACAACAGCACAGTTCAGACCACAGATATAATGATAAAGATGTAGAGAAACAATATAATTGAGATCACTTTCAGAATGATTTTTTTCTCAGCTAATAAACACTAAAACACTGACAGCCTGTCAAAATCAACCGAAATATTAACGGTTTGCGCAATCTAAAGGTTAAGGTAATCTAAATGCAATGGTTCCAAAAATTTTGCTTTAGCAAACTGCTGAAACAAACTCAAAATGAACTTCGTTTCGGACAGATTTTGTTGCAGATGACGTCATTTCAGTTTGTTCTTCGATTTCATTTGAAGTATACCAGAGCCTTAAAGCTATAGACGACATTGTCGAGAAGCTGTTTGATTTTAAGCCCTTTTTTCAAAGATTATTTAAAGATAACAACTATCTAAAAAACTATTTGCCAAATGGGAAAGAATTATCAAATTACATTTAATTCCAGGCTAGAAAATTGAAGTGCAAAAATTAAAACACCTCTTGCATCCAGTGCTACTTTTAGCAGCTTTGCATTGAATCCTTTGATAATGTTGGGGGAAATAGTTTGCTGTTTTTATTGCACTACACTGACTGCGATCGCTAAATTCGTTTGATTAGATTACTCATTCATTCTCCTTCGGCTTAGTCCCTTTATTCATCAGGGGTCGCCACAGCGGAATGAACCGTCAACTATTCCAGCTTATGTTTTCCACAGCAGATGCCCTTCCAGCTGCGACCCAGTACTGGGAAACACCCATACACTCTCACATTCACACTCATACACTACGGCCAATTTAATTCACCTATAGCGCATGTCTTTGGACTGTGGGGGAAACCAGAGCACCTGAAGGAAACACACATGAACACGGGGAGAACATGTTGCTGAGATTAATTATTTGAAAGATTCACTGGTCAGATTGATACAAGAAGCACACTGCGGACATCTGCTGGTTACATGGGAGTAATGCATAAACTAAAAATAAACAGATTTTTATTGCAGTTTTAATTTACTAGAACTTCATCTATGTTAAGCTGCTTTGACAATCTACATCATAAGAAGCGATATAGAAGTAAAGATGAAGTGTTCGTCAGTGTGGACACAAGTTTATTTAGCGTTATATTTATTGTTAGCGTGTTTGGTGTGAACGGGTTTTAAGAGTAGGCATGGGACAATAACCGGTTTCAGGGTTTACCGCAGTTTGGAAAAGTCATGGGCTGTTTCTCAATATGTGTTCTTCAGCATTGTTGCGTCCTCATGTAACGTCATCATCAACCGCCAAAGTTCAGTTCCAAAACTCAAGACCGCAAGAACGAAGGACACGTGAAGTTCATGTGTTCTTGGTATCGAGGATGCATCAATGCAGACTTGAGCAGCGAACTCGCTCTAGAAGTCCCAGAAGTCATTGCGACTGAATAAAGGAGGTGGGAAGCGCAGCATTTTATATAGAATTACCATTAAAGTTCAGAGACATAACTTATTTATCTCAGGAGTTTCCCCAAATAAGACGGTGAAAGTAAATATGACCATGAAAATCTTAATAAAGGTGTAAACACTTTAAGGGTGTTTATTTGCTGAAATTCATATTAAAATCTGATTTATTTGTATTGTGCAAAGTATATTTGTAAGGATTTTGTGCATGTTATATATATTGAAAAGGGAAAAAATAAATAAATTGTTGTATGAATGCTGTAATGTTTAAATAATTTTCCATGAAAAATGTGTGACGGTCATGTGACTATCAATAAAAACGCAGCATCTCATATCTCACATAACGCGGTCTGTGTTTTCGCGGTCTCCCTAGTTCTTTCTTTCAAGGTGACCTGGCAAGACTGGTCTTCTTGCGTTCTTGGAATTGAGAAACAGCCATGTTTTAAAACTGATAAAATCTTCTCTTATACTGTTCCTAAGATATATGTAAGGGTTTTTTTTTTTCAAAGACAACTCATTTATTTATTTAGGCCAGACAGTATCTCCAGCAGTAAAGGACCCTCCACGTCAAAAGCTACTGGTCAGCCCATGATTCAGCAAACATTTGAAAAACATATGAAAACTTATGCACTAACATCCAAGCATTCTATAGACCTGAACAGTGCAGTATTGCATTGAATGGGGGAAAAGTTGTTGTTTTCTACCCAGACATTTAAAAAGGACTTATTTTAGAGCAGTAATCACAATATCGTTAGGCCTTGATATTTTTATCCAAGGTCATCATACTGTCAGAAACTTATACGGGCCCATGCCTACTTAAGAGCACGTCATGTCATGCATTTTTTTATTTCAGCACTGCACATTTACAGTTAAATCATACTGTATATGTTAAATTTGCTAATGCATTCATTTTTTTTTATCCGATTGACAGCCCTAGTCTATAGTTATTGTGCTTGGTGTGAACAGGGCTTCAGTAATGTGGAGGCAGATGAATCACATTTGAAGCTGAGATTAATGAAGAGACATGAGCAAAAAACTCACCCAAGCGAGACGTTTGCTTCTTCTTGATCTCGGTGAGTTTGGGGATTGGGAAAGGACCGTAGCATTGGGTGAAAATGACTGAGAGCTGCTGGCTGATCACCTCGTTCTGCAGTTCACACAAACACATGCTGGAGTCAGACCTTTAAGCCTGTTTTCTAAAAGTAAAACGCATCCAAGCCTATGGTAATACCAACACGCCACTTATGACGAGCGCTGTAATTAGAGGATTTATCATGGTAATTATGGCGAAAGCTGAATCTGGCGTGGCTGACGTTGATTGCCTGTTTGCTCGGAGTCACAGACTGACACGCAGTGATAACAATAATGCAGAGACTTATGAGGGACATTAAATTCTCAAGTGCCGCACATTATTTAAACGGTAAAGTGACAATAAAGCTATATGCTATAGTAGTAGAGAGACTAAAATACATGCCCTCAATCAGAAAATAAGGCACAAATTATATGCTTTAAATTACATTTGCATAAATTTAACAAAAATATGTAAAAAAAAAAAAAAAAAAAAAAAAAAGTTAGAATTAGTATTGGATGGAAAAGAAAGCATTTTAACATGTACATATTTTGAATATTAACTAAAATATATATACACTACTGGTCAAAAGTTTGGGATCAGTTTTTTTTTTCATGTTTTTTTTAAGAAAATTATTCTGTTCATCAAAGCGGCATTTATTAAATGTAAAAAAAAAGTTACGTTTTTAAATATTTATTAACATTTAAAATAACTGCTTTCTTATTGTATGTAGTTTAAAATGAAATTATTACTCCAGTCATTATTGCTTTTATTACTATTACCATTAATAATAATAATAATAATAATAGTAATAATAATAATTATTATTAATATTAGAGTGATTTCTGAAGGATCATGTGACTCTGAAGAATGGAGTAATGAAGCTGTAAAATCATCTTTAAAATCGATGGAATAAATTATTAAATTAAATTATAAACTACTTATAACATTTCATATAACATAATTTGTACTATATTTTTGATTAAATAAATGCAGCTTTGGTGAGCAAGGTAAACTTATTTTAAAACATTTAAATATCCGACTGACCCCAAACTTTTAGTGTATATAAATATATACTTTCTCCTATCACATAATATATATTTATATATCCTATTACTTATATATACAGTTGAAATCAGAATTATTAGCCCACCTGAATTATTAGCCCCTTTGTATATTTTTCCACTCAATTTCTGTTTAACGGAGAGAAGATTTTTTCAACACATTTCTAAACATAATAGTTTTAATAACTCATTTCTAATAACTGATTTATTTTATCTTTGCCATGATGACAGTAAATAATATTTTACTAGATATTTTTCAAGACACTTCTATACAGCTTATAGTGACATTTAAACGCTTAACTAGGTTAATTAGGTTACCTAGGCAGGTTAGGGTAATTAGGCAAGTTATTGTATAACGATGGTTTGTTCTTTAGACTATCGGGAAAAAAATAGCTTAAAGGGGCTAATAATTTTGACCTTAAAATGTTTTTTTTTTTTATTAAAAGCTGCTTTTATTCTAGCCGAAATAAAACAAATAAGACTTTCTCCAGAAGAAAAAATATTATCAGACATACTGTGAAAATGTGCTTGCTCTGTTAAACATCATTTGTGAAATATAAAAAAAAAAAAAAAAATTCAAAGGGGGGCTAATAATTCTGACTTCAACTGTAAATAAGCAACGTTCCTTTTTTTAAATAAATTAAATACATTGATGTGCTTAAAAAAAATAGGAAACCCCAATATGAATTTAAAAACAAACATTTTAAGGGCACATAAAATTTGAAAATGTAAATGAAAATAAAAATGTAAATGAAAACATATTAATAAATACTTTTTAAACTTTTTTTTTTCGTGTATTTTTTTCCACCAATGCCTAACAAAATTTAAAATCTAAAAATGTTTTTTTTTTTTTTTTTATTGAAATAAAGCAGGAATAAGATATTAGATTTTAAAAATCATGAAAAAAATCTAAAAATGTTGCCTTTGCATTAATGAAATTAAATTACCACAATTGTAAATGTATAAAATGTATGTATAAATACTTCATTCATTCAATTAATAAAACCTAAAATAAACTAAAAACTACAAATAAATCAAGGCTAAATAAAAACAAAAAATAAGGAAAGCCACAAAACAACAAAAGCTAAATAATAAAATATTAATGAATACTAGAATAGCAGAAGGAGAACTGTAGGTGCTTTGAATTTAAATGCTAGCAACAAATAGATTAAAGCTCTACATGATGAATGAGTTGTGATATGATCAGATCAGGCAGCGAAAAAAGCACTGATACTGGATCAGTCAGTAACAGATAATTGAGAATGGACCTTGCTGGCTCGAAGGATCTGGAACATGAGTGGCAGTCCGTGTGTGATGAGTTCTTCTGTGTATTCGTCTTCTTTAATGCAACTGAAGTCCTTCAATAGGCCCTGGATCAGTGGCCGCCGCTGCTGCACGAAACATGTTCTCAGAGACTCCAGCCATGTGTGGAGGGTCCATGGTACGCCTGCATATACAAACAATATATCAGATAATGTATGCGAGACACTACATAATCAATCTGTGCAGGAAAACACAAAAACATTCAACCTGTGTTGTTCATTCTAACGCTAATGCGATGCATGCTGTGAACATGTTGCAGTAAAAAGTTTGGGGTTGTTTTTTCATGGCACAGCATGCAGGGGGAAACATAAAACTGAAAAATGTATTATTTTTTGCATTGCATGTAGCATTTCTTTACAAAGTGACATCATCACCTTGTGGCCTGGCATGCATAATATTGCATTCTGTGATGTTTTCGGAGATTGATGTGTGCAGGCATAATTTTGACATCCAAAGGAAAATCTTTTTGTTGTTGTCAGTACAATAGTGGTGTAAATGTACAATAAAAGTATACACGGTCAAATCAATACAGTAAAAACGGAAACGACTGCTATTTAAGATAAAATCTATTTCTCATTTCCACTTATTTCTGTGAAGGCCACAAATATGAAAGTAAGAGAATGCACATTGAAACCATAAAAATAACCACAGTCTGGTAAATAAAGTAAAAGCTAAAGAAAATTGTAAAATGTTAATTAAATTAAATAGATTTTCTTAAATTATTTTAGAATATTATTTATTATGACAAAGACCAAAATAGCAAAGTAAATGAAATATTTACATAAATATTCTAATTTTTATTTCCTAAAATATTAAAACATCTACCCCCGGTTTCACAAACAAGGTTTAAGGCTAGTCTTGGATTAAATTGCATGTTTGAGCTGTCTCAACTGAAAATAACTTGCAGTGAGATGTCTTAAAATATGTCAGTGTCATTTTTTGTTTACAGGTGCACACCAGTAATGTATTTTTCTAAGGCTGTTTTTATAAATGTGGCTTAAATAGCATAATTTAACTAAGGTCTAGTCCTGACTTAAGCTAAACCCTGTTTGTGAAACTGGGCCCTAATGTATTTCTGTAATGGAAAGCATCATTACTCCCGTATTCAGCGTTCAGTAGAAATTCCAATATGCAGACTACTATAAATTTGTGCTGCTTGAAATAGTTTTATGAATTGTATTCTTGATTAATATAAAGTCTAACTAGAACAGTATTTAATTTAAAAACAAACATTTTAGCACTCTAAATGCACATTTTTAATTAATAAAAGTATTTACCGGATACAAATCCACTTCTGGCCATTTTTGATTTGGCAGTAGATGCTAACCGCTCAGTATTGGTCCAAAAGGCTTTAGCTTTTACTACTTTACTAGCAAGACGTCTTATCCTGTTAAAGTGGAAACACATCTCACCACCCTATTTTGATGCATGAATAAAAGAAGTGTTTACTTGCATTAAATTGGAAAAAATTTGACTATCACTTACTGGTTCTTTAAAGACCTTTGACAAGTTGTGGCGCCCCTTTTTAGATTATTTGCTGGCTAACTCTCTTGATTCTTATACATATTTATTATTCCTTTTAATTTTTTAATTTTTATTTATTTATCTTTATTATTATTTATTTTTTAAATAATTAGTACTCATTACTAGTTTTTTCAATGGGAAGTTATAGGCTGTTGAGGAAGTGTTTATTTGGGGTAATGTTAACAACAACATGGAAGGATAATTTTAAAATGCATGTTGTAATTGATATTCCATGTAGAAAACCTAATAAAAGAACATTTAAGTAATAAAAATAATAATAAAAGTAATAATTTCCTTCATAAATAAATCACAGTGACCCCAACGGTAGTGTAAATAGTGTTAGTGGATAAACGTGATGATTAGGGATAGTGACAGGCAGAAAAAAAGACACTCATAGTTAACCAGCAACTAAGGGCTTCAAACATCTTTCAAAGACAGTCTTTCAAAGATTTGATGCCACTAACCTGGTAAACTTTGGCAAGAGATTAGTTCAACCTCAGATATAGATCATATTAACTCCAGTGGTCAGATTGAATAAAACAGGCTTTGTGCCTTTACTTGTTTTATTATGGCAGATATTATCATTTTATGAACGTGATCTGAGGCTGAGACTAATGGCAGCATGTCTGTGGTGATCGTGCAGTGTTTTTACTAACCCAGGCTGCGGATGTCTATGGTAATGTCCACATGGCCGTGTTCGGCACTGTGGTACATGGCCTCGCGGAGGGCTCTTAGTTTGGCCTTGCCTGTCCGGAGGGTGCCTTCATTCTGTGGTGCTCTCCTCTCCACGGCCTCTGAACCCTCAGCCAGCATCTCCTCCAGAGACAACACGTCCCCCTTGTCCTTCTCCACCTGCGACAGAAGCTTCCGGAAGACGTTCCTGCAGAACCAAATGTACCAAACAAACTCACTTTGGCGAATTATACTACAAACGTGAATTTAAACACATAAAAAGTACAAAAGCTCAATAAAATTAAAATAAATATAAAACAAAGTATACCTAAAATATAAGGGCACGGATTATGTTTAAATAGCTATAACACAAACAGATATATCAAACTTAAATTCTAAAAGAAAATAATTCATTTATTCATTTTCTTTTCGGCTTAGTCCCTTTATTATCTGGGGTTGCCACAGTGGAATGAACCGCCAACTTATCCAGCATATGTTTTTACGCAGCGGATGCCCTTCCAGCTGCAACCCTTCACTGGGAAACATCCATACACACTTATTCACACACTTACACTACGGTCAATTTTAGCTTACCCAATTCACCTATACCACATGTCTTTGATTTGTGGGGCAAACCGGAGCACCCGGAGGAAATCCACGCGAACAGAGGGAGAACATGCAAACTCCACACAGAAACGCCAACTGGACAAGCCAAGGCTTGAACCAGCAACCTTCTTGCTGTGAGGCGATCGTGCTACCCACTACGCCACCGCGTCGCCCAAAATATAATAATATTAATAATGAATAATAATAATTTTGTTTTGTTTTCTTGTTAAAACAGAGTAGATACAACAAGTAGCAATATTTTAAAATAAGGTATTTAAATTTATTTGCTTTTTTTGCAAGATCTGGCAAAGCAAATAAGTCAATCACTTTAGAAACGTTCTATAATATTACATATATATATATATATATATATATATATATATATATATATATATATATATATATATATATTTCAAATAAATGCTTTTGAAGTTTCTATTCATCAAAGCATTTTAAAGAAATTGTCTCGTGGTTTTAACCAAAATATCATAAATGCTTGTTTTCTAAAGGATTGTGCAATTCTGAAAATTACAATGGCTAAAATATATTAAAGAGCCCCTATTATGGGTTTTTGAAAATGATCTTCAAAGTGAAGTGAAATATCCAGCTAAGACTTAAATCTGAAAGTGCACCGTGTTTAAAACTATTGATTCATCTATAAAAGAGTCGACTCATAGTGGTTCGAATGAATCGCCGCTGTAACGAATCTTTAGCTGTGTCTGCGTGACGTTGATACGGAACTCAAGCCTCGCCCATTTGTTGTGCGCACAGACCCGGGAAAATTGAACCCCCTGGCCCTGCCCACAAACACAGTAGAAAGAAAAAGAGGAAGACAAACACTGTAGCAGATCCTGGTTGAATCAAGTCGCGAAGATGCTGTGCTCTGAAGTGTGAGAGAAAGTTAGTGTTATTTTCCCTACCCAAAGATGAGGCTCTGAAGAGTCAGTGGTTGAAGTTTATTTTTGCAAAAATACCTCAGCATTATAGCCCCAGCCTTGTGCTGTGTTCCCATAATTTTTCTGACGAGTGCTTAAGCAATCTACATGCTTACAACGGGGGATTCCTCAGCCGTTTGTTAAAGGAAGGATCAGAAAAGACTATATGGGACTTTGTCACAGCTTTACAGGAACTTTACAGTACAGTTCATGGATCAGTTTCTTCCTCCATTTTACAAGTGTAAGTAAGTGCAATTAAAATGGTTGCTTCCTTGTTTTCTCTAGCTTGCAAATCATGTATTTAATTGTGTTTTATTACTTGTAACCGCTTGTAGTGTATCTATTTAACTCTTTATATTCTCAAATCGCATCTAAAACCACGTTGAAAACGCGACGCGTGCCGATTTGTTTACAGATTTAAATGCGTTTGTGAGCTTGCGATCCACTGCCGTATGTCATTACTATGGCCACCGTCAGCTGTTCCTACACACGTGCGGCGGTCAGGTTTCAAAATAGTTTAGTTTTTACCACTGTGTGGATTTATACTGAATGTGTGTCACTGTTTTTACTTAAGAATAGTGCAATATGCTGGTGTTAAACTGAATAGCTTTAATGCACTTCTGCATTGGGCTCACACATACACTCTGCACTCGGACTACTTCAAAATTGTTGATAAGCCGTGATGGGCATTTATCTCTGTCTCGCGCTGAATGCAGTCGACCAATTACAACAGACTGGGTCATCGGACCAATCAGCGCAGATTAGCATCATGCTAAGGAGGGGTTTGGGAACAAATGAATCGCTGAACGAATCATATGGGAGTCGTTGGGATAATTATATAAAAATAAATGCATATTATAAGACAATGAAAGTGTTTTTTGACCTTGCATGCATATCAGACTGTTGTTGGAGACCAAAATATGACCCTTTTTAATGCATAATAGGGGCTCTTTAAAATACTATTACAATACTTACTGTATTTGATCAAATAAAGGGAGCTTTTGTGAGCATAAAAGACCTTCAATAATCCACACTATAATTTCTAAACTTATTATAGCAAGAGTAAACAAGTTTCATTTATGCATGGACTACCTCTTTAAAGAAACATTAGACTGTCAAAAGCAAAAACAGTCTATTTCAGCCAAAACCATTAACCACGAGGATTACTTGCTTGCAATCAGTGGATTGATGAGTACAAAACATAAAGAAAAAAACAGCCTTTATGAAAAACAGTGAGCATGTCTTTTATGTCTTCCATTTATCAATGCATTCCAGTGCTTTTTTCTCTGCTTTGCCGCATTTTCAGAGTCTTTGTAAGCTCATAAAAGTTCCAGCGCTCTATGGCTGATCTAATATGCATAAACAAGCAATCACTGCGGCATGTAAAGCTGCAAACAACTCTACAACTTAAAGCCAAAGACATTCGCTTTTGGCTCAGACAACGCAACGTGTCCCAATTGGACGCCCCTTTATAACGGATTGCCTTAATACCGCAGAGGTGGAAGAGTTGGCCATCGAACACACTGGATTCTCATTCAGACGTACTGTATGTGGTGTGAATTTCAATGAGCGTCCATTATGCAGCGCTGGCCATAGGTGAGACTCAATGAATGAGAGCGCAGTCATCCATACCGTTCAACCGGGCATCGAGAGTGATGTTGTGGTAGTAAATTACACAGGATTTTGCGGTCAAATGCACCAGCTCAGCTTTTATGCGTGCCAATAATAACACATCAGGGGTTTCGGATCTGATAGATTAAGTTTCTGCAGTCAGAATGATGTATAAGGACACGGAAATAATGATATGTGGTGACAAATGTGTCAATGGACTAATGAATGTTGGGTTGGTGGTGAATGTGGTGTGGTTTTATACACATCATATGCTGGTAAATCACTGGCTGTGTGGTACTTTACCTGTGTCCGTGTGCTGCTGCGAGGCTGTACGAGTTCATTTCACCCAATGGACCGGAGGAAATGCCATTCCGGTAAGTGGTGCCAATCAGAGGGTCTGCTCCTCTTTCCAAAAGCAAACTGACCAGCTCGAAGTTGCCTGGTAAAACACAAATTATATTGCATACATTTTTTGTTGACTCTTTTATTCCAAAAAAGATGTCTTAGAGACAAACTATTAAGATCAACGCAGAGACACTGCTGTTTTTGATGAGTAGAGTATAAAATGTGCCTCCTGTGAATAGATTTCAAGGCAAAGGGTGTCTGATTTTGTAATAAGAT
This sequence comes from Danio kyathit, assembly GCA_903798195.1. Lineage (NCBI taxonomy): Eukaryota > Metazoa > Chordata > Actinopteri > Cypriniformes > Danionidae > Danio > Danio kyathit. The sequence goes on from LR812522.1 coordinate 14,874,408, forward strand.
TGTGACAGCAGGGCTGCTGTGTGATGACGAAGTGCAAAATTGTTGAATATATCAATAAATGTGTGGAAAAATGCTTTTAGTCAATTGTATGTTTATGGTGCAAAAGTGTGAAAGGTTATTCATAATCATGTCAAGTAATATACATAAATAAATAAAAATGAATAAATAATTATATATATATATATATATATATATATATATATATATATATATATATATATATAAGATAGATAGATAAAAGTATTGAATAAATAATTAAAACTGCTTAAATAAATGTCTAAAAATTCATATATTTTAGTCAAGAATATAATAATTTATAAATAAATTAATAAATAATTTTAATGAATTTTAAATTTAATTTAAAACATTTTAATGTTATTTTTGTCGATAAAAATCCTGTAAAGTAACACTTATATAAATAAACATGAATAAATAATGAAATAAAAATAACATTTAATTAAAATTATTTATAACTTTTAGTCAATTATAATCATGTCAATATGTAGATATGAATTCATTAATAAAATTATTAAGAATAATACTTAGAACTACTTAAATGTCTAAAAATGATGATATTAAAAAAACTGCTATTTTTGGCAATTACATTCATGTCAATAAATAATGAATAATACAAAAGAGTATATTATGAAAATGTTATAAATGTTATTTTGGCCATTTGCAATCTTGGCAATCCATAAATCAATACACAAAGTGCAATACATTTTTAGTTACTATATTTTTGATCATGCTACCTATTCCTTCTGCCAAATCTATAATGAAACATTAAGGTTAGTCAGGTTTTGTGCTATTTATCCCCTTTTGTTTGGTTTACTAAGAGAACAGAAAAAAGGTTTTGTTGTTATCTAAGCTCATATCAAGCTCCAATTCCCTAATTCCAAAAAAAACTACAGCATAAATTTAAAGACAGAAGTCCTTTATCTCTTTTGACCTGTTCAATTATAGCATACATGAGTCCTGAAGAAGAAATCTCTGATGCTGAGATGTTACAGAAAAGCTTATTTATTTACTCATTTATTTATTCAGATGGTCTAGCAGGACGTCCCCAGATTGATTTGCTAATGTAAATTAGCAGGCTGTCCACATGGAGTAATGAGAGGAAAGCGTTTCTACATTAGAAGGAAAACCCGAATGCTAACACTGGGGGTAATTGACCTAGCATTCAGCAAATGGAGCGTAATCAATGAGGCCTGATGAGTTTTAGATCCGATGAGGCTCAAACAATCCCATCCGCAGCCATTTCTGTGGGTCACAAGGGAACAGGCATATGGTTAAACCTGTTTCTAGACATTTCAACTCAATGGGTTCAGCTTGTGCTCCTTCATTCTCCTCCTCTGCATGATATGATACCATTTTTTGTGCACCCCATCCGCTTTTATCACACCAAGAAGGTGTCCATTACCAGCCGACTGAAGCCTGAATTACCAGACTCTTCAAGAGTTTGTACGCTAAGCGGGTCAGACAGGTAATTTTCAGCATTATGCTGGAAAACACTTGGCAAATGTAAATGAATATCACTCAGGTCAATTCATATTCATAGGACTGCCACAGCCGGGATTATGAAATCTCATTTGGCACTGGTTTCCATACATCATTCCACCATGTGGACTTGTCACATTCACACAGTGGATGTTAAGGGGAAAAAAAAGCCGCTGTCGCTAAGGCTCATTAGCAAGTTTGCAAAGGGCTCTCGAGAGCGAAGCAGCCCCATCAGTCTCTGAATAATACTATTACGCTTCTGGAACCAGTCTGGGCCACAAAAGTATAATGTCTTCAGTTTGTCAGCTCACAGTCTGCAAGGACCATTTTACTGAAATTAGAGGCACAAAAGGAACAGAATGTTACCGTTTTAAAAAAATAGGTCCTGGTTGTACACTGCGACATCATCTAATGCAACTTAATCTAACAGTCAGTGATTTCACTTACATGAAGTCTCCATAATGTGAATGTTGGAAGATTAGCACTTTCAAAAGTGGTTTATTTACTCCTAAACAGTGAAATCTACTACATCTAAGAACTACATACTACGAAAATACTGCACAGGCTGTGGGTTAAAGGTATTAATGTTGTAAATAATGTTCAGTTTCTTGAGCAGACCGATCATTTCACTTTAAGACCTTAATGTATCATCAAGTATTAATTTTGTTCTGTTTTTTTACTCTCAAAGTTCTGGTAGCCAGTGACTTGCATTTTATGAATGATTTTAAGATGATACTGGAGGAAAAAATGTCACCTAGATCAGTAAATTATCAGTAAATTTTCACTTTTAGGTGAACTATCACTTTAAGGCCCATTCACACTGCACCAAATTATAGTATATCACTAATCTGACAATCCACAGCCTCAAGGGTTCAGTTCATGAAAATGGGGAAAGACAACTGGCAATAGACAAGGAAAACACACTCCAACAAATCCAAAAAAAGTCTTTGATTTTGACTTTGTTGTTTGTCTGTGCAGTGTGAATGGGCCTTAAAGTGATAATTCACCTAAAAGTGAAAATTTCCTGATAATTTACTGATGTAGGTAGTATCCAGTAGTATCTTAAAATCATTCATTAAATGCAAGTCAATAGCTACCAGAACTTTGAGAGTAAAAAACAGAATGACATTCAGTGAGTTTTTGATTGAAAATGTAGAACTTTTGTGTTGAAGCCCAACACTGTTTCACATACCAGAATGTATGACCAAGAAAAACTCCTTCTTACACAAGTAGTAATTTAATTATGTTCATTTTGGAGTAAACTATCACTCTACTGTATTAATATGCACATTTAAAATGTAGATAATATTCAGTGCTGCACCTCTGAGAGTATTGCCTGAGCTTAAGGTAATTTCTTTTTACATATTTTTATGAAACTACACGCCACAATGATAATTTACTGTGATGGTAAAAAAACCCATAATAATTTCATGAATTAGATTTTGCTGGTTTATTAACCCTTGTGCAATGTTCAAATTTACTAACCTTTTGTTATGTTGGGGATGAAAACATCCAGTAAATTAAACTGCTGGAAAAATGCATAAGATAAATATATATATATTTATCTATATTATATATATATATATATATATATATATATATATATATATATATATATATATATATATATATATATATATATATATATATATATATATATATATATATATATATATACATATTATTTATTTATTTATTTTTTTGCAGAAATCTGTTAAATCAACCACAGTCCTTAATATATTTTTCAATAAAAAAGTAATTGTGTTTTTTTTACCTTTTATCACAGCATTTTCCCAAAAAATGTGTCAAAATAAGATTTGTCACCAAAATCATTCTGCTAGTTGAAACACAAAAAAAGTTATGGCCAGATTAAGACTCAAAATCACCCCAGAGTGGATGAAAACATTCCTAACAGTACATAAGAGTTAATATTAGTAAAAGTGAGCCTGTTTATAAGGCTACTGTCAATTTAAGATCTAAAGAACAGATCTAATAAAGTGGTGCAGTAATGACGTCAAAACACTGAAAACTAATTCACAGATGATTACCTTGAGATTTTCAGCAAATTAGTCATCAGGGTTTTGACGTCGCTCTGTATACTGATGCACATCTGATTCTCTCACAACTGTTTAGTTACACATATGGGAATTTTAAGTGCATAAGGTCTTTCAAGTGCAATAATAAACGATGTGTGTCAAAAACAATTACTTCAATTCTGTGCTGCGCGAATATACATATAAACAAGCAGGTAATGGTTGTGCATGTACAAAAATAAGGATTTGTTTTGTTTTTATCAAGAGGGTATTCCAATACTATTGTAGTAGCGTTATATTGTGCAATAGAAATAACCTTAACACCAATAGTTACTCAACATATTTCTTTTTCTTCATATCTGCTTAGTTTAATATTTAGCTTTTAAATCCACACTTTTCCAGTTTGGCTTCTGCATACGAATACCTTTCAAAGCCACCAATTCAATGTCGCCGAGTGTTTTCTGTTACCTGCCGCAGATGCCAACTGTAGAGGCGTCTCCGTGTAGTTCTCTGTGCTCTCCTGAATCGCCCCCTCCACATTCGCTTGGGCATCCAGCAGAAGCTGCTCAATAAGGTGAAAAAGGCAGTCATTATAAAACAGACTTCAGAGGATTTAACTTTAATATTACCAAGATATCTGTAAATACAAGTGCTGTGATTACATTAAATGAGCCCTGCTCTTTTCATCACCTAGCCAACCTCCAACTAGCAAACATCTTTATGGTAATATCCTCATAACTTCTTTCACTCTTGATGCTTTAAGTGGACGATTTTGTGTCTGCTTTAAAAAAAAATGGGGGAAATATATATAAAAATGATAACTACTGTGGAATGTGTGCTTCTGGGAGATTAAAAATCCACAAAAATATCACCTTGCCTTTCCATTTTTCCTGTTAAAGAGCTACATAAGTGGGCCTTAGTAGGTCACTGGATTCAGCGCTTCAATCTAAAGAGTATTTATAGAGACACACAGTCAATAAACTAGCTTCTATCTTCAAAGCGTTCCTCTTTCTTCCTTGGCACATATAAAGCCTATTCCTGATAGCAATGCCCATTTCAGTTCCAGTTCAGAACTGGGGCAGCAGCCTAGCATCTAACTTTTTCTTTTGTGCCATTATTATTACGATGGTGGCATCATAATAATAACTGAGGAAAGTGCAAAGGCATCAAATCATTGACAGCGCCACTACCTGAACGACAGGGACGTGTCCGTGTAACACTGCGAATGTGAGTGGCGTCCCCTGCCTGGTGTCAGGATAAACTGAGGGGTGCTTGTGTAGTGAGCTGGGCACCTGGGAATCATATAGGTCAAGTTCAGGGAGAGAAAAAAAATTCAGCCATTATATACTAGAACACTGAACTCCAATTGCGGATTTGCAAGGAGCACGAGAAAGAAAAAATAGGGGGGGAAGGAATGAGTGAATGAGAGAGCGGAAAGTTGGAAAGTTCTTCCGTCTGGCTGTTTTGTTAATTCAAGCGAAGTGAGAAAGTGAGAAAGTGCCAGCGCTTGCTTTTGTTCTCCAAACCCATTTTATTTACTTTTTTTCCATTCAGCCCACATTAATCATGAGTTTACTTGCATTTGCTTTGAACAACTCCTACAAGCCCTCTTCGTAATCCTGACCACGGTTAGGATCTTGTTGACGGTTTATAGTATGACGATTGCAGGAAGAATAAATTGTTGAAACGCTAGAGGTGTAAGGAGCAGTGACTCATGTACAAAGCACCAAAAAAGCTTGTCTGGATGTAACGCTTACAGCTGTACTGCATGCAGAATTCAGCTGTCTTGTAGTCGGTGGTAAATTATGCAGGCATCTGTTCATTTCTGGGCAAACATGACCTTTTTGTGTATGGATCGTTTCGAGGTGGGATTCAGGTTAAACAAATGTTTGTGCAAACGATTGGGTAGGCAAATAACTGTACATCTGTCCACTTGACAATAGTGTGTTTGAGCTTAAAGCAATTTGTAAAACATGCTAATATCATTAGCATTTGGTGCTTTGCGCCCAAGTCAAAGACTCCATGTACAGTAAAAGGGCCAATTGAAAAGGACAAAGGGTAAAACAGCACAATATCACATCAGGATACATAGATGAGTGATTTTCACAAAAAAACTCAAAGTCAAATTTCACCCCAAAATAATACTATAATATATTACATATACAATTAGATATTATGCATATAATAGCAAAAATGACTGACATATTTTTCATAATATTAATATATTTTTTGCTTGTGATAGCATTTCTAAATACTGAATTTAACAAAGTTAATACATATTTATATAAACAATATACATTTTAGCCCTCTTCTAAATATGGAATTCATTTTCCAAGTGATGATTTTTACAGTATTTCCTATTATATACGTCTTATTTCTTTTAGTTTGGCTAGAATTATTGCAGTTATTCAATTTAATTTAATTATATGAAATTAGTTATTAGAATATTATTAATTATTTAAAATAAAACTCTTTACTATGCAGCTTTTGGGAAATATTTTTAAAAGAATGGAAGTTTCACAGGAGGGCTAATAATTTTGACTTCAACTTTATGCTTATTTAACAATTTTTATCTTAAATGTACTATATGCACATATACATTATATTACGCACTATAATCTAAATAAAAACACTGAATAAGAGTAGTTAGACTCATTGAGAATAACTGAAGTTCTAATCTAAGCATATTATGATAATTAGAAAAGATGCTTAATTGTCAGGAAACTAAAGTCACAGTGCAAAAAGGTAATGATGCATAAAAGGCTTTTAATTTTCTTTATGAAACATTATTTACATGGTGAAATATGACCTGGAGATGTTCTTTAACAGTTTCAGAAATTCAGCTCTGAGGCAAATATGAAACATGTTTCTTTAAATATAAAATAATGAATCAGTATTGTTAAATCCACTTTTATAACCATGTTTCATATTTTTGACCACAGTTCTTCACAATCAGTGTGTCTACATTAGGTCATCATTGCATTTCATTGCACTTTTTTATAAATACATACACTAAAATAAGTTATTTGTGTTGAAAATCAACAAAAAAATCTCACTTGCATCTAATATAATTTAATATATCCAAAAAAATCACAACAACCAAAGTAGACACACCAACACACAGTACAACCACTATTGCCTTCTAAACATCTACATGCAAACAGCATCAGGAGGAGGAGGACAGAGAGATTAGTTAGTTCTTTTTGTAGACCCTGTTAGTAAGTTCAATAGAGACAGAGCCACAAAACCCTTTATAATCGTCCACCAGTGAATGAATACTGACCTCACTGTTAATGTCAGCACCAGCGTCCAGCAGCATCTGCACCATGGCTTCATCCCCTCGAACACACGAGTACATCAGAGGGGTCATACCCTGAAAAACACACAAAATCAATGAGCGCACATGCCATAAGAATGAGTCTATTGCTATAAAACAAGGCTATCAGACTGCATTAGGAAAGTAAAAGTAATGTTTGGAGCTATTTCTGATGGCAGAACAGAGAAATTTATGTCTAAAATGAAAGTTTCCCCACATGAAAAAATACTATAGTAACTTATAGTAAGTACTATAGTGTTTTTGAACCATACTAAAGTAAAGTACTTGAATTAATCTGTTGTGATAAGTTTATAGTTGATATAGTACCACAACAGCTATAATAATATATGAACAAATTACACAATACTGTAGTTTACTATGAATATAGCATGTATTAAACTACAAAACACCACAGTTTACTGTAGTGAAAACAAAAGTACACTACAGTTTTTATTACAGTTTATCAGTTAGCTATAGTTTAATACTAAAGTACGCTGTAACATTCATTAACAGTGTTACAACTACTATTACACAGTATATACAGTTGAAACCAGAAGTTTACATACACTGTATAAAAAGGCACATAACCATTTAAAAAAAAAAAGTCAGATGTTAATGTGACTGAACTTTTTCTTTTTTAGGTAAGTTAGGAATATCAAATTCGTTTCTGTTATGCTTAATAGCAGAATAATGAGAAATATATTTTTGAGAAATTGTTATAACTTTTCTTGAAAGTCAAGTTTACATACAATAAGATTATTATGCCTCTGAAAAAGCTCAGATGATGGTGTCAAGGTTTTGGAAGTTTCTGATTGGCTAATTGACAACATTTGAGTTAATTGGAGGCACAACTGTAGAATAGTATTTAAGGAAAGCCTCAAACACACTGCTTCCTTGTGTGACAACATGGGAAAATCAACAAGCCAGAATCAACAAAAAAGCCAGATTACAATTTGCTAAATTACACTGGGTAAAAACAAACTTCTGGAGACATGTCCTGTGGTCTGATGGAGCTAGATTGAACTGTTTGGTCATAATGACCAGTGTTACATTTGGAGGACAAAGGAGAAAGCTTACAAGCTTAGGAACACCATCACAACTGTGAAGTATGGGGGCGGCAGCATCATGTTGTGGGGCTGTTTTGCTGCAGGAGGGACTGGTCCACTTCACAGCATAGATGGCATCATGAAGAAAGAACATTATGTAGAAGTACTGAAGAAACATCTCAAGACATCAGCCAGGAAATTAAAACTTGGCCACAAATGGGTCTTCCAAACAAACCATGACCCCAAGCATACTGCCAAATTAGTTAAAATGTGCTTTAAGGACAACAGAGTAAATGTTTTGGAGTGGCCGTCACAAAGCCCTGCACTCTATCCTATAGAAAATTTTTGGGCAGAGTTGAAAAAGCTTGTGCGAGCAAAACAGCCAACAAATCAGACTCAGTTACACCAATTCTGTAAGGAGGAATGGGCCAAAATTGTAAGCCAAGGATTCCCAAAACATTTGACCAAAGTTTTACAGTTTAAAAGCAAAGGTAAAAAAATACCAAGGAAATGTATGTAAACTTTTGACTGTCTAGAAATTACTAAAACAATCTCAAAAAAATTCTCTCAATATTCTGGCATTTAGCAAATGTAAATCATTTAGGTAATCCTAACAGACCTAAAATAGTAAACGTTTAGTATGATTTACCATCAGACATTTAAAAAAAAAATTGTTATGTTCCTTTTTTTAGAGTGTATGTAAACTGGTTTCAACTGCACACAGTTTAATAACATTTATTATAGTGCAGTATAAAAACACTATAGTTTAACACTATAATATTACTATTGTATTTCCATGTGGGTCGTCATAATAATATTGTTTTGTTAAACTCTTTAATAAAATAAATTAATTTGCAATCATGATCAGCATGGAAAATCTGCACACTTGCATGTCTGAAACTATGTTTATACTATATAACATTTATAAACTATATTGCATAATTTATAAGCAACTTTTCCAAGGCATTTTTGTCTCCATGTCATGAATTATAGGGTCACTCTAAATGCATAATAGTTTTAGAGAAAATGTTTGTGTACAGGATATATACTCTATTGCTCAGACATTGCTAGAACAACCATTTTAGCACTGTAGGTTCATCATTTAAAAAGATATTATAGCAAATGCCATATGTCACACTCTTCCCTACAAGGCATTTACTCTTATATAGCCAGTATATACAAATATTTTACTTAAATTAATGTTTTATTTTTTAATTATTGTTTGGATTAGATGCCTTTGAGGGCCAAATTTGGCAGTGGGTTGTATAAAAAGAAAAAAATGAAGAATGCTGGAAACTGGAATCTATTAACTTTTTATGGATATCAACGGCTACCGGTTGACAACATTCTTCAGATTATCTTCTTTTATGTTCAACAGAAGAAAGGCACTTAAACTGGTTTGAAACCACTTGAGGATGAGTAAATTGTGACAGAATTTTCATTTTTTGGGTGAACTATCCCTTTAAGGGTTATTGAGCAAAAACAAATCTCTAATAACAGTCTCTTAAATGTCCATTTTAACAAAGTGAATGGAACAGCAGTCTTTATGGATGATGCTCAATTAAAGCACATTAAACAGACAACTATATATTCTCCAGACCATCAAATCTACAGCTGCTTTAGAGAAACTCACACGCAAGCATTGGTGCATGAAGGCACATTGAGCCTGGAATTAATTAACTGCATTTTTTAATACAGGCTTTGAACAACATTTGAACAACCATTAATACCCTTTCAGAGGTAAATTTAGAAATAAATTATTATATGTAAAAGGATTTTAACTACATTAATGATTTCCAGGTGAACAAATGGGTCATAATTGGGTATATTTATTAGCACAAGTTACAAGATCGGCAGGTTTAAGACAAATTAAATTGTAAAACTCTTTAACTACAAACTGACTTTACTGGACAATTGATTTCTTAGTATTAATTGAATGAACCTTCACATTGAATTTCTAATACAGTTATTATTACATGCACTAATTCATTGGTATTATGTACCACCAATGTATTATTATTGGTTATTGATATGTTATATAAATTAGCAAAAATAGCAAACTTGAGGATGAAAGTCAGCACAGTAATGTAACTCATTGTAATGTTCGAAGGCATTTTGTTTGGATGTTTATAAATAGAAAAATTAACTATACTGTTATGACAGGATCAGGAAAAGAAAGTGGAGAAGTTGTTGACTAATTAAACAACAAAAATATAAACAACGAATAGCACAAGATGAAGAGTCACCAAACCAGACACACTTGAACATAATCAGCGAATAATTGGAGAAACAGACTAGAAATGGTGGAAAAAAAACTATAAATTGTATATCCATAAATACTGAGAATTTAAAAGTGGCCTCTTATTTTATTTCGATAGATGTATGAAAATAAGAAGATATGGTCAGTTTTTGTGTACTCTATTTTACAACAAGTTCAGTAAATTGTGACGCTGGATAGACCACAAAACCATAAGCATTGTTGGGGAAAGTTACTTCTGAAAGTAATGCATTAAAATATTGAGTTACTCCCTTAAAATTAACTAGTTGCATTACTTAGTTATTTTTTATGGAAAGTAATGCATCATGTTACTTTTGAGTTACTTTTGTATTACTTTTAGTTACCTGGCTATTAATTAATTTAACTAAAATGTAACCCGCATTGCATTTTTAAAAAAGTAACTCAAATATTATTACTTATTTTTTAGTAATGCGTTACTTTACTCGTTACTTAGAAAAGTAATATTATTACGTAACTCGTGTTACGTGTAATGTGCTACCCCCAACATTGGTCATAAATGTCTCTTTTTGCCAAGATACAACTATTTGAAAATCTGGAATCTGAGGGTTCAAAAACATCAAGCGGTCTAACCAAAATGCTTAAAGATTCACATTACTAATCAAAAAATACATTTTCATATATGTACTGGAGAAAATGTAAAAAAATATACACGATCTGTATTTAATATGAAGAAAAATCTATAATTTGTCTTATAAGCTGTATTTTTGGCTATTTCAACTTAATACTGTTTTGTTGTTACAATTTTCATTTATTCATTTTTTCTAATCCCTTATTTATCAGAGGTCACCACAGCGGAATGAACCGCCAACTTTTCCAGCATATCTTTTACGCCTTGGATGCCCTTCCAGCCACAATCTATTACTGGGAAACAGCCATACACTCATTCACACACACTCATACACTATGGCCAATTTGATTCATCCAATTCACTTCTAGCGCATGTCTTTGGATGTAAGGGAAATGGGAGCAGCAGGAAGAAACCCACTCAAATATGGGGAGAACATGCAAACACAGAAATGCCAACTGGCCCAGACGAGGCTCGAACCAGTGACCTTATAGCTGTGAGGCAACAATGCTAACCACTGAGCCACCGTGCCACACGTTGTTACTTTTATTACTTGTAAATATATTTCTTTGTTGAACCAAAGTGTTTTTATGATTTTACACTATATATATATATATATATATATATATATATATATATATATATATATATATATATATATATATATATATATATATAAAATAAAAGTACTACATCTCTAAATCCTCCATCTGTTACTGTGATCTAAAAGAGATATTCGTCACCCTGCTTCATATTGTGCCTGAAAACTCTCTAAAAACACTTTATCCTGTTTCTAAATCGAGAGAGTGCAGTTCTTCAAACAGGTTTCAGCACAAAAATGGAGATTCATTTGTCAGTTGCGTCTCATTTTCCCTCAAGGCTCTTCTTGAAATAACGAGTAGCATATTTGCCAGCGTGATTTGGAAACAGCGCTTCCAGAGTAAGATGAAGCTGCTCTCGATGATTCCCAGCTGGACTCCAACAATTCTCTTTTTGTCGTCTGATTTCGCCTCTGTGTCGCTTCACTTTTACATGTTAGTTTAATCTATCTTGTCAGCATCAGCACGCCGCTGTCATTCTTTACATAAACTGGATTCTGTATTCAAGACAGACTGTGACAATAACATGCACTCAGCGGCGGATACGGATGACACTATTTGATTTGCAATGCCGAGTGTCACGATAGTCGCTTCCCACACAGATCAGCTCAGATTAAAAGCGTTTTTCCTTATTTAAAGGTCACGCAACTCTTTAATTTATTTGATTAGCCTCTAAATGTCTTAACACAGAAATGTTTGTTATATTAGACAGAGAAAACAACTGCTGTAGATGTAGGGAAAGACAAATTTTACACTGTAATTACAGTACAAGTGCTGACTAATGCTAATGGATGTGTGGTATTATTTTGGGGAACTGTACATAATTACACTCTGTTATCACGTATCTGGTGTTGTAATTAATTACATTCAATTTAAAATGACTAACATGGTCAGTGTGTTTTAAAGTGTTACCATATGGACAAAAGGTGCTGTGCCAATTTAAAGGAAGAATCTAAATTAAAAACAAATACGAGCTCCTTATTATATTAGGCTCAATTGAGCAATGCATATTATTTCTCTGTTTCTCAAGCCTATATTTCTTTGTTAGTTCAGAAAAGAATGTTATTTCAAATTGGCAGTTGGTTTACTTTTCTGTATTAAATGCAATGGTGTCCAAATTTGTGATATATTGTCAATTAAATATAATGCAATCACTGTAAAAAATGCATGCTTCTACACAATTCATTCATGTTGTCCCTACACAAATCGATTAAGTTAACATAACAAATTTAAGTGGATTAAACATAAAACAATTAAGTTTCCTAAAAAAGTCTCCAGAATTGTGTTGTTTCAGCAAGTAGTTTGAACAAGCAGCAAAAATCCTTATATAATTCCATATATCATATTAGCCTCAAATGTAAAATCTAGTATAATAAGAACTGAATGGTATATGAATGTCACAAAATGTGCGTGTGTGTGTGTGTGTGTTTGTGTGTGTGTGTAAATATATGAGTGCCCACCTGTTCACTCATACTGTTAATGCCATCTGGCCCGAGCAGGTTGACTGCTTGCTTGACCAGGTCAGTTCGTCCGCAGTTGAGCATCCGGAAGCCCAGATCCTGCAGGAACTTTGCTTCTGTGGACGCAGCGTCCAGTTTCCGTGTGGCACAGAAGCAGTCGTCTGCTCTGTGGAATAAAAGAAATATCAGTCCAAATGTTTTGAACAGTGCTTACTCATTTACTAAACACACTTACAACAGGTATTTTATTTTCTGACATGTTAATTAGATGTGGCTTGGCTAATAATTTGGAATGTTTCCTTCAAAATTTTACTATAGTATTTAACTATTCATATGAATAATAAACTAGACGCACACACTAATAATACTTAATATAATATAACAACACGAATCGATTAAGTTAACATAATAAATTTAAGTGGATTGAACATAAAACAGGGCAGCACGGTGGCTTGGTGTTAGCACAGTTAGCACTGTGACTTGGCTAATAATTTGGTATGATTGCTATAAAATTGTTTTCTAGACTATAGTAATACTATAGTATAATAGTGTTTAACAGTTTATATGAATATTAAACCATACGCACACACTTAATATTTAATATATTATAATATAATATAATATAAAAAAATTCTATAATATAATATTATATATATATATATGTAATATAACAAATTGATTAAGTTTTAACTTATATTTTAACTTATATTATACATAATAATAACATACAAGTGCAATACATAATATTTGTATGTAGTGTTTGAAATATATATATATATATATAATTATATTTATGAATTACATATACATTAAAATTGATAACTGTGTATTAATGAATTGCAGTTATTGCACATAATATATAATGTTAGTGCTTTATATATAGTAATATAATTGTTTTTCATTAATAATACATACAGTACATTTATACATAGACACAAAACAAATATTATTAAACATATTTATAAAATTCTACAATTCATAAAATTAATTCAATATGAAAATGATTTGTTTTAGATAACGTTAAATATGAATTATACATTGTATAATATAAATGCACAGATTAGTTTTAAATTGTGAGATGTGTATGCATATTGCAAAAATAATAATATTATTACAGTAGATCATAACATATACTTATTCCTATGTAATTTAAAAAAATATACATATAATTACTTCAACCGAAACTATTACCATGTTCAGAAAAAAAATGATGGCTAGTTTAGCCAGCGTTGACTTCAGTAGATTGTTGACATGAAAAAAAGGAGTCCTGCTATTTGTTTGCCAGGATCGTCTCCATCTATTAAGATAACAGCATGCTCCTAAAAAACAACTAAGCAAAAAGCCACTTTCATAGCACTCCAAATCCTGTCACCAGGAAACTAGAGCCACATAAGAAGTTAAGAGGACTTTGTGAAATTCTCTAGGGATGCATTATGAGTACATGATGTTTATTTGTTCTATCCTAAAATGCATGACTAACTGCTAATTAATTCTACATGCGCATGTGTGTATGCCAATTATGTGTTTGTGCATGCACAGAAATGATGTTACAATCCAGACATACTTGAGCTGCCGTGGCTCACAGTCCACTCCAGGTAACAGCAGTCGAGCCGCCTGTCGAACATCATCGCTGTCCACTGAGAAGCTTCGGCGGTGTTCAGTGTGAGCTACGGCCACCCGGATCCACTCCATCAGCGGAGGCAGTACCAGGAACGGCCTGTAGGGGCAGACCAGAGAAATTTATTATTAGGGAAACCGTTTAATGTAAAACAATCACATTTCTTTGCCTCTATTATGGTATTTTAAAGTCTGAACAGGAAGTTGCTGAGACTTTTAGTTCAGTATGATGATGTACTTCCAATTGAAACTGAATATTGAGTAGGGGGCCGGGCTTTCTTTTCGCCCATCATTTCCTTCTAGCAAACCAACGGTTAGAAGGGTGTGTTATTGTGAATATTGTGCCCGAAGCTGTCAAACTGACGTCGGAGAAAGAACACCCCACTCCAAGCGTAAAAGCAAATGGTCAGACTTTGATTGAAAATTACTAAGACAAGCTTTTTTCTTCAGTGGATTAACTTACATAAGATTAATTTGTCATCTAAAGAGTACAAATGTGCACTAGCAAAATAAACATTACTCAGTTTGATTTCACTCAGATTTGAATGATTGCTCATTTTGTTTTGGAGTTCTCCCACTATCTATTCAAGACCAAAAAAATATTTTTAGTTTTATAACATATATTGCAGTATCTGTTTATTGCTGAAATGGTTTGTTCAAGGATCTGATCTCTCTAAACTCTTTACTACTTTGCTCTAATTGGTCAAGATGGTTCAGTCTGTTCTCATTGGTTAATTTCTTGAGGTTCATGGTGAAAACCAAAGAACAATTTCCATATAGAATGGGCCTTTTATACAACATAATTTCAACTTAAACTTAAGAACAACAACAACATTTTAGATGACTGGAAATGCTAACCTTTGAAAATGGGTTTTAAAGTGCCACATTTGGAAAGAAATAACAAGTGTCTTCATGCAAACAACAACAACAATAACAAAAAAAAAAACAGATTTTGTGAAAATTGTGATTTCTTATGCATGTGCATCATGTTTAGTTCATAAAAATAAAACTCCCAAAAAATAATTTTGGTCAACTTGACCTCATGTTCGCAAGCGTTTGATTTTACTATATTGATTCAAACCCAAGTCCTCATTCTTCAAAAGTGCATGAACAATGGATTTGCTTTTGAAGTGCAAACTCTTCCAAACCTAAGTTAGAACTACAGACATTGTTTGAGGTCAGCCAATGACGTTTAGAGGCTGCCATTATGTGCATTTGTTACAAGCCTAAATAGGTTTGTGCAGAAAGACTAGATTTACTGGCGACTCAATTGCTTCTTTTGAGAGGCAATAAATCCATTTATCTGCACTTTGATCTTTAAAACCGCAGACCTTTTACATTCACAAACAGCTCCATTACACACTACATGAATGTTAATATCTAAGAAAGCGAACGGTGCACTTTAAGTAAAATTTTTTGAGTAAAAAATTTCTTAAAAGTAATGCATTTTTTAAAGTAATAATTTTCCCGATTTTATTTTGGTCTACCAATTTATTTTCTGTCTAATCCTTCAGATCAGGGTTTTTTTTTTTATCATAAAAAAAACAAAAACAAATCCAGTTCAATGACTGTCAGCGTATGCTTGTTTCTTCTCATAACCTTTAAAAGTTTCAGTTTTGATGGACACATCTGTTTGCATGCAGCTTTTGGATACTATAAAGGAAGCTATCATAAGCTCTCTGGCAAGATTACAGTTGCTGCTAATTACCAGAGCTAAGCTGTATCTAATTAGCGTGCAAAATATGAGAGACCTGTTGCCATCCTGACAAGTTTTCAGTCAGAAAAAGAAACTTGAAGCTGCTCGTTACCAAGAATACACTCTCACGCCAAACAGATTAATCATTAAGCGGCTGCAAAATATACTTCCGTTAAACTTTCTCAATGTGCCAACCACCAGTTTTACATATATAACACTCAGAACTATTGAAAGGTTAAAGAACATGAGGACGTTGACAACTACAGTGAGTCATGATGATCAGTCATTGTGCGCTGAACATTTTTCCTCAAGCATTTCCGATGAGCATATCCAGATATTTTTAACCCAGTCTTGACAGGTTGTTGTGGATAAACATGCTAATAATGTCAGTTATATATGACTATATAGAAAAAACACACAGTAGAAAGTGTAAAATGGGTTTAGTTTATGGCTTTCAACAGTGAAAAAAGTGACTTCACAGTTTTTGTCCGCCTACACAACAAGATTGTCTTGCTTGTCTTTGTCAAACTTGTCCACACACCCTTCTGTGCTAAGCTTGCTATCATAATTTCCACTTGAGAGATTTTTTTTGGCACACAGTTGGATGTAAATACAAAGACAACAGCATTTGACCAAATAATGAACCAGGCCAGAAGCATCAATTCTCATCCTGAACCCTCTATCTTGATCTAATTGTGTTTCCTGTGACCTGCGTTTCACAGCTAGCTTTGCACAATCCACACTGTTCGTCCCCGGACACCTTCCCACCGCAAGAGAGCTTGCCAGGAATCCCAGCTCCGCCAAAACAAACCGCAAGGCCTTCTCTGTTTCTCTTGTGCCTGAATAATGTGCTTCATAACTTCCCTCCCTTCGAAGAAATGTTTGGAGGAAAAGGACGTGGTTCTCATTCCAGCTGTTGAAAAGTGAAGTCACATCTGGCTGGAAAGTACTGTTGGTTTTTTTTTGTTGTTGCGTTATGGATTTTGACATCTATGGAAAGGAGTTTCGTTATAAAACGGCTATGTGCTTGCAAGAGATCACCTGGAAACTATTATGGTATTCATAAACATTTTACTATGATACATTACACTGACTTATGAAAATAAGTAGTTTGAGTAGTTTGATGGGAGAACAAGTACAATACAAAGATCACGTCAAACCACTGAGATAAAGTTTTTAAAAATAATGAATTGTTCATTTAATCATATAAATGCAGCCTTGGTGAGTAAAAACAGACATGTATTAAATATAGCAGTTATATTTATTACATGTATTAAAGGTCTTATGAAATGAAAATAAAGTTTATTAGATATCAGTATTGTTAGTTTTTAAGATATCTATAAGCTAGTGGGCTCTAAAACAATGACGAAATCCATGTTTAGAAGATATTAAACTGATATATACATGCAAAGCTTGTAGTTTAGTAGTCACTTCCGCCTAAATGGATCAACGATTATATTCACGTCACCTCACTGGCACTCTCACTGGCAGAGCCATGATAAAACAAAACGCTATTGGCGGTTTGTAATGAAGGGGAGGAGCCACACTATGTCCCACCCTGTCTTCATGTTTCGGTTGAGCTTATGTCAAACATCGAATAAAAATGCATATTTCAAAGCACTTCACGGGGCCTTTAAACCTATTTAAAAATACATTGTAAAAAAAATCAGCTATTTAATAGCTTAACATAGTTTGTGATTTATAACTGTTTTACATTTATTATACAATTATATTGCATTATGGAACCGTGATCCCTATCCGATAACTTTTGATGTTGAAAGTGTAACATTTTTAACAGAATGCAGTATTTTAGTAGTATTTTATCATAAATTGTGATTATAGAAATAAATCTTTTTATAATAACAGAAAAATTCAATAATATCTAGATGCAGACTTGGATTTGCAAGCTGAGACTGCATATCTCAGACATGCCACGTCATAAAGAAACTCATAAAGGTTTGGAACCACTTCCACATGAGCTTGTGCTTCATCCCGCTCCATTTTCGACCATGTTAAAATGTTTTTTTTTTTGTTGAAGACATTTTATGTATGATATTTCTGTTCGAAAATAAATTAAATCAAATCAAATCACATAAGTAACTAATGAGAAAATCTTGTGTGAACTATCCCTTTAAGGGAAATCCAGGTAAATGTTTTTTAGCATATTGAGCATTTTAAAGTTTTAAATTTCTGGGCCATTGCTCATTTTTGGTGCACATACAGTTCAGAATCCATTCGGACACAATGATATCACTGTGAGGGGTGGGGTTAGGTGTGCACAATAAAAGACATTGCATGCAGCTCATCTTGCAACTACACCAAGTCTGCATCCACACCCCTCTTGAAAAATGACTGACTAACCCAGATAATATACCATTAAAAAAGCTACCAAAACATCAATAAAACTGACTTTATTAAACTTTTCAACATTGAAAGATGTCAAACCACAAAATACAAACTGCTAATTAACTGACCTCAACTTAAATGATCTCAAATATAAGCACATAACCTTAACCAGTTTGAAAGGAAGTTTCTAGGAAATCCTGCTTGTTTCCTATTTCATTCAATGTCTTTCACAATGTAAATGATGCATTAAAGTATACGCAAGCCAAAAGAGTGATAATTACAGTGTTAGTACAATGTTCATCTGCCCTAGGTGTATTTTTTTCCCACTACAGTATGAATGATGAAAGCTTGATGAAATGTCACCGAGCGGATCAACAAAAGTCCACTCGACTGAAGTCTGAAATCTAAAGCCACAACCCTGAACCTCTCCAGACGCTCCTTCACTCTGATCTCTTGTTTTCTTTCTCCATCTCTATTCATCAGCCCTCCACTCATTCTTATTCCTGTCAACACCGACCGTCTGTTTCATTTTTTTTCTTTTACTCTCTCTTTTTGCTTCTCATTCTTCACTGAAAACAAAAGAAAGTAATGAATAAAATAGAGCAGAGTCTCCCCAGGGGATGCACCTATCCTGTCGAGCACTTCCTGGGCGTCCAGAAAGGGCACTTGGTAGGGAAGACATGTCCAGATGGATTTATCAATGTACAGCGGAAGCTCAACGTTACTTTATAACAATCCATTAACACTTTGCTCCTGCAGGAGTCCACTGTACTTTACTGTGCTGAAACGTGGCATCTGGGAATGGGAGTCTACATCACGTTCTTCTTGTTGTCCGTCAGTGTCAACGCAATTTGAAGTAGCCCTGTAGTGACCGCAACACCCTTGGGGAAACACTGACATTCAGAAAAAGAACATAATGCATGAAATGGACTAGGCGTCATGTGAAGGAAATGCTGGCACCATCATGTAGCAGGTCACTGTATGCTTTATGACACTGGCGAGGTGTGCTATGCATTTGCTTTCTTGTTTTCCTCTTTGAAATTCTGGACTCCAGATAAGGCATCGATACTTGCTTAGAGGGATAGTTCACCCAAAAAGGAAAATTCTGTCACCATTTATGAACATTTCAACATGTTTGAGTTTTTTTTTCTTCTCGTGAACACAAAGGAAGATAAACTGAAGCATGTTGTAAACCTGAATAAATAAATAAATAATTAATTTAGTTTTGCAACCACTTGAGGGAGAGTAAAGAGTGACAAAATCTTGTGTGAAATATTTATTTAAGGGAAATCCAGGTGAATTTTTATAGCATATTGAGCATTTACTAAGTGCAAAATCTGGGGCATTGTTCATTTTTGGTGCACATATACTTCACAATCCATTAAAGCATATTACTTAAGCCTGATTTATACTTCTGCATTGAGTAATCGCAGTACCCCATGATCTAAACCCGATGCAATCTCACGGCAATTAGTAATTTTTTGATTTAGTGGCTAATTCGTATAAATTTGTACGATCTAATTTGTACAATTTAGTATGATTTGCTCATCACCCAATGATGGTTGGGTTTAGGGGAGGGGTTGGGTGCCATGCCTCCTTTTTAAATCGTACATTTTTGTACGACTGAATACGAATTTGTATGAATTAGCCACTAAACTGACAAACCGTAAAATACTTACGCTTTCTGGTGAGATAAGGCTATCTAAACCTTAGGGTTTGCGAAAGCTGGTATCTATCTACACCTTGCCCGGCGAGCTATCTAGATGGCCCGCCAGGCATGGTGTAGATAGATTATGGTAGCCTGACTGAAAAAAATACTAGCCCCAGGACTTTGGGCTACTTCTGAAATGTTAGTAGGCAGTTTGCATTCTATGTTCCACTCTATAGGGTTTCTTTGGTGTTTTGAGTTTACGCTGGACATGTGTGCGATGCTACTGTATGAAATCAGAATCGTGAATAAGCAAAAGCTGTGATTCTCTTGCCCATCTTGTCAGAGAAACAGCTCTGTGATCAGTAAATGTCCTCTAAAGGCGCTCTCATGAGAAAACCAATCACAGATCTTGCACTACGCATCATCATGATGTAGATATATTTTTAAGAGGTGCACATCAGGGTATGGGTAAAGGATGAGCGACTGTGTGGCAAAGGCTACGCCGAACCTACTGCGTGGACTCGCCAAATAAGTATAAATTAAGTAATAATTTGAGACCAATATAATATTTGGCTAATAAAGCATAAAATAATAATAATAATAACAACATTATATTCTTAATATATTTAATTACATGCAGAAATGTTGCATACATGTCCCACTTTCTTTACATTTATATTACTGTGGATTTTGATTAGGATGTGGGGTTTCCCATAATTAAACATGAGACATAATGTTCTAAACCTATGAGACGATGCTTAATTATTCATTACAGCATGCTTATTCAATTTTTTTTTATTAATACGCTTATTAATATTCATTAAAGACTAACAGCACATTCATATGCATCTCTGATAAACTGAGTAAACATACAAACAGCCATGCATTTATTATTTATGTATCAGCATGAGCCCTTCATAACCATCCACTGCATTACTACACATTATCATACATTATTGTGCAGTAATCTTACCTCTCCGTGTGCAGGGTGATCTTGGAGGGTTCGACGTTAGGGTTTTCCCATTCCATCTGCGGACAGTGCATAAAGTAGCAGAGAGTATAGAGGGCCTCGGGCTCCCAGTGAACGGAGCCCGTGCGGTTCTGGTGCACAGGAGTGCCATTGCTGGGGTTCTTGATGTGCAGAGGCTGGAGGTGATGCATGGCCCGAGACACCAGGTCACCTACAGGGGGCAGCAGAGACATGCGCTTAAGTCTACAGAGTGTGCATTTACAAACCTCCCTCAAAGATTAAATGCAGCTTTTACACAGTTCTTTGACATAAAACTAGAGTCCTCGTACATCACTCCATGCACAAAGACACACAGACAGTGGCACATCTGACATGGAGACATTCATTACAGCTGGAAATGACAGCGACAGAATAACAACCTTTTCCCTTCCCGGGTTGAATCTGGTACAGGGCTCACTGAAGACATTACTCATTTGAGGGAAAGGAAACGTCAAAATGTCAATGTATTGCTGTTAATACTGAAACTGAAAAAAGCTCTACAGTTCTGACTGATTTACATGATAACAGAAGAGCTTCTTCTCTGAACTGAGGACATCTGGACTGACTTGTAGAAACTCATACATTTTAAAAAAAGTTGAAAGGCGTAAAGTTTATAATGACAAAGTCACGCACCAATAACTGTGTTCTTTATTTCTTTCTTTATTTTTGCTAACACCTTACATTCATTCATTCATTCATTCATTCATTTTCTTTTCAGCTTAGTCCCTTTATTAACCTGGGGTCGCCACAGCGAAATGAATCGCCAACTTATCCAGCATATGTTTTAGCAGCGCATGCCCTTCCAGCTGCAACCCATACACACCCATTCACACACGTACACTATGGTTTATTAAGCTTATCCAATTCACCTACAGCACATGTCTTTGGAAACCCACACGAACGTAAGGAGAACATGCAAACTCCACACAGAAATGATAACTGACCCAGCCAAGGCTTGAATCAGTGACCTTCTTGCTATGAGGCGATCGTGCTACCCACTGTGCCACCATGTCGCCCTAACACCTTACAATAATGTTATATTAGGTAATGTTAGTTCATGTATTCACTAACAGTAATGGAAGTTATTGGAAATAAAGTTGTTCACTGTTAGTAGCAATGCTAACAAGCATAAATTTAGATTTTAATAATGCACTAGTAAATGCTGAATTATGATTAATTCATCTTAATGTATAACAATCCATTAACTAATGAAACCTTACTGTAAAGTGTGACCTATTTGTTTGTTTAAGTTTTTGACAAAAGTCTGAACATTTTAGAACTAATATATGATTTATATTAGTAAATTATATACAGCTATATGGAAAAAAATTAATAAAGAGACCACTTGAAAATGCTCATTTAATCCAAATTTTCTAGATTTATTTGTAAATGTTACATTTGTTTTATTCTACAAAGGTCTGATAACATTTATTTCAAATTAAAAAGTAAGTATTTGATTGCCTAAAAAAATTATGTAAACATGTCTGAAAAAAATCTTTTTGTTATTTTGTGAAAATAAATGCCCTTGTTGTGCTGAGAAACGTACCCCTGCAGTAAAATGCACCCCCTCTGAAACGCGCATCTAGTAGCTTAAATTTATTATTTAAAAATAATAACAGAGTCATGACAACTAATGAGAGTGACTGAGGTGAGTCTCATGAATAAAAACCCTTCCCTTACAGAAGATTCATTCATTTTCCTTCGGCTTAGTCCCTTTCTTTATCAGGGGTTGTCACAGTGGAATGAACCGCCAAATTATCCAGCATATGTTTTACACAGCGGATGCCCTTCCAGCTGCAATCCAGTACTGCGAAACAACCATACACCCTTATTCACACTCATAAACTATGGACAATTTTGTTTATTCAATTCACCTATAGCACATGTCTATGGACTGTGAGGCAAACCGGAACACCCGGAGTAAACCCACGCAAACAGAGAGAGAACATGTAAACTTCACACAGAAATGCCAACTGAGCCAATCGGGACTCGAACCAGTGACCTTCTTGCTGTGAGGCAACAGTGCTAACCACTGAGCCACAATGTCGCCCCCTTACAGAAGATATATATTTAATTGAATAAATAAATAGATTGACTTTAATTACAATACTGATGAGATTAAGTGAAGTGAACTGTTTAATGTGTGGTTAGTTGAAAACAACAACAATTTTCTGTTTGTTTAAAACCCACCAAAAATCCTAATTTTAGAAGCAGGCTCTACACTACAGTTAATGTTTTTTAATTTACATTTATTTGTAAACCTAGTGTGTTTTAAAATGTGTTTCACTTCTTGTTATTGCTTTATCCATCAAAATAATTATATTACGTTTTAATCAATTATGACCTTTGATTTTTTTTTTTAAATGTAGACTGAGAATGTTAATGAAAGTCTATAAAGGGTGTGCATTTTACGGCAGGGGTGCATTTCTCGGCACAACACTCTAAGGCAGGGGTGTCCAAAGTTGGTCCTAGAGGGCTGGTGCCCTGGAGAGTTTAGCTCCAACCCTAATCAAACACACCTGAGCCAGCTAATCAAGCTCTAACTAGGTATACTAGAAATATCTAGGCATGTGTGTTGAAGCAAGTTGGAGCTAAAATCAGCAGGACACCGGCCCTCCAGGACCGACTTTGGACACCCCTGCTCTAAGGGACAATATTTTATTTGAAATTTATAAGAAAAGTCATCAGTAATTAAAACAAACATGTCAACAGCATGAAACAAAAATGACTTTATAGTCAAACGCATGACATTAAATTGCAAATGCAGGGAAGTTTAACATTTTTAAGTGGTCTGTTGATTAAACCAATAAAATCATTACATAGAATAACACACGTAAGATAAAGATATAGATATAGATATAACTAATATAAAGCAATTGTTATGAGTTATGATTTTGTTCTGAGATATTTTTCACTCATAGAAAAGCATCTGCAAATACAATAACTTGCACTGAATTATTAGTTGGTTTGAGCAATTATTTATTCACATGCGTACATAAATGATTAACTTCACTGATCAAAATATTAGCTTGGATGAATCACTGAAGATTCTTTGCAAAAAAAAAAAAAGGAAACTTTAATTGGTTCTTAGGAAATCTCGGCAGTAACAATAACACACAGACACACACACACACACATGCACATTGCAATTAGTGAAAATGTCTGCAAGTGAAAGTCTGCACACTGCTTTAAACCTTGATTTCTTAACTTCTGTTAAGTGTGTGTGTGTGCGTGTGTGCGTGTGTGTGTGTGTGTGTGTGTGTGTGTGTGTGTGTGTATCTCTAAATTTTATTGGATGAAGCACAATGGCAGCAGCTGGTGAATATCACTCCACACGAACACAACATTCCTCTCAATTTTACACACACACACACCTTACCCTCAAAGAAAACATTCTGCAGTTTCACATTTGCCCAGTTTTTCTCATGGGGAACAAAAATATGTCCCCACAAGGTCAAAATGCATTCGTATTACTACACTTGTGGAGATGATGAACACCAGCAGGATCAAACACACACAGACACACACACACACACTTCAGAAGATCTACACCGCATTGGCTGTGTTGTCCTGCAATGGCCCTGTGAATTATCAAAAGGAAAGGTTTCTTACTGAAAGCTAATCTACTCCAACAACAGCTCTCATTCAGACTTTATAGAGCAGAGCAGGTTTAAAGAAGGCAATCAGCCACAGGTTTTTAATAGTCCCAAAGAGCCAACTTAAATGCTTCAGAGCAGAGCTGGGTGTTATACGCCTTACATAATCAGATTTCCCCCCAAGTAATGAGTAAAATAACTTAATGCATGCTAAATCAACACCTTATATCAGTGAATAAAATGCAAATACAAACCTTGTTGCATCGAGAACACAGAAACAGTTACATTTTATTCAGCTTAGATGTGATAGATCTAATATTGATCATGTTTTTATTGATCATATGTTAACTTTTGCTATGAATTATTGGTTTAATGGATTAAATGTTAAACAAAAATGACTGAGTACTATTAATTTGGGGTCAACACTTTGCTCTGATAGAAATTCTTAGAAAATACTTGATTATCTTATGTGAAACTGGTATCTACAGAGTTTAACAAGTTCAAATAGGAAGACTTTTTAATCCTTTCTCTGAAAACGCAATAACTATGGCAGGGAAAAAGCTTTGTCTGTCATTACATTGATCATAAACATTGGTTCATTGGGTCTATCAGACTGCACACATTAACCAAAATATTTACAAAATATTAGTAATATTAATAATAAAATAATATTATAATTAATATGCATTACAAATTATTTAAAATTGATCAAATCTGAATTTTAATGCCTTTCACATAGAAAACTTTAAGACTTTTTAAGGATCCCCTGCCACGCAGTATACATCTCAGATTTAGTATTCAGAATCTGAACTGCTTCCCTCAGGCAGACGTTATAGAGTGGCAAAAGTGGAAGACTTTTAAGGTGAAAAGACACGGGGCAACTTTTTGACCAATGTTGCTTGGCTACTTTCCTATTAAGAACGTGCAACATAATTTTATCTGTATCCAGCTTCCCTAATTAGTTGCCCTGTCTCTCATCTTATTATCCATTGATGGCATCATTGCACAAAGTTGCCCGGCAACATTGCCTTAAATGTGTATCATCTCCTTTAGAGCTTTTAAATCTTTTGTTTTGAATGCAGCAAACAATTATTTAAGTTTCAAGCGAACAATGAATTTTTTATGTCAAAATGATTTCAGTACACTGAAAATGCTGGGATTCAAACACAACCCAAATTGATTCAGTTAACTTAATCGTTTTTTACAAATTGAAGTGAATTGAACATAAAACAATTAAGTTGTCCTCCAAAGAACATCAAGTCCCCAAGAAATCAAAACTAACCTTATGATTTTGTTAGCTCACATTGCCAGTTTTGTAGTGAACAATTCATCTGTGCATATCATTAAGAAGAAAAAAAAAGTTTGCCCTTTTAATCTAAAATTGAAATCTGATAAAGGAAATCCTATAAAGGCACACATAAATATATTACTACTACTATTACTACTACTACTACTAATGCATTTATTAGCAATTAACTTTAAACAAAGCATTTTAACTGGTTGTGCATACATGATAACTTTTTGTTTTATATTGTTTTTGTCTATTGTGAGGTAAATGCTGCATGAATTGCCCTATAAAGGCACACATAAAGATAATACTTCTACTACAAAAAATTCTACTACTGCCACAAACACTACCACTGCTACTACTACTACTACTACTACTACCACCACTACCACAACAATTTCTACTACTACCATAACCACTACTATCACTATTTATCTTACAACCACAACCACTACCACTGCTACTACTACTACCACTGCCACTACTACTACAATTTCTACTACTACCACAACTACTACCACAACTACTACTACTACAACTACCACTACTACCACCACTACAACTTCTGTCAGAACATAGGTTTGAACTTTGCCTTCTCCCTATCTCTCTTTTCTGACAGTGTTTTCTATCTTTTCTTTCTGACAGCTTTCCAATTTGTTCTCCAATTTGTTGTGTAACTTCACACAGCTGATCATCTTTGCCAATCAGTAGTCTCACTTGTTTACTGCAACCTGCCTTTCATTTCTGCTGATTGTTGGTCCTATATCTGAGGATGTTTTGCTTCTCCTTATGCCAGAGTGTTGGGTTCCTTACTGCTTTCTTGTCAGTCTGTAGCTTGTTTTATCTCTGTATTCTCTGTCCAGTTCTCTAGAGCCATTCTGGATTTGGCCTGCCCTACTGGAGAATCAATCCTCTGCCTTACCATTGGCCTTTTCCTGTATTACCAGGCCTGGACCAAAGACTTGCTTTATTTTTGACTGGAATTTAGCCCACTCCTGATTTTCTTTATCATGTGGTGCAACTAATTTTTAGTTGGAATTTATCCTATGTTGTGACACGTTGCCTGTGGTCCATTCTTCAGTTTATTTTTACTAAAATCAAAGATCTACTCTGGATCTCAGCAAGTTGCTGAGTCTTTTTCTTTTTGCATATTTAATTAAAAACCTACTGAATTGAACTCCTCTGCTTTTGGGTCCTTTATACAGACATCCCTGAAAAATTTCTACTACTACCATAACCACTACCACTGCTACTACTACTACAACTTTTACTACTACCACTGCTGCATTATTTAGCAAAGAACTTTAAAGAATACATTTTAACTGCATTAACATACATAACGTCGTAATATTAGTAAATAAAAACAATTCATTGCTTGTTCATGTTAGTTTACTGTGCATTAACTAAATTCAACAAACTGCCTATATTTATTATTTAATGAAAGCAATGATACATGTAGAACCAATATAAAAAATGCTATATAGAAGTACCGTTCATTGTTAAGTCACAATAATGCATAAACCTTATTGACAAAATAAAGACTGCTTTTCATTACACTACTGAACACAAAGCCCACTACATTGAAAAAGAGATGCCAGTAAATACAAAATCTCTCTCCAGCCTTGTAAATAAAAACGGCTTAGAATTCATTGCTTGTTTGTGTTGCATTAACTAAATTCAACAAACTGCCTATATTTAAGCACAGCAATAATACGTGTAGAAATGAACCAGTATTAATAAATACTGTTCATTGTTAATTCACATTAATGCATTAAACTGTACTGCAAAACATAAACATTACTTTTCATTACACTACTGAACACAAAGCACACTACACTGACAATAAGATGCCAGTAAATATAAAATCTCTCGCCAGCCTTGTAAATAAAAACTGTATAGAAACCACGATCAGGAGAAGGGCATGTTGGAGTGCTCATTTCGTCTTCACCTGTCGGGAAGGACTTAAACATGTCTTTCAAGCTCTGCCGAACAGCATTCATCTGAAACTGTCCTTGCATGAGGAATAGAGAAGAGGACGAGCTACAGTTGTTATTCAGCTGTGATCCGTGCAGAAGCCAACAACTCTGAAAGAGAGCGGTTGCTGGTCACCCTGAGCGTTTGTGTTAACATTGTACATTGTGCTCGAACTAGACTCTATTTTGGCTTTTTGCTGCTGTAATGTCGCTCTCCTGGAGCCACTGGAGAAAGGTGAAGAGCAGGAATAAGAGATGAAAAACTGAACACAATTCAAGGTTTGTCAGTTGAAGAACATGCCGTACTTCTGAAAGCACATAATTGTGTTTGTCATGGTAAATAGCAGCTAATTATGTTATATTATCATCATTAATCTTTTTTATTGAAATTGTTATGTTAGGTTTCAAGGGGGTTTACTGGTTATAGTTTGATCATGCTTCACTATATTTTTTGTTTATGCCTCATAATACTATTTGTACACTATTTTTTTTAAATGGTCATCATTTTATAATCTTCTGATTAATTAGTAAATTAGTTTTTTATGCAACCATGTTTATTACCTGGATAAAAAAAATTTTATTAGTGTTTTTTGTTATCACATTTATCAACTTGAAGAATTCTTCAAGTTCAAGTTCAAGTTTATTTATTTATAGAGCACATTTAAAAACGGTCACAAGACTGACCAAAGTGCTGTACATAAGACAAAGTAAAATAAAAAGACAGAAAATAAAAATAGAGAAATAAGACAAGAGAAATGACAGAAAAAATAAAAAAATGTAGCAGTAAAAAGGACTATTAAAATAATATTAAAAAGCCAAGCTAAAAAGATACGCTTTTAGGAGTGATTTAAGAATAGATAGTGATGGAGCCATTCTAATCTCAAGGGGCAAAGTGTTCCATAACCGAGTACCATTCTTGTACCATGGTGAGTGTTCAATAATACAAGTTTTGTATTCTTACCTAGTTATTAAAATATAAATATTAATGGAAACGTGTTAAATTAAATTAAATGACATAACATTTAATAAAATAAAATAAAATAAAATAAAATAAAATAAAATAAAATGAAATGAAATGAAATGAAATGAAATGAAATGAAATGAAATGAAATGAAATAAAATAAAATAAAATAAAATAAAATAAAATAAAATAAAATTAAATAAAATTAAATAAAATTAAATAAAATTAAATAAAATTAAATTTAAATTTAACAATTCTACCACTGAATACATTAATATTTGTATTTTTGAAAATGTGGCACCAATTTTTTATTCATGTAATACAATATATTTTTAATATTAAATTTTGAAAAAATTCCATCAGTTTACAGAATTTTTGTATTCTTAGTTATTAAAATACAAATATTAATGTATTTAGTCTTGTTTCCAGTACAATTATGCAAACATTATTAAATAAATATAGATTTTTTTAATTAACCTTGGAAGCATAAGCATCTTAAAAATAAATTCAAATAAAATAAAGTAAAATTTAATTAAATTAAATTTTGCGTAATAATGTCTGATAACGTGGCATCAATTTGTTATTTATCCAAAAGCTTTATATTTTTAAAATTCATATTTTTAATATTTAATATTTTAAAGAAATCCCATCAGTAGCTAATAAAACTAAAGTATATAAAATAAAAAATAAAACAAAATCCAGAGAAACAGAAATGTCAGGTGGCCTCTTATAAAATAAAATAAAATTTAATTAAATTATAAATCTGTCGCCTCACAGCAAGATGGTCGCTGGTTCGAGCCCCAGCTGGGTCAGTTGTCTAAAGACATGCGGTATAGATGAATTGAATAAACTAAATTGGCCGTATAGTGTATGTGTGTGTGTATAAGTGTTTCCCAGTACTGGGTTGCAGCTGGAAGGGCATCCGCTGCGTAAAACATATGCTGGATAAGTTGGCGGTTAATTCCACTGTGGCGACCCCTGACGAATAAAGGGAATAAGCCGAAGGAAAATGAATGAATGAATGAATGAATGAATGAATGAATGAAAAAACTGAGTGAAATCACTGCAACACTATGGTTTTAGCACAGTCAATGGCTACAACGTCTTCAGAAAACCTACTTCACACTACACCAGCAGACAAACCACAGGCTTGAAAACACCATCTGATAAATGTCAAAGTTGGCCAGTACACGTATCCAGCCAGGCACCTCACAAAGCATATTCTCACTTTACCAGAATACAACAGAGGCTTCCAAGCCTTCTGGGTGTGATTCAGCTTTTGAAATTGCTCCAATTATAGATCCACAAATTCCCCTTTACTCCCATCTCCTCTTCGCCACAGAGAAACAGGCAGCCTAAATGATAGATCCTCCACACGGCCTTCCTCTAGTCTAATTGCTCTTTGGCGGATGGTGTAGATTGGAGGGTGTCAGAAGAGGCTTTCGCACGTCTTTATACTTTGCTGTAATTATTCTCCGGTCGTTCCCAAAAGGCCTCTCTGGCACACCTGCATTAATCACGGAGAAAGACTCGGAGGAACTCCTTCTCTCTGCTCCTTTCAGCAGATGCTGGAGTAGGAGGTGTAATTACAAGGAACGGATCGCGCCCCCGTCCAATATGATGCCCCGCAAGCCCAGACACTCGTATGGAGGCATAACACTAAAAAATTTTATTTCTGGCGGTTTAGTTTTTGCATAATATTAGAAGAGGGGATTTAAGGTAAGTGAGAGCAAACTGAAAGATGAAAAAAAATTTTGGCAGTGCATAAAATGAAATAAAATAAAATAAAATAAACATTTTAATAAAACAAAATTAATAAAATAAAATATTTGAATACTTTATTATATATATAATACACTGTATCCACAAAATACTAATTAATTTTCATTTTAAATCTTTATTCTTTGACATTTTACTTTAAAAGACCTATATGTTCACCCATTTTTGACATTCTTTATGTTTATGTGTGAGTTTATATATATATATAAAATTTTAATCCCAACCAGTTCTTGTTCCTGCTCTTTTATCATAAAAAGAGTTACTTTTAAAAAATTTTTTTTGGCATTTCACAAAATGACATGTGGTTTTGTAAGGTTGCCATATGAAAAAAGAGGAAAATAATCAATTATTTAAGTGCAAAATACACAGTCCTCAGAGTGTTTTCAATAACATCAATAACATTACAGATTGTCTAACATTCTAGGATTATTATTTATATATTAATTACAATAATTTTACAATTCTTGATTGAGCTACACTGAATGATTTAGAACAAACTGCATTTTTTTGTGTTTTAATTTAAAAAAAAAATAGATTTAAACAAAAATAGAAGTCCTATGAATATTACAGAGCCATTTTTGAACGTATTTGAACATAGATGAACAACAAACTCTTAATATTTAATATGTTTAATTAAATATGTAATAATAAAATCTAAGTCTGGACAAAAACATGACTTCACCCATATTTATTTTCTCGAAACTTATTTTAAACTTTAAAGTTGACATTTAAAGTCTTCTTTTGTATTTAATCATTTGTGTAAAAAGATTTGATGCAGACATTAAATTGGGATGTCTCATTTTTGACCTAATACGACCTAAAACTTCAGACTGACATCACTAGCGTCTTGTCTACACATCTAATCAATTTCTGATATAATAAATATCCTGTTATAATATGTAAATCCATCACTTTGAAAGCAAAGTGGGTTGCAAAAGTCATTTGATGTTGACTTTAGTAAACACATTATAGTTCACTACGGACAAGAAACCATCATTGACCTTCAGCAATTTAAATCTTAAGTAGTTTGCAATCTAATAATGATGAACCACAACCTGAGGCTTCAAAGAGACACTAAAGGACAAAGTCAAAGCTGAAAGACTGAGTCTGTCCCCTTCTTTTCTTCCCTGCCCTTTCGGTGTCAAAGAAGCACAGCCTCTTTGAAGTTGATTTCAGAAGGTTCACTGATGGCATTTACAGAGCTGGCCAATCATCTCCTCAGACACTTTACAGACAACTCGCCAAGGCCACAGGAACAAATGCACACCGCAATGCACCTTTGTCAGACTCGAAGTGCTTGAATAGTTTGAATAAATGTATTATTGTCTGTGTTTTGAATATATGCATATGTATGTATA
This sequence comes from Danio kyathit, assembly GCA_903798195.1. Taxonomy (NCBI): domain Eukaryota; kingdom Metazoa; phylum Chordata; class Actinopteri; order Cypriniformes; family Danionidae; genus Danio; species Danio kyathit. Next base: position 14,906,497 of record LR812522.1, read on the forward strand.
CAGCTATATATGTAAATATATGTATACCGCTATGGTGGAAAAAGAGACCACCTGACATTTCTGTTTCTGTGGATTTATGATTTATAGTTATGTGCTTGAGTAAAACAGTTTTTGTTTTGTTCTGTAAACTACTGATGACATTTCTTCCAAATTGAATATAAAATATTTGAGGTTAAAAACAAAAAGGTGCCAGGTTTTCAGACATTATTATACAAAAATATATACAGAATAATAGCAGAAACTACAGAGTAGAAGATTTCCTTTTCATGTGGAATAAAAAAGGTCATACAGGACTGAAAAAATATGATGGTAGAGGACATTTGCATCTTTTTTTCTACGAAATTATTGTAATTGCTGTTTTAATAATGTACGAGCTGACATTATCGAGAATGTCATGAATTCTATTAAAAACAATCATATTGAGAGTCTACAGGTTTCCACTTGCATGATGAAGCCTATACAGTATTACAATGACTATAATTATAGTTATGAAAGCACAAATATGCTTGAATAGGGTTTTCATATTATATATATATATGACATATGATATAGAGAGTGCTGATTTCCAGAACATCACATATATATATATTTTTCAATTTAGCCACACCAAAAACTAAAAACAAAGTCAAAACTAAAAAATTATGTGGCCCAGGGCAAAACTGCTGTGTTTTGTTCCTGAAAAGATCTATATTTGAATAAACTGAGTGAGTCAACAATTCAATGATTCAACATTCTTTCTAAATTAATTATCAGATTTGAAATGGTTTTTTAATAAATGATTCATTGAATAACTCATCAAGACGTACCTTCTGCCACCTACTGTTGGATTTAGTTCAAGGGAAAGTTCACCCAAAAATGAAAATTAAAGTCTTTTTGTTCTGTGGCACACAAAAGAAGATATTTTGAAGAATGTTTGAAGCCTTTAACCATTAACTGTCAGGATTCTGCCACTTCGGTCTTGAGTCTTCGGTCACTTCAGTTACTGGGTTAATTCTTCTTTTGGTGGCAGTCTCCGGACACTATTCCTGTCTTGTCTAGTATGTTGTGCTTAGCTTGAGTTTTCTCGGGTCCAGCACTCATTTCCCATCATTGTCTGTCTTTGTCATTGTATAAGCACCGTCTTGGCGTGCTCGGGATGTGCGCTGTTCGCAACATGGTGTTTTCGTTCTCATCGCTCCAGTCTAGTTAGTTTCAGTTAGCGCTGGGATAGGAACATGCATGTCACATGTGTGAGTGCACAGTAGGTGTTTTATTTATCGTGCACTCGTGTCTTGCCTTCTGTCTGTGTTACTGTTTTTTGTTGCACGTGGCCTGTGTTTACACTTGGCCACATGCTGTTTCATGTGAACATGCAGTTAATGGGCTCACTCGTTGGCTGCATGTTCTAGTCCTGTTTCATGTGAGCACATTGCTTCTATGTTGTCCTTGTGTCATGTGCTCTCTTGTCTATTGTCCCACCCTCCTTGTTGACCCATTATTAGTTTATGTTCACCTGTTTGTTTGTCAATTATTTCTCTTTTATAGCTCCCTCTTGTCTGCTGTCCTGTGCCAGTTCGTCATCGTATATCGTCCATGTTTGTTTTTGTCTTTTGTTAATGTTTTCCCCCTCTGGGTTGTTTTTGTTTCTTTTTGTTTTATTTTATAATTAATAAACCCATTTATGTCCCTGCAATTGAGTCCTCATCCTTCCACAACCTCAACCTTGACATTAACATCCATAGTAAGAAAAACAAATACTATGGAAGTAAATGATTACAGGTGTCCTACATTTAAAAAAATATTTCTTTTTTGACAGAAACAGAAAAAAAAAACTGGCTTAGAACAAGTCAAGGGTGGTTAATTCTTTTGGGTGAACTATCCCTTTAAACTTAAGTTTAGTGTGATTTAATTAAAATCTTGTTTAATTTATTTTTTAAAATACTGGTATATATTTTTGTCAATACACCACATACCTCTAAATGAGGATAAGAAAATGAAGACAGAATTTACATTACTAGGTAAACTACAACTCATCCAACTAAAACACGGGGAGCAATAACAAATGTTCCCATTTATCACCATTTTCAGTCTAATTTGTATTTGTTGACTGGTAAAAATGTTGTCTCTCATCATCAGTGATTCTGATATTGACTCAAGGTCAAAGTCAGCAGTGTGGCCTACCCATCAGCAAGGCAATCAGTAAGAGATCAAGGCCGGTGAATCACTGGTTATGCCTGAACAGTCAGCAAATGTGTCACTGAAATAGGTGTCTCATTTAAAAGTCACAAACCCACAAACAAAATTATGCAGTGTGTTTGCGTATGCATATGCTCTCAGGAGGCTGTCATGCTGAATCCTCCAGAGAATGATGATTGCCTCATCCACCTTATGTGGCTGCGTGGACCGGAATTATAAAGGCAAACTACCACTGCGGGCCATGATTCATCTGGCTGAGGACTTGTCGCCATTAACAATGGCGACTCATAACATCCATCACCCAGAGGCCAGAAGCACAGAGCGTCTCATCTATGGGTACATTTACAACATGACATCCATTACAAATAACCACCTCTAGGAAACCATAATCATAAAGTCATTGTGCATTTACTGTATACTAATGACAGTTATAAAACAGTTCTAGGCTTGTAATTTGATTTAACTCTAAACACTTGTGTCGTTCTGATTGCCTGTGTATGGTCACACTCCAATACACAGTGCTATATTGCTTTTCATGCAAAAAAATCAATAGCCAAGATAAATATTGATTTAGACATTACTGGAAGCAGTGGTTCCAGTCATTTAACATAATTTTACAGTTATGCCGCTGTTTTTTTTCCATTTTACAGTTGTGCTGTAATTATATAGCAAATTGCTGGCAGCAATGATTCCAGTGATTTACTGTAATTTTACAGTGTAAATACTGTTTTCTGTTTTATGGCTGTGCTGTAGTTTAAAGTACAGTAAAGTACTGGCAGAAATTGCTGCAACAATGTCTTTGTAATTGTACACTTTTTTTACATTACTGTTTTACATTTTACGACTGTGCTGTATTTTCACACTAATGGCTACAACTTAAATTGCGAAGCAGAATACAAGTTAGATTCGTTTTAAACTACTATCTGATATCCTAAGATCTCTAGTGTATTTACTCAATGTAAAAAATAAAGGAATGATTGACTGATGTTGTACTTAATTTGCCTTTTTTAAAACAGCTAAACGCATTGTTAAACTGGCTGCAAATGTTAAATTCTGCAAATTTACAGTAAGTGATTATGGGCCTATGACTGCTTATTTATAGAATTAAACTGTAATGAAATATCAATATTGGAAATTTATGTTTTTTTTATACAGTGCACAATGCTATAAGTATGGCGAAAATACAGTATGGCTTTACAAAGCCACAACTGAACTATAAGAATTCTGATTTATTTAACAACTCAATCTTTTGTTTCAATACTGAAGTAATCAATGCTTTAGACTTTTCATAGTGTTATTGACTTGATTCCGGAATGAATCAATGACCACGTTTACATAGACATCAGTAATCGAATTATTTGCCTTAATATAAATAAGACAATAATATGATTAAGGTGTTTACATGAGTTGCTTTTGAATGTTCCTTTCATAATCCAGTTTTACATGTTAAAGCACATAATTCGATTAAAGTCATTGCGTCACCGCGTTATCTCTGGAGATTCATGTAATTTCGGGTGTTTCATTTTTAATTTGTTGACTTTAACTGCAGTTTGGCACTTGCGCTTTCGTTAGGGAACATTTTATGCATTTGTTTACATGTCTGTACTGCACTTCAATAATTCTACTAAAATCGGCATACTCCACGTCTTAATTCGATTTCTGTTTACTTCATTATGACCTTAATTGGATTAAATTAATCAAAAATTGCTGTTTACATTGTAGACTCTTAATCAGAGTATTGTCTCAATCGTATTAAAATCTGATTATCTATTGACTTTTGAAAAAAAATTGTTTTGAAATGAATAATTTTAGTTAATAATTACGTAATACAACATAACCAAGTATATGCAAATTAGCAATGTTTAAATAAATGTCGTGAAGGAATCTGCATTCTTGAATTAGTCAAGTGAATAAATAAGAGAATATTGACTCTTAAATAAATTGGCTCAATAAATAATACAATCACATTTTAACAAATCAATGTAACTTGCAGAATAAGTTATTTAACAATCACCAACCTCTAAAAACCAGACAAGTCTGGTAGGCACAAACATAGAAAAGCTGAGTGATACAAACCAAGAAATCTCCCAGCACAGTTAAACAGTATATTAAATCTGAGAACTCTAATGAACTGTTGCATAATCCTTAATTAATCATATTTAATCACATATATTACCTCAGGCATGCAGTAAACACAAAGTGTAACACTAAAGGGATTCCAGTCATTTCATTTATTCTAAAGCAACCCTAAACCCTGTTTCCAGCTGCCAGGGGTGTTGCTTTCTAAGCTGTCCTCATGTTTTATGCATGTGTGCTGGTGCTTCTCCAACAGGGGAACCTTGCAGTGGGTCCAGAGCAGGATTAGTGTGTGGCATTCGGGCTTACCTTTACTCCCCCAAATCTCATTTTATGATGAAACATACTGAGATGCCAGATAGAATGCAATTCATTTAGCAAAACCTGAACTGATCCTTAGAGGTGACATGGGAAATAATACAAGACGTGCATGTAGTGGCATACTTGAGTGGATGATATCGGGGTGTAAAGTATTAAGGTGATGTTTGTTAAAAAAAAAATAAAGTTGTATCATTTAGAAAAGCCTGAGGATGTGTAAATGCTATCTTTTTTGGTCAATTAAATAAGTTAAAAAATATGAATATTGACCAGAAAATAGTATGACAACGCTGTGCCTTTTATAGCTATTAAAAAGAAAATCAAAAAAAATATTTAAACATATTGTTTAAAATGTCTTGTTTATACATGAACAACATCTTTATGAACCAATCATTGGTTTTCCTAGATTTGTTAAAAGAAACACTTCAAAATGTGTCTAAAATGTAACTCCGTACTATTCAAATTGACCACCCTTTCGTTATGTTGGTGGCTGTTTTTGCCCCATTGATTTCCATTACAACAACATTTTTTGATTGCAAAGTCATGACACCAGATAATCATGCCTTCTTGATTATTGGTGGGTTTTCCCTGTTGGGAAGAGGTAAAACTTTTATACTGTTGATGATCAGTTGGCAGCATTAACTCTTTAGATAGGCTGTGCAAAAAATTTGCCACTTTTATATGGAGTTCTATGAGGTAAAACATCAAATTATAGTGTATATTTACTATGTCCTAAAAGCTGAGCTGCTTATTTTTTTATTTTCTCAAACATATCAAGGTAAGTTCGCACTTATGTATGTGCACTGCAACAGATGATCAACAGTAAAAAATGACAAATTGTTCCTTTTGCCAACAGAGAAAACCAGCAACAATCAAGAATGAATGATTATATGCTGTCATGGCTTTTCAATCAAAAAAAAATGTCATTATAATGAAAGTCAATGGCCAACATAACGTAAGGGTAGTAAATTTGCCCAGAGTGTATTGTTGATTTTTTTTACATTATCAAAGCATTTTCCCAAAATATGTGTCAAAATAAGATTTGTCACCCAAAAAATCATTTCCTTTGCTGAAACACAGAGAAAGTTGTGGCCAAATAAAGACTCAAAATCACCCCAGAGTGGATGAAAACATCCCCAACAGCACACAAGAGTTAATGTAATGTTTGCTGCTAACTATTACATAAAATCAATATCACATTTGCAATTGGGCAAACATCTTGATATTCCAGCACTCTTGCTTGTGTGATATTATTAAATTATATCTTAAAAATATCATTTTTAACTTCCAGGCTTAATTATAGTCATTATATCTACAATTTGAAGAAATAGTTAACCCAATTACCTCATAATTTTTCCACTCATGTGGCTTTAAAACTTTATGAGATCCATTCTTTTGTTTTCAACAGCAGAAATGAACTCAAAATGATTTTGATCAAGTGAAGTGTGAGTAAACGATGACAGCGTTTTCATTTGAGGGTGAACTATCCCTTTAAACTGCACACAAAGTAATTGCTGTATTGAAAAGCACTGCATTGTTGACAACAACTTCCCTTTAGATCTTTGGCAAGTCCTAGCTGGGTGCTGAAGGGAATTTCTGCATACGAGATTGTCTCCAGGAACGTGACAAATGGAGGTGTCTCAGTATTAACCACCAACGTGAAAGCAGCAGGAAATAGTGCCAGAGCCTTTATAATTACTCCCTCTCAGTATAATTACCGGGTTTTCCTTTGACCGTGAAATAAAGGCACCTTGCTATGCAATCTGCTGCACAGCTCGTGGGAGATTTCTCCACTGAGGCAGACTTTTTGCCTTCATTAAATTTTGAAGGCTCTTACCTTATTTTTTATACAAAAGTAGCTCGGCTCAAGTGCATTTTTATATTATCAATATTCAGACATATGGTAAATGCATATTTCATACCGGACTGGGTGTTGTCATGAAAATTTATGCGTGAAGCTCAAGCAAGAGATTTCCCTTCTGACACTTGCAGCTTCAGCAATAAAAAAAAAACACTTCTGCCCCACACTCAACACAAACTGCTGTGTGACAAAACTTTTAAAACATTCTTCAGATTCGCTGTGATTCGTTTAAAATAATAGCTTACAAAAAAATTTCAATTTCCTTATAATTATATATATATATATATATATATTTGTCAGCTACAGTGGTGGAAAGAGTACTGAAAAAGCATACCTAAGTAAAAGTACCCTTACTTGCCTAAAAATGTAGTGCAAGTAGAGTAAAAGTATCTGTTGTAAATATTACTTAAAGTATGAGTAAAAAGTAGACCTTTCAAAAGTACTCAAGAGTACTGAGTAGTGAGTAGTACGCTGTAAAAAGCTGATGCATTTACATGTAATTTGGGGATGTGTGTAAACGTAATATTATGGAGTGCATTTAGTTATTGCCCAGCAAGCACACAACATCACAAGACATCAATATTAGGTTAGATTTAAGTTGTGATCAGATGACCAAAATTCAATGTCAAGCCAGTGTCTAAGGATTTAGATTGTGTTAGAAAGTGACCAAAATCCAATGATGAGCCAACATCTTAAACCAACGTCATATTGAGGTATAGAGGTAACGTCCACACAATGTCAAGCTGTAACATCATTAGACGTTGATATTTGGTTGATTTTAGGTTGGACGTTGACGTCGGCCTGATGTTGGTTCTAATGTCAACCCCATTTTCATTTCCAAACAAAATGCAATGTCCCCACAACGCTGTACAACGTCAATCTGACGTCATGTTGGCGTCTTGTGCCTGCTCGATGTTTAAGAACATTTTGGTCATTATACAGTAAACATCCGTCATTTTCTCATCAGTGACATCCATCTAAACAGTCTCTTGGTCAATGCATGTAAAGATTTTGGACATCTTCTTGGACACTTTTAATGCTTCCAAACAGTTTGCTGATTGATTTGATTGGACAGGAATCACAAGACTAGCCAATCTCCATAGACAAGAAAAATTAAAAGTAGTGACTGCAGTTTGAAGGAAAGTAATGGAGTAAAAGTACAGATACAACACTAAAAATGTATTCAAGAGGAAGTAAATGTACACATTTTTAAAACTTTAAATTACAATTTAGAAAAACTACTCAATTAAAGTAATTTGAGTATTTGTATTTTGTTACTTTAGACCACTGGTCAGCTGTGATCTTATAAATATGGAGTTTGGAGCATCAATAATAGTTTACTATCACTTAAAAAAAAATCTTGAATTTCTTCTTCCAAGAAACAATATCATATACATTGGATGGCAAGTGAAAATTTGCATTTTTATGGTCAACTATTGTAGTATACAGTATATTATAACATATACTATAGTATATACTATAATAGACACTCCTGAAACAAAATGTCATAGTTGACAGATTTTTAAAAACCATCATTCAATTTATCTCCTTATGTAAATGTGTGTAAATATATACCATATATACACACATATTCAGTTTTTATGTTAATTTAAGTAATATTATTGAATAGTATTCAAATGTTCTGATGATTTATGTACAATACAGTATGCAAAGTAACATTTCTGTATTTAAGAGAGACTAACTAAAGCTTTGTTTACCAAAAAAAGTTTTCAGCTTCTATAATCATTCTGCATAAATCCGTAAAGTTTGTTTTACCATGTTTTTGTGCAGGAATAGCCAAATAAAGTCTGCAGATTTTGTCTGGCACTGCTGATTAGACGAAGACTTGTCCCAGATAGCAGGTAGTAATCGGCCCGAGCTCGGCTACCCTTCGGCGCCTCCGGCTCCGACTCGGCATCGGCGAGTGTTATCTGGGCCGAGTATGGCCCGCAGCTCGCTCTCGCACATGTGTTTGTGATGCGGCTGTAAAGCCCTGGCCCGATTCCTGTTAACCATATCTGGCCCGAGTCGGTCTGTAGAGTCCGGGCCGCTTCTGGCAAGGACTCGGCTTGTTTAACTTTTGTCCTGATGGTGGCGGTAATGCTCCAAAAAGCTGGTTGGCAACCGCCTTGAAGATTACAAGAAGAAGAAGTTTTGGAACTCGTGTTTTCTGGTCAGAAAGGTAAGGTTTTTACTGCTTTTATACTGTATACTATGCGAATTTAGCGTTCAAAACATTTTTTCACAGTGTTAGGTTGTAACAGTGTTTACTAATTTAAAACAATTTGATACAAAATGCAACTTGTTTTAAAGAAACACGACTAAAGCTAATTGATGTGTATGCTAACGTTACAAACACGTCTGAAAGTTATAGAGGTAAAGTTGGTTTTAAATTCGCACATTCGGATTTCGGCTTCTTAATATAATATTAGAAAACTATCGTTTGCAAATTCCAAATAGTGAAATCATACATTGAGGTAAAGTTGGTTTTATATTCGCACATTCGTTCAGTGCCATGCTCCATATATTGTTTACAATGGTACGTTGAATATCCGGTCTGAAATCGCATGCAAGTAACACTTTAAAACAACATTAGCACTATTTCTTCGACCACAGACAATGTTGTAGTTTGATATTCGTTGTCTGCTAGTATGATTTCACTATTTGGAATTTGCAAACGATAGTTTTCTAATAGTATATTAAGAAGCCGAAATCCGAATGTGCGAATTTAAAACCAACTTTACCTCTATAACTCATACTAGCAGACATTTTGCAATCAAGTGAGTGTTTAGTAACTGAAAACTATTTTAATTATTTTAAAGAAACATGACTGAAACGAATTGGTGTGTATCTTAACGTTACGTTAAAGAAAGTGGCTGTAGACTAATCCGTTAACACTACCATGACAAAACATGTGCTTTTTTCTGAGTTAACATTTTAATATACCATGGGTGTTGAAAAAATCATTTTACAGTTGTGTACTTACCCAACAGAAATAATTCTGAGTGATTGTGTAAATAAAAATTAATCGTTTTGGATTTATAAAATAGTATTGTTTAACTTGTTTATGCAGTGCATCACGAAAGTGATCCATGCTCGATACCGTTTACTATTCTTTTAAAATGATCTTAATATGTGTTAGCCTATGTGAATCAATTATCTTATGTTCAAGCTGTAATATGTGCATGTAAAACTGAACGTCTTAAGCAGATTTTGATGGGGTTTTTTTTTTATTGACAGTTATAAATTCTGATTTAAATCAATGGGTAACAATATTTTTCGGTTAAGTCTTATTATTCTTGTTTAACAAGGGTTAGTGAGGCCATTTTGCAGCACATCACAGAGACAAAATATGTGAATATGCATGTTATTGTTAGGTGCTTATAGTCCATTATAAGCTGTAAACTGTTGATCCATTTTCAACATACTTGAGCTTTTCAGACTTTACATTACTAATAGCTTCACAAACAGCTGAAATAGTTTTTGTTATTGGCTATCATTTTCAAACATTTTCCACAATGGTAGGTTAACAGTGTTTTTTGTAACTTACAACTATCTGATCCAAAAGGTTTCTTATTTTAAAGAAATTTGACTGATTGTGACTTATTCTATTTTAAATAACAATTTTGGGCTTATGCTCAGGGGGTATAATGTTTGTTTCAGGCTTTTTCTGAATAGTCATCATTAATGTTTATAATGATTCTAGTGAAGATAAACATTTTTTATACACTTTTGTATGTTTGTTTGTTTGACAGTCCACGACAAGATCCTTGAGCACGATCAAACAAGCTCGGCACAGAAGAGGTCAGTATATGTAAGTCATGGCTGAAAATTATGAGTTTTACTCTGTGAATTAGAGTATTTGAATAGGGCAAGGGCCAGTGTTGCTCAGATTTTGTAGCCTTTGCAAACTCATTGTAGTGATGACACTCCTCACTATCTAAAAGTCTTATATAGTAACGAGGCCCCTAAAGATAAAGACTTTGATAACCTAGATGATTATGATATGGTGACATCTGAAGGCTCCGTTAATGAGTTTCATATTGTGGGGTTCGAGTCATCTGAAATGGAAGCTGTGCCATCTTCATGGGTACAGAATGATAGATGTGCTTAACCATCTTACAAATCTATGTCTAAGAATCATAAGGCTGTCACTATAAGTATTATAGCCATTAATTAACTTTGATAGTATTTCAGGATTTGAACTTTTTTTTGGGGGGAGGTTAACAACAATGTGATGTTTTATTATAGACACATATGAGGAAGCTCGACTCCCTTCCACAGGTAACTGTGATGTCTGACTTGCAAACAGATGAGGACGATGATCGCTCGTCATACACCAAAAGAAAGAACAGGTTTGTTTGCAATTATTTTAAACCCATACTGTCAACATTATTTCAATGATCTATTACAACCTGCAATTTTTGCCCTGGCACTATACTAAAATAATGTTTTGTTTTGTAAATGTATCTGATTATGGGACATAAAAGACAGGACTATAGTGACAGTGATGAAGAAAAATATTTGGAACAAAGAGGCTGGAAAAAAAGCAGATATGAATATTTCAGAATTAGATGCAGCACGGCAAGTACCATCACCACCAATGACTATGGAAGAATCCTTAGGGACACCATCAAGATGCACAGATACTGTACATTCCAGTGCGCCTATGAACATTTACAGTCCTTGTTCCAGTGCAGTTGGAGATCAAGACAGAACTTATTGGTACTCATCATGTCTTTGTAAGAATTAAAGACATCACTACATTTGTAAAGGCTTTATGCAGCTAGAAAGTAAAGATCATCTAGAGAACATCAGCAGTATCTAACCCTCTGTTGTATTTACACAAGTTGTATAAGCTTTAGGTTGATTTATACTAATTCGTTATTTTTCTTTTTTTTAGCACCACTGACTGAAGTGTTAAAATCACAAGACGACATAAAGCAGCAACTGGTCCTGATTCTCAAAAATCAGCAAAACCAAAACAGACATGATGAAATTCCAGATGTAAGCACATTTGACCTTCCTTTGTCCAGTTTGATTTGGAAAAGCTTGAAAATCAACTAAAGGACCAGCCCGAACAAATGAAGAAAATGGTAAGTTCAAGCTCTTGTGTATTTCAAAGTGTTTTAAGTTTATTTATTTATTTGATTTTTTGCTTCATAGGTAGCCTACTTAGGAATTATTGGTGTTTTCCACTAAGGAAGCAGTTTGGCGTATCCTGGGAAAGCTTTTGGCTAACTCCTTGGCCAAACAAATTAACTGGAGCGGGGCAAAACAAAAAGTGGCCTTTCGTGCACTTCCCCTTGGGACTGTCGTAGTCAGTAAGTTGGTTTTCAATATACATTTCAATACAATTAGAAGCTGTTCCATCTGTGTATTTCTTTGAATCATTAACCAGAGGAACAAAAAGAAATCTATATAGTCCCATTTAGGTTGTACTTATGTGAGAGCAAGCATGTTTCTTTTTTTCTTTAATATTTGTTCTTGTTCTCTACTAATTATCTGTATATCTTTTGATCACAGATGCAGTGAGGACAAATATCCATACCATGCCACTGATGAAGAGGTGGAAAAATGCATTACAAGGTGGCTACAACTTGCTCCTGGCAGGCACGGAGGAAGGAAGGAAAGAGAGAAAGCTAATGTGTCAAATGTCTAAATCACTATTTTTGTTTTTTATTAAGATGTTCCCTGATACTTGGGCAATTTGTGTTTCATTTGTGCAAATTATATATATATATATATATATATATATATATATATATATATGTATATGTGTGTGTGTGTGTGTGTGACAGTATGCCAAATTCTGAAGAAACATTTTCAATAACTAATAATAATAAACAAAAATTCTAAATATAAAATTGCACAAGATATATACACACACACACATGTTTTGCTGTTTGTGCAATTTATTCCAATTATTCTTTCAAGTTTATTTAAAAATTAAGTTTAAGTCTTTATACATCTGCAGTTTTATATTCATATATATATATTTTTTGTTTTATTGTAATTATTTTAATGTTTATTAATAATGTTTCGAGACGTTTCTTCAGAATTCGGCAGTTCTTTTTACAACTTTGACTTGTATATTTTACGTATTGTCATGGGTATTTGCAAGATGTTTCTTGCTATATCTTAAATAGGTTTCTATATTCAAGTTTATATAAAATTTAGCTGTTTTAAGATGTGTCTTGTACAATTTTTAAAATTCAAATCTGTTGGGAAAACAGGGTTGTTTTGAAAACTTTTGTGTATGTGTGCAATTTCAGATATTTTTTTTTCTATAAATCTTCCTGTGTATTGTGCAGTTTTATTGTTGTTTTTCTTGTGCACTACAAAATAATTTATTTAATTTGAGTATTATTTGTTTCTTGCAATCAATAAACGTTTATCATTTATATATTTTGTCCTTTGTTTGATTATTTACGTTATAGGATATGTATGCTGTTTGCATTTTATTTAAAGATTAAACGCAGTGCCTACACTTTGTGTTTACAGTACATAGCCTGCGTTTGCTGTTATATCAACTCAAATGGTTGTAATACCATGCATCAAGTACTAATTTAATACCAAAAGGTTTTATATCAAGGTATATGAAGACTTAATCGCGCCAGCTCCGGGCCGCAGTGCACATTACTCACGGGCCGATTCCGGCTCGGATGCGGCAGCGTCGGCTCGCTTACGGCCGCCGCATCTGGCCCGATTGATTCGGGCCGGAATCGGGCAGTGAGTCCATAGGCATCCGGCCCGAGTACGGCAGCCGGAGTCGGGCCGAGGGGTAAGTCTCCGGCAGGCGAGAATCTAGCCGGAACTGGCCCGAGTGTATTTTGCTATCTGGGGTTGTTTTATCGAGTCACACCTGTTAGGAACATGTGCTAGCATGGGAATTTTACATTTAGTACTTGTTTCAAAAGTGTTAGGTAACCTAACATTTGACTATTACAAGCAATTATACTAAATTAGCAGCTGTTCTAGGTGTTAATGCAGATGTATGCTATTCTAATTACGCCACAATCAAGCACAATTATATTCCATATTGGCAGAGTTTGAGTTATCTTGTACAGTTGTCAAATTTGAACTGTCAGGAGGCTTTCATTAAACAATAGAATAATGCACTCGAATCATCAGCATGTCGTTTTTTCGTGCGTCATCAAGAACAGCTCTCTGTATAAGGTGCGGGATAATAAGGTGAACTAATAAAAAGCAATTGTTCCAGCCGTTGTTAAATTACAATGCTCCGTTAATTGTGGTTATTGAAAGGTGACTGCTGGGGTTTTTGTTTCACAATTTACTTTGTCAGCAGTCAGTCAGTCAGTCAGTCACTGAAGAAACGACAGGAGTCAGGAGTTGCTGCAGTTTGTGTCTACTGAAAATGACCTTCTCGCCCTTGCCTGTCTGGTCATCCAGGTTTAAAAGAGAGGCTTGTCTTTTAAAGTTCTGGGATGCACTCACAAATCTTTAACAACCCATCAACTGTAAAATGATTCTTCTATTTCTTGGTTGATGTAAGGCATCTGAATGAGTTTAAAAGCCTTTGGCATATAGAGCTACTTAAAAAAATCCCACTCAAGACAGGCGAGAATAAAGGGTTTTCATTACATGAATATTTTTAGCAGGCAATGGAATTTCAACTATATGAATTATATTATTAAAAAGCAAAACAAAGTAGATTATTTAAAGAACACTCGGCATTTTATATCACTAACAATTTTGAATTTATTAATCAATATTTTAAGTCACAGTCATGATTTTGTTCGTAAGTTGTTTGCAGATGAGAACTGGGGAGGGTTATTTTCTTTCTACAAAACATTTGATTGGACAAAAGTGTGAGTGGTGCAGGATGAGTCATCATTATCTCTACTTAGTTTTACTGAGAGAGAAAGAGTACTAATTGTATAGACCATTTTGAGGCATGTAAACCATAACAATGGTCCTAACATATATGCTGTTTTACATTTTTTTCCTTCTGAGAATCAACAAAGGTCCATTTAATGATAAATAATGTAATCACAGCTGTTTTAACATTAAGATATGATTGAATTGCCTCTTAGTACAGAAATAGTTTGATAACAAACAGGAAATGTTCATGGGCCAATGTCATTAACACATCGAAATGGTCTATATACATATGTTTACATGGATGTAGCCAACAGCAGAATGTGCATTACAACAAACCATGAATTAAAATTGACAAAATGTTCAAATAGTAAACAAATCTCCAGTAGTAAACTGCACATTATTTTTGAAAAGTTGTTTTTAGTGGTTTGATTTTAAAAATGTAATATTAAATACATAATTTTTGCTCATAATAATACTCATTATTCGTGTCTTATACTTTGCTTCCTACAGCATCAAGAAGGTATTTGTTTTCTCTCTGGGCTATTTAATCATGTAAATTACTGACACAGTAGTTAAAGGAGGATTAAGTAATGTTCGGGGTGTCTACCCTTTAGACAGAGAGCTTTGAGACAGATGATCAACATGGAAGGAGATGTGTGTGTCGAAATGCAAGTGTAAGTTTGTGTATGCGAGTGCGTGTTTAGCAAATAGCTGTGTTTCTGTACCACAGTCTGCTGTCAAGGCCTCTGAGGTGAAATTGTGGAGCTCAGCAGGTAGAAATAAGTGATGAAGAAATGATAGACATGTCAGGTTTAAAGGACAAGGCGCCCTTAAAGAGACTAAGTTAAACTTACTGGGGGAAATGTGTCTGAGAGTCTGCATTTGTACATTGTTATTCCCCTCCTTTGGTTATTAAGTAATTTTGGTTATTAAGTGGTCTAAAGAGCAAGCAGTGTGTCTTTTGTAAAAACTGGAGCAGTTAGGTTTTGTGCCCTTATTTCTCACAAAAGAGTTAAATAGCTTAAATCACAATGCTGACTTTCTTAAGGAGAGCTATTTAACAAAAAAATTATACAAAAAAAAAATGAAAGAACACCATTCTGGTTTTTAAAAGTTGATCATTTTAGGGATAGAAACTGTTAACTTTAGCATTTTTACTGATTATGTTAATTAGAGAACATTTAAACATTTGGGGCCGCTTTAATGAAATAAACTGATTTGTTTATTGAGTAAGAAAACATTAAATGAATCAAAAGTGACAAAAATGTTACAAACTATTTATATTTCATGTAGCTGCTGTTCAAATATTTGTCCTGTGTGTCTTTCTACTTTCAGATTCCTTCTTCTTTCACATTCAAATTAGCCCAAATTATTCTACAGTAAAGGTCAATTTATCCCAAACGAAACCAAACACAAACAAGCCCCAGATTACAGCATATCACATATCAGACATCCTATGACCCCCCAAAATAGCAAACAAACATGAAAACAATTGCTGACCTACATCAATGTAAGACTACTCTGTCCGAATCCAACAATCCTGTCTGTTGATGCTGATCGGTGTCTGTTTGTGTGAATAACTGAAACTTGCCAAGCTTTTAACAGCTGTTCTGATGCTGAAGTGGCACTTGGTGTGTTTCCGGATGGCTCATGTCCTTCAGGAAACATAACAGGGAATGAGAAATAAGGGGTTTTGATTGGACCATCTTCATTTAGAAGCAAAATGGGGTTGATTACACTTTTCTCACTGCCACTGGATGTTATTACTGTAGCATCAATACTGCAGGTGACATTTAAGTGTTTGTTATATTAAAAATGTATATATTTCAGCTATATTTGTAGAAGTATCTAGAAGAAGAAAAAAAGCTTCAAAATTTGTCATGCAATTAAATGTCCATGACAAATTAGCCCAAATCAAATCTTTGTTTAATGTTTTGAGCACTTTTTGTCAAAAGCTTCTTATAATTGCACAGGGGTAAAAAAAAAAAAAAATGGGTTAAACAATTTTATGATGCTTTCACTCTATTTAAACACTAGACACAATAGTCTGAGCAGCAGGTTTGTGATTTGAATTTGTCATTTTCCTTTTTTTAGAAGTTTGGGTTAATATTCGATTTAGACTTATTAAAGCTTCTTAAGACAAATCTCGCCAAGAGCAGTGAGGGGTTTCCTCTTTGCCTTGTCAAGATTTAGGTTTGATTAATATTTCGTAATTGCTAATTTCTCAATGTATGATCCAAAGGCCTCTGGCAAATGAGACTAATAAATTCAACGTCAATTTGAAAGCAGCAGTTGATTCTGGACTGTATTATCTCCAGAAGAACATGTATTGAGCATTTTTTTGGATGGAGCGATGGATGGATGGATAATGTTTTAAATGAATGGATGGATGGAAAGAAACCAAATGG
Organism: Danio kyathit; assembly: GCA_903798195.1. Lineage (NCBI taxonomy): Eukaryota > Metazoa > Chordata > Actinopteri > Cypriniformes > Danionidae > Danio > Danio kyathit. Next base: position 14,923,180 of record LR812522.1, read on the forward strand.
CTGGCTGGATGGCTGACTGGCTGGCTGGCTGGCTGGCTGGCTGGCTGGCTGGCTGGCTGGATGGATGGATGGATGAATAGATGGATAATATTTTAATTGAACGGATGGATGGAAAGAAATCAAATGGCTGGATGGATGGTATATTAAATGAATGGATGAAGGGATGGATAATTTATCAGATGGAGGGACAATATCTCAATTGTTTGGATGATTCATATCTAGGATAAATGTATGAATGAGCTAGGGAAATGGTTATTCATTTTAAAGGATAGATATCTTGGATGGCTGAATGGATGGATGGAAGGATGACAAGACGGATGATTTATCAGATAGATGGATGGATAATATCTCAGATGGATGGATGATTAATAACTCAGATGGATGGGTGAACGGATGGTTGAATGGGAAGTCTATATCAAATAGATGGATGGATATTATTTTTAAATTGGTGGTTGCAAGTATGAACAATATCTTAGATGTATGGATGGATGGATAACACATATGAATAGATAGAAATTGATGAAAGACTGGGTGATGAACAAATATTATCTCAAATGGATAGATGAACAGCTGAATAATATATAAAATTATAGACAGATAGATATAATTATCTATAATTAATTAAGAAAGATGGATGCATGGATGGATAACGACTTTAACTTTAATTCCACACAACCCATTTCATTTTTAGATTTCAGCAGTAAAGTTAAGCTAGGAATTATTTAGTTAACCAATGAGAAAGCACAGTGCAGGCTGAACCCCTAAGGGAACTCTTGGAGTGTGTGGAGAGACAGATGTCCGAATTATAGCCATATTGAAGGAAAAAAAAGCTTCTTCTCACAGTTTTCTTGCACTAAAATTCAAACAGAACAGAATCCAGACCATTTGTAGAGGAAAAAAAAGATAAAATCCCCCTGATGATTTTTTTACTATAAAAATATGTGGTTGTTTACTTGAGTTTCGAAAGTACACTAGAGATCACAATGACAATGACATTTCTTTACACATATACACACACATTACACAACCAATGGACTTCTTAAGAAAATATGTAGCATAACATAAATAGCCTTCAGCATAGTGAACTCTGCAATGGGTGAGCCTCACTGTTAACCGCACACAATGTATTAGATTTCCATGTAAATTTGAGTAACGGATAACATTAGTGGCAAGTGGCAGACGGCGAGACGCTCATAAGAAAGGCTGCACACTTACTATCAAGTACTGTTTTGCATTTCAACACACTGATAGTTACAGTACAAGTCTGTGATGAGGAGACTGAGATAATTAGAGTAGACCGAAATTATATTCTGCATAGCCAAAACCGAGATGATTCAGCGGTAAATGAATATGCATGAGAATTTTTCATCAACAAAAACGCGATTGCATAATCCAGGCTTTTATATTTCGTTATACAGTGTGAAAATGGGCCGTAATTAGTTAACGGTCAATTAGGTGGCTTTTGAAGGCTTTGCAATCAATATATAAATGCTGATTGTGCACACAAAGCCGGAAAGGAGGAAAAAGTCAATTACGTCTGATTATTATGCCTCATCTGTTGGCACAACAGCTAATATTCTGCATGGTTACATCACCAATGCCGCATTATGACAGCAACTTCACATCTGTGCTAATACTTCTTACATGCAATAAGATGAATACCCTGCAGCTTCCTAAATAAGTCACATCATTTGTGATTTGTTGTGCTTGTCTAAGTCTATTTAACACTCAATACATATGTCTGTTCAGCTTTATTTAGAAAATAAAAAAAACATTTAAAAAACTGTACAAGCACACTGTAATACAATAATTTCAATACTAATCAAGAATACTATTGATTATGCTTTTTATTTTTGTCCATATTTTTTTTTATTAACCAGATTTTGAAGGTAAGGTCTTAATAAAGGAAAGCACAAGATTACCCAACTTATAAATTGACAGAATTTCTAACGCAGTATTCAATTTCTTCCAAATGTAAAAAGTGCATTAAGTCTTTCAAGCAAAACAAGGGAGGCTTGAGGATTTCTATTCATCTACCAATGATGATTGGAGCAATACTATTGGTATGATGGTTATTACTGTATATAAACCACCAGAATGGGGTAATCCAAACATTGCAATTACTAGGCAGGAGTTTCAAAAAAATATTAAGTGCTCTTGACAGTATGTCAGAAAAATAAAAGAAATTGATTTTGTTATTTTAATAATATTTGTAATCAGCAAGCAATAGCTTGGTTGCTACATTTCCTCAACTGTTTCTCATTGCTAAAGCTGATGTGTCTGTTTCCCGGCAGAATGCAATGTTGATTAGAATGACAGAAGGGTCACTGGCTCTCTGTAATTTACTCAAGTCCCTTTGCACACATCGAATTTCCCCTTTTCATTTGGGTCACATGCATTCATTTGGCAGGAATGCTTGAGGAGACATAATCAGTGTGGATGATCGTGGTCTTTCGGATCTTGACTTTTTGGGTGTTTTGTGTGTTCTCTATGATTAGAAAATGACTGTAACTGAGGTTGTGCAGTGTGTATGAGCTCTGAAATCCACTGCCACACACATGCTAACCACCATCACCAGAAAAAATATACAAAGAGCTGTTATTGAGTCTGAAGACCATCCGCTGGACGCTACACACAGACACACCTCATTCAGTTAGGGTAGGGCCTTCCAGTTGCTGACCGCTGACCTTATACTCCCACACAGGACACTAAAAACAGCTAATTCAATGGATCATCCAGATGTAAAAAAGCTCAGCGAGCAAACACAGAATAGATGCCAAACCAAGGTCACTGCTAGAATTTATAGGGCTGGGATAAATATTTTGGGCTAAATATAAATGTTGATTCAACTTTCATTTTAGCAGATTAAATGTATTAAAAATGGACAGTCTGTCTCTTCCCAAAAAAACAGACTAAAACACTGATGACTCATCCTGCACCACACACAGTTTAGTCCAATCAAATGCTCTGGTGAATAATAATGCCACACCCTTATACCACCTTCAATCAATTTAGTTTTTTTAACATTCATTTTGAGTAACCCATTTAGGAATCATTTCTACAAATAAAATCAGCATATTGGATGATTTCTGAATCATGTAATGCTGACTACAAGTGTATTTTCAGAAAGAGTCATCCCGTAGGTATATCCCAAATACCAAGTTTAATGCATAAATATGATCAAATGTTTTCATCTAAACCCAAAAAACAAGTGGCATATCATGGCTATGACATAACTATAACCTACTAACCCATTTTTAAGGCATGAGTACTTACTGAGCTCGGCGATGCTCCCCACGCGGGTCGCCAGAAGTGACTGTTCAATGGTGCGGAGTTCAGCCTGGCTATAGGCATGGCCCTCTCCAGTTTTCCCTGCTCGCTGCTGGTCACGGTGCAGGTTCAGACTGTCCGGCAGGCTCAATACACCTGTGGGCCAAAGATCAAACAATTAAAAACAAATCAACATGCGGAAAAAGCCAGAAGCAGACAACAAAACATCTGCAATGGGACCAGGAGACTTTGAGAGCTAAATGTTATGACATTATTATTGTCTGAGAGGTAAATCAAACAACCCCAGAAGCAATTAAAACTGCTGTTTTGGTGTTGGACCTTTTTCAAATTGCAACAAACCATGTGGCCACAGGTGAGTTCAGCAGCAGGTATTGGCTGATGCCTTGGTCGTCTAATGTTCATTCAGTAACCCTAATCAAATTACCGCACAGCGCCACAGCCAAGGCTTTTGTTTGAACAGGAGAATAGGCAATGACAGATGGGATATTGAGCTCAGCCACAGGTGAATAAAGACAGACAAGCAGCGATCTGTCTGAGCTAAAGGCTTTACACGTTGGGACTGTATTGTGTTTCTGAACTGGTATTAATTAAAGGATGATATTTGTAACTATTTGTCTTGGAGAGGTCCCTAAGCATTTGCCTTCGAGTGGTTTGGTGCATACAAGCTATATTGCTTTGTGATATTGCTTTTATATGAAAGATCAATGAAAAAGAAGTATCTTATAGCTTAGACATACAGTAGTATTGTCAGTTACAACACATACATTTGCTGCACCACAGGAGAACCACAAACATGCTGTAATTGTAACAGCTTTCATACAAATCTTTCAATAACAGAAAAGCACTTGTTTCATTTCCATGGAGAAAATGGTTCAATGACTCATGTAGATAGTACTGTAATTTGGTTTTTGAAGAATCAATGTTAAGCACGTCATTTGAGAAATTATTCAATGACTCACTCACTCAAAAAAAAAAAAAAATCCCCTGATTCATGAATGAATTAGATGTATAAATTATTCGATGACTCACACATAAAGCCAAGTCATCTGATAAGTTCCTGAATGAATACTTCTGAATTAACTGGTTAAGTGTATGATTCAACGACTCATTTCTGAACACATTACACCCATACTGGCTTCTCCTCACTGGTTTCCTGTTCAGTTTAGGATAAATTTTAAGATTTTACTTTTGGTGTTTAAATGGCTAAATGGACTAGCACCAAGATACCTGTCTGCGTTAATTAAATTGTACACTCCATCAAGGGCACTTAGATGTGCTGATCAGTTACGTTTGGCTGTTCCATGCCAAAGACTATAGAATACACAAGAAATGTCACTTGTACCTTTTTGAATTGGGAAAAGTGTAACGTCAATAAGGCGAATAAATCCCGCCTTCTAGTACAGGAGCCAATCATCGATCGCTATAGACTGACGATACTCCGGGAGAAGGGCTAGAACCAGACGTGAGTTTCTGCAGATTTTGTGTGATCTGGACTTTTAGAAATGAAACTTAAAGCAGGGTTGCAAAAACTTTTTAGTATGAACAGCCAAAAACCAAATAATATCAAGAGCCACCAACCGAAGGTAAATATACCAAAGTATAAAGTTTCCATGGGTAATTTTCTAATTTATTTCATATTATTTCAAAATAAAAAGAAAACATTACTTTTTAATTGTATTAACTAATGCAGTATAACTTTTTAAATGATGCAATAAAACCAAACAATCACATTTATAACATAGTGGAGTTCAATGCTGAATACAGTAGTCAAGCAGAATCTGCCTTTGACTTGATTTGCTCACCAAAGTCTCTGCTTTGTCGGGTGACAGTATGTACATTTAAACAAAATCTGATTAATTTACACCATTTAATTAAAGCATTTAGCTTTTGACAATAAAACAAACATACAAAGGGCAGCATTAAATTGAAATCCCCCTCATTCTCCCTCTTCTCAGATGGGATGGCGGGCCAAATCAAAGGTTACTATGGGCCAACTTAGGCTCACGTGCCCTAGTTTAGGCATATCTGAACTAAGGGGACAGTTGTTGTTTAATTTTATTGGTGATTCCTAATATTAAATTCAATGGGAAGCTTGGCAAGCAGTTTTGGACAATTTGATGCTTCCCCATTCAAACAGAATGCCCAAGCATACTGCCCGAGAGGTGTTTCAAAGATGGCCAATGAGTGAAATCACTTGCCTTAAAGAGACTGTCCACACACAAGGTTAAAAACAAGGAGGGCAGTGGTTTCCCTTAACCTCTAGAATAACTTGCCTCTCCATGTTAGGCAAACCACAACCCTTCCTATTTTTAAATCTAGTTCTAAAACCCATTTTTACTCTTTGGCTTTTAATACCATATGAGTGTCTTATGTCTGTTGTACTTGTCCTTTGTTTTAGATGGTGTATGTGTGTACAGCACTTTGGTAAGCACTTGTTGTTTTACAGTTTTTTACAATCGCTATGACAGTTTTTTCAATACATTTAACAAGTTTCCTAAACTCTTAACGCACCAACAGACCTAAAATACACAATTTGCAAAACAGTTAATTTCATCCTCAATCACACATTGTAAACTAAACCCCAAAACTAATATAAAATACAATTTTAAACAAACACAATACACTATGTCCAACAAAACACTGCAAACATGTTTTAAAATCAAATAAGTATTCAAAACACTAACACATGTTCTCTTCCAACAGGAACATTTAGTCAATCATAACACATTGACAAAAAAAAACACTATCATCAGCTGAAATTATGGAAACTGCATTATTTTATGTGTCAGGTCTGCTCTTATATTTGAAGCCTCTGCACATTTTTGTTTTGTTGGGTTTAGTAAATGCATGCATTTTGCTTCTTTTGCTGCAAAGATTCAATACAAGAAATGAATGACCATCTCGGAGTAGCTTTATAAAATGTACAGTTTATGTAAAAAAAATACAGACACAGAATTTTATTTGCAAAAGGACATCACTGTAAGATATACAAACAGAAAAAGCAACCGAATTATATATATATAAAAAAAGTAAACTGCTTCTCATTGGCAAAGAAATACAGGGAATATATTTGTGTTTCAATTCACAATATGAACAGCTGTTTACTTTGACTTTAGTCTATATAAGTTATGTTTAGAACATGATGTTATACAGTGTGAAAGCATTTGTAAATTTGACTGTAAAATTACACTGTTTTGGTCTAGGTTGAGCTTGTGTGTAAAAGTTCTAGCATTTTAAATTGGTGTTAACTGTATGCATTTTGTATCAAAGCAACAAGAAAGGTGTTAATTGTATGGCCTACAAAGACGGATGTTGTGCTAACCGTGTTAAGAGTTTAGGAAACTTGTTAAATGTATTGAAAAAACTGTCACAGCGATTGTAAAAAAAAACTGTAAAAAGCGCTTTAGAAATAGTCATTGACCTGACTTGACTTGATTTCTCAATTACTACCTTTTAAAGATCTTCCACTGATTTATTCTTGAAATAATCTGTGATTTTGAATCAGGTGAATATACTATTCAATGACTCAAAAATTAACTGTTTTTGAAGGAACTGGTTGAGTACAATATTCAATGACCCCAAAATAGCCATCTCATTAGTTTCTGTATCCACTGTAAAACGAATTGAGCAAACCAATTGCTTTAAAATGATTAAGTACATGAACTATGTGTGAAATTATGAAACTTAAGTTAAGCGAACGTAACACCACAGAGTTACTTTACTTTTTTTTAAGCAAAATCAACTTGTTGCTTTTAAAGCAATGGATTTACTCCCTTTTTTTTTTTTTTGAAGTAATCGCTTTTGACAGTGTAAATAATTGTTTTTGAAAAAATTGATTAAGTAGATGATTCATTGACTGAATGAGAAAGACCTCAACTATTTATAAAGCCTAAATAAATCATTGATGTTGCAGTTTCTGACTCACTCATATCATTCCTGAATGAGTCTGTGCTTTTGAATGAATCAATTGAGCATATGCTTCAATGACCCAGCTATAAAAATTCCACTCTTGAAAGTTTTAGTCAGATTTATATACAAGTTTCACTTTCATAAACAATATGCAATAAAGTATAACACTATATAAACAAGGCACTTTAAAAGTAACATTTTCCTGCACCACATGCAAACACACAACAGCCTGTCAGGAAGCTATTTTAAGCAGGTTATGCTCTTGACTTTCATCTAAAGGGATTTGTGTTGTCAGTCTCCCAGAGGTGAGTAAATATCCTGTCTCCTGCTGTATACCGAACAGAGCCGTTAGCACAAGACAACACAGGGAAAGAAACACAAAAACTCATGAAGATTTCATAACACCATGATTAAAATGACCCGGCACAGGGAGTTCTGGCTGCTCCCGATCTCTTTTTGGTTACTGACTTTATGCATAATGGAGGACCTGCAATATTCGCCAGATGGGAGACAAGCTGAATGCTTTGTCAAGAGACACAATGTTGTTCATGGGTGACATGATGCTTTTAAGGAATTTTGAAGTGAGTTCAAGCGTTTGTTTTGTTGATTGTCTGATGAAGTTACTTTTCGAGATGAGTGCCGCAGTATTGTGTGAGGTGTGAATGTATTCATGTGTGCGGCTCTTAATGAAGCCGCAGGACTCACGCAAGCCAGCGTCATGATGTCTGTTACAGTAGGTGCTGCATTTTGCTGGAGGTTTTCATACAGTTCAGTGAGAGGTGAGAGCGGATGATGTAGTCCAAAAAAACAGGATCCGCACAAAGTTACAGTGGATTGCTTGACCTGTTTTTGACTGTAAAGATGAAAAAAGAAAACCCTGACAGATGTGGTTTCCTGTTAAAAAAATAAGGCAAAATGTACTGGGGGATATTATGAGATGAGTTTTGCTGTAATTAACTTTATAGTTTAATGCATCTATGTCATTAAATTTTATAATGTTAATACACAAATTTAATTGAGCTCAACCTAAAACAGAAACAATATTAAAAAAAACCACACAACAGATAACACGGGATACTCGTTTAAAACCTTTATTATTATTATTATTATTATTATTATTATTATTATTATTATTATTATTATTATTATTTTAAATGCTTTTTGCTATAAATAAGGTACTTCATGCATTTTACTTGTAAACCATTAAACAAATTCTTTACTAAAAAAATAATTAGACAATTAACATTTTTTATAGAAATTAACACCTTTATTTAAACAAAATCTGTTCTGTTTTTTTCTTTTCAAACTATAAAATATACAGTTGCAATCAGAATTATTAACCCACCTGAATTATTAGCTTCATAGAGAAAATATTTTTTCAACACATTTCTAAACATAACATTTTTCATAGCTCATTTTTAATAACTGATTTATTTTATCTTTGCCATGATGACAGTAAATAATATTTTACTAGATATTTTTCAAGACACTTCAATACAGCCTAAAGTGACATTTAAAGGCTTAACTAGGTTAAATAGGTTAACTAGGCAGGATAGGGTAATTAGGCAAGTTATTGTATAACGATGGTTCGTTCTGTAGACTATCGAAAAAATATATAGCTTAAAGGGGCTAATAATTTTGACCAATTTTAAAAACTGCTTTTATTCTAGCCGAAATAAAACAAATAAGACTTTCTCCAGAAGAAAAAAATATTATCAGACATACTGTGAAAATTTCCTTGCTCTGTTGAACATCATTTGGGAAATATTTTAAAAAGAAAAAAAAGTCAAAGATTCTAATTGCAATTCTGATTGCAACTGTAAATATAAAATAGTAATAACATATATATATATGTTCACAGTCATGGTTCATAGAGGGAATTGGACTTTTTGGCTGTTAAATTACAAAACAATTAATTTATTTTACTCCTACGAAGCATTTTAGCAAGTATTTTTAATTATGTTGTTTTGTTTTTGTTTAATTGCAATAAACATTTATTTGATAGTTTCACTCGTAAATCATTAAGCAATTGTTTTAGTATGTATAAAATATATTATATAGTATAAAATCTTTAATATATTTATTAAAACATTTGTGTTGATATACAATAAATATACAGTGCTCAGCATATATAAGTACACCCCTCACAAATCTATCTTTTAAATTCATATTTTTAATAGGAAGTTAAACAATATTACATTTGTGCATATACATTAGATTAGTCAGTACTGAAGCCTTCTGGAGCTTATCTAACAAAATAACTTAGGCTAACGGTCCAAAAACTAGTACACCTAAATTTATATGTCATAGAAAAATATTAAAATAAAATCAAGAGATGAAAAAAATGTAAAAATTTAGTTTTTGTAGTTTTTTTTTGTAGTTTTGTTGATTTTGTAGTTTGTAAGTTTTATTCAATATTTTGCTTGAAATTAATTGTATTATCTTTCAATTTCTGAATATGTTTGGTGACTAAAATATTATTGTAATAAATATATCTGTTTAATAAATCTGTTCTGTTTAAATGCACCAAAATACATGCATATATTCACTGAGAAATGAATAAAAATATTCATTTTCAAAATGGGGTGTACTCAATTATGCTGAGCACTGTACATACAATTAATATAAAATATAACATAATATATGAGATATTAGAAACAGATGGTAACGGCTAATACATGAATAAATTAACTGAAATGAAATGAAAAAAAAAACAAAAGCATTAAAATCAGAGATAAAATCAATCTGTTTTCTCAAGCACAAACACAACAATCCCAGAATGCCACAGGAGAAGAAACTGAGTTTTTGATCCCTAGAAATCTTCTCATGACTCTTTAACTCGGGCCAAAAATATGCACTCCAGAGGGAAAAAAACAGGCCTCAATATTTTATGACCCCTCCGCCCAATCAACATTCCCGGCTCTTCAAACTATTCACCCTCTCCCTCTCTATACTCTCAGTACATCAACTTTTTAATGTCATTACAGACACTAAAAGATTCCTCTGCAATATTCATACAATCAGGTCAAATCACGGAAATGTCAGTTTGAACATTCTCCTCGCTCCAACTCTGCAGCCCCGCCATGTATCAACCATGTTATCTCTCTCCAGCACTTGTATTCCCCACTGAGAGAGAAGAAACAGATATTTTTTATTTTCAGAAACATGTTTTTCTTCACTTGATATGGGGTTAACTTAAATGGTAAAGAGGGAGGGAGGAGAAAAACGAGGCCGCAGTCCCTTAAAGGTCCCCTGAAGTGCTTTGAAATGCGCATCTTTGTTTGATGTGTGAAGTAATTTCAACTGAAACATGAAGACATCACAACACATCAGGTATCCCCTCCCCTTTCCAAATAATAGCCAGTAGCGGTTTGTTTATATCACAGCTCTGCGGGTCTTTAAGCTAAAGCACATCTGACTCATGACAGACACTAGCATAGCAATGCTGAGCCTGTTTAACTGTTTCGTTCTAAAAATATGGCATTCGGTGTATCACTCTTTGTGTGTGTGTGTGTGTGGTCTGCGTAGACCGCACTAACGCTACATTCACACCTATGGACAGCATATTTACAACAGTGTTGATGTGTGTTTGCGATGAGCAAGCATGCAAACAGAGGGTTTTAGCATTCCAGCTTTTTGTGGTTCTTCTCTGCGTTGTTATGACTAATAAACAAAGACGAGTTCAGCTCAACACTGTCTATATCGTTTACTATTTGGTTGTATATGCAAGTGTTTGGATGAAACACTGGCTTACATGCAAATAAGGGGCGTGGCTTATTTTAAGATAATAGAGAGCATTTGATTGTTCAGAAGATCTGATGACAAGCTGAAGTGCATAGTGATGACATAACAAAAAGGTTGCTTCTGCTAGTGCGGATAGCCTAGGAATCAGTGAGCCAACATATATAGCGCAACTGTGCATTCCGAGTCCCAATTCACTGATTTTCTCAACCCCATCCCCCAAGACCTCCCCTACCTTTTCCTCCTTCACTTCCATTCAATCACTTTTGTCCTATCATAATAACTGCAATAATATCCAATGATAATTTGTTGATTCTTATAGGTGAAAGAGAGAAACAATACATTTTGAATTCTAATATTTACTAAATATTAGTGTTGCCGTTGTTTTGGAGCACATTAGCTTATAGAGAATATTAGGATTATTCTAATAATAAGTTTATTATTACAGGGGGACTTTTAAGACTGTGCCTTGGTACCAAAAAGTGTGATATTTAGCATGATGTTTATAAAAACTTTCTCCATACTTCAACAGTGAAATGAGGAGAGGACGCAGAGTCATAGGAACAGCATCTACTCGAGAACAGTTTGCAATAACTTTGTTTGAGACAAACTGGAGTAAACAATACAGAACAAATGCTGTGAAACATTTCAATCATAGCTGTGGAAGTTCTCCATTGCAGGAACATTCTAAAACTCTCTGACAAGATTAGAGCACTCGCTTCTTTTCAAAACCACATTTAGTGACTTCTTCCTGAAAACTGATGCTGAAAGGAGATTGAGCTGGGAAAAATGTATTCAGAAAACATGCGGACGGATATTTGGCTGGCATGAATCTAAGATTGAATTTCTGCATCTTTGTTTTAGCAATGCAACCATAGCATTGGACCCATGGTGCTCAGTTTGCTCAGTTTTTATTAAACTTCTGGCAAAACAAACATTTGCAAAGAATATGGCTGAGCTCATGTCAAATCTGCAGTTTTTCTAAACCTTCTTTGGCTATAAAGCTGTTCACTGACCTGAATACCATTGCTCGTATAGTTCAGAGGTAATCCTGTGCTTTTGTAATCCAATTTATTCACCAAAATAAGACAAAATCCTATGTTTAAAACTGGGTTATTTAAAAAAAAAAAACACTTTAATTTATTTTTGATCATTACTTAATATTTTAACCAAGCAGTTAATCAGTCAACATAAAAAAAAAAAATAAAAAAAAAAATAATAATTAAAAATGAATAAATAAATAAATAAATAAATTAATTAATTAATAATAAAATAAACAAACAAATAAAAAATATTTTAAAATATATAAAAAATAAATTAATAAATAATAAAATAAAATGAAATAAAATAAATGATGCAAAAATTTTGAGAAGTTTATAACAATATGTAAAATTGCATAGCATGGACATTATATACAAACTGTGCAACATTGTCAAAAAATGCCAGTTTTTTTTTTATTTCGACCAAAATCTACCAAAACTAGCCATTCAGACAATTAAATCACAACATCAAGTCATTCATTAAAATGCACTGCATTGAAAAAGCATATCTGTATTTTAAAAAATTATACAACGAATGTGTAAAACTACTGCTTCAGTCAGTATGAGCGAATAGTTCTAATGGACATTAAAATCTCATTAAATGACTGTAAGACGTATGCCTCTGGGACCAGTCATTATGTGCAATATTACTGCCATGATGAAGGGCCCATAATTCTCTGCTGGTTTTAGTGGATTTAAGTGAAATCCAAAAATGACTTGGACGCCTCAACATTGATGGTAAACCCAGAACTTCGACAGACTATCACATCATCCCCCTCTGCCGCTACATCTGTCACTTCTTAAAGAGCCAATTTATTTTCTTTATAAGGAAGTGGAAAGGAACACATTGTCAGCTAACCAGATGGAAGCAAAAGGAAAACTATAAGTGCAGGTAAATGATATCAGCTAAATGCCAAATGGATTATTTCACGTTGATGCTGGTTATGAGCTGAAAATACTATAAATAGATGCATTAAGACATTAAGTTTGCATTTGCATGTAGCACTGAAATCAGAGAACATAGTGAAAATGCTTCTGCGTTGAATTTTATTTCATTACTTCTTTGCATTTTCATTATATAATTAGCATAACAATTTAAACAATTGAAAATTCGAGTCTTCGGATTTGGCCTTTGCTATAATGACAGCAGCATAAATTCCACAAGTTTGTGTAAACCCAGATAATCATGTGCTCCAGCAGGATTTGGAATGATGCAAAGAGCATCTTGAGCTTCAGTGGAAGAACATCTGACCATCTGTACAAAGACGTTCACATAATCAATGCCACAAATCTACTTAGCAACTTCGAAACAGTGCAAAATCGGTAACATCATCTTTCTTACCTCATAATGAGTAAGTTTTCATTTTGTGAAACTCCTAATATATGCAGTTTATTTTCCAGATTAAATTAGATTACATTAAAGCTTTTTAAGACATTTTAGAGGCATAGTTCATTCAGAAATAAATAATTTTAAATATATATACCGTTAATTTTCTTATACTCTCAGGTCACTCAAGTTGATTTTTAGCTGAAACTGTGGTCCTTGGAGAGTCAAAAGTACGTCAACAGCTACCAAAACTTCTCCTAAAGATACATTAAAGCGTTTACTGTTCTACTGAAAAAGAAAAAACCTTACCTACACCTCAAATGACCTGAGGGTACACTGGAAAAATGATTCAAAGATGATTCTAATTGGGTTTACTAAAATGTTTTAAGTTAAGTGGTTGTAAATAATTTATTTGGGCTAAATTTAAACAAACAAATTAAGTTGAACATTAGGAAATTTAGTTTGTTTGTTTAAATTCAACACATATAAATTTTGTTGTCATTTAAATATTGTTTGCAACAATAACAGCAACATTGTATTTTTTGGGTGAACTATCCTTTTAAAACCAGGATAAATTAAATGAATTAATGCATATCGTACACTGAAAAAAATAACTCTTTATTTACTTTAAAAAATCCTCGTAACAATTTGCACAAACAAATTTCAAGTTAATTTTACAATCTTATATTAGGTACAATTATCTTGTCAATATCATGTAAAATTTACTTAATTTATTTAGGAGTGTTAGGTTAAACATTAAGTAAATTTATTTGATTATCTTTACTTTTGAGTCCTTATTTATTTAAATGAACCAAGTAATGTCATTTTCTTGTTTTAGCAGAAGGAATTCTGTTTTAGCAGGAGGAACATTGCTTTTATCAATTTAAATAAATCTTATTAATTACAAATTAGTACATTTGGTGCATCTGGGTTTAATTAAGACACACATTTCTACTTGAAATGTGTTATTTCACTTTATTTTAAGCAAATTTATTTAGCAAGAGCAAATTTACTTAATAAATGCTTACTGATGTCAGCGCTAGTGCTAGCACAGCTATAGTTTTCTGAGTGAAGCGTCAAACATTAATGCTGATAATAAAAATCCCAAGACGCAAAGCATGAGTGCTGCTCTTCCGCAAGGTGGTAACCTTAAAACTAAAAGACATACTTAAAACTCTTCTTAATCTACAAACTAATGATGATCAAACTCTTTCTCTCAAATTTTAAACATCTAAGATTGCTTTTATTTTCAAAATACTTATCTTTTAATTCAATCCCTTTTCAAAGCTTGCTGAGAACTATCCATAGTGACAAATCCATTATTAAAACTTACCTAATATTACTAGGTTTGCGACAATTAGAAAATATTAAAATATTACGAGTAAATTAATATTAATATTTAACTCTTTCCACTCATTTCATTTATTACATGAAGTAAATGTGTAAATATTAAATATGTACTTAGAAAATTCTAGTTATCCTTGACATTTAATATTACAATTTCAAAATTATGAGAGTCAATTTATTAGATTTGACTACACTAAAAAAGTCATTTCTTTCAGTGCAAAATATAACCAATAAAATGACTTTTCTTAGAACATTTAAAACTTTTTATGGCCTTAAAATTGATTTTCAGTGCAGTCTCATACTGAACTGCACTGTCTTTCACAAATGGCGTGGAGGAGAGTATACGTTAGATTTGCATATGCGCACAGCAGCCAATGCAGTTTTTTTCCCCACAGTTTTCACACAACAACAGATTGTTCTCTTTCTTGTCTTGCTTGTAACCGGCGTAATCTGGCAAGAGTGAGCAATGTGGTATATTCGAGCATTGCCTGAAATCTCCTGTCAGCTCCGCACTGAATGATTAGATCTACAATCAATATGTCCCATTCTTTTCCTGTGACAGAAGCGCACTTCTGCTCCTGAGTGCGCACTCAGACACTTTGTTTTGATTTCCTGCAGCTGTTGAAGTGATAAGCTATTTGGGAAAAAAAAAATCTATTCATTCCGACACACACACACACACACACACACACACACACACACACACACACACACACACACACACACACACACACACACACACACACACACACACACACACACACAGAGTCATGGAATATCAGGAATGCAGATTAATTCTGCTACAACAATCAAACTTTTTTAAGGAAAGTATAAAATTGAAATTTGACACAATAAGATTACTCTACAATTCAAAGAGGTTGACAGCAGCTTTGTTCCGCTAACTAAATTAAAGTATCCTACAGGGGGGAACGACTCACTCGCGAGCCGGTGGTGTCACAAAAAAAAGACAACAAAACTCTTTAGCTCGCTTTCAATTTCTCTTTTTTTTCCCCTCCCTTGCTGCACTGCTGTATATTTGCTGGAGGAAAGTCCCATCGATTTCTCTACGGTGCACGGCCGGTCTCTTATCAGAGTGAGACTCGAACAGAATATTAAGAGCCAAGTCTCCATAGCAACAGGGCAGAGCTGCCCAGCCGCCATGTGATTGGTGGAAAGACTGGCAGGGGTGGCGGGGATGTGCTGGATATGGAGGTGGGCGCATACAGAATGCACAGTGACAAAAACTTAAAATTTGGGGGTCCTGCTACAGTAATTGCACTTGAATGATAATATGTTGCATGTATTGTAAGAAAAAAAAGGGGGGTTTATATTTAAGCTCGAGTTAGTACTTGAGTTGATAATGTCTAGGTGTTTGAAAATATTCACAGCATGTCTATTTTTTGCTGTTGAATAAGACAGCTTGGTATTTCTTTATGAGTCATGGATTAAAGGAATGATTATATGCAAAGAACATTGGAAAATGTGCAGTGAAAGTTTTCATCATTAAGCTTCAGAACTTACAGTATAGGCATGTTTTCAAGTGTGTGCCAATAAAAAAATTCTGCACCTTGTAAAATTGTCAAACGTAATAAATCCTGAAGTGGAAGATTTACTGTATGAAGATTTATGAATAGCGGGATGAAAATGGGCTTAGATGTTTTTCTGGATTTGATCGTCGTCTTCATTCTTTGCATTTTTCTTTTTTTGTGCCTTTATTAACAAAACAAAACAACCAATCAATAACCACAGATTACAACCAACACATTTTTCAGCATCACAGCATCCTCACAGCACATACCGAAGATCAAAAAGTAGACATGTAAAAATACACAAAGTAATAATAATAATAACAATAATAAAAAAAACAATACATAAATTAACCAAGGTTTAGGTGATCTAAGGTTTTGCAAAAAGGTACCAGAAATCCTGTGACCCACATACTCAAGGAAAGGAGTCCAGATAAAAAGTAAAAAATTTTCCGCTTGACCAGTGGGTAACATATTCCAGTGACATACAATCAAATATTACTTCATGCCATTCTGATACTGTAGGTGGTTTATCAGATATCCATTTAAGAAATATACTCTTACAGGTAAGAAAATTAAATTAACTTCCTGTTGGCTGTATTCTTCAAATTATTATCAGCAACACCTAACAAAAAATTAAGTCACATCTTGCATTAAATATTAGATTTAATTTTCTTACAAATCTGTACCTAATAGCCTTTAATATATATATACAATTGCAAATGCAATGCTTAAAATCACCTTCTTCAACTTTAAACAAAATGGAGATTAATTTGAATTAAGCGCATGTCTACATGATGGGGTAATTTGGAGATGCAAACGTTTGAACTGTTGTTCTTTAGTTCTATTACAGACTGAAATATTGCATACATTGTCAGTTCATCGTTTACATTGACTGAACATCCCATATCTATCTGCCAAACATATAGTTGCATTTTTCAAACATAAAAAAAATGGTACATGCAAAGACAAAATCTTCAAAACCTATGAAGCAGAAATGTAAATTAAGGCAGCTCCATTTTTGTACAATGTGCAAGTCAAATGTAGGTTGTTTAAAAAAAAAAAAAAAAAAAAAAAAGAGAGATCTAGTTATAAACACAGTTACTGCACATTAAATGGGAAATTTAAACAAAGAATCAAAAAGTGCAGTAAATGTACTCACTCTGAGATCAAGATGTAGCTGAATTTTCTTCAATAAGTTTTTAGCTCCTCCAACATTTAGCTGATTTATATAATGCAATTAAAATTGTACAGGTACTTTAATGTGTGTTCTTATCTTGGATACAGTATAGCTATAACTATACTGTAAAAAAATGTAAACAATGTTAAATGGCACCTATGATGAAAATCATCTTTTGGAAGCTGTTTGGACAGAACTACTGTATGTGTGTATATTTATAGAGTGTCCACAGTCATATTGGAATAATATAAACACAACAAGTCTCTTTTTTAAATTTCCTGATGTTAAAATTGGATCTAAATTCCTCCCGTTTTGACCCCCATCACAACATGATGTAGGAGTACGGTTTCCCCGCCCACCGATTTGATTGAAAGCCGTGTATTAACATGTCTCTCTAGTAACTCGTATACTCATATCAACAACACAGGATGTGCGCAAAGCAACTGGGATTAAAAAAATTTGTTGAGCTCGCTGTGATCATCAATGTGATCAAGAACGAGTTTTACAAGTTTAAAACATTTTTAAAACAGTGCATGTTTGTAATAAAGTAAGTTAAAGATAGTAAAATCGATGTAATTCATAACCACAGCCGGATATCAGTACAATTATAAAAGAAGATGCTTCAATCCTGGTTTGTGGACACTACAGTAAGTCAGGTTTATTTTGTACATTAACATAACGGATATCCATGTAGCAGTGGATATTAACGTGCATCCTGTCACATTTGCCGTGCAAAAACAGTGCAAAGTTAAATGTGCTTGCTGTGTGTGTGTCCGCTATATGTGTATGTGTGTGTGTGAACTTAGTAACGACATCGTGTGTGACTCATCATCGCAGAAAGGCTTGAATTAACTCCACAACAAATACACATAATCATTGGGAAAGTTCTTACTGTAGTATTTCTCACAAACGTTACGCGAGATCTGCTTCCTTCATGGCTGTCATTGTGCTGCTTTTCTGACACAGCTGGAGATTGAGGCACACTCACTCTTAGTTTTGTCTGTATATTTTTTTTAAACTTGTAGTGTCATTTGACCTGCATGTTATAATTCATGAAAGACCACAGTTTAAGATTAAAAAACAATTATTAATTAATGTTCTGCTCATGAAGAAAAAAGGTCACCTACACCTTGGATGAATTGAAGGTGAATAAATTTCCATTTCTGGGTAAACTATCACTGGAATATGCAATTATATTCATAAAAATGTTTTTAAAATGCTTTCAAAGACATAATTAAACACTTTGGTATTTTGTCTGCTAAATAAAGGCTCACAGATTTAGTCACCAGCCACTAAACTTGCAGAAAGTGGGTCATATGGTGTTGCTCCTTTGCATAAATATTATGCAGAAGCTGGAGTCGGTATATCTCATTTTAGAGCAAAACCGTCTCACGTAACATCACGAAATATGTTGCAAACCACATATTGATCATATAATAAAAGAAGCGGCCGCGGTTCAATACAAGATCCATTGGCTGAGAACGGAAAATGCTGAATAAATATCATTACGTGCAATCAGAGTTCAAATGTGTAGACAGACAGGGTTATGCCTCAAGTGCTAAATCATTAAAACACCCCTCAAGCTGTCCGAATTCTCCTTCACCATGACAACCGAGGTGAATGCCCCCTTCTACATAACACACACTGGTTCACAGCTGCGCCAGATATGGGCAACATTTGGCCATTCTGACATTTTACATCAGCTTGAAGCAATATGATCAACAAGGGACACGGGGAGATTTTAATGAGGGCCGTGCTTCTGACTGGTACAGTATCCTCAGAGCTCAATTAGTAAACATTTTGTAATGTAAAGCTGAAAATTCACTTTTCTAAATGAAAGGTGAGAAAAAGCTAAAGGTCAATGTAATTTAAACTCTTTAACAATCAAGGCTTAAAACTTTCTTAAAGCTAAAATGAGATGGCAAAGAGCTTTTGGAAACCAGTTGAACGATATTTATCTTAGCATGAATCTTTTTTTTCTCACAATTTCATCAATGGGCGTCACGGTGGCGCAGTGGGTAGCACGATTGCCTCACAGCAAGAAGGTCGCTGGTTCGAGCGCAGGCTGGGTCAGTTGGCATTTCTGTGTGGAGTCTGCATGTTCTCCCTGTGTTGGCGTGGGTTTCCTTCACAGTCCAAAGACATGCGCTATAGGTGAATTGGAAATTGGCCGTAGTGTATGTGTGTGTGAAAGACTGTGTATGGGTGTTTGCAAGTGTTGGGTTGCGGCTGGAAGGGCATCCGCTGTGTTAAACATATGCTGGATAAGTTGGTGGTTCATTCCGCTGTGGCAACCCCTGTGTAATAAAGGGACTAAGCCAAAAAGAAAATGAATGAATGAGTTCCATCAATGCCAATTTAAAACCATTACAAATGCCAGTGCAATTGCAGGTAAAGCACAAAGACAATTAAATGAAATTTCAAGAGTTCGCACTTAGATATTGCTTGACGCTATTAGCAGGTTTGGCATGCTGTCCCGGGAGAGAACCCTGAACTCGGATATAGTCGGATATAGCTCGGATATAAAACTGTGTCTTTACAGTATAAGGAAATATTAAATCAACTAAAAATGAAATAATTATATTGCATGAAACATATTTCATTTAAACTTTAAAAAAGTACTTCAAGGGCCAAAAGTTTATTTTCCTGACATTTTTTATTTGCTATTTTGAAAAATGAAAAATATTAAGTGTTTTTTTCTATGGGAGAAGTCAGCAAGTTCAATCAGCAAAACCTTGAACACAAATTGTTAAAAAAAATACTGTTTTACATATTTTACAGTAAACCAATAACTGCAGAATCATGTTTGCTTTTAGATTGCGTGCAAAGCATGCTGGGACTGTAAAAAGATTGAGCGACATTGGCCCGGGCAAAGCCTCTGTGTGAATGATGATTGACAGAGGAGATTACTTTTAGGAAAAGGACACTGAATTTCCAAACCACAGCCATTCTGGCCAACAGTTCTATCAGTGGATGACATTTCATTCTGCTGTGGGAGTGTTTCAATTCCATTTCCACATTAACCCATTAATGGCTCACTAACGGTTGTGGGTTTTTGTTAGGTCAGAGCTTTTTGCCCACATGTAGACATGTTTTTTTCCAGGGTGCAGAAAACCCAAATGGCTTGTGCTCGCTTTTTGTCTCTGGCAATAGAAGTCACAAGGAAATGCCACTTTGCCACTGTAGCAGGAATGTGTCTGGTGGTGTTGCTTAGAAACTGTAGCTTTCTCAGGCTATAAACTTCTATTAATTTAAAGCCATTCCACAGTCCATCTAGATAAACTACAATGAAGCAACCATAATGGAGCTATTTACAGAGTGAATGTCTTTTTCAATGCATAATTGCAAAATTATATGATTTATTTTACATTCAGAATAGCATATATCTTGTGACGCCATAATTTACAAATGATTTTGATGAATGGTTAGAATTTTCAGAAAATTACTTTACTTTGTATTTAGTGATAGAAATCTATAAAATGTTCATGCCTTTTCAAATCACAAATCACATTATATTACATAACTATAAATGCTCAGATGAACTCAAGTCACCTTTACTTCTACACTGCTTTATAATCCCTGATTGTGTCATTACTAATATAATAAGTGATACTTTTTCATTTTCTGTCATATGTAAAAGCATGGGCCTTTTTTACACCTTTTATTAAGATGTGTTTTAGCTGATCGGATCACAAGAAGATGATGGAGACTTTTGAGCAAATTTACCAGTTTCTTTGAGGGGTGGTCTAAGTGTGGGTGTACATCTGTGCTTCTTCTGATCAACTGATCTAATGTTGTGAAATAAGATATACTGTATGAATGTTAGAGGAGACATTGGAAAATGACATGGACAGCAACAGCCTTACATGTGGTAAAAACTTGTATTTAACTTGCCTTACAAGAAAAAACTCAATATCAGTGTCTTTTCCGAAACACGAACTTTCAACCATTTTCCTCCATCTTGTAAAATCCCTACCAATGTTTATCCTAAATCTTGTGGTCTGTAACTGAATTTAGCAAAATCTTCACATTTTGGCTTGCAATCATTTGTGAATGTAAATGTCTTTTTACTATGCAATACAAACACCCTCTGGCTCAGCCTGCCTGTTACAGAAGCCACTCCCAAAACTCTTGCTATTGGCTGAACTGGAAAACGATTGACAAATTCAGACCAGCAAAGCAAGGTGTCTTAAGCTAGTTCATTGTTCATGTGCTTTTAAAATTGTGTCATTTATGGGTTTATCTCCTTCAAAATTGTAAACACTGATGTTTTAGGTGTCATTGATGTTTCAGAAACCATTGATGGTGTCTAAAACATCAATGTTTACAATTTTGAGGGAGATAAATCCATAAATGACACAATTATAAAAGTGCACGAACAATAAACTAGCTTGAGAGACATTGCTTTGCTATAAAAATCTTCCTTCACCTTTGAGAAAAGCTGATTTGATTAGAGATATCATTATTTAGTAACACTATTTCTTTTGTGACCAAGCATTAAGCATAAGGGCAATTGTGAAGGGGAAAAGATGTTGCGTGACACTGGCTCATTCAACTGAAACATCTGAATGAACAACCTAAGCTCACAAAAGCGAATGACTTCCCAATATTAAAGAGAGAGAAAGGCCATTTTGAGGAAAGTGCATTTGACTGCTGCTTCACAGAGCAATTTCACAACAACAACGAAACATCACAACTCAATTAAAGAAGTAGCTCATTAGTGGGAAAACATGCTCTATGTTGAAAAGAATGCTACTAAAAAATATGTATAGCTACTATTGGTTACTCACTTCCCAACACTACAAAAGATTACTGCAAATAAAGCGACACATTGACTGAGTCAGTCGTCAATGAACTGCAAAGGTTATTTAATCACAAATGTTACAAATCACCCCAACATACCGGCACTCTCCAAATCATTAACACTGCTCACATCATATAATGGGATCAAAAGAAAGTCCCACGCTGCTTTGCAACATGCTCCTGCTCTCCATCTGTGCTCTGTGAGCCTGGACTGACTCATACCGGCAGAGGACAACAGGCAGAAGCCATGGAGTCAAAACCAACCAATCAGAAAAGAGATAAAATGCTTATATCTTCTGGCCCTCTTGTTCTCTGCATGATTCGTGGGTCACGTATTTTGATTTATAACATATTACATTTGTACAGCATACACCTGACTGGTATATAGCCCTCAGAGACCTTCTACATCAAAAGCACTTGTTGAAAGCAATTAAATAACTTTATTTTCTCACTAGATAGGAAGATTAAAGTTAAACCCAAAATAACAATACTTTGTATTCTGAAATATATTAAAGAAACACATTTGCCAAGAACGTATTAACATCTTCAGTCTTCCTGGGGGAAAACACACTGCAGCAGATTGATATAAATACAGCATAATGGGAGTTATAATGTCATAATTACATTATGGTATTACGGTAATGTATTATGATGTCACAAAATCAAATGTTATATTGACATTGTAATGTCATAAAGGGTATTATGGCATTATAATTTGTGTTATGGTATCATAATAGGCATTATAATCCCATATCAGCATTATAACATCTTATTATTCATTCATTCATTTTCTTGTCGGCTTTGTCCCTTGCGGGGTCGCCACAGCGGAATGAACCGCCAACTTATCCAGCACGATTTTACGCAGCGGATGCCCTTCCAGCCGCAACCCATCTCTGGGAACTTCCACACACACATTCACACTCATACACTATGGACAATTTAGCTTACCCAATTCACCTGTACTGCATGTCTTTGGACTGTGGGGGAAACCGGAGCACCCGGAGGAAACCCACGCGAACCCAGGGAGAACATGCAAACTCCACACAGAAACGCCAACTGAGACATCTTATTATATTGGGTATTATGATGTTATAATTGCTTTACAGTGTCATAAAAGATATTGCAGCATCATAATGTGCATTATGATGTCATAACATCATGACAAATAAGTGTAAGTGATAACTTTATTTTCAAATGCAATAATTAATTTATTAGATTAAGATTTTTTAAGGCATGCATTAATAAATGACATTCATAAATTTGTGATACATTTATAAAATGATTAACAATTCATTTAAATCACATATTACGTGTATTTAGATGTGTTTATAATTTTTGAACAACTTGGTAACTTTGCTTTAATTTCATGCTTCAGAAGCAAAACAGTGTTGCAAATTGTAAGTGGAGGAGGCCTGTACGCACAGATGTTCCATGCCAACGTAAGACTGTCCGGCTCATTAACATTGAGTGGGCAACAAGCTGCAAAGTGCATGTAAAATATGGTCTGGATGAAGTCATGACGTAAATGCCCTTTGGCCTGCAGGCCTCAGCATCTACCAGTCACTCTTGGGAAGAAGCACAAATTTCAAAGCCAATGGCGAAACCACACTCACTGACCTATCAGCAACCCTAACTCTTCCTCACATGCTTCTTATCTGCTTTACAGGGAGCGGAGGAAGGACGGAGATGGAAGATGAGGGGAATTGAGGGAATTGTAAAAAGACAGACTGTGACACAGAGTTGCGTGAGACCAAAAAGAAGTGAGAAAAATATGATAAAATGAAGGCTGTGTCTTTCACAAAAGCAACTCTTGCTTTCTCTTGGGCTTATGCTTTAATACGTAATATTTCTCAATCCTTACCAACCAGGTCAAAACTAACTTCAAATGTTTATTTCCTATGAAACTACATTAAAAGGACAGTTCACCCCCAAAAAATGAACAATTACTTACTATTTACTCTCCCTCAAGTGGTTTCAAACCTCTTTCTTCTGTTAAACAATGAAGACAATATTTTGAATAAATGTGTAACCATTGACTTCCATAGTAGGAACAAATACTGTGGAAGGCAATTGTTACAGGTTTCCAACATTATTCAAAATATCTTCTTTGTGTTCTACAAAAGAAAGAAACCTATAAAGGTTTGAAACAAGCCAAAGGTGAGTAAATGCTGACAGAATTTTCATTTTTAGTGAGTTATGCCTTTAAAGAAAAGAATAAACAATGCACATTCAAAACCAGCCAAAGTGTATAATCACACATTTTAACTCGATTAAATGTAAAAGTCTTCAAATTGAGATTCTGTTCATGTTGCTGGTGAGATTGTCCGTCTTATGAGTTAACATGACCCAGAGGCCCCTGCTTGGGGCTCAGCGTGTGTACCTTGATGCGGCCAGGATCAAGCAGATGGTGGCCATATGTCTGCAGAACACGGAAGAAGAGCCACCAATCTGAGGCCAGAGACTGTGAAGAATTTATAGTGCACTCTTATACAAATTCCTCCTGCAAGTATAGGAAACTGATGCAGACACACACTCATATATATCACCATCTACTCGATGTATGCAATCAATGAGAATCTTTTATTTTAGATACAGATTTAAAATAGAAAGAGCAGACATATATACACATTTTCTGCTGGAAAAGTTGTCAAGTGTCTGAGGAAAAGTTAGCGCTGGTTACAGGAATATCATCCAAATATGAATACTGCCCAATAATGGAATTGGCAAAATATAATATGTGAAAATTGTGTCCCAAAATTATAGTAGTAGTAGTATAGTAGTTTTTGAAGGTACAGTTGGGACTCCTCTATTCAATTTGGTTTTGTTAGCTCAGCACATTAACCCTACAGTCATAAATTTAGGAGTCAAATTTGACTCTGATTTTAAATTTGACAATCTATTGTAGTTAAATCAAGCTTTTTTCAATTTAGACAACTAGCAAAAATAAAGCAATATATACCAAAACAACAGTTTGAGACAGTAATCCATGCCTTTGTGACCACTCGGTTAGATTACTGTAATGCACTGTATGTGGGGAGTAGCAGGTCAGCTATTGCCCGTTTGCAAATGGTGCAAAATCTGCAGCACGCCTGTTAATTGGTACTCAAAAATAGGACCACATTTCCCCTGTGTTAGCTTTGCTTCATTGGTTGCCCGTTCATTTCAGAATACAGTTTTTAAATCTCTAAATGTTCTTGCCCCACCTTATATCTCTGAGCTGATACACCCCTTTAAGTCCACTCGTTTTCTCAGGTCAGCTGACCAGCTTCTCCTGATTGTGCCAAAAACAAAGTGTAAGCTTAGAGGGGATTGTGCTTTCGCTGTGGTGGGTCCTAGACTTTGGAATGATTTGCCGCTGCCCATTAGACAGGCCTCTTCCGTGTTCTCATTTAAATCAGCTCTTAAAACTCATTTGTTTTCGTTGGCATTTGACACCTGATCTTAGTACCTGGTTATTTTAATTCATGTGGCTTTTTAGATAGTTTAGCTATATATTATCTTGTATTTCATGTATTTCACAGACTATTATGCTTATTTTGTTGTATATTTTCTATACAGCACTTTGGCTCACTTCGGTGTTTGAAAAGTGCTCTATAAATGAAGTTTGACTTGACTTGACTACCTGGATTACATGCTCATTTGATGAACACTTTAGTATCCCTTATAAGAAGATTTGTAAATAGCACATAATTTTTTTAATAAATAAAGGAAATCTTAAGAACTATTGTAAATAAATAAAGAAATTCAATTGTATAAAATATGTTTATAATAGCAGTGATATAATTCCCAAATTAGAAGTGCACACCCAGATTGAAGTAAATTTTTTTTAAAGATTACTGTACTTCACTTCAAAAAGGTTTTAACTTGAAACTGTTAAGTTGCCTTAAAATTATTAAGTAAATGAACTATATGTGCATAAATATAAAAAAATAAGGCAACAGGTTTATTTACCTTTTTAAATTAAAATCTAAACTAATCACTTTTTACACTAAGACACCAAAAAGACACCACTTAAAAATTCTCAGATGCTCTGGATTGGCAAGATTTATTAGGTATGTGTTTGAGACAAATGCCAATATTTGTTTGATTAATTAATTCATTCGTTCATTTTCTTTTCGGCTTAGTCCCTTTATTAATCTGGAATCGCCACAGCGGAATGAACTGTCAACTTATCCATCATATGTTTTATGCAGCGGATGCCTTTCCAGCCGCAACCCATCACTGGGAAACTCTTGTTTAATTTCTTTAAATTTCTAATAACAATAAAAATAAAAATAATAAAAATAAGGGTTATTCCACCAAATATTGCAATTTTAACTCATTATTGTGCTGTGTAAAAACAAATATAAACTTAAAAAATATGGCATCCTTTTAGTTGACAAATATTAATATTAAGCTTTTAGTGACAACAATTGTATTTCAAATTTATTTTAAATTGATAAGAAATGTATTTAAAAGGTAAATACAGAGTAAATCGATCATTTCCATGTGGTCTTTATTTTTCATAACTGTATATATAAATGTAAACTGAGTATAAAATGAGGCCCAAATTACAGGTTCCCACCCACAGTGAGGTAAGAAGCTGTCTACCGGTAGGTGTAATACAGGATTTGAAGGCTGCTTTGTTGATTTTCTCACGGTCTTGCTGTTCTACAATTAGGAAATGAACCGTAACATTACATAAGAAACATTTACAACACAACACGTCTTCTGCCTTAATCCCAGACAGATACGACACAGAACGAAGAACTAGGTGGGTCCCAAAAGCCACTGAAAATACCATAAAACATGCCCGAACATGTGGAAATTAGCCTAACCTTTAGGCAGCAATTACTGTTTCTCAGCTGACATTTACTCCAATTTGTCTGGCAGCAAAAAATGTCCTTGAAGTCACTGGCTCTTGGATAGGGTGTCACAGTCACAGGTTTCATCATGCCCTATTCAACAGCTTAGAGAAAAGCAAAGTAAAATGCACCTCCGGGGTGCAACGCTCCAAAGTCACACTCTGATGAGCAAAAAAGTACAGAAAAGACAGGTTAAAAGTCCTCCCTTGAAGAAAAACTGCATTCTCTTCCTTTGTTTGGTTTGCTCCCTGCTGCTAATGAAATGAAAGCTGCACTAAATTAAGATTCACATAAGAAAAGACATGACTTGAGAGTTAAACGCCTTCATTATAATCCGAAATTAGACAGTAACCCAGACCTCTGCATGAATTCATTTGCTTTTGGAGTTCAAGAAAACTAGATTTTAGAAGTACCCAGCCAAAATGACCCTCATCCTGGACTGTATTCATCAGTGCAAAATGCAAGTGCTTTATATATTGGTAGAATACTGGTTAATATTAGAGTCTTTTATATATACAGTGTTGTGAAAAAGTGTTTGCCCCCTTACTGATTTCTTATTTTTTTGCATGTATGTCACTCTTCAATGTTTCAGATTTTTACAACAAATTTAAATATTAGTCAAAGACAACACTAGTAAACATGTCATGCAGTTTTGAATTGAAGTTTCTTTTATTAAAGGAAAACAAAGTCCAAAACTACATAGCTCTGTGTGAGAAAGTGTCTGTTAAAACATAACTTAACTCTGGTTTATCACACCTGAGCTCTTATTAATCTACTGTAGTTCAAGTAATAGGGCCTGATTACTGCCACACCTGTTCGCAATCAAGAAATCACTTAAATAAAACCTGCCTGACAAAGTGAAGTAGACCAAAGATCCTCAAAAGCCTGACATTATTCTGAGATCAAAAAACAAATAAGTCAAAGATAACTAAAGTAAACACGTTATGCAGTTTTGAATTTGAGGGTTTTTTTTTGTGTGGAGTTTTTGGGAAAACAAAGTACATAGCTTTGTGTTAAAAAGTGTCTGTTAAAACATTTATTAAGCCTGAGTTCAATTAATCTACCCACGCCCAGGCCTGATTACTGCCACACCTGTTCGCAATCAAGAAATCATTTAAATAGGACCTGACGGACAAAGTGAAGTAGACCAAATGATCCTCAAAAGCTTAATGTCATGCCGAGATCCAAAGAAATTCAAAACAAATGAGAAAGAAAATAACAGATCTACCAGTCTGGAAAAGCTTTTGTTAACTGACTACTATTTAAATTAGTTTAATGATCTGAAACATTAAAGTGTGCCAAATATGCCAATAATAAGAAATAAGTAAGAGGACCAAAAGAAAGTGTTGTGAAAAAGTGTTTGGCCCCTTACTGATTTCTTCTTTGTCACACTTTGTCACATTGTTTCAGGTTAACAAATTTAAATATTAGTCAAAGAAAACACAAGTAAACACATCATGCAGTTCTGACTTTGAGTTTTTGGGAAAACAAAGTACATATCTTTGTGTTAAAAAGTGTCTGTTAAACCACAACCTTACTCTGGTTTATCAAACCTGAGTTCAATTAATCTACCCACACCCAGGCCTGATTACTGCCACACCTGTTTGCAATCAAGAAATCACTTAAATAGGACACGACTGACAAAGTGAAGTAGACCAAAATATGCTCAAAAGCTAGACGGCGTGCCGAAATTTAAAAACAAATGAGAAAGATAATAATCGAGATCTACCAGTCTGGAAAAGGTTGTGTTGTCTTTGACTAATATTTAAATTCGTTTGATGATCTGAAACATTAAAGTGTGCCAAAAAGAATTTATAAGAAAGAAGTAAAGAAGCAAACACTTTTTCACACCACTCTAAGTTGAAATGTGACATTTAGGAGTGCATGCTCATTTAACATGTATTAGTACACCGGTTTTCAATAAAACAAATTATGCATATTGGCCATCCATTTACCGGACAACACATTTATCAAAAAAACAAATAAGCAAACTTTTAAAGACAAGTTTAAAGTTAACCATTATTATCTCCATGTGAACTATTAGTCAACAATTTAAGCAACAGCACATTTTGGCAAAAGTAAAAAGCAAGTTAACTACTATTATTATCTCCTTGTAAACTACAAAATCTGTGACTGCTTTTTTTTGTTTTGTTCATTTGTTTGTTTTCAAAAACTGATTTTGCAAACTACTGGCATAGAATGCATGATACAGTACATCATTTATTTATGTATTTATTTTGAGTGTTTTTTGAAGATTCTGGCAGTAGAGGAACCCTGAGAGTTGAAGAGAGGTGAATGTACAGTTAGTTGAACTGAGCCAAGCGTGTTTCTCCATCTGAAACGTTCCTTCATTCGGTCTATTTCCTCTGTGCCACTGCACATTCATTTCCCTCTCGCTGCTTCGCCATGCAAGCGGGTTCCGGCAAGTTCTGCCACAGGCAAGCAACACTCGCTTTAATTATTGCAGGGGGCTGAGCTCGTTTGACAGGTCGACCTATTCCACTCCATTTGATATGAATTAGTGAATGTGAAAGGAGAGAAAAAGGTGCACAAGAAAAAACGTATGAGGGGGATAAATACAAAAAGCAAAGCAATTTTCAGATGCTCAGACATTTCTGAAACATTACCATATTACTCAACAATTACCAGATTTTTAAATTTCTTATTATTTTCTTGCTTTTGAAGAGCATGGTGTACTTTATTTCTATAGCTCGATAATAAAAAATATATTACATAAACAATTAATAATACAGTCTATGAAAGTTTGACACTAAGTTACTAGTTCAGTTATTTTTTATACATTTAATATATATGAAAACTGAAGACTGGGGAAACGTTTGATGACTTTTTATTAAACTTTTATTGAATAAAAAACTATTTTTTTTATATACAATTAATCTACAATGCTAATTCATATATATAAATAATTCATCAAAATCATAGGTCATAAATAAGTTCTATTAACTCAAGACACCGACTAATCCAAAATAAAGTAGCACATCGGCTTCATTATTCTAGGGTTAAGCTTAAAAAATTCTCCCCCTCCATCTCCTCTAACTGTAACAAGTGTGAATCTGCAGGGGGTTCCTTGGGACATCTTTTTTGGTCATGTGCAAAAAAAATTCAGATTCTTCTCTAAGGCTTATTCTTGTGACCTGACCCCTGATCCAGCAAATGCTGTTTTTGGTTTTGGTCTGACCCACATCATGGGTTCAGTCATCAAATGAAAAAAGCTGTCCAATATGGAATGATGATAGCTAAAAAAATATTTTTCAATTCTGGCTTTCTGAACTCTCTAGCACTTTGCATTTAGAAAGACTTAGACACAATCTTTCTGATAGCCACCTGGAAACTCTTTTTTTAATTATCTGTCAAATGTCAAGGATGACAGTTTAAAGGTATGACTCTTTCATTGTTTGCAAGATAGAAATATGTGTAACATTGTAACATTCCTTTTATTCAAATCTGCTGACCATGCACAAATAAAATATGCTAAAATATTCAGCTAATTAAATATTCAGCTAATTATTCTTGAATAATATAATATATATATATGTCAGGAAATTTTGCAGATTTTATGAAGGATCAGTGAAGACTAGTGTAAGGGCTGCTGACTTTAAATTAAACTTTAAATCAAAATAACAATTACAGACAGTAACATTTTGAAATAAGAAATGAAAACAGCAATTTCAAATTGTAATAATATTTCACTTACTAATTTTTATGGTATGTCTGACCAAATAAATTCCGAACCTGTGAACTGGCCATGTAACTGTCTGGGAGTTATACTTCTTTTGTGCTTCTCCACACCATAACTCTCCCAAATAAATCCAGGCCCTGTGAACATTTATATTACATTATATTATATTATATATCAATCATATAATATATATATATATATATATATATATATATATATATATATATATATATATATATATATATATATATATATATATATATATATATATATATATATATATATATATATATTGGAATATATATTAATGTTAGTTGTAGAATTGACCTTTGAATTCAAATTTACATGGCAGCGGAATTCAATTTTACCCATATCTGCTGACCATACTCATATTAAAAGATCATATTCAGCTACTATTTCTTGAGTAATGTAAAATCTATAATATTTAATGCAACTGCTTGTCAGAAACAGAATGCTTTTAGATCAGCCCAGCCCCAAGCGTAAAACATTAATTCATCATCTATCATGGGAATGTCCAGAAATGTCGCTCTGTAACTTTGGAGGGCATTGGAGCTCCTCGCTGCGCTTTGATAGTTTGATGCTCAGCGCTGCAGCCGTGACAACTCCAGCAGAGGCAGTGGGAGAGACGCTAGCCCACTTTCCTCAGCACTGACAAATCACAGACACCAGACAAGAGTTTGAAAAACAGATTACAAACAGACCCGGCAGACCCCACACACCGGAGAGACGCAGACGCTCCTCTGCTCGTACAGCCTCTGGTTCTGTCTGGCACTTAAGGGCCCATCTTCATCAATTCTTAACCTTGGCGATCACAATCTGGCCGTGACCCAGAACCACTGGGCCTTGGACCCCTGCGTCCTGCAATTTCCTGAGTGATGTAAACAGGCTCATTTCATGGTGACAGTAATTACGGCGGTGAGAAAACAGGCTGCGGTTTTATCCTGCTCTTAGCCTACAGATAAGTCCCAGGGAGCCAGGAAAGCACTGACGGGGATGTTTACCATGCAATATGACTGATTTGGGTCAAGAACAAGAGAAGAACTAGGAAAATGCCAGGCCATGGGGGAGAAGACAGGAGTACCCTGCAAAAAATGACCCTCATACTGGACTGTGTATTTGTCAGTGCAAAATGCAAGTGCTTTATATATTTGTGCTGGTTAATATTAGAGATTTTTATATCAGTTAACAACAACAACAACAACAACAAAAAAAAAACATTTTTTAGGAATATCGTGCATTCATTCAAAAGCTAAATTGCAAACTTAAAATTGAATATTTAGAAGCACATTTAAAGCTACTATGATCTTCATGTTAACTATTAGCCAATAATCTAAACAACACCATAGAGAGGGGAAAAATCCAAAAACCTCAACTTAAAAAACAGGTTTCAAAGATAATTACTGTTATTATCTCCATGTATACTACAAAACTGTGACTGTATTATAGTGTTTTTTGTTTGTACAAAAGTGATATTGTAAACTACTGGCATGTTTTACGCAGTGGATGCCCTTCCAGCAACAACCCATCACTGCACACTCATTCACACACATACACTACAGACATCTTAGCTTACCCAATTCACTTATAGAGCATGTCTTTGGACTGTGCGGGAAACCGAAGCATCTGGAGGAAACCCACGCGAACACAGGGAAGAACATGCAAACTCCACACAGAAACGCCAACTGACCATTACCTTTTTTATAATACCTAAATGTCTTTCCTTTAATCTTCCCATTTTCTTTTTCTAAATTATCCTTCTTTGACTTCTCTTTACATGCTCTATTTAAGTTATTAAAAAGATACACACTAAATGGAAATACACACTTTTTACCCAACATACACAACATTTTACCCAAATGTTGGGTTGAGGCATTTTTGTAATTTTGTCATTTTATGTAACCCAAACCTGGGTTATTTTCTGCATAATCGTTGCTAGGAGAATCAATGCAACCCAGTCCCACACAGACGCACCAACCCAGCTTCTTGGGTCAATTTAACTTAGGAAAGCAAGGGGTGACTGGGATGTCACATTATAGATAGATACACTGTAAAAAAATCCTGGTTGCCTTAAATTTTTAGGCTGAATCAAATTAACCTTATGAGTCCATTGAACTTATTATGTTAAACTGACTTAAAACAAATTGCGTAACTTATAAAATTAAGTTAGAACATGATTAACTTAGTTTAATAAGTTACAATGACCTAAAAACATATGCTGACGGGCGGACGGATGGACGACAGACAGACAGACAGACAGACAGACAGACAGACAGACAGAATAGATAGATAGATGATAGATAGATAGATAGATAGATAGATAGATAGATAGATAGATAGATAGATAGATAGATAGATAGATAGATAGATAGATAGATAGATAGATAGATAGATAGATAGATAGATAGATAGATAGATAGATAGATAGATAGATAGATAGATAGATAGATAGATAGATACTGTAGACAGATAGATAGATACTGTAGATGGATAGATAGATGGATGGATTGATATCATCAGTGAACACTGAACTGTCATTCACACCATAAATAAACCTTTTAATATTTGAAATCCCCCCGAAATTCTTCACAAAAATGCATCTGGCATGATGTGCACCTTGTTTACCGCTTTGGCATAAATTCATCTAATTTAATGTGAGTGGCTTTTCTATTGCCCCACTCACAAGGATAAGAACTTTAGCTCAGTCAGTTCCAACAGTTAACACAGTAAAAACTGGCGGCTTATTAAAATTATGGATACAGTTTACGATTGTAGTTTTCTTCACAGCCGGCATCTTTAGCTCAAGCTCGTCTTAATGTTTCCGCTCATTTTCCACTCTCGCCACCCTCCATTATAACCAGTCTCAGAGTCCCCTGTGCTATACCTCTATTCTCATCTATATCCTGACAGCACAACACAATCTCTGTCTGTCATTCACAGGCCATAGAGGGATTCTGGGGAGGCCAGAGGCACTGGGATGAGCCCTAGAAATAACATGACGTTGCCAAAAGTAATGAGCAGAATAAATATGAGGAAATAAGATCCACTGGGATGTGCTGTTCATTATGGAAGTTAAGGTACGGGCAGTATTGTGAAAAGTGCTTCTTATAACAAAATACAATGGAATTTTGGAAATTCTGGATAAAATTGTTAGAGTTTTTTAAGTACATATATATATATATATATATATATATATATATATATATATTACACATATATATATATATATATATATATATATATATATATATATATATATATATATATATATATATATATATATATATATATATATTACATATTATATTATATATTATTATTATTATTATTATTTTTATTGCATGAACCTGAACTTATCTTGGCAAAAATATGACATGTATCATTATTAAACTCAAAAAATGTGGAGAACGTTAAGTGGTTAATCAAAAGAAAGACTGGTTTGTTTTCTGTTTTGTTCCAGCGGTGGTGCCTGGGCTGCTGCCTAATGAATGATGATAAAATCATTTTTTATTTGCATTCAGTTGAGTAAGCAGGTTTATTAGCTCATTGCTTTGTGGATGAATGTGGTTCAGAAGCAAAAGTCAAGTATGTACTCTTTTTTTTTTTGGTTAAAAATAACATTTTAAAACTGAATTCAAAGTCTCTTTGCATGTAAATTTCATTGAAATGCACTCCTAGAATATTGCTGGGGGGGGGGGGGGGATTGCTAACAAGTACATACTAAAGTAATAACAGTAAGTTCTGCATACTACTCTAATAGTCATTTTGTATCATTCAGTAACAAAAACTATTACTTGATATGATTTTGAAGGAAGTCCATAAAATAAGGCATTACAAATTAGTCAATTTGTGATATTATAGGAGCATGCACAAGAGTAGAGGTAGTGTTCAATGAAGGACAGGACGAAGGTGATTGATATTTCTGATATGGAAGAATGCAGAACGAGTAACGTTATAGAAATGAGCTTTGAAGGTAAAGGTTTGATCAAAGATGACACAAACTTTTTATCTGATTGAACAAAGAAACTGAGTATCTAATATCACTGAGGAAATGTTTGACTTTGCTATTGTGTTTTTGAGCCAATAAGAAGAATTTCAGTTCATTACTATTGAGTTTAAGAAGGTTAATTAAAGAACAAGTTTTTAATTGTGCAAATAATTTTATTTCCTAAAAATGGTGGCAATAGGTAAAAGATAAATTAGAACAGAAGAGGTCCCAAAACCAATCCAAATGGAACACCAGAAACAACATGTATGGGCTTATGATTTTTACACAGCTCTTTGCTGTAAAATTACACTCTAAAGGCCCAACAAACTGTACTTATCACTGAAGCTATTTGTCATTCTTTCCTTATATGTAAAAAGAACTTTGAAACATCGGACCATTGGTTTTTAGCTGTTGCAAAAATCCACACGTCATCCACAACTCTAAAACCAATCTAAATATTTAATTTAATTTTATAAAAAAGGAAACATACTACAGTGCACATACTTCACTTAATACTGATAATGTTTGGATAGAATTTGCACCACATCATATGCATTATGGATTAAACTGTGAGTAAATCATGCCATTAGTGTAAAGCTCTACAGCACATGAAGAGATGCTTTTTATTTACTGCATCCAGATCAGCCATTTAAGAGGATCCATTACAGCTGTAATGAAGGAGGTTCTCTTTCTAGGCAGCAAACAGTAAGCCAACTCTCTATATTATAGAACAGAGATGTTCAAGCTTTGATTTGACCCAACATCTCATCTGAAAAGAGAATGATGTTGAGCACTGGAGAAAATCCCTTTAACAGAGATCATCATTTTGAATTTAACGCAACCTTTTTGTCTGCTTTATAGTTTTATAGCAAACTGAAATTCAGTGTTTAAATTAAATGATGTAAATGAATCTGATTTTTAATGATGTAAATACTGTCTCTCGATAAATAGAGAACAATGCACATAACATTGTGAGCAAATCAATGCAAAAGCTTGACTTGTGTTGCTATTTGGCATTGAACTCCATTGTGTAATAAATGGGATTGTTGTTGATTTACTGTAATAAGTTCATTATATAGATTATTTTTTAAATTATACTGCATTAGCTCATATAAAGCTATGTTCTTTTTTTAAAATTAGGAAAATAAAGTAGGAAATTACCCATGGCAACTTTAATGTAATACAGTTTGCTATATTTACCTTCAACTCACAACCCTCAATCAAGTTTGGTTTTTGGCCCTTCATAAGAAAAGATTTGGGCACCCCTACTATAGAATAAAGCTACTGTATTGTAGTACATCTGCGGGATATAAAAGATCACATTAGTGCATAATTTCCAATTCACCACATTGGCAGAAACCTGTAACAATCTATTCTGTGTTTGATACAACCGCTGGCATGTATGATTTATAACTTAAAAATGGCCATTAGCATATGTTTGTGACATAATATGCAGCCTATTATGATATATAATAGCAGCAATCTCACGCCTCTGTGATCAACATAAATATACTGTATGAAAGCTCTTTCTCTGAACCTTCAGATAAATGACAGACTGGGGCTGTTTTCATCTTCTGGCAGATTTGTAATACTTCTATTTATTTCTAAGAGAATTTATTGTTTAGCAGAACAGAGGGGAAACCATTGTTTGTGTGTATATTACTCATAGTAACTAAGTCCTTTTTATGTCTTTTCTTCACAGGGTTTCTGACAGATGCTTGACATGAGCGAGGGAACAAGACACTAGACGTATTATTTTCTCAATTCTGACAGGTGCTGGAGTAAACACTGCATTGTGCTATGCTTTTTTGTATCAAGACAAAAACTAAGCCTTAAGGGGGTCGTATTATGCATTATTAAATATTTGGAAAAAACACTACTTTTAAATATATTTGAAACCTTTATTCATTCATTCATTTTCTTTTTGGCTTGTCGCCATGGCGGAATGAACGGCCAACTTATCCAGCATATGTTTTACACAGCGGATGCCCTTCCAGCTGCAACCCATCACTGGAAAACATCCATACACACTCATTCACACTCATACACTACAATCAATTTTAGCATACCCAATTCACCTGTACCACATGTCTTTGGACAGTGGGGGAAACTGGACAGTGGGGGAAACCGGAGCACCCGGAGAAAATCCACGCGAACACGGGGAGAACATGCAAACTCCACACAGAAATGCCAACTGACCCAGCCGAGGCTCAAATCAGCGACCTTCTAGCTGTGAGGCGATCATGCTACCCACTGCGTCGGCCTTGAAACCTTTATATTTTGTATTTTAAATATTATTATTAAAATCTAATATTTCTTAATATTTTACACTATTAATGCTTTACACTTTACACAAAAAATACTATACATTATAAATGCAATTATTCAGATGATGCATTATTTATTTGCCATAAATATATATTAAATATACAATATTTTTTAAGTGTTTTGAACCAACAATAAAATATTACATGCATTCTGCATACATATGATTGTTTATGACATGCATAAATAATTTCTTTATCATACACTGTTTTTGATAAGATGATTTTAATATGTAATATAATATAATATAAAATATTTACATTACATAAATAATAATAAAAAACACTTCTAAAGTGTAAAAAAACTACATTAAAAAATAAAAATACAAATGCCATATGCACACAGTTATTTACATAACTGCATTCATTATTTACATAATGCATTCATTTCTTCATCATATACTACAATTATTTAAAAATAATAAAAACTAAATAACCAATAAAATAAGAAATTCATTGTAAAATGCATAGTAAAAAGAAAAATAGAATAAAACATTGTAATACAATATACAGTATTAACTTTTTAAGTGTTCAGAACCAAAAATGTATTTATATAAACAAATGTTTTTTGTTTATTTATTTTTTATAATTTTAAACTACAAAGCCTAAATATAGAGTTTAAGATACTGTAGATTATGTATAATTATATATATTAAGCTTTGAAAGACACTCACAACTTTACAATCACCAAGCCTTCATGTATATATTATATTTATTAAACTATATTTTATTTTTTTAAATAAAATAAAATACGTAAAAAAAAAAAAAAAAAAAAAAAATATATATATATATATATATATATATATATATATATATATATATATATATATATATATATATTATATATATATATATATATATATATATATATATATATATATATATATATATATATATATATATATATATATATGACAATTCTCCCCCTCATGAAATGACTCCTTCAAAAAAAAAGTCTCGAGAAAGAGCGCATGGCGGTGTGTCAAAATAAAGTGCTTTGATTGTCACAGTGCTGAGTGGACAGAGAGACAGTCCTCGCTGACTCATGAGCACAGAGAGGGTCAGTGATTCAGCTGGAATAAGATTGAAAGGTCAAGAGAGCGTGTCATTCAATGTCACTCTCAGATGTCCCGAAAAACACTCAGAGTAACAGAGCATCCACTTACCGAAAAAACAACTCTCCGCTCTGTCTATCACCTCCCCTGCAAACTTAAACCCAAGCCTTGGAAAAAACAATGACTATTCATGAGGCTCTGTTTCAGACAGGGGAATTAGAATATGAATACAGCATCTGGTAATAAAATAAAGGTTGCAGTCCACTCTCAAACTACCGACACTTCAGCAAGGGTTCATACTTGATGTTATCAAGATGACCTTAGAGTGCTATTAAATCCTGAATATAAAACACCTTTTATGGTAAGAGTCTGGATGTTATTAAGACTTAAAACAAAGACTGACGTCAAAAGTTGTTTTTCATAGAGTGGATGAAATTCTGCAGATTTATCTATAAATAATTGTTGAGTTGCGTCCGTTATTTCACTTTACAATTCAGAGTGTTATTTACGGTGAACGGGAAGAGCGAAGATATTGAGTGAGCATGTGAAAGGTGCATATTGGTGTCAAAAGCAACCGATAATCCAGCTGAAATATGATATTATTTGCGATGAGCTCAGACGAGGTGAGAAAGCTTTAGGTGAAAGGATTTGTGTTCCAGGAGGCACAAAATAACCTGAATAAGATATCATTGTTTTACCAACTCTACTGTATAATAAGGGTCTCTGAAGTATAAAATAGCAGTATTGAGTACATCACAGCAGCTTTCATTTATTGTTTTTAATACGCAAAACTGTTTTCAATCATAACAATGGGCAATTACTACCACATCTGGAATGTGATTTCGAAACAGTGTGTTTCAAAGAGAGGAAACAGGATTAAAAACAGCTTATTTCTTCTAAATATTTTTCTATGAAAAATCTTACACTATTATACACTAATATATTATATTACACTGTTATATTGGTGCTCTTGTCACAAAATAAATTGATTATATACAATAAATGAAAGTGAAATTCAATGCTGCTTTAAACAAATATTTTCTCATTACTTCAACACAAACTAAAACAGAATTTACAGACTACAAGTAAAAAAAATAAATATATTGAGTTTAAGATTCACTGATGTTTGATTATATATATATATATATATATATATATATATATATATATATATATATATATATATATATATATATATATATTTTTTTTTTTTTATAATGGCTTTGAAAGACACTCACTATTTTAGAAAGGACCAAGCCTGCATTTATTAAATAAATAAAAGTAAAACTTTAACATTTTAAACTGATTTTTACTGTAATAAATTACAAGATGTAATGTATTTCTGGGACTGTATTTTCAGCATTATTACTCCAGTCTTCATTATTGCAATATTCTGATTTCCTGCTCAAAAATCAATTCTTTTTTTTTTTACTATTTCTATTAGTAGAAACTTGATCACTTTGTTTCAAGATTGTTTGATTAATCACTTATTTAAAACATTATTTAATCTTGTAAACCCCCATTACTGCACTTTTCATTAGTTTATTGTATCCTGGGGAAGTCTTCATTTCTACTTTTTCTACTTTTGAATAACAATGTACTAGTAAATTTAAAGGGATATTAGTGTTTGTTTTTATTTAGTGTTTGATTTTACATTTACACCTTTTCT
Source organism: Danio kyathit (assembly GCA_903798195.1). NCBI lineage: Eukaryota > Metazoa > Chordata > Actinopteri > Cypriniformes > Danionidae > Danio > Danio kyathit. The sequence goes on from LR812522.1 coordinate 14,962,942, forward strand.
TGCAAATGTAAAATCACTAATAAAAACAAACACTAAACGTGAACTGGTATGATGAACAAGCACTCGTCTGAACAAATTCATTATCTTACATTTACATCTATTAACTCCCTAAGTCACTTCAAAAGCAATGCTCTAATGACAATACAATTGCTTGTGTTACATGTGGAATTTTAAACCTGCATTTAATGATGGATTTAAGGAATTCAATTTAGTATGCGGGCAGCATGGTAGCTCAGTGGTTAGCACTGTTGCCTTACAGCAAGAAGGTCGCTGGTTCGAGTACCGACTGGGCCAGTTGGCATTTTTGTGTAGCCCCTGTGTTGGCATAGGTTTCCTCTGGGTGCTCCGGTTTCCCCCAAAGTCCAAAGACATGCAGTATAGGTGAATTGAATAAACTAAATTGGCCGTAGTGTATGTGTGTGTGAATGAGTGTGTATGGGTGTTTTCCAATACTGGGTTGCGGCTGAAAGGGCATCTGCTGCATAAAACATATGCTGGAATGGTTAGTGGTTCATTTCGTTGTGGTGACCTTTGAAATAGAGCCTAAGACGAACAAAAATGAATGAATGAATGAATGAATTTAGTATGCGTTAATAAAATATGTATGACTGATTATTCATAAACATTTATATAGATTAGGCATCCTAAAAATAACACAATTCATGCATTATGTTTATAATAATTTTGGGGGCTTTTCTAGAATTTTTTTTAAAGCTTAAAGGGATAGTTCACCCAAAAATGAAAATTGACTAATTATTTACTCACCCTCAAGTGTTTCCAAACCTTTATGAGTTTCTTTTTTTCTGTTGAACACAAAAGGAGATATTCTGGAGAAACTGGTAATCATCAAATAGTAGGAAAACAAATACTATGGAAGTCAGTGGTTACCGGTTTCCAGCTTTCTTCAAAATACCTTCTTTCTTGTTCAACAGAAGAAAAAAAGGCCAAACAGGTTTGTGACAAGTAAAGGGTAAGTAAACGATGACAGTTTTTCAGTTTATTTTTATTTCTGCATGTGCGTGTGCATTTTTAACCAATAAGTTTAATAACTAAGCCCTAAAATAGCAATGAACTTTAAATACAACTTAATATCAAAAACTCATTCTGTCAGGAGTATATGTCAAGTACTTTTTAAAAAGTGCAATGATTAATTAAAATCTTTTCATTGCTTAATACCATTCGCCACAACACCTCTTGTTGACTTTGAAAGATGCCTCAAGATTGCAAATACATGCATCTGACTCTCAAAACCAGCAACTCGCAATGATTCATAACCCAAGAAACCCATAATATTTGCATAACGAGTGATTCAGAGTCAGAAAACACACCCATAACAGACAGATGCGCAATCTATCTGGCATTAGAAGACAAGCTGCTGCGCTTTCAGCAGAAAAAACTATACAATCCTCACGTCCACAAAACCGCCACCATCTCTAGGTGTGAAAGAGACATGGTGTCTAAAGTAGGTCAGAGGCATTTAAAGGGATAGTTCACACAAAAAATTGTAATTGTCATTATTTACTGAGTTTTATAAAGATATTTATAAAAATGAAAGAAACCTATTACCACTGATTTCCATAGTATTCATTTTTTCCTACTATGGAAGTCAATGGTTACAGGTTTCTAACATTCTTCAAAATATCTTCTTTTATGTTTAACAAAATAAAGAAACTCATAAGGGTTTGGAATCACTTGAGATTGCGTATATTTTGATTTCTGGGTGAATCCCTGAAAAAAAAACATGAAGGGAAGTTACAATAACAGGGAATGATGAATGCCAACTGCTTTGTAATCACACTTCTAGCACTTTTGCCGGCTTTGGGCTTTTCTACATGGCTTCTGGAAGTCCTCATTCACTGTGCTGTTGCCTGGTAACCCGAGCGCCGTATACTGTTAGTGCCGCATTGGAGCCGCAGTGATTCTTGCTGCTGCTAAAGCTCAGTTTGGGGGCGAAAATAGCGGAAGGAAATAAGGGTTTGGGTCGCTGAGGGTCTCACCCACTCTTCCAGGCAGGTGGTGGAACTTCCTCTGGGCTATTCTGAGAGGAAGGGATTGTGTACAGCGAGCCAAGAAAAGGGGAGAAAAAATGTATTGTGCTTTAAGGACATTTTTGTGGAGGCAAGCTCAGTTCCCTTGTGTTTCTTTAAAGTTTTTCACACCCTTTATTTATTGATTTACTAGGCGAGACGGAGGTTGAAATGACCAGATGGATTGCTACAAAAGATGTTTCAGGGCTTAGAGATATCTGGATATTTCAGGAATGACAGACAGGGACATTTTTAGTGTTTACTTTTAAGGTTAAGGTTATTTTTGTACATAGAATAATCACAGCTTTCAATTAAATATTAGCAAATGTTACAATTTGAGGACAAGACCTGATTTGATGCTCACGTTTCAGACAAGCTCTATGAAGGATTGCAACAATATTATTAACAATTTTCTGTAGAATCTACAGTAACTTACTGGCAGCTGTTCGCCAGTAACTTACTGTAAACCAATCACAGCAAAAATATTGAATTTACATTTACAGCACCATTCATCTTGCTGTATTTACAATAGTGTATATGTTTACAGTAAAATATAGAGTAATTTTCATAATGCAACTTCAAAAAACAGCAAAATACTGCATAACTGTCGTACAGTAGAATACAGCTCATATTACAGTTAAATACTCTGTAATTTACAAAAATCATTAACAGTGAAGAACCAGCCTGATCTCACGAGGAAACGTAAGTATTTTACGTTTTGTCAGTTTAGTGGCTAATTCGTACGAATTCGTACGAGTTCAGTCGTACGAAAATGTACGATTTTAAAAAGGAGGCGTGGCACCTAACCCCACCCCTAACCCCAACCGTCATTGGGTGATGGGCAAATCTTACTAATTTGTACGAATTAGATCGTACGAATTCATACGAATTAGCCACTAATCAAAAAGTTACGAATTGGCCGTGAGATAGCGTTGGAAGAACATATCACTATTCATAAAGGGCTATCAACGCAGCATTCATTTTTGCATTTCAAAATATGAAACACCGGCTGTGGAATGGGAAAAAAAAACTGATGATGAAATAAAATGAGACAAATGTTGATAGAGCACTACTTTTTAGAATGTAATGTAAAAAACTAGAAACGCATTGGTCACAAAAGTCCATCAAGCATGTTTACTTTAAAAAAAAAAATGTAAAAGCAGCTCAGTGGAAAACAAAAACCTGTAATGAACTGCTACTGTATGAATGATATTTGAAGTATATAATGCTGGCAAACTGAAAGATGCCTATTTTACAATATTTATTGTTATTAACAGCAATGCATTTAGAGTCTGTTCACATTTATAGTTCAGCTATCTTGATTCAATTGGTCTGGATCAAAACGAACATTAATTTGCCCATAGTTTGCTTAGCGTTTTTAGGATTCCACCTCAATATACAAAGCAAAAATGAACTGTACTGTAGGTGTCTATATTAGCAGGTATCAATATTTTATATTAGCCATTTAAAAGAGAAATCAAAACTATGCATATACATACAAAATGTAAAGAGACACATGCATGTTTGAACTTTTACAATATCATTCATTTTCTTGTCGGCTTTGTCCCTTGCGGGGTCGCCACAGCGGAATGAACCGCCAACTTATCCAGCACGATTTTACGCAGCGGATGCCCTTCCAGCCGCAACCCATCTCTGGGAACTTCCACACACACATTCACACTCATACACTATGGACAATTTAGCTTACCCAATTCACATGTACTGCATGTCTTTGGACTGTGGGGGAAACCGGAGCACCCGGAGGAAACCCACGCGAACCCAGGGAGAACATGCAAACTCCACACAGAAACGCCAACTGACACTTTTACAATATGAATAATGTAATTACTTCCTCCATTCCTGATGGCTCACGTCAATGTAAACAGATCTGTAAACTGAAATGCTCAGGTAAGATGATCAAATTAGAAAGAAAAATCTCCAGTGTTTGCTTTCTTCAATTATTCAACAACTATTATTACTTATTTGAATTCTCTGACTTGTTCATTAAACTAAACAGCCAATCAGAATTCTCAATTTCATTACTTAATAAACCAAAAAGCTCCCAACGCTTCCGACTTGATGCCAATGATTGGGAAAACTCCGGCTTTAATGATGCCAATGTTAGTACAGTATTTGTCTTCATATATCATGCATATTTAACAAATTGACCACACATATGAGGTGCATGTTTAACTAGATGGCTTACAAGTATTAATAAATCATCATTCGGAAAAAATCAATAAATCAAGCAAGCAAACAATCAATCAATGCAGATTTTATTTTTAATCTCAGAACAGATCCCCCCTAATAAATAAGTTGAAAACATCCAATATAATATAAATATAAAGTGCTCTGTTTGTTTTCTATCTTATAAATATTATTTTGGGCACTGTTGCCTCACAGCAAGAAAGTCGCTGATTCGAGCCCTGACTGGGTCAGTTGGCATTTCTGTGTGGAGTTTGCATGTTCTCCCCATGGTCACGTGGGTTTCCTCCGAGTGCTGTGGTTTCCCCCACAGTCCAAAGACATAAGGTATAGGTGAATTTAATAAACTAAATTGGCCGTGGTGTATGTGTGTGGATGAGTGTGTATGGATTTTTCCCAGTACTGGGTTGCAGCTGGAAGGGTATCCGCTGTGTAATACAGTGTGGCGACCCCTGATGAATAAAAACACTAAGCTGAAGGAAAATGAATGAAAGTGTGTGTGAGACTGATTCAATGCTTAGGTAAACTGTTCAAATGAATCAAAGAATGAATCAAAATGTTAAAAGTGTGATTCATCCTTAAAATTTGATATTAATGTGACAGAAAGCGCATGACTTAAATATTAAATTGATGAAATATTTAATCAGAGAAATAACTCTCAGTATGTCAATCCTACTGACACACATACGGATTTAGCAGAAATATTTTACTGGGGCACAGCAGTATTCACTGGAGCTTGTGACGCCCCTTAGGACTGCTAATATAGAAATGACTAAAACATGATTCAACCCCATCATGCTTGAAAACTTTATCAAATTATAGAATATTGGAGGTTGAGTCACTATTTGAGCGCTGTGTTTTATGGATATGGATAAACATCTTGAAGCATTAATCTACCCTAGGGATATATCTTTAGAATTGCAGTGCAGTTTTTTTAACACACCCATCCATATTAACATATAAATGCAACAGGAGCTTTCAAAATACCATTTTTTTATCCTATCTTTCTGATGAGTCAGAGCTTGAAAGCTAAAGCTTCTTTCGGGAATGGCAACCTAGCTGCTGGAAATATCCACAAGACCCCTGACTCACATCTATAAACAAAATAAAGCATTTTTTTCACTAATTTTAGCCACTAGCTTCAAACTCAATTGCAAATCACATTTCAAACTGTGGACAGACAGCTTTGTCTTCTCCTGCTGTGAAAGAGCTTCTTTATGACTCAGCCGAAATATGCTAAAATCACACGTTCCCAGTAGCTACATGCTAAATGGTTATAGATGCAGATTTAATTTCATCCAGGTGATTTGCCACAAATAAAGTGGTACACAGACAAAACATGATGTTAAATGAATATAAACAAACAAGTAGAGATATTTATCCATTCGTTTTTTTATGGGAGCAGATTTTGTATTTTAGATGACAGGAAATGCTTTTAGTCAATGTTATCCTTAAGTCATTTGTGAGTCATTTTACTTTCATAATATGAATTTTTGAAGTCAAACAGAATATTTAATAAGACTCAGCTGTTTCATGCTGTCAAAATGCATTTTTATGACTATGCTAAGTCACACGTTCACAGAAACTAAATGTTAAATGGCTACAAGAGCAGACACATATGATTTAAAACAAGTATAATTAACATGTTAAATAAACAAACGAAATTCGTTTAGACATGCTATTAGCCGATGCTATTATTGAGGCATACTTTTTTAATCTTTAGTGAAACCAAACACTTAAATAAAACTCTATATTTTAATCTCTATAAACTTTCTCTAAATAAATGTATTATGCTATGTATTAAACAATTGGAAAACACATTTTAAATATGCCCAAATCACACATTACTACTAGCTGTAAATAGTGACAGATATATTCTATTTGGAACATATGACAGCAAAACATTTTAGAAAACACTGCTATTTTTGAAACCCTTCACAACACATTTTACATTCATAATTTTGCATTGAATGGAAAAATTGACACAAGAAAGTCGGTTTTGCTAAAGCTAAATGTATTTCAAGCATTGAAAGATTTCATTTCAGATTTGTGATGCAGTTTTTAGGTTATGAAAATGTCCGCAAGGCACGGATGATGACAGAGAAAATAAAATGATTATATTTATATAAGATTTGTTTTAGGTATAACATGCACTAGTGAATTCCTTACAACATGACCAAAAAATTAATTTTGATTTTAAGTTACCTTCAATTACAGCTTAGACAACAATATATCTTTGATTTCTTGCTTTTAAGACACTGAATGTCATTTAGAATGAAAGAGGAGACTTGAAGCCTTGAATATTACAAAACTCAAAAGAAGAGATCAAACCTTTTTTCTATTGATGGTGATATCCGGCCCCAAGAGGAGGAATGAAAAAAGAAATATATTTCAGTGCTGAACATGAAATTATGAAAACAGAATGAACATGGATATATAAATGCTTTCTATAGTCAGAATCAAAACACTTACGTCACAGGTGGTCTTTTTTTATTGCCTGCAAAATACAGGTCTGGACTTTCTGGAGGGTGTACAACTTTATACATGTATTTCCTTCTTTTAAATTAAAAAAGTGATATCTATGAAGAAACAAAATGCTTTGACTAAAATTCAAGGGTCTGCTATTTGTATGCTAGCCTGTTCATTCTGGCTGAGAGACTCATTATGTCAGGTAATGTGAGCCGTAGAGGATTTCCCTCAACGCACAGGACTGCCGCAGTGTCAAACTGCATTCATATGCAGTTATTCAGGAATAAAATCCGTGGATGAACACAGGCAGACTCAAACTCGATGTACGAAACCCCCTGGAGAGTGTGTTTCGACCAGAATAACTTTGCTGATATCGTTCAGGCACTTCACACTCGAGGTAAGTTTAACTGTAACAAACTTCAGCAAATCACACACACACAATTTCTCACATACTGACAATGAGAACGACATTCGAGACTGTTCATATAAAGCAAAAACAAGCTTCAGGGGCCATGCTTTCATCAGCCCAATGGGACTATTACGCTGCCAGCTAAGTTTTGTCAATGGAGATTATTATTGCAGGATCATTACATCTCTTTAAAAGGCCAAAATGAATGCAGGCAGGCCAAATATTGAACCCTCATTATGCGCAGATCGCTACCAAACTCATTAGAATTGTACCATTTTAGACACAAAGCCAATCAGGTTTACTAGAGATTTGCTCAAATACTAATAATCCAACTGATAATCAAAATGAACATGTACAGAGTGCTTCTTTTGTTGAAAAAAGATTGCCAGTTTCTTGCTGCTATAGTAACTGGGATGCAAATAGCTGCTTGTTGCATTCACTGATGTTTTGTTTTTAATATGATGTGCACATGTTCTGTCCAGTCCAGTTTAAGATTAGCTGTCAACAATCTGAACAATTGGGTATTTTTCAAATGCTCACTGCAATCCAGCATTTTTAAACATGACAGTGCAATTTTGTACAATAACAAATTATATATGATAGCCAGTTTATTAGTTAAACATCTCTGTTACATGCCTCGGGGTGTTGCTCTGTTGTTCCCTCCTCTCCTTTCCATTTTTATTTGCCGTCTGCTGTTCTTCTAAAATCTAGGTGTTCCGATTGGCTTGCAGAGTTTTCACGAGTGGACCAATCAGAAAAGTATGGGGGTCATTTAAGCGCTCCAGTGACACCTCGAACCAGACTGGGGGGATCCTTGTCTCTTGTCACTGCTCTTTCTTTCTGTGTGACATTTGTGTGCCTGTCCTGTTCTCTGGTTCACTTTAGGTTTTTTTTTTTTGAGTTGTACATCTATTCAGAATGTCAATGCTAAATCTGCTTAAATCTACTAAAAGGGAAGTGAAAGTGAAGTACGTCACGTGACTTACATTTTACACACACGTAGTTGATTCTCTGTTAATCCATTAGGTCAGAAGCAGGTGCTACCCTTTGTAAGTTTTGGAATAGCGTGTGCCGTTTAGTAAGGGGAGTGTGACGCCGAAGATGTTTTTTTTTTTTCAATTTTTAGATTTTTTTTTTTTAGTTATTTAGAGGTGGGTAGGGTTTCGTTAGCGGGTGTTTAATTTATTATTTTCCTTGAATTGGTACCACTTATTTTCCCTCCCTCTATCAGGTTTGTTTCAATTGATTTGTTTACTTGTTTTGCATTTATTGTACACATTTGTAAATATACTTTGGGTGATTAAATATTCTTTTTCTTTCTTATATTTATTGTAAATAAAGCGAACCAATTTTTGCCACATCTGTTGTCTGTGTCAATCCATAGTCGCTTACGTCTCAGGGGAATTTTAAAAATATTGGGTTGTCATAATTATGTTTAACCCTTTTCATCCTCTGAGCCATACGGGGTGTCGGGGCATAACATAATTTAGGGGCTCGTCCGGGATCCTTCCTCTGTGTAGAGGAAGCCCGGATACTTTTGATTGCGTCACTGATTTGTTTGCATTGTCTCATACAATAAAAGTCATATCTTGGAAGATTGCATGCCATGTAATATTGCTTTATTAAAAATTAAACCAATGGTCAAAAAGAAACAAAAGGAAACCCAGGTCAAAGGCTGCAGGAACTAGCAGTCAAAAAACAGGCAAAACTATATTAGTACTCGTTGGTTATGCTGATAAAATGAGGTCATGTAAAGTGAAATGATTGCTCTATGAAAGAAACTGAACTTTTTCTATACGAAATTATAGAAAAAGTTGTATAAATATAATTATAGAAAAACAGGTTTAAATTCATGCACATTTTTATACACATTTAAAGTTTTATCAAGCACAGAAACCCACCCCAAATCAACTACATGGTTATTATACTAGTGACCCTATTTCCCTCTATACGCAACAAAAAGTTCAGCAAATACTTTAATGAAAAGGCTAGAAATGCAAAGAACAGCAGAAACAATATATTGTTTTAGACTGAACTGACTGGACTGACCAACTTTCAAAAATCCTAACAATCAAATTTGATATAAAATCATAAACCAAAAATTAATTTACTATGTAACAGTGAGTTCTGCTTTTCTCCTAGACCTAATGTGACTGAAGCCAATTAAAATTGGTGACTAGTGAGCCCTAAGCGCTGTGGTCAGAGCTGCAATAATGGACAAGGGAAAGTTGCCAGCTTACTGTTCGCTTCAGTCATCAGCTCTGGAGAACCTGCTGGGCACGGCGACACAGAACGTTTCTACTTGAATTCATAAAAAAGTCCTCACACAGAAGCTCAGACGAGCTCAGAGTTTGCAGGTTAAATGAAAGCCGAAAGCCAGAGATGGATGAAAAGAGTGAAGACTGTAGATAGACAGAGATACAATGAGATTTGGAGTCAGTGAGAGGACAACTGCAGGAAGGAAAAAGAGAGATTGAAGAAAAGACTGTGAAGGAATGAGGGGGTGGGTGAGACGAGGACCGCAGGATATGGACCGGAGGAATTTGGTAAACGAGTTAAGATACACAGTGAGCTCAAATGTTGGAACTTTTCTCTTAAGTCGTCTTTTGAAAATATCTGCTTTCAAAAACAGCAGCATGCATAGTGTGGAAAGATAATTAAAATGAACGGATAACACTGGGTTTTCATAAAAGCACTTTTGAAACTGCAAGACACGTTTCAGAATGCCTATTAATTGGAGATTAAAAATGGCAAGCTAATCTTAAAAGCAACTCTGTATACTGATTTTTGGGTTCACCTGACCTAGACTGAACGCTTTTCCTTAAGAATGTCGCAGTAGTGTTTAAGAGATTCAACTTTAAGATTTTAACTTTCCTGAAAGGGTCTCACTGTGCTAATTACCTAACAGCTAAAGCACAGCATGTGGTCAGCCTGTTAATTAAAGCACAACTGCTGCACATACTAAAAATATATATCGAAATAAAAAATATTAACACTTTAATACCAAACTTAATTAATCGACCAGTTGTTTATTGAACTAGCGACCTATTAATATATCCCAATATTGCAACAATACTGTATAGTGGAAAACTGCTACAGCAGAAGAGATCACATGCATCTCTAAACAAATCCAGCAAGTTCGCCTGAGTCCATGGCCTTAAGCCGCCGGCCTACGCAGTCTAGAACAGACCCAGTGTTTTATATAACTGTCACTGGATGAGAAATATCAGAGGGAACAAAATAAATTCCCAAGTCTTAACTACGGGAATAAAAAATGAAAGGAATATATAGTCACCCTTGTCTTGAAATCATGCCAAATATCAACCTGATAAAGTCCTTATTTTATTGCACAGAGAGGAAGAGCATTGCTACATAAGTGACATCACAAATATACGCATGTAAATGTATTTTAGAAATGTAAAATATAGATTAAAATAATGAATCGCAATACGAAAGATTATATATCTAGAGGATAATCAATGGATTGCTATGCATTAAAGGATTTTAAATGCACAGCGCAGAGTGGAAGTGCATTTAAAATCCTATAATGCACGACAAGCTGTTGATTATCTCGCTTATTCTGTGGTCATTTGCCTAAATATAGACAAGTTAAAACAAGTATTGCTCTGCTCTATGCAGCACAATGTCGAACCTTCGTCAGTTAAGGCACAAATCTCCTTGTTTGAATTAGTCAGGCAGGCAGAAAGAGAGAAATTGTATTTATATGACACAAGCATATCTAATAGCTCATAGTAACATATGTTATGTACCTCTTTGTAAATATTTTTGAGCATATTTCTGAGTTGATTAATCAACATCAGCTCAACAAGTGCACGTCGGTGTCCTCAAGATCACACAGAAGTAATGCTCTAAGTTACTTTTGTTACTACTAATGTTTTAGGGAAGTGAATATATTTTGAACTGTGCATCAACACTGATTGAAAAATACCTGCGCATCAATTTAAGACAGACAGACATACATACTGATAGACAGACAGACAGACAGACAGACAGACAGACAGACAGACAGACAGGCATGGATGGATAGATAGATAGATAGATAGATAGATAGATAGATAGATAGATAGATAGATAGATAGATAGATAGATAGATAGATAGATAGATAGATAGATAGATAGATAGATAGATAGATAGATAGATAGATAGATAGATAGATAGATAGATAGATAGATAGATAGATAGATAGATAGATAGATAGATAGATAGATAAATCCCTTGCATCATTAATTACATCAAACAAATATTTCAGATTTTACACATAATTATCCATACACAAACAAAGGACTAAGTAGTAAATCTATGGCCCTATGACTGCCTTTCTGGTGCCGGAGGGGTCCATTTCTTATTTGGGCCGACTTGCAAAACACTTGTTCTAACTGAGCCACTTTTACCCACAACAGTGGTGCTAATCTACTTTGTCAGTGTTCTGGTCTTGTTTCCTAACCGCATCAAGCAGAGTCGACAAGCCCCTGGGGTTTTCCATTAGACCCATCAGGCCTGCGCCGCTTCATCACTGTGGGTGATTCAAGCCTATTGACCACAGCACATACTGCCACTCTCTGCCTATTCACAATCCGCACGGTGCACGAGGAGGCTCGTTTTCAACAGATATCGCAGTAATGGGATGCATTAATTAAATAGGCAATTGCAAGCAGAAGCAAATCGATAGGGGGAATGATCTGATTACAAAGACCTGCTATATGATATGGATGCAAACAGCCATTAAGCCTGTTAACGTGCATGAACTTCCTAAAAGCCGAAGTTCTGGGTGACGGATTCCTAATCAGGGGGCTTGAGATTTATCAGTGTTATTAAAAGCTTTACCGCTATTGTCAAAGTGCTAATTGAAAGAAGATCTGATGTAAATCAGTAACGGATCGTTCTCAAGAACGACTTGCAGAAGTAAGAGATTTAGGCTATGAAGCAGTTTCATTGTATGTCTCGAAATGGAAATCCTTTGTAATGGACAGATAAGCACACAGCGAGAGCAATTACCAATGCCTGAATAATCAGAGTTTGACTATTACGTTTATAATTTCAATCCGTCTCATCTTGAAAATCAAGGTTCGTGGATGTAATTGAACCCTTTTCCTGGCACACTGAAAAACAGATCAATAGCTTTATGTTTCATTTTATCTGCTCTGAATATCTTTATAAATATATGTATTTTAACCCAAATTTTAAATCCTAATAAAGCCAACAAATGTTAAGTAAACAGAGAAATCTAAGATTAAATGTAGGTTTGGTTTATAATTTTATTATGTTTTAACCTATTTGATTCTAAAATTTAATTAAATTGATCCTAATTTTACTAAAAGATGGCGAAATCTGACAGAAATGTTAAGTAAACAGAGAAAGCTTAGTGTAAATGTGGGTTTGGTTTATAATTTTATTATGTTTAAATTTATTTGATCTAAAAATTTTGATTAAGTTGATTGAATTTTTAGTTAAAGTTGGCAAAATTCAACAGAAATATTAAGTAAACAGAGAAAGCTAAGAGTAAATGTGGGTTTGGTTTATAATTGTATTATGTTTTAATTTATTTGATCTTAAATTTTGATTAAGTTGATTGTATTTTTAGTTAAAAGATGGCAAAATTCAACAGAAATGTTAAGTAAACAGAGAAAGCTAAGAGTATAATTTTATCATGTTTTGATTTATTTGAAGCTAAAATTTGATTTAATTGATCCTAATATTACTTAAAGATGGCAAAATGTGACAAATGATAAGTAAACAGAGGCAGCTAAATGTAAATGTGGGTTTTGTTTACAATATTATTATGTTTTGATTTATTTGATCATAAAATTTGATATAACTGATTCTAATTTTACTTAAAGACAGCAAAAGTCAACATAAATGTTAAGCAAAAAGAGAAAACTAAGTGTAAATGTGGGTTTGGTTTATAATTTTATCATATTTTGATTTATTTGATACTAAAATTTTATTTAATTGATCCTAATTTTACTTAAAGACAGCAAAAGTCAAAAAAGTTTTAAATAAATGCAATGTTAAATAAATGCAATGTTAAATAAATTGAAAAATAAATTTAAAAGCTACAGATAACAAAATGTGATAATTTCTATTTATTTGTTTTTCTTTAATGCATTAATAATTTGATGTCAGACTAAAATTATACATCTGCAAATCCCCCCAAAAGTAACTAAAAACACTTCAAAAGTCTTCTGTTTCAAACTAGAAAGACAACATTTGTTTGGTTCATGTGAATATAAAAGTACAAGAAAAAATACATAAAAAAGAAGCTGGATAAAGCAATTATACAAACTAAGGTTTAAAGGCCAGCAGCCTTTGGTAAAACTTTAATGTAATGCTACATTAAAGCCAAGCCAAAAATAAAAAAAAGAGCAACAAATGTTCCTACTTATGTGAACATCAAAGAATCGCCGTTTCGCATTGCCGTTTTCACTCTGCAAGATCAAACCCTCAGAAGTCTTTATCTGATGGGACACTCGACGTTGGTGGTTCGGGGCTATCAGGACATCATCATTCTTTCTGTTCAAAACCGAGCCCGACTAAAGCGCCTCATAAGAACAACCTGCATTTGCTAAATTAGACCATACATCAAACGACGAAGGTGAACGTCTCCGCTAACTTCTGTTTACACTTGGGAGGTTTTGCGATGCATCTTGGGTACACTTACATAAACATTTAATGTCGTTTGGATCAATCGAACAGCCACTGTATGAGCTGTATGTACACAGAAAGATGAGTTTTCAGATGCATTGCAGCTAATTGTTGCTTTTTAACTCGGTTTAGCTGTTCAAGAGGCTTAATGAAGTGCATTACATAAATATTGCGGCTTTTAGAGAAAGCAAACAAAGCAGCACAGGTGTCTGTCGCCATATGAGGGCTGCTCTGTGAGTAATGAGAGAGTTACGTAAGCTGGAGTTGAGGGGTTTTCCTGCACATCCTCTTTACGGACAGATGTTTGACGTCCTTGAGCGAAAGCATGAGCAATAGAGCTTAATCAGGCCAGACGCCATTTTGAAAACAATGCTGTGAGGTATTGCCTTTACAATGGCAACACGGTTGGTCTGCTTCATAAAAAGGAACTTTTCAGTCATAAAATTAAACTTTACTTTTACCAAGAGGCAAAAGAAACCAACAAACCTTTGTGATTAGAACTCTTTTTAAAAAGTACATTTAAGAAATAAGTTAGATTACCATTAACCAAAACAGAAGGAGCATTCATTTCTTGTTTTTGTTTGTTTGTGTTTTTTTATACAGTATATATGGGCATATGCTTTTAATTTGTATATTTAGTACATGCAGCAATGTTGTGCTTGTTAAGTGCATTACCATGTGTAAAAACTGAAAACAAATAAAATAAAAGCATTGTGGCAAAAAAAAAATTTATATATATGTTATTACATATACATATTTGCATTGCTGCGATTTTGTGAGATTTATAATTATAACTAACAAGTGACATCATGAAGTAATGTTTTTTTATATAAATAAATTATATCTGTGCAGGAGACATTTAATGGTCCATCAATGTTTCAGTGAAAAAACAGGGTTTCTGCAGGTTGCAAGTCAAATTTAAGACTTTTTAAGACCCTTTTAAGACCATTAAAAATGATATTTTATACTCATGATATTATACTTACACTTCATATATTATCATGAGGAATTGTGTAATTGTTTTTAGTTTTTTTTCCCCGATTAGGGAATTTAATTTGGGGAATTTACTATAAAAATATTTAACAGCTGTTGTGAATTGTATCTCTTTGCAATAAAAAACTTAAATATAAAAAATATTGAGATGTATTGTTGGTCATTGTATGGACACCGGCCCAAATTGACAAAGCAAAATTAAGACTTGTTTAAAACGATTTAAGACCTACAACAATGTCAGTGAATTTAAGACTTTTTAAGGCCTAAAATGTAGGTTTTGAAATGTAAGACATTTTAAGACTTTTTAAGATCCAGCGACACCCAGAAAAAAAGTACAAGAATGTACAAGATTTTTAAAAAACAACAACGAAATGTTAAAGATTTTATCAAATCTAGCCTTTAAAAGAAGAGATCAAATAATTCAGCTTTTCAAATTTCACAATTTAATCAAAATGTAATTTTACCATCATTTTCACATTTTCATTAATAGTTTGTATTTTCCATTTTTCATTAATGTTTTGTGTTTTCCATTTTATTTTAGCTTATGCTTAAGTTTGGTTTAATTTAGGTGGTTTTTGGTGCATTTTATTTATTATTATTATTTTTTATTATTATTTTAATGCATCAAAACTTAAACAATTTTATTTTCTTTGAAACTTGCTGAAATAAAATATTTTTGATAAAATGTAATCAATGTGGAACTTGCAGTTTCTTTGTTATAATTATGAAAATTACCTGCAATACCAATACTATCTCACAGCAATTTGTAACTTTTTGATTTAGAAGCTAATTCATATGAATTCGTATCTCATTCAAACAAATTTAGTAGTATTTGCTCATCCCCCAATGACGGTTGGTTTCAGAGGCGGGGATGGGTGCCATAACTCCTTTTTGAAATTGTACATTTTCATACGACTGAATTCATATGAATTAGCCACTACTCACAACTGAAAAAACATAAAACACTAATGTTTTCTCATGAGATCAGGCAGGCAATACATATACACAAATATATTTTTTTTCATTGAGCCTCTGCTTAATAAAATCAAACACAGTTTTTATTTTTGGCACCATGGGGTGTCAAGTGACCTTAACAAGCTAGATAATCATATTAAAAACATATACATGTCTCAGCTGTTTCCTCATCACATCAGACTGACATTAAACAGCCCTGACACAAATACATGAGCCTGATAAATTAATCACCACAGAGATAATAAATACAAAACTTAACATGTCTTAAGCTTAAACATCAATATGTCCACATTACATCACAACAATGCATAAAAAAATCTATCTGAATGTCTCAATCATTCACTAAAAAGAACATTTGTAAATAATACCATTTTACAGCCATCTCGCTTTATCCAAGTACTCAAGAATCAGTGTGAAATATGTGATAAATTGTTGGGCCAAGACTCTCAACAAAAGTCCAAAACATATTTGGAGGAAGGAAATGTTGAGCCAAACATGCCATGGATTCCTGCCAATGATCTTGGGACTCAAAACCACGCTTGCCAATAGAAACACCAATTGTTTTAGCATAGCTATGAGGTAATTTTCATCTGAGTGTGAATGCCCGAAGCCTCGATTCAGTAGCAAAACAACTCTGACTCTTATCACGTCATCACCTTACTCACGCTTTCCCCTAATGTGCCTTACGCAGATTTTAAGAGAGAGTTTGATCCCTCGAGCCTTAACACATTGTCTTTGGCTCTTACTTCAAAAACAAAGGGAGGTCTTACATAACACTGAGTAAGCTGCCAGGTTAATGAAAGCCTACACTTGACGGAGAGAAATTAATCAAGTAAAAAAAAAATGAGTCTGTAGGGCAGTGGGACTATTCAAGACCACCTTTCTGCTCTGTTCTTTAATGGCTTTCACCTCTAAAGTGCATTTTGTTCCCACCCCAACAATGGCGTCTATAGTCACAAATGTCAAAGGCAAAAACGCTCATTTATGTAACATTATGAATCAGGTTTCTGGGATAATAACTGGTCATGACATTATTAACATGCAGACTACTGCAAACATGTTGTAACTATTACTTTATATAATTGAAATAAGTGTACGTCTGTGTGGAAGGCGTAAACACACGAATGCGACTAAAATGCAGACTAATATTGTGGCCGTAATTGTTTTGACATTTCCAGCGTGGCATTAAGAGTTTTGACCTTCAGTCATTGAAAACACTACCTGAAAAGCCAGATCTCACTATACGAGCTGTCAAATATAGCAGCAAGCACCCTGGTTGAATTATTTTTTGTTAAACAGATCCTTTGGAGATTTAAAAAAAATCGTCATATTTCTTCATGCATTTGCATCAAAAACAAACTCATTTCATTTTTGGCATCAGATATCCACACGTTGAGATAAAAAAAAAAAAAAAAGAAATGAGTCATCTTGAGGAAATAATTACACTCCTAACTAGATGACACACCAAATTTATCATGCTTAATTAAACATTGAAATATCAAAATGGGTTTTTTTACGCCGAGCTCTGCTTGTCACAATAGAGATGATTAGCTTATCTTTTTCTGTTAATAAGAAATCACTTCATAAACTTGTATTGTACATGAAACGGCTTGACCTGGTGTACCTTAAAGGGATAGTTTAAACAGAAATAAAAGTGTCTTAAGTTAATTTACTTTTTTAAGGTGTGGGTGGTTTCTTCAGTACAGCATTAAAGCTTAAAGTAGCTGAAATTATGGTTCTTGGGGTTTATAAATTTTAGGTCAACAGCTGCAAGCATTCTGAGAGTCAAAAATACATAACAGACATAAATAGTGATCCTATAAAGGTCCTATGAAAAAAAAAGTTTTAGTTTTAGAACTTTTAGCTTCCCCTCATATCCTTGAATGAAATTAAATTTATAATTAAAATGCATATAAAAATGCATGTTTGCATGTTAAAAATGTTTGTATGGAAATCAAGAGTTTGATATTGGATACATTTTTCACAAAAGAAAAAAAACATTAAAATTTGTGTTGTTTCTAAGTACTGACTTATCTAAAAAACTGCATGACATTTAGGGCTCTATTTTAACGATTTAGACACAGAGTCTAAAGCACATGGCGCAAAAGCATAAAGGGCCTGTCTGAATCCACTATTGCTATTTTACGAATGGAAAAA
This sequence comes from Danio kyathit, assembly GCA_903798195.1. Classification (NCBI taxonomy): domain Eukaryota; kingdom Metazoa; phylum Chordata; class Actinopteri; order Cypriniformes; family Danionidae; genus Danio; species Danio kyathit. Next base: position 14,980,841 of record LR812522.1, read on the forward strand.
TACGGTTTGCACCGCAACTAACAGGGTTGTGCTTATTCTCTTAATGAGTTATGGGTGTGTTTTGAGCATAACGTGCATTAAACCAATCTGAGTCTCATCTCCCATTCCCTTTAAGAGTCAGTTACGCCACGCCATGGCGTAATTGCTATTTACATGGTGGACTTTGTAATTGGAAAAACTGAACACTTCACTAGCAAGAAAACAGTTAAACAGACCATCTGCACGAGGATAAATAACGAGCCTCCTCCATTTAGCCTCTTTACTTTCTCTTTACTTTACTTATACTCTATACTTTAGTGGAGTAAGGAAACGGTGGAAACTCACTCCGCTGAAGACATCCATTAGCCTACATATTTAATTTCGCTTGTTAAGTGCAAAGATTTGTTTCAAAACTACTAAATTCAGTTCTAATTTCCAGCAAACAAATAAATGAACAATAATAACAAAGTGTGGTCAAAAAAACTGAGTTATATCTGAACACACGTCCTATTCTAATGCCCCATATGGTGATACATATGTCTCCAAATCCCGACAGGTGGACAAATCTAAACTAGTTTTTATTAAAACGAATATAAATATGCATATAATAAATAATACTGCTAGTATTAATAATAACATTATACAAATTCAAATTGTCATGAATAAACTAAAAAAAGCCGCCCAGACATGAAGAAGGCATGGAGGTAGTGTTTTTTTTTTTTTTTTAATCTATGTAGTAAATAATAATTTTTGTCACAATTTAATCCTTTTTTTTCATATGTAAAGATATTTATGTATTGTCGTACATCCTGTGTGTATTAAGCATTTGAACCTGCATAAGAGCTCTGTGCTAGACTTTAGACCTGCTTTTACTTGGTCAATGGTAAATCGCCAACGATGTGCCTTAACACACCTCCTTTATAGACCGGAACACCCATGAGTCCACAAAGTAGTGCAAATGGATTTGATATTTAAACAATGTGATGCAAAACGTGAAAATTAGTGTTGCGCTGGTCTGAAAATAGCAACAAATCGCGCCAAACACATCTTGGCCTTATTGCGCTGTGTGTGTGATAGGGCCCTTAGTATTTAGAAAAATTCATTCATTCATTCATTCATTTACATATTTATTTATTTATTTATGTCACATATAAAAACAATGTAAACAAGACATAATTTAAAGGTCTAAAATTCTTTAAAATATATATTTTGTTGTTATAATCAGGAAAATGTTGCTAATGAAATGAATGTCAGTGAATATGGAAAAAATTTGAATATATACATCTTTTGTGACTGTTTTTTTTATTGTGTCCTTTATTAAACTGATCCACAAGGGTGAAGTTAGACATGGCTGAATAATTTGGCTATCCTCTGGTTTGTGATGCTGATTAGGGGCGCCCACCCTGGTCCAATATTGCAAATGATAATATTCTGAACACTGCATAATAAGCAAGCCCGATATTTTCAACAAGACAGGGTCACATTGAGAGCTTATCCTGCAACAAGAGTCTGTATAATTAAGCAGAATAGTGTAATCCATGAGATGTGCCAGCTGCGCGAGATAAAATTTCACAGTTTAAGTGTTTTTAACAGCGTGAGGCCTTCAATTACGCCCTAGATATCATGGAAAATACAATATATGCTGTAAGGAACTTAAATAAGGGGATAAAGGGGACAGAAGATCTACTACAATTCAATTCTCCACCCACTACTGTCCACCTCAGCTTTCAATAAAAGGCTGAGATTAAAGCTGTGCTGTGAGTCACTATGTCTACACCTTAAAGGACATCTCACAAGCTAAGCCGCCAGAGGCAGGACAGGTTGCCAAAGCTCTGGCCCATAACACCTGCTTTGATCCGGCACATTCTGACAGACTGCTGGCAAAAATAAGCCTATTCAGACCACGATCTGAGCCATGGAGTTTCTCAAATGCCGCACTATTGGTAGATATTCTTCACTTAAATGTACAAATGTTAAAAATGAGAATGCTGAAAAGTAACAATTGCAAATGTGACACAGAAAGATGAGCGGTTTAAAGAAATGTAACATGTCTGTGGCATGCTGACAATTGAGATCTGTCTCATAAAAGCATGCATATATCAAGTTTCACAGCTTTCAATTATATATCAGGTCTAAAACATATTTTCAAAGCAATTACAGTTGAAATCAGAATTATTAGCCCCCCCTTTGAAATTTTGTTTCTTTTTTAAATATTTCCCAAATGATGTTTAACAGGGCAAGGAAATTTTCACAGTATGTCTGATAATATTTTTTCTTCTGGAGAAAGGCTTATTTGTTTTATTTCAGCTAGAATAAAAGCAGTTTAAAATTTTTTAAAAACCATTTGAAGGTCAAAATTATTAGCCTCTTTAAGCTATATATTTTTCGATAGTCTACAGAACAAACCATCATTATACAATAACTTGCCTAATTACCCTAACCTGCCTAGTTAACCTAATTAACCTAGTTAAGCCTTTAAATGTCACTATAAGCTGTATAGAAGTGTCTTGACAAATATCTAGTAAAATATTATTTACTGTCATCATGGCAAAGATAAAATAAATCAGTTATTAGAAATGAGTTATTAAAACTATTATCTTTAGTAATGTGTTGAAAAAAATCTTCTCTCCTTTAAACAGAAATTGGGGGAAAAAATAAACAGGGGGTTTAATAATTCAGGGGGGCTAATAATTCTGACTTCAACTGTAGATGTATCTGTGTACTTACATAAAATGGGACAATAGGAATAATGCACTGTAATTTAAAAATGGATCATACTGTATGAAACTGCCATCATTTTAATGGTAAAGGAATGAGGAAATGAAAACATTTTTAATGATTAACAGTAATATTACTTACTAAATACTAACTAAATTTCACATCAAAATAGAGGTAAATTTACATCTTTTCAAAATACAAAATAGCAAGACATCTTACAATTTACAGTAAAGAACACTGAGTTGGCATTTTCATAATTTCCTTTGAACAGCATCCAATTTAATGGTTTTGCATTGAAATAGCTATAATACTATACATAATATTATTTTTTTATTTATCATGTGGCTTTCTATTTATCACGTGACTTACATATTTGCTTGTTTCTATGTTTGTTTTTGACATATTCAGTGTAATACAATTGGGAACAAAATATATTTAAGTACTTTGATAGGTTGCTATTTTACATTATATAAGTTAAACATGTAAAAGAGCAATTCCAGTGTTATGGATGTGACATTTGCAGTAAAATCTCAAAACATAAATTCACAGAGAAAGTATATGTTAACATTATATTGAAACATCTGTTCATATTTTCCAAAACAACTAACCACAGAGTTATGGGAGCAGAAAAATATCAATCTGTAAAAAATTTTTATATTTTAAATGAGGAAAATAAACATGCATTATCGATGTGACCAAAAAAGTTAGCGAGTTTGAAGTATACATAATACTTTGTATGAACTATTATTAAACTGCACAACCTAAGAGAAACAATGCTAATCAAAAGTATTAGAGTTGGCTCACTATAGAACAAAAACAATTGATTTTATTTTATTTGACATTGTTTGCATTTATGAGGAAAAATCTCTGTTATGGATGTGACAGATGTGACATTGGCACTTTTGTGACTTTGGTAAATCAAATATAATTGTTTAAAAACATTAACAGAGACATTTTTGAGTATTTTTAAAGCACTGCAAAATACTTGCTTACACAAAAAACACAGAAACTGTTTCGATATTTTGGCGAAAACTTTTTCATGAATTTTCTTTCATGGCAAGTTCGACATTTGCATGGAATTGCTCAAAATTTTAAATGTATTATATATTTTATTTTAAAATTCTTGTCATCACTTATTTTTTTCCCACAGATTTTTTTTTCTCCACAGACATGTTTATGCAATAAGAATAAAATACATTGTTCTGTATATTGTACAATCTATTTGCTTATACTTTTGATAAAATGCTTTCATTTATGCACATTTCTGCTTATTTGAGCATTAGCTATCTAAGCATGTTCTTTTACTACTATTCTACGCATATGAACCTGTATCATTGGTTAGTAAGACATTTTAGCTCCTTTTTTAAATGTTAAAATGTTTGTCTTCTGTCTTTCAATTACTTTTCTGCAACTCTTTTTTAAAGGGCTTTATTGTAAATACGTCTCTAGCTTATTTCTGCAATCTGCGCAACAACCAGTCTAAAATGATCCTCTGCAGTGATCAATATCACAGTATGAATGCTGTCAATACAGCTTAAGTCCTATTGAAGCTGCCAAATTACGTTCAATTGCCCAGCAGGTTTTATTTAAAGCTTATTTAAAGATAATCAAGTATGCCTGACAGCGCTTTGAGATACATTTACAGTTGATCGCGATATAAAGCGGATTAACTTTGAACAGCACAAGGTGGATCAAACAAACAATTTCTCAACAAAAAAGCATTACTTTGGTCAACTATCCCACAAATCAAGCACAGTCGGATTCAATCTGTAGCCCACCTGCAGGAGACCAACATGGGTGTAAAGTGAGCAGCCTGAGGGACGACACCAGACTGAACAGTAATTCACTTTGATGGGGCACAAATGCTGTTGGCACTCTTGAGAATGCCAGAGCTGCTGTGCGCTTCCGTGAAAGACTCCCTTTGTGACAGGGAAAAAAAAGCCAGCTTAGCTTGGACCGGACTTAATCGAAGTGCTCTTGCAGAAAACCATTCAGTTACAAGCCATCTGAGATCAGTGATCCAGTGACGGCCTTCTGTTTGTACTCGTGTTCATGCAAATGTTTCCGACTGGAGGACCAGTGGGTCGCCTGTCTATACTGATATGGTCATAGAGAACAGAGAGACATTCAAAAAATAGTTTTGAAAAAGTCTGAAAAATTAAAAAATAAGGCTGACTTGCTGAGTGAAGGTCACATTTAGAAGGTTCACATGGATAGGCCATTTTCCTATTAAGCCTGTGCACTCTCAGAAATAAAGGGACAGGAGCTGTCACTGGGTCAGTACCTTTTTTAAAAGATACATATTTGTACCCAAATAGTCCACAGTGGTACCTAAAAGGTGTATATTGGTAGCCAATTGTACCTAAAAAGTACCATTATGGACCCTTCAGGGACAAATATGCACCTTTTGAAAAGGTACTGCCCCAGTGACAGCTCCTGTACCTTTATTTCTGAGAGTGTGATATTTTGTCCATAGTTTTATTATTATTATTATTATTATTATTATTATTATTATTATTACTATTATTATTATTATTATTATTATTATTATTATTATTATTATTATTATTATTATTATTATTACTATTACTATTATTATTAGTACTATTATTATTATTATTAATGAATGAAACTAGATAAATAACTACATGTTATGTATAAAACAATAATTAATTATTACTGTTATTAAAGTAGTTGTAAATAAGTAGATAAATAAATTAATAAGGGGGTGAATACAAATATGAAAAGACAGAAAATAATAATGATAATAATAATAATATTAATAATAATAATAATAATAATAATAATTATTATTATTATTATTATTATTATAACTATCTATTCTTGTTATTATTATTATTATTATTATTATTATTGTTGTTGTTGTTATTATTATTATTATTATTAATTGCAATATTATTATTATTATCATTATTAAATTATTATTATTATTAAAAATAAAATACAAAATATGATTAAAAATACAAATATAAAAACATAAAAATACTTAAATGACATTTAAAATAATTTTTTAAATATATAAATAAATATTAATAAATAAATGTGAATTATAAAATAATTATTATATAATAATACTAAAATGATTATTTTTATTACATGCAAGTTGTTATTGCTAGAAATTATTTTTAAGCTTACTTTTTTATTGCAAGCTGTCATCATTGCTACTAAAGGAATAAATAAATACAATCATCCATATATACATACATACAGTGCTCAGCATATATAAGTACACCCCTCACAAATCTATCTTTTAAATTAATATTTTTAATAGGAAGCTATACAATATTATATTTGTGCATATACATTAGATTAATCAGTACTGAAGCCAAATCTGGAGCTTATCTAACAAAATAACTTATGATAACGGTCCAAAAACTAGTGCACTCAAATTTATAGGTTATAGAAAAATATTAAATACAAATTTAAAAACGAGGAAGAATCAAGAGAAGAAGAAAAAAATTGAAAAATTTAGTTGAAATTTTGTAGGTTGTAATTTTTTTTTTTTTGCTATATTTTACTTGAATGTAATTGTATTATCTTTCAATTTATAAATATGTTTGGTGACTAAAATATTATTTTAAATATATTTGTTAAATTTTGTATAAATGCACCAAAATGCATTGCTTATATTTACAGAGAAATGGATAAAAATATTCAATTTCAAAATGGGATGTACTCAATTATGCTGAGCACTGTACAAACAAATATTTTTACAGTCCTAATAAAGTATCAAGTTACTGTGTTGAATTAATACATTATGTCCAATATTTAATAGAGGCCATGACCCCACCTGACACCTCAACGTCACCTGAAAACAAACCAACAATCTTTACCAACATGTTTCTCCACTCAAGTCTGATTTGCATCTTGGAGTCAGCGAGCGCATTGGCAGGCGGATGATTGAGTGCAGCTTTCAGTCAGCCTACTGTATTTGGTCTCTCGCTGCCTTATCGATTATCTGTTCTCTGCATAATTAACACCTTCGCCAAAGGCTCTGCTGCCAGTCTGGGTGAATTCCCACAGCACGAATTGCTCTCGAATCGACGTCATACGGTACAGTCACAAAACCCAGCATGAAAGCAATGAGTCAAGCGCTCCTGTGGCACAATAATGCTGGTATAGTTCACTCGCTGATGCGCAGTGACACTTTTTTAGACAAAGACATAAAACGAAATGACAACTAAAAGCTATCAACATCATATGCATTATTAGATCGCTTTTAACTCGGATGTTGCATCAGCAAAGGATACTGTGCGAGTTACACTCTTTTTGTTGAGCATTTAAAGGATGCCTTCCATCTTCTTAATTACTTGGGTAAAATAAAACACGCGATTTAAATAAACCAACATGTGCCAAGGCTAATGAATGCGAGCGTGATTAGAGCAGCCGCTTAAAGTTGAATTACTCAAGGCATGACTTGAGGGGAACTCATACAGTACAATCAGCACATATTAAAAATAAACACATGTACAACACTGCTGGTAATGATGGCATTTGCATTTCCCACTAAAAATTTGCATTCATGCTGAAAAAAAAGCAAGGGTTTTGGCAAGCCTCCAGACTGCAGATATTTGAGAGCACTGGCATTGGTGCCACTAAGCCTACATTTATACAATAACGATGTAGTTAAAAGGTGTAAAAGTTTCACATTTACGCAATAATGTTTTCAAAACAATCCGTATTGACATACATGCAAAAAGTTAGTAAATATTGACTACGTTTACATGGACATCAGTAATCGAATTATTTGCCATAATCTGAATAAAACAATAATATTATTAAGGTGTTTGCATGAGTTGCTTTTTGAATGTTCCCTTCATGATCTCGTTTTACATGTTACAGCCCATAATTCGATTAACGTCATTGAGTCACCACACAATCCACATTTCCTCTGGAGTTTCATGTAATTTTGGGTGTTTCATTTTTAATTTGTCAACTTTAACTGCAGTTTGGCACTTTTACTTTCATTCAGGAACATTTCATGTATGCTGGCAGTTACAAACGAGATATTGGATGCGAGTATGAACTGCTGGAAGAGTGTCGTTTTAATGACAGTTGATATTGCACGCCGAATGGGAGAAAAAAAACCCTCAGTGTTTCATGATGCGGGTGTCTGTGGTCCTTCACTGACTCGGTAGGTGCAGAGAATAGTGTCAAACAGCCATGTATGTATAGACTATCCTGTTGCAAAATGCGGCAAAAATCCTACACAACAGTAATAGTTTGATTAAGATGTTTACATGTACTGTACTTCAATAATGTGACTAAAATCGGCATACTCCACATGTCCTAATTCCATTTCTGTTTAGTTTGATTATGACCTTAATCTGATTAAATTAATTTAAAAATCGCTGTTTACATGGTAGACTCTTAATCAGAGTATTGCCTTAATCGGATTAAAATCGGATTAGTGATGTCCATGTAAATGTACACACTGATGACGTGCCGTTGGCGGGTTGACACTAATGTGTATTTAGAATTAAATGTGTATGTAAGATGCACAAATATAATAACTTTACTACACAACAAAGTGTAACATTTTGCATTTTATGACATATGTTATGGTAAAAAAAAAAACATGACGACATTTAGTATGAATAAAAAGTCACTACTAATATGACTTATACTATATTCTATAATTTATTTAATTTACTTAAAACATTATTAATAAAATAAACTTAAAAATAAATTCACCACATTTCAATCCATTTTTAGCATTTAGCAGATGCTTTTATCCAAAGTGACTCACACACTCACACACACCGTGAAGTAGGGCTGTACAATATTGAAAAAAAAAAGACATTACGATATTTAGTTTTTTTGCGCTATATACTGCAATGTGAACACAATTTATCTACTTGGAATAAATTTAAAATTTTACTTGGATTGGGATGATATTGTAGTGCTGTGCATTTGCATAAAATATACAAAAAATATACTCAATAAAATAAAGCACAGAAGAAAACATTAAAACAAAGATAAAAAATAAATAAATAATCAGTGCTTCATGAAGTCTAATAGTATCGAGGTACAGAAATTCAATGATCAATAGTAAAACAACACTGTAAAGTCTTCATTGTATAAATAATTCAATGCATTAATCTTTGTTAAAGCAGAAAACTTTATAATTTCTTGAGCTCCAATGGTTTAAATCTTACAGTCACAGGGCTTAAACACACACCCAAATAAAAATCTCTCCCACTATTAGACTAGAGTTAATCGTTGCAGACATATTCTATTCTGTGGTGGCTGGTTGTTATTATCCCAACATGACAATGCAGATCAACAATGCAAAGCAGATGAATGCGATGCCTATGAAGACACACCCAGTTAGCATTACTAGAGTAAAACTATGGGAATATTTGGCTGATCCTTATTGCACAAAGTTTTAGCTGTTTTCTTCATCAGTGTGGTAAAGATGATAGTTCTGTCTTGCTTGGCATTACACATGTATAATTTGTGATTAATATTTGCTCTAACAAACTCAAACAGCACAATTCAGAGGTCATGTAATCATCTGATACAGAAAAACACAGTATTTATCACACAGTAGCTGATAAATGGTCTGTGTTGCACATGGTTCAAATAGGTAGTGATGTTTCATTCCAGTTTTGCTGCATTCAGCAATGTTTCTCATACTGAAAGTTATTTCTTTTCAGTTTAACAAATCGCCACCAGCACGACCTCTAAGCAACGAAAGTGGCATTGGCACAAAAAAAGGTCAAAATGCAGCCATTTACTTGCAGTCTGAAAACCTGTTTGGGCTTAGTTTTTTTAGTTTTTTTCTAAAATCCAAGACAGTCTGGCAGACCTCACGCAGCATGAAATCCACAAAACAGCCTAAAAGAACCAGGATTGTGAATATTTTGTCTCCAAAATGAATGATTTGATATAACTGAGAGCAAACACGCACACAGTAGCTCTCTATAGCATGTTGTAATTGAGCTATCGGCCCATTCAAATGGCTGACCTGAAGCACAGATGCTTTGAAATCAATCAATAGAGGCCGGCTGTGATTATCTAGTTGGCCACTTGACTGAGAGTAAAAGGATAAGACGTGACAATAGTGGGTGATGGAAAGCAGGTGAGGGGAAAACTATTTTCGAGTTGGGGGGGGGCAGCATTTTAAAGGCCTGATAAGACGCTGTTGTAGGACAGATATCGACTGTGGAGATTCACCTAAAGGGGGCTATAGGAGACTTTCTCTCTGAATAAAAAATGAAGAATCGTGGAGTAGGAGGCAAAATTAGACTAGATTCCTCATGACAGATGCTGGATGTGAAGAACATTAGTCTTTGCTGACAGAAATGTAGAATTATTGAACTACCGCATTTCAGATGTTCGTGACACAGAAATCCCTCAGTGCACTGCGACTGGAAAACTGCAGCAAAACGCTGTTATTTTATTACACTATTTTACTTATACAAGCATATACAAATTGGATGAGCACTAAAATGTAAAGAGAAATTTAAATTGCAAATATTACAGGAAAGTAACAGTCTCATTCATTCATTCATTTTCCTTCGGCTTTGTCCCTGATTTTATCAGAAGCCACCACAGTGGAACGAACTGCCAACAATCTGATTAATTAAGGAATACTGTAGGGTAATTTAGGAATCATTTAATTTAATTTATGAACACTTTTTCACCAGAAGCCCACATAAAATTAAAGACAAAAAGGGAAAACAATAACCAAATCCGGTGTTATTTTCACATTTGGAAAAAAATCAACATGAAAATATAACAAAGAAAAACAAAAAAACAAGGTTATTCTGAATATATTAATACATTGAAATCATTAACAGTAATAAATGATTATTTATATTTACTATTATTCATAGCAAGAAGGTCACTGATTCGAGCCTTGGCTGGGTCAGTTGGCATTTCTGTGTGGAATTTGCATGTTCTCCCCATGTTCGTGTGGGTTTCCTCCGGGTGTCCCGGTTTCCCCCACAAGTCCAAAGACATGCGCTATAGATGAACTGGGTAAGCTAAACTGTTTGTAGTGTATGTGTGTATGTCCTGGTCCTCCAGGTGGGGGGTTAAGCGTTGGGCTAATGACCCACCTCGTAAAAATTAGATGTTACGAAACACCAATATGGTGCGGCTAAATATCAACTTCGATATAAACGACCTTGGGAGTAAGTAAGCAAGTATTTTTTATTACTACTATTTACTTTGCAACTGAGTAAAATTAATTCCATTCAGTATCATATCTTTATTAAACTTTTAACTGTATATTATTAACAACTGCTATGTATTAAACAATAGTAATAATAATGATTTTTTTTATTACAATTTAATTAATTTATGACAGTATTATTTTTTGTATCATTGAGCAGCTATTGTAGTTTACAGTATATTAAAAGTTTGTTCTTTTTTGTTATTTTAACTGCAGTTAAAGATTTGCTCAGCTCAGGTATTTTTATGGTCTGTATTGTTCTTATTAATCTTTAGTTTGATTTATATTTTAGTTTTGAGTTATAATAAATGAAATTGACAAATATTTACTAGGCAACAAAGCTGAAAAAAAAATCAAGTTTACATATCATACAACTATATATTATTACAAATTTAATGTTATTATTACATTATTATTTATTTACATATTAATAATCAGCATTATTATTTAACCATAATAACCCCGATTTGCAAAATATTGTTATCATAATTGCATCTTTACTAACACACAATGTAAATGAGTCCTTCTACATCTACACAGTTTATATTTATTCAATTTAAGATTTTCTAAGCATCAAATAGTTTAAACACCCCTAAACAAGCTGACTTGAAAGTCTTCTGCATAGCAACAAAAAGTCACCAGCAAGTTTCATCTATAAGAGCAAACCAGACAAACTTTCTATGCAGAAATAAAAACTTTTCTTCTGAGTTTGTAGGCGTCACGGCAGAAACCGCAGCTTCCCTAGATATAGCTTCCCTATATTCCTCAGAGAACACAAAACCTCTGGATTGAGCTGTTAATGCGATACGGGTCACGATGAGGTCCTCGTCTCACTGTAATACCTCACACTAAAGAGCCACCCTGAATCTGACTCATCATGATGAACGAGCCAATAACTTTTCCCCCCTCGTGTCCCTCTAGGTTTGTGCTGTGTATGAAGCTGATCTGTGAATGATTTAAGATAATGCCTGATAATGCCTCTCAGGTGTGCAGAAGAATAGCATGTGACCTTGACTTGAGTAAATATAGTCCCATATACAGTGCATGCACAGCCTCCTCAATGTAGGACAAAAGCTATTTACAAGATTGGTTGATAATACTTTTAGAAATAACAGAGGCTCAGTGCAAAAATGCCACCAAAATTCCCAAATTTAACAACATTTCACATAAATTGATTACAACTAAAGTAAAACAAGAATAAATGTGTATACTTTAAGTAGGCTACTAATGATCTGATTAAATTAATAAACAAATAAATACACATACACAAATACACAAAAATATTGCAATGTCAAATTTTTCCTATGGTTACAGTCCCCTTTGGAACATATAGGAGTTTAAGACAGTTCCTCAAGGGCACAACACTTCCCAGGTTGTCTTTAAAACAATTGCCCTTTGGCTTATCATTCGTGACCTTTACCATCCATGCCATCACAAAGCATAACATACAAAATGTACATTATAACATCTAATCATTCTAGTCACGGAAGGACAAACGGAAACGGAGAGGATGATGAAAACTCATATCAAGCACAAGAAAAGTGACCGTATAAATTGGCTGAATTACGTAACACAGTGTGCATTGGGAGGCTGCACTGCAATATTAAACATGGACGGAGAAGGAATCTGGATGGATCTTGAGGACAATGTGGGTCGTCTAACTGTGTTTATGGAGAATCATTTCCTCGTTTGTTTAAAAAAAAGACTGTGTTTCTGTAGAAGTGTGTTTCAGGTATACAGCACACTGAATAAATCATCTGTGGGTTTCTGGTACAAGCGTTATTCTACATTGTAAGGAATGAAGTACGAGCACAATTACGGTGCAGATTTTCTGACGCCTACACTTTTAACTGTGTGAATCCTGGGATATCATTATATCATACTGATGGTGGTACATTTAAAAAATGCTTCAAGAGTGCAAAGTCATGCCTTTAGGGTGACAAATGCTGTTTTAAAGACATCTGAGCAAAGTGTGAATGGATTGGAAAGTTTCAAACCTTATGACTTTCTTTCTTCGGAGAAACACAGAAGAAGATATTGTGGAAAATGTGTGTTTTATTCTTAAAATACCATGAAAATCAATGGAGTCAAAAACAACATTGAACCACTGAGTTTCACTGTGCGCTCTGAGGCTGGCTATAAAGTTGAAGATTTTAAGATTTTGAGATCCTTTCTTCTGCTGAACACAAAAGAAGATATTTTGAAGAAGATATTTTTAAGAATGCTGGTTGCTGGCACCCACTGTCTTCCATAGTAATTTCTATGGGTACAAAGGGTACTGTTTACCAGCATTCTTCAAAATTTCTTCTTTAGTGCTCAACAGAAGAAAGAAATTAATAAAGGTTTTAAACCAGAGAGAATAAATGACAAATGATAATTTTTATTTTCATCAAATATCCCTTTAATAAAAAATGTAAGACTTGATTTTCCTTTGGGGTTTTTTTTTTACCAGTATTTTAAATTATGCACAGCAATGTCAGTCTAACAAAAAAAAAATGGTAGTACCTTTTTAGACACATTCTTATGTTTTTTTTTTTTTTTTTGTGTAATCAAAAATGTTAAATATCTCCTCTTTTTTTGTAGGGGCTGACAAAAGTCAAACAAGTTGATAATGAAATGTTTGAGACACTTAAATAGGTGACATTATTAGTGATTCAATTCTGCCACAGCACTTACATAAGATTAAAACTGATCGCCATGAAAAAGAAAGTAATAAAGGTTTAAAGCCAGAGAGAATAAATAATGAATGACAATTTTCATTTTCATTAACTATCCCTTTAATAAAAAGAAATTAAGCCATGATTTTCCTTTTTTTTTTTTTTTTTACCAGTATTTTAAATCACCCACAGCAATGTATTGTGTTTCATGGTTAAATTAAATTATAAGGCAGTCAAACAAAAAAACTGCTAGTACACGTTAAGACACATTCTTGTGTTTTTTTTTCAGAGTGTAATCAAAAACATTAAATATCTTCTCTTTTTTGGGGGGGTTGACTTGCAATGGGGGTTATGACTATTTGGGACATACATTCAGATATCTTGGTGGCTAAAATATCTGACATTATTATTGATTGAATTCTGTCACAGCACTTACATTAGATTACAACTGATCATCAATGGCAATACTTAAGACCAGACATTCTTTTCCAGCTGTAAAACCGAGAAATACTAAACATGTTATATATATATGTATACACAGTTGAAGTCAGAATTATTAACCCCCCTGAAATATTGCCCCCCTGTTTATTTTTTCCCCCAATTTCTGTTTAACCGAGAGAAGATTTTTCTCAACACATTTCTAAACATAATAGTTTTAATAACTAATTTCTAATAACTGATTTATTTTATCTTTGCCATGATGACAGTAAATAATATTTTACTAGATATTTTTCAAGACACTTCTATACAGCTTGAAGTGACATTACTAACATTAACTAGGCAGGTTAGGGTAATTAGGCAAGTTATTGTATAACGATGGTTTGTTCTGTAGACAGTCGAAAAAAAATTTGCTTAAAGGGGCTAATAATTTTGTCCTCAAAATGGTTCATAAAAAACTAAAAAACTGCTTTTATTCTAGCCGAAATAATACAAATAAGACTTTCTCCAGAAGAAAATAATATTATCAGACATACTGTGAAAATTTCCTTGCTCTGTTAAACATAATTTGGGAAATATTTAAAAAAGAAAAAAAATTCAAAGGGGGGCTAATAATTCTGACTTCAACTGTATATTATAATTATATACTTACATATGTAATATACTGTATACATATCAAATATATTAATATATTACATGACACCTTGATATTTAAAAAATGTTAGTTTGTTTACTTTGTTTTTCATGTTACTCACATCTTCAAGCAATTATGGAGCGATTCCAGATTGTGGAAACTCAGTTATTTCAAGTTGTAGGACATTACGCTAGCAACATTAAGGTCGTATGTTCAATTTCCAGGGAAAACATAAACTCATAAACAGCACGGTTTGAATGCAATGTATGTTGCCTTCGGATAAAAGCATCTGCCAAATGTATTCATGTAAATCTCAGACTGCTCATGGTGGAATGTCTCCTATGTACATACTGCAAGATAACAGAATATATATATAAAAAAGCAAGAGAAAAGCAATCATTCTGTGTCCACTTCACAATTATAACCTTATAAATGTCCAATAACTAGAGGTCACGTCTCCTTTCAAAGCATGAAATTATCATCATGTTCAAGCTTTCGTCACATTACACAATGTGAACACAGCCCATAATAGTTGTCCGACATCTATTCTGATTGATTCAACCTGCACATCAAGTAGTGCAATCAGGCTTAACCTGTGGAATCAAATCAGAAGCATTCCTGTGATTCATTCACCGGACGTCACACTTCAATTTGTCCATTTCGCCAAAGTTGACTCAGTGCTTCTTTCTCTAATGAACAGCGTATGAAACTGAAGGCCCCGGCACAAACAAGGCTTCAATTAAATCTACAACCTGACCTGAATCTCACTCCCTCCATTAACTAATTAAACACTATTATCATGTCATCAGCCGTTAAGAAAAGGTCTCCCGCATATGAATAAAACATTAGCGTTAGATTATGAAGTTTTGTTTTTGTTTCCTTCACATGGTAAAATTTACATGATGTGAGCGTTTTCCTCCATCAGGAGAGATCGTTTCGAGGCCAAGCAATCTCTGGGCCATTAAAAGACAAATTCGTTTGGTAATTTATGCACATAATGTGTGACCCTTGGAGAAAAGCTGAATTAATGCATGTAGACGTTCTCTCAGAAACACTGACAATAAATGCCAGAGGAACAACTTCTGTCTGCGTGCTAGCTTTGTTAAGCGCAGCTGTCTAAAGTAATGTCTTTATTGAGATTTTTTTCACTCTTGTCATACAGTCTGACAATAATTGTTGGAAAGTGCATTGGAGGTCTGGCCTTTGTTTCAATAGGGCACTTCTTGTTCCTAACTATGCTAATTATCACCAACTATGCACTGTTTCAACACTCTTTGGCTTATACTTAACCAGTATTGACTTCACAGCTGCTGCTGGAGGTTGTCTCAATTATTGACCCAAAAGGAGGGTAAATTAAAGGGGGTTTCATCAGTGTAGCTCTTGACTGCCCATCTAGTCTGTGTTATATTGGACTACAGGGTGACCAGACCTGACATTCATGTTATAGTGCCTGCCTGGTTTTTTCCAGCTGTTAAATCAAACAAACGTTGATAATAGACACACTGACATTGCATTGCATTCTATCATATTTAATTATATAACTATTATATATATATATATATATATATATATATATATATATATATATATATATATATATATATATATACATACATACATACACCGTGTCTCAAAAAATCCAAGCAAAATTAATTGTCAAAATTTCGCCGAAATACCTCCAAGTTTAATCATTTTATAATTAGATGGCAAAGAGATTAAATTATATGACACGTATACGTTTTACACCTCACCTGATTTATATCACCGCATTACCATGTTAAACAATGATAACCCAAATATTGACAGAACGCTTCAATTATATTACTTGCAAACTAAATTAGCACGCACAGAAATAAAGCAACGTTTAAATATAGAAGTCATTATTTGCCAGACTCCTGTGCAATCTGTCGGACAGTGCGATGGGTGCGTGGTGCGTCTTCTTGGCTCACTACCATGTCTTCGACAGTGGTGATATTTTCAACAGTATGGGGACGAACACTTCCTGCCACACGACATACTGATCCAGTGCGATCAATTTTTGTCAACAAGTAATCCAATCCACCTTTTTTCCAGTTTTTAGTAGGATATTCACGAAGTAAACGTGAAGCACTGTAGCAGTTCTCATAAACCTTTGATAAAACTCTTATCTTCATTGGAAAACACTATTTTTTATTTAAGCCTTACGCAGCTAAAAATAAATACGTCATCATTACATCATTGCCAAGAGAAGTAAATAAAAGGATTATTCTAATGCACAGACTGTGCTGTTATTCCTGTACAAAATTTAGTCATTCTTATTCCTGTACAAGCAGTCTTATTTTTGTTTGATATATTATTGCTTGTTCTTTTTGTTTTTTTTGTTTTTGTTTTTTTTGACTCAGAATTGCAGTATAGTTTAAAAATGAATAAAATAAAATACTTTTATATAAAAGTAATACCCCATGAGATATGAATAATTTTGTGCTTTACTGTATATGTGTGTGTGTATATGTATATACCAGGGGTCCTCAATCCTGTTCCTGGAGATCTACCTTACTGCATAGTTCAGCTCCAACCCTGATCAAACACACCTGAACCAATTAATTAGGACCTGAACAGCACTTGATAATTACAGGCAGGTGTGTTTGATATGGGTTGCAACAGAAATCTGCAGGAAGGTAGATCTCCAGGAACAGGATTGAGCACCCCTGGTATATACAATTAAAGTTTTTTTCAATCGCTAACAAGCGCTTACCCGTACTTCAGATAGTTTTTCTAAAGCCATAACACAAACTTACACCTACAAAACACAATTGGCCAAATGGATAATTTACTTCTCAAAAACACATTTTGTTAAATATATACTAACTTCATTTCAAAATAGAGCACATCTTTCTCTGCACACACTAACTTTACCAAAACACTTGAAATCTGACTCAAAACTAAATGATTCTGTCAAAGAATAACACTTGCTTTCACTTCACAAGGTACATGCAGTCAACCAAATTATGCCAGGTTTCGAAATACTGGCTATTGTTGACATTACAAAAACTGCAGAGACTTTTATGTATCAGTTTTACAGGTATTTATAGGTAAAACATGCAATCCACCATTTTGACACTAAATGTCTTGGTTGGGAACTGTATGTCCACATGTACAGTAATGTTCACATTCAAAAGCATTTCAACAAAAAGCAAATAAGTGTTTTTTCCTTTTCCTACAGAAGGGTCAGTAGAATCACTGTGTAATTGTCAGGAATCCTTCCGGACCGTCAGATTCATTCACTGCACCTGCACAGCCCCAATCACCAGAATACTAATAATTTTCACCTGTCACTCATCAGCCTGCTCACACTATAAAAGCCTGGAACATTCACTCATTCTCTGTCTGATCTACTTGTTAGTACCCGGACTCATTTCTCCTCAGCTTATATTACACTTACCTGTCTTTGTATCCTGTCTGCTAGTCTGCCAGCTCGTCAGTTTTCCTGTCATCCCGTCTGTTGTCTCGTCCATTGTATCCTGTTTTGTGTTTACCACCACCGGCATCATCTTGTTTCCATTACCAACCGAAGTTAAGTTCTGTTTGTTTTGTTTTGTTTTCTTTTATTTCATTATGTTGGTATTGATGATATTTCTGTTCTGAATAACCCTCTTTTACATTGTTTGTTTAAAGCATCATTAAATACTCATTCTTTCTGTTAATCCGCCTTTGTCTTTCCTCTGATCCGTTACAGAAGATCAGACCGAAGATAAAGATTTCATCATGTCCATTCGCTCTACTTCGGATCCCTTAACCTCTCGTCACCAATCCCCTTCAAATTCATCTGCCTCTGGCAGTCCCATGGCCATGCCAGTCTCATTTACGGGCGAGGCGGCGTCCTGCGACGGCTTTTTGCTTCAATGCACACTTCACTTTGAGATGCAACCACAACGCTTCCCGACCGAAAGATCCAAGACCGCATTCATCACCAGTTTGTTATCGGGCAGAGCGCTGCTGTGGGCTGAGTCATTATGGCATTCTGAAAGTGCCATTATCAACGATCTCACTGCTTTTGCCAACCATTTCAAAGAGGTTTTTGGAACATCCACTGGAAGACTGTCCGTTTCTGATGAACTAATTCGTCTCCGTCAGGGATCTTCTTCGGTTGGAGATTACACCCTCACGTTCCGCACTCTGGCGGCACTTAGTGGATGGAATGAATCAGCGCTCTGCTCAGTCTACCGTCAGGGGTTAAACAACAGTATTCGACAGCAGCTGGTGATTTTTGATGATGCTATAGGATTGGAAGCCCTTCTCCACAAGACCCTCCAAATTTCTCAGCGGTTGTCAGCATGCATCCCAGAAGAAACAGCGCCACATGCCGCTTCGCCCGCACATGAAAGTTTCACTCCAGCACCAGAACCTATGCAGACGGACTCCTATCATCTTACTCCGATTGAAAGACATCGACGTCTGTCCCAAGGCCTCTGTCTGTATTGTGGAGGTGCTGGGCACTCCCTAAGTTCCTGTCCAGTTCGTCCACCCAGATCCATGGTGAGTTCAGTTAACCTCTCTCCAGAAATTACCCACATAACTAAATTACCAGTCTTGTTATCATCAAAGGATTCATCTGTTTCAGCCCAAGCCCTCATTGATTCGGGCTCCTCGGGGAACTTCATCACATTGAATGTCCTGAAGAGCCTTCACCTACCAGCTTTAAAACAGGTACCGTCTTACCACATTAACAATATTCGAGGAGAGCCCTTGGGACTCGGTAATGTAAAACAACGCTCTCCGGTGATTTGTCTAAAAATTGGGATTTTCCACCAAGAGGAGATCTCCTTTCTGGTGCTGGAGGGATCAACAGTAGATGTTGTCCTGGGACGCCCGTGGCTGATCAAACATTCCCCGATCATAGACTGGACTAGAAATGATATCATCCGCTGGGGTCCTGACTGTCACCAAATTTGTCTTAATGATCTCCCTAATCCCAACCTGAAACTCCAGTCCACCCTTGTCGAGAGTCCAAGCACCCCCTGCAACTACTCCATACCCTTTGACTACCGGGCGTTCCAGGACGTCTTCAGCAAGCAGGCTGCCACCCAACTACCACCGCACCGGCCATGGGACTGCGCCATCGACTTGCTGCCTGGAGCTAAGCTTCCTAAGGGACGGGTTTATCCACTGTCCATCCCGGAGCAGAAGGCCATGGAGGATTACATTAGGGAGGCTCTCCACCAAGGTTATATTACACCTTCAACCTCACCAGCTGCCTCCAGTTTCTTCTTTGTAGGCAAGAAGGACGGAGGCCTGCGACCTTGTATTGATTATCGGACCCTCAACTCCCAAACCATTAAATTCCCCTATCCTCTACCACTAGTCCCTGCAGCACTTGAGGAACTGCGTGAAGCTCACATCTTTACTAAACTGGACCTGCGTAGCGCATACAACCTTGTTCGCATTCGTCGTGGGGACGAATGGAAGACGGCCTTCATCACTCCTGCTGGCCACTATCAGTACCGGGTCATGCCCTATGGCCTGGTCAATGCCCCGTCCGTCTTCCAGAACTTTATGAACGAGGTGTTCCGGGAGTTCCTTCACAACTTTGTCATAGTATACATTGACGACATCCTAATATACTCCCGGAACCTGGCTGAACATCGCCAACACGTTACGCAGGTCCTGGAGAAGTTAAGGCAACATCACCTCTTCCTTAAAGCCGAGAAATGTGAGTTTCACCAAGATACCATCCAGTTCCTCGGGTATATCATCAGCCCTGCCGGGATCCATATGGATACCAACAAGGTCGCAGCCATTCAGGACTGGCCCCAACCATCTTCTGTAAAAGAACTACAACGATTTCTTGGCTTCGCCAACTTTTACCGTCGCTTTATCAATAACTTCAGTCTTCTCTCTACCCCCCTCACAAATCTCCTCAAAAATCACCCTAAAACCCTCAGTTGGAACCCTTTAGCCATCAAAGCCTTTAATGCTCTCAAAACCGCCTTCTGTATGGCTCCGGCACTCACACTACCTGATCCCAATAAGCCCTTCATGGTGGAGGTGGATGCCTCCGCTGTCGGAGCAGGAGCCATCCTTTCGCAGTACTCCGGAGAGCCTCCCAAGCTTCACCCATGTGCCTTCTTTTCCCGGAAGTTCTCCCCAGCGGAACAAAATTATGACATCGGTAACCGGGAGTTGTTGGCAATCAAACTGGCTCTGGAGGAATGGAGGCACTGGCTCGAGGGAGCTAAATATCCAGTAGAAGTTATCACAGACCATCGTAACCTGGAATACATCCGGGAAGCCAAACGGCTGAACCCTCGCCAGGCCAGGTGGGCCCTCTTCTTCTCACGATTTAATTTTACCATAACCTACCGGCCGGGGCACAAGAATATCAAAGCCGATGCTCTATCCCGCTTATATCAGCCTGAAGCTTTCAACAACCCCAACCCAATTCTTCCTCCAGAGCTAGTCCTGAGCCCGATCATCTGGGATCTCAACAGACAAATTCAAGACGCGTCCTCCCGGATGCCTGTTCCGCTGGGAGGTCCAGAAGGGAAGTTATTTGTCCCGCCATCTTTCCGTTCCACCCTTCTGGACCTTGTCCATGCATCTCCGGGCTCTGGACATCCAGGCAGCAAGAGGACCCTCTCGCTACTCCGTACCCGATATTGGTGGCCTAATATGACCCATGAGGTATCCCGCCATGTCCAATCCTGCTCAGTCTGTGCCATGGTCAACACTCCTCGCCAGTTACCTCAAGGAAAACTCTTGCCACTACCTATCCCCACTCGTCCATGGTCCCACATAGGAATAGACTTTGTCACAGATCTTCCATCTTCTAACAACTTCACCTGTATCCTGGTCGTAGTAGACAGGTTTTCCAAGGCCTGTAGATTTATTCCCTTAAAGGGTCTACCCTCTGCTCTAGACACGGCCGAGGCGTTATTCCACCATGTCTTCAGGAACTTTGGTCTCCCTGAAGACATTGTCTCAGACCGTGGGCCTCAGTTCATCTCCCGTGTGTGGCACTCATTTTTCCAAAGACTCCAAATTTCAGTCAGCCTGTCCTCCGGTTACCACCCGCAAACCAATGGCCAGACTGAGCGGAAAATTCAAGAGCTCGGACGATACCTCCGAACCTACTGTTCTTCCAACCAATACGACTGGAGCCGATACCTTCCCTGGGCAGAGTATGCCCAGAACTCTCTGCGCCAAAACACCACTGGGCTAACCCCATTCCAGTGCATGCTGGGGTACCAACCTCCCTTATTTCCTTGGTCGGAAGAACTCACTCAGGTCCCCTCTGTTGACCACTGGTTTCGGGAAAGCGAGAGGGTCTGGGACACGGCCCATGTACACCTACAACAAGCAGTCCGGAGACACAAGATCTCTGCGGATGTCCGACGTCGCCCTGCTCCCACGTTCCAGCCAGGAGAGCTTGTTTGGCTCTCCACAAAGGATATCCGTCTCCGGCTGCCTTGTAAGAAGCTAAGTCCCCGCTACATTGGGCCGTTCCCCATTCAGAGGCAGATTAACCCCGTCACCTATCAGCTACAACTACCTCCTCACTACCGCATACACCCTTCTTTTCATGTTTCACTCCTCAAACCTGCCACTAATATTCCTCTTCCTCCATCCACAGAAGCTGACGGTACCGAGGTACCTCCTCCTCCCGAAGTCCTGGAAGACCCTTCCATCTACCGGGTCCAGGAGATCTTGGATTCCCGACGGCGAGGGGGTCAGCTTGAATATCTGGTTGACTGGGAAGGGTATGGCCCAGAGGAACGTTCATGGGTCTCCCGTAATGATATCCTTGATCCATCTCTTCTGTCGGACTTCCATCAACAATACCCTGCCAAACCTGCACCCCGACCAAGAGGCCGCCCTCGCCGCCGCATCCGGGCATCGGGAGCTGCCCGTGGAGGAGGGGGTACTGTCAGGAATCCTTCCGGACCGTCAGATTCATTCACTGCACCTGCACAGCCCCAATCACCAGAATACTAATAATTTTCACCTGTCACTCATCAGCCTGCTCACACTATAAAAGCCTGGAACATTCACTCATTCTCTGTCTGATCTACTTGTTAGTACCCGGACTCATTTCTCCTCAGCTTATATTACACTTACCTGTCTTTGTATCCTGTCTGCTAGTCTGCCAGCTCGTCAGTTTTCCTGTCATCCCGTCTGTTGTCTCGTCCATTGTATCCTGTTTTGTGTTTACCACCACCGGCATCATCTTGTTTCCATTACCAACCGAAGTTAAGTTCTGTTTGTTTTGTTTTGTTTTCTTTTATTTCATTATGTTGGTATTGATGATATTTCTGTTCTGAATAACCCTCTTTTACATTGTTTGTTTAAAGCATCATTAAATACTCATTCTTTCTGTTAATCCGCCTTCGTCTTTCCTCTGATCCGTTACAGTAATAGAACAGAAAAGGTTTTACAGTATTGCTTACAATGAACAAAATATCCATGAAACACACAAGAGCATTCTGAACAAAAAACAACAGCAAAAAGCCCAGATAAAAAGTAGAGGGGATCTAAAATAAAAAAGCACAAAATTACTGTTTCTAATCTGTGCGATCTTCAGAGTTAGTCCACATGTTTTCATCAACACCACTCCTCAAAGTCCTCCTCCTATAAGTGTAAATGTAATAGAAAAAAGTAACCCCTGCCACTGAGTCTAAGCCAGACTGGAATAAGCTGTGATTGGCACGGTTTACCCAACATAAATCAGCTGTGTATCAATTATTCAATTGTTTGTTTATTATCAGCTGAGATATATTTTTGATATTGATGTTGTTTTTGAACTGATATCATTACAGAAGCAGAGGTTTTATATACTGTATCCAAGGTTTGGAATATTGTTTTTGCTATTGTGAGATGTTATGTGTTAACATTCGTAAATACTCCAAAAACAATCCATCATTTTGTTGGGAGGTATAGCTCGTCTGTTAAGAAAATGTAAGCATTGTGGAAATGTGTTCACTGACTGCATATTGAGTGAAAACAACATGAAATGTGTGAATGGTATGGCCACAAAAGCCCAATGCTGTGCTTATTGTGTTTAGAGATTTGAAAATGTGGCAACTGGTTGGACAAACGCTTGTTAACGACTGAAATAAATCTGTAACATACATTAAATATTCAATATGTAAAATTAATATAGTTACATAAAAAGTGTCTGTGTGTATTATATATTAAATAAAACAACTTTAGATATAAAATAACATGTAAGAATGACATGAAATACATTATATTGCAAAAAAAATTTCAAATATATAAAACCATATGCATGTATATGTTTAATACTGCTAACTTAAATCTCACTCTTTTCACAAACTAATTAAACACTATTATCATTTAATGAGCTTTTTTTTAACAATAGGACTCATGGCAATTAATAAAACAATATAAAGTCTTTCCCATTTTCACTGGATTTAATACGAGCCTACATATTTTCAGTCTCGAGGGCTGGTTTGCAGGCATTCAATACACAGTTCAATTACTCAGCTCTCAGTTTTACAGATCTCCGGGTATCAGTAATCACTGTACTAAAGTTAGCAAAATCATTCTCAGAAGCAGGTGCCAGAGGATTAATGACCTAAAACAATTACAGCTCACCTACAGAAAGCGTAGTTACAGTTCTCTCAGCCCTGCAATCCACAACCCACCTTCTCTGAGCCTCACACACTTTTACAGTTACAGTTCCTCTGAGTTTTATTTTGTTTGCTTTTTCATAGCAGCAGTATAAAGTAATCCCCTGTATTCAGCTGAATGCTAATTTTAGCTCATGTCTTTATTTGCAGAAAGGCAAACATCATATTGTATTCACACACAGGGTTTTACTTTCACACCTGTAGATTGTTTGCTTTGTTCCAAACTTGTAAAAATGTTGCAATTCCTTCTTGGTTTGGTTTGGTTTGCAAGGATATTCAGCTCATATCAGTCGTCTGTATTGTGGTTTTCTTTCATAGCTGCTGTTACATTTTGGGCACAATCAAGAAATTATATGTATTTTTTGGACAGTATATATTTTTGAAATGCTGTATTCACTTTTAATATTAGGCACATGATTCATTTTGAATGGTATTAGCAAAACTAACAATGCTGCTTTTTATTTGTGATAAAGCCTGGTCTGTTGGTTGAACCAACTGTTTTGATCTGAAGCAGAGCAAAATTTCAATATTTGTGCATGCAGAAATTATCCAAATGAATGATAAAAAAGTATACCAGGTTCTGAAACAAAAGCTCCATGAGCCAGGTGTGAAAATATGTTTAGAAATAGATTTAGAAACAAACTTTTACAAATCACTAACCATAACTTTTTTTATCCTAAAGGTAATTTCAATACCTTTTTAAGACTTTTTAAAGACCTTCTCATAATATTTTAAGACCTCATCACCATTTCAAGTTCAAATCAGTATCAAACCTTTAACTTAATAAACAGTTGTTAATAAACAGTTGTGGTTAAATAAATCAATGGAGCACAACCATGCAACAGAACTCAGATAAGCTCAAAAGAAACAAAGTTTGAAATAATAATGTTTTCAGCTTAGGAGGAAAATAAATATATTTATATTTATATATTTATATATATTTTTGGATTAAAACACTTTGGACAACGCTTGAACAAAATTTAAGACCTCGTAAAAATGCGATTAAGACTTTTTAATACCTTTTAATAAGGACCTCAATTTTCTCATAATTGATTAATCAACTTTTAATACTTTTTAAGATCCTGCGGACAAAACAATGATAGCTATAAAGAATTTACATGTAACAATAACTATATTATCAACCACACCAATGCATGACGATGTTTAGTTTATTATAAGCACATGCTGCAGTATTTTGCCTGCCACTTTAAATGCTCTAGCTACATGATATCTGATTGGCTCTCAAAGTTTTAATCATTTATCAGAAGAAAAAAATGACAATGATAGTTAAATCTTTATTGTTATCATTACAGTTTTTTCCTGTATTATACCATCATACCATTACTTGGTGTTTTTTTGCCCATTGTGTTTACATTGTACAAGTTCACAGTTAACATAACTGAATATATAACCAGTATTTAAAAAATAATTAAATAAACATTATAAAGTTGTATTTGCATACTGCACTATAACATCAGTATATAATTAGTAGCATAAAACTGTCTTAAATTGACAGTAACATTGTTTACTGCAATTATCTCTAGGACAATATATCATTCATTCATTTTCCTTTGGCTTAGTCCCTTCCTTATCAGGGGTCGCTACAATGGAATGAACCACCAAATATTCCGGCATATGTTTTACACAGCGGATGCCCTTCCAGCCACAACCCAGTACAGGGAAACACCCATACACACTCTCATGCACACACACACACACACTCATACGCTATGGGCAATTTAGGTCATCCAATTCACCTATACCACATGTCTTTAAACTGCGAGGGGAACCAGAGCACCAGGAACATGCAAACTCCACACAGAAATGCCAACTGACCCAGCCGGGACTCCAACCAGTGACCTTCTTGCTGTGAGGCGACAGTGCTAACCGCTAAGTCACCATGCCGCCGGACAACATATCACACATGCCAAAATGTTTGCCTATTTGGGATGCACACACATAAAAACATCCAAGCATTCTTAAACCACAACACCCTAGCAACTCCATAGGAACCAAATATCATAACTACTGCAAAAAAGGGCATAATATACAAGCAACTGCATATTAAAATGCTAAAAACAACTCTAGAAACCACATAGCAACACTCTAACAACCGCCCTAAACACCAATAAAGTGAAAAAGACTGTAAATGCTGCTTGGTAAATGTTGAAATCAAGGTTATATTTGGTAGTAAAGGGAACATAGATAAAGTTTGGTTGTTTAAAATGAAGAATTGTCCCGGGAATTAAATAATAATGTTAATTTAAAAATGCAACTCTGTAATAACAATTGGAGCAAAATGTGTTTAGAGAAGTTAGGGATCCCTTAAGGGATTTCCCCATGCATTTTTGTTTGAAAGCTAATAAGAGGTTGCTGACAGCAAAGTTTATGGAAAGAAAAATGAGCCCAATAACTACGTCCTGCCTAATCTGGGCTTCTCGGCGCTTATTTAAAATTTTGAAGGGCAAACACTGGAATGTAGCCTTGATTAATATGATAGAGCGGCCCAAACAGTTGAGAACAGATGAGACCCTTTTTCCCAACAGGGCTTTTTGCTGCAAACACTATCCCAACCAGATGATTGCTTGATCTAAATGACCAGAAGAAAGCGGCACAGAACTTAACAGACCAAAACGAACAGCTGCGTGTTTCAGTCCAAAAGCCATTCATCAAGACGCAAGTCTCAGGTCAGCCATGACCTCCCTTTTACAATTACACTTCCATCTGAAACAAACACTACTGTACTATCAGTCCACCATGAGTCCAAAAGAGACTCTTTTTTACTTCATTAATAATGTTTATATCAATAGTATGCTCATAACATTATTCATATAAGCTCGATGCATCACGGTCAAGTTATGCAGGTCCAATGGTGGAATATAAAGCAGATGGTGAAGGTTACTCAGAAAGAACCAATTGAACTTATTTTGACAATCACATTCACCAAGCTTTACAGTCTAGAGGTCAGACTAAACACACGACTGAATGTGTTGCCATAAGACATATTGTGTGAATATTGGAGATGTCAACATTTCAAAGGATTTTTCAATGGAAATGATTTGAAGGTGCTGTGAGGGATGTCGGCTGAAATTGCTTAATGGCACTCATTTATTTCCATTTGCTAATAACTGATATTGTTTGATGTTTAATGGAGTTAGATGCCTGACGGCCTTTTATCATTGTGTGATTAGAGAAGGGAAAGGAAGCGTATGCTAATCTTACCTGTCAACACAACGACATCAGCAGCGACATCATGAAACATGCAAAAGAAAGAAAGGAATCGATTAGAATAATTATTCATTGCACATGTTTTTGCAGCAATTAATGACATTATTTATTTAAATTGATTCAAACGAAAGGAATTCAAACTTTAGAAGCTTTCAGAGAATGAAATGTAATAATTCACACACACACATTCACTAAAATGTCATACAGCATAATAAAGGTAAAAACAACAACTCATAAATCATTTTATATATATTATTTATATTCAAAGACTAGTTATGTTACATCTTTATACTAATAATTCAATTTATATACAGGTTTTT
The DNA here is from genome assembly GCA_903798195.1 of Danio kyathit. Classification (NCBI taxonomy): domain Eukaryota; kingdom Metazoa; phylum Chordata; class Actinopteri; order Cypriniformes; family Danionidae; genus Danio; species Danio kyathit. The sequence goes on from LR812522.1 coordinate 15,008,644, forward strand.
CTTTCAATGATGTGCTTTATATCTTATATTTCAAATATACCACCACTATTATAGGTTCTATACACTTGTCAGTGAAAAGTCATAACAATTTAAGCAAGAATTTTTATATAATTACTTTTTATTTTCTATATTTCATAAGTATTATAATGTATAAGTAAATAATTTTAGAATAAATGTAATGCTGAACGACAATGGAATGTTATTTCACCCACATTTTGACATTTTATTTTCACAAAAGTCAACATTAAAGTAGACATTTTACTTACATTTAAAATGCCTTCAGTGTACTGTACATAAAATATTTTTTATTCTAAGTCTTGCTTCCTCTTAACAGCTTTGCGGTGTCTTTATAAACCATTATCTTTGCAATACATCTGGTTTAACAGTCAACCCTGTAATTTCCAAAGCTGCGCATCTTCAATCTCAGCAATTAGCTTTAAGAAAAAATAAATAATTTTCTAAGACTGGCCAAGCACTGGGGAAAAAAATGCAATTATGAATTGGAACAGATTACATTTTTGGTTTAATGGCTTGTTAGAAAGAAGGCCATGTTTTCTTAAGAAGCACATCAGAAAATGTTCTAACACTATAGCTGTAATGTGATGGACCCTGGACAATGGAGTAAAGGATTCACGTGCAGTATTTATTAACAAGAATATTCAAGCAGACAAAGGTCGATCACAGGAGCAAACAAGTACATACAGAAAATCCAAAGAATGGTCAGTAAACAGGTGAATGGCCAGAGCAGGTGGCGAAAATAACGGAAACAGTAAACGGTAAAGGCACACGGCTAGGCTAGACAAAGGAAACGCATCGTAATGTTCACTAACAGTATAACAAGACTCAGCAAAGTGTGTATGGAAATGTAATGTATAAATAGTCCTCGTAATCAGTCCTTGAGCAGCTCCCAGCTGTGTGTGTAATCAAAAAAGAACCGGAACAGGTGTGAGTGTGTGGTGCATGACAGGATATGTAGTTCTTTTGGTGGCAGATTTGTAGTTCTCCAGCAATCTCTATGAACTAGAGCGCTGGTGATTGTGATAATAGCTTTAAGTCTTCTTTTAATAATAATCCAAATTCAGCATCTTAATTTCTAAATGCATTTATATAAATTGCATCTATCCACGAAAAGTTGTTCACTTCTGAAACGGTTTTATTTCTCATGTTCTCATCAAGTTGAAATGCCATATTTCTGAGCGGTTGGTTGAGGTCCGGATGACATATAGTGTATTATGTAACACCCAGCTCTCTATAGAGTCTGACTAAAGGTGACAGTCGCTGTCAAAGGGAAAAATCTCGTCCCCTGAGCCATAGACTGACGACCTTGAGAATCAAAAACATATTGAGCTGTTAAGGAGACATCGATTGAAAGATGTCAGCTTTGAGAACATAAAAAAAAATCTTGAGAAAGGAAGCAGAATCCAATCACTTCTGACTACTGGTCTATCACTTACATCATCTGAAAACTGAAAAAAAAAAAAAAGAGGAAAAAACATGGTTGGGTGGAGGGTCAAACTTACGCAACAGTATTAAAAAGGCCTCAAAGACTGCTTGACAAGCATGACTAAAACCTTGTAAGGTGATATGCAGAGCTGTGCATGTCATTTGAATATGTGCATTTTTTTTTTAAACATTGTTTGGATTTCCTGTAACAGTGCAATTTACTGTCACAAGACGGTGGTTAACAAAGCTCATAAAAGATGTTATGACCTTGCCGAGGAACGTGCTGTGAGATGTGATGTGAATACCGGGAAATATTGCTCAGTAAGATGTCCTTAAGACTATTCACAAGGGAAGGGCTGCAAGAAATAAAATGCTACAAAACTTGAGTTATTTTATAGCTGTGTCATAATTCTATCACTTTTTGAATAGAAAAGGTTTTATGGGTTCATACACCAAGAATATGACATGTTCAGATGTAGAACTCAAATAAAATGAGTTCTGACTAAAATGAAATTATTATGATAAAACTGATATTGCTTTAAAATAAAATAAAATAAAATAAAATATGTTTTTGTAGCTTTTTAAAATATTTTAAAATTATTTTAATATTTAAATATAAAAAATATTAAAGCTCTTTTTAAAATATTTATTCCACATTTTTCAAGTGTTTTGGACTTACTTTTGCTGTTTATTTTGATGAATCCCTTACCCAAAGATCACAGATATATTAATTAAGCTACCCCTGAGCACTTTTAATTTGATTTTGGAGGTTTTTTTAGCTTTGCTTAAGAGGTATTGTGAAAGTATTTCATTACTTAAATTAACAAACGAATCGTTACTGAAAAGTGCTGCCTATTTAATATAGAGGAAAACCACAACTTAGCTTAAATTTGCAATAGCCTGAAAAACGTACAATTATACATTAAAATGCTAAATTAGATTAGAGTTTCAGTTAGAAAGTAAGACATAAACACTATAATTACACTGCATTACTGCAGCTTGAGTCTTAGGCAAAAAAAAAGCTTGTCTGTCTGCCTCAGAATTTTTCCAAAGATGAGAGTTTTTAAAGTTCAAATCCTCTTCCTCTAATCCCAAAGGAGGATCAGTGGTACAACAACACCACCACATACTAAATCAAAGCTCAGATAGAACCTAACCCATGTTCAACCACAGAAAGAACATAAGTGAATTACACTCACCAACATCTGAGATTTAACAGAGATTGAAAATGACTTGAAAAAATGAACTTAAATGGCCTCAAAGTTTCTCCCTCATGCACTAACTTCATAGCTCCTGTAGCACAGATATCCAATAAAGTTGAATTCATTAAAATATGGCATGAATTATTACTTTATTTAATATATAAAATTCAAAAATTATATTTACAAATTTGACATTTTTTTGTAAAATGCTGACATGTTATTTAATTTAAATTAAGTAATTGAAAACAATGAAGAAGACACTTTACTTGTATTTAATTATTATTTCTAATGTAACTCCAATATAGTTTTCACAATGAAATAACCCAAAAAAGACTTTAAGTGAAGAGTTCTTAAATGAACAATTCTTCATATTAAAAATAACATTTTAATAATATGAATAACCTTTATAAAGAACCTTTGGTCGGACACTTCCACACACACTTTTTGTTGCAGCACCAAAAAAAATAAAAAATCAATGATCCTTCTTCTTGTCTATTGATTACAATCTCTAATTAAATAAGTAATCCGTAAATGTCTCTCAGCTGAGCGATTGGCCAAAACAACCCTTTCATAGTGTTGCGTAAGTGAATTCACCATTGATCACTGACCTGAAATCAGATTGCCTGCAGTAAATATGACAGTGGGCCAGACCCTGCTTATCTAGTAAGCACATGACAACATTAGGTAATCCCTAATACTAGTGGCACGTGCCATTCAGACTGGTTTCCCTGAGGAAACATGGGAATATGATCGGGCACGTGTGACAAATAATGACAGACAGGTACAGGGCAGAATGGAAACAAACAAGAGGCAGTTTGCAAATGATTAGAGGGATTTAAGTGTGATTACAGATGTAAAAAAAAAATGCATAAATGTAAATTAGCTCCTTGGGAAGACAATTCAAATAAAATTAACTTAGTGTAATGCTATTTTTTTGGTACTTGACCTGTGAAAGTAGGACGTGAAGGAATGGCAATGTCTGCCAATATTTATTTGGCAAATATAAATTAATCAGAAAATATTTATACTGGATGCTGTTACTGTTTTAAGCAATCAAAAATAACTAAGGATACATAACCTTATCTGTTTCAGAATAAATATATGGAGGACTTTATTTTGTTGATCAGATCACTTCATTGAAAAACTACTATATACACATAGATTTCACTTTAAGCACACTATATACATTGTTCATGGCCGCTGTATATTCAATACCTTAACTCTTTCTAATTTTGATTACTGTAGTAATGTGTGCATTTTGTAAAGCTGCTTTAGAATGATAACTATTCTAGTGTGGTAAACAAATAAACTTGAACTGAATTTAAATCTCTGCTTTCTAAAAAAACAGACATTTGCTAAAAATGAATCTCAAAATACAAAATACACCAGAAACACACTCTAATATCTCAATGGTAATTTAAATGCAGGCAAATGCTCACATTATCTTCCCAAAATGTTGAAATCCTATTGTTTAATATGCTAATTTCTTAATGAGTTAACCTAACAAGTACAGTAATTACTCAGACACTTGATTGCATTTCCCACATCTATCAATTTCTTGTTAACCTAGATGTTACAGACGCAGATTTAAACCTTAACTCTCCAGGTAACTGTATTGGTTTTGTGCTCATTGCTTGCAGTTTTTTTTTTTTTTTTGCATGCTTTCATTTGAGCAAAAGTCTAGCTTGAATCATGTCTAGCTCGAGCACATGATACTGCGCTTCTTTAAATAACCCCCAAGAACATCCTGCAAACTGTGGTTTTTTATTGGAGATGCGGTGCAATTATGTAAATCACAAGCAGTCAGTCAATGTCACCTGCATCTTGGTTGCGCACATTTATCATCCCATCTGTATTCATTGGGTTGCTTATCTGTTATGCAATGCAAAGCACACAAATTCCTTGTTTTCTAGTTTGATCACTTTAGAACCAGTCTGAAGTAGAGCTCTGGGAATAAGCTGCAACTAGAGCATTACTTAGTTACTAATTTCAAGAGTATTTATGTGATGCAACGGCTGGACAAGAAAAACATGGTGGGTTATATAAATGGCAAAATAAACAGGGAAATAAACCCCTCATTTCTGCATTTTGAGGCTCTGATGAAAAGCATGAAAAGAGGTGATTCTGTCCCCCGCATGTTTTATAACACTCTGCCCCCAAAATATACTAAATCTGTACAGGAAAAAATGTTCCATAGGTCACAAAAAATAAGTGGTTTGCTTCTTATTGCTGTGTATGTATTTGTCATAATTAATGTCATTCCCATGACGACCAAGCTGTGACCGGGCACTGCCACAAACAGACAGAGCAAACAGAGAGCAAGCTCTATACTTAGAGTCATGCAGTACATTACTCTGGTGTGTATGATATCAAAATTATAATTGATTGAAATTAATAGAATGAACAGACGGACGGACGGACGGACGGACGGACGGACGGACGGACGGACGGACGGACGGACGGACGGACGGACGGACGGACGGACGGACGGACGGACGGACGGACGGACGGACGGACGGACGGACGGACGGACGGACGGACGGACGGACGGACGGACGGACGGACGGACGGACGGACGGACGGACGGACGGACGGACGGACGGACGGACGGACGGACGGACGGACGGACGGACGGACGGACGGACGGACGGACGGACGGACGGACGGACGGACGGACGGACGGACGGACGGACGGACGGACGGACGGACGGACGGACGGACGGACGACAGACAGACAGACAGACAGACAGACAGACAGACAGACAGACAGACAGACAGATAGATAGATAGATAGATAGATAGATAGATAGATAGATAGATAGATCAAATAGACAGGACATTGGGTTGATGGGTATTTGTGGTGCCACTGACCCTTTGCTCGGCCATCTGAGCCCAGAGACCTCATGTCATTTAGATCCCCGGCCTCCTCAAAACACCAGACGGCGGCCTTTACTCTGGCACAGCTACATAACCGTTGCAACAGGCCAACATTTTAATTAGGATGTGATGAAGGGCCATGGATTGGAGTCGTTTTGTGCTGAAACAGGAAGGGCTGAAGCTGATTTTGTGTGGAAAACATATGCTGTAAGATTCGGTCACCAAACAAACAACAAAAAAGCACATCTGCTACAAATGTCCCTAACATTTTACAAAAAGGTCAATATTTACTGTTAAATTAATAACAAACATTTGAATAATATTAAAGTTAACCATTTACTAGATTTGTTTAGATGTGTTTTTGCAATTTTACTTGTAGCAAATATGACTGGATTCAAATTAAAATACAATGCAGTATGGATATCCTTTATGCTACTGTACAAAATAAACCTGATTTAGCATCCACAAACCGAGACTCATGTTGTGTGATCCTGTTGTATGCATTACACAGTGATTTTACTGTCTTTCTTTATTACAAAATGCACTGTGTTAAAAAGGTTTGAAACTTTTATAACACATTCTTGAGGTGCAGATGATCACAGAGAGTTGGAACAGATCTTTTAATTCCAGTTTCTTTGCCAATCCTGTTCTGTGGACATGTTTATAGCAGGGAAAACCACACTCCTACGTTAAGTTGCGGTGGGCCTCAAAAATCACTCGATTTGGATCCTATTTTAGCTTCAAAAAGGCTTGCTGTGTTTATATCACTCCAATATGACTGTGGATACACTACACAGTTCTGTTCAGCTTCCAAACGTTGACTTTGCATCATAGGTGGACTGTAATACATTTATATTCACAACAGCCCAAGCCTTGACTCTACTATTGTGAGTGGAGAGACAAGCACTTCACACACTTGATTGTTCAATTACTTGAAACAGATGTTAGTAAGAGGATCAGTGGCGCTGAATAAAAGTGATCAACATTGTCATTGATACAATTAAACCTGATGTTTCATAATGACAGTAAAGAGAGCTTCACTATTTTCATGCCTCTAATGACCTACCTGTTGCTTCTTGGAAAAAAGAAGCATCTAAGTGATTTTCAAGACAAAAGACAACATCTTATTCTTCCCAAAGAGAAAGGAAAATTCTCAGAAAAGCACATTAACTGATGAAACCTATTTCAACAACAAAGCTTCTCAGTCTCTTCAAGCTAAGGACTACGTTTGAGAACTATTGGTTTAGCCTAATCTCTCATTTTCAGCCAATACAACCTTTTCCATCAAAGGAGGCAGTAAATGTGCATTCACTGGAATTCAACTGCACTTTCCCTTCAAAGGATTCATGGATTTGCCAGATAAAAGCATCAGTTAATTAGCAACCCGTTAATGCACTAGAAGGGCATGTTGTTTTCCGACCCAATGCAATTGATTCCTAGTCTTATGTAGATGGCGAACTGATGGATGACAATGGAAGCGAACCCTTTAAAGCATGTAGTCAATAAGGTGCTGTCAATCAAATCATCATTTCAGTCAATCGATTCACTACGATTCCCAACAAAAACAAACTACGCAATGGGGAGTGTGATATTGACCACACATGATTCTGAAAACATAACAAAACTAAGCAAGTGTGTATTTAGATGGTGTCTTTTCTATGGTTCGGGCGTTCCTTGAGGGCAAAACAGCTTTGGAGAGGTTTATTTGAGATAACAGATCTAATGCAGGGGTTTAATGATTGCTTAAAAAAAACACCACAATTAAGGTCAGGACACAATGAAATGTAAAATAACAGCTTGTGCTAAATGCAAAGGGTGAATCTCCCTAAATAGCGTTGTGAATCACTGGAGGCTAGCAAAAATAGAAAATGTTACTAGAATCCACTTGAAGGTTTTACTCGTGGTTCAGTCTGAGAGAGATGTGAAAAGGACAATGAGTTTCACTGGAAAACATGCAGCTGAAGAGGAAACTATTCATTTTTGTTTTCTGCCGTCTTTTGGGCAGAATATTAAATACATGCACAGATTTTACTAAAAATGTAAAACATTTTTAAGCGTTTTGACAAACAGCATGTATTTCCAGCATGCATTCATCAATAAATGATTCCGTAACAAACTTTTTAGTTAAAGGGCACCTATGGTGAAAAATCTACTTTTCAAGCTGTTTGGACAGACATATGTATATATCTTATTGGGGTGATATAAACACACTCAGTCCTTTAAAAAATAAAAAACGGTGGACAAATTGGAGCGGTTTTGAGACTGACAGCAACTTGACGTAGGAGTGCGGTCCCCCTGCCCACTGAATTGATTGACAGCTGCGTATTAACAGGTCTCCGTAGTAACGCTTATAATCATATCAACAAGACAGGACGTGTGCAAAGCAACCAGAAATAAAGGATCTGTTCAGTTTGCTAGGATCATCAATCATCATCAAATGTGATCAAGAGTGAGTTTTACAAGTTTATAATGTTTTAAAACAGTGCATGTTAATGAATTACAGAGCTTTACTTCATCAACACAGCCGCGTGGAAGAAGACACTTCAATCCCGGTTTGTGGACTTTAAATCAGGTTTATTTTGTACATTAATATAACAGATATCCATACAGCAGTGGATATTAACGTGTATCCTGTCACATTTGCGTGAAAAAAGAGTACAAAGATAAACGCACGCTCTGTCTGTCTGTGTGTGTGCGTGTCTGCGCTGTGTGTGTGTGTGTGTGTATCTGTGTGTGTGTGTGTGTGTGAACTTTGTAACGACATTGTGTTTGACTCGTCATTGCAGCTCCATAACAAGTGCATCAAATACTCATTGGTAAAGGTCTTACTGTAATATTTCTCACAAACGTTACGTGAGATCTTCTTCCTTTATGTCCGTCTGCTGTCTGAGGCAGCCGAGGGAGGAGGTTAAGGCACGTAGTAGTTAGGTTTAGGTATTAGATTAGGGATGTAGAATTATGTAGAATAAGATTATGTAGAATATGTACTTTATAAGACTAATAAAACAGCCAGAATTGGTAAACTAAATTAATACATTTTCATGATTAAAGAGTCTATCCCCCGGTTTCACAAACAGGGTTTAAGGCTGGTCTTGGATTAAATTGCATGTTTGAGCTGTCTCAACTGAAAATAACTTGCAGTGAGATGTCTTAAAATATGTCAGTGTCATTTTTTGTTTACAGGTGCACACCAGTAATGTATTTTTCTAAGGCCGTTTTTATAAATGTGGCTTAAATAGCCTAATTTAACTAAGGTCTAGTCCTGGCTTAAGTTAAGCCTTGTTTGTGAAACTGGGCCTAAATGTAATAATTTTAACTGCCAATATATGACTTGCTTGTAACAAATTGAGATCTTACTCTATATCCTAAGTTGCCTATGAAAGCCAGTAGACCCATTTTCAACAGAAAAATCAAAAGAATGTGGTCTTTTGGTAATAAAAAACCCTCTTCTTCATTCTATGACAATTAATCAAACACATATAATAATCATGATATAATAATGACAAAAAAAAACATTCATCAGCATTTTAATGACAGCATCTGTTAATATGATGCAGAGCTTGTACTCTAAATGTCTATAAGATCAGAGCCCTTCTCAAATGCATTAAAAAAAGCCATTAGTTCAATTTACTCAGAAAAGCGAGTAAACCTGTTGCTTTTAATGAAGTTAGTTGACTTTACTTTTAAAACATGAGTAAATCCATTGCTTTTATTGCAATTAGATGACTTAAAAATGTGAGAACCTGTTGTTTTTAATGTGATTAATTGACTTGACTTAAAAAGTGAGAAAACGCATTGCTTTTTATGTACATATTTGGCTTTACTGGAAAAGAAATGTAAACCTGTTGCTTTCAAAGCAATTATTTGACTTTAATTTTAAATGATGAGTAAATATGTTGCCTTTAATGTGATTAGTTGGCTTTACTTTAAACAAAATAAGTAAACCTGTTGCTTTTAAAACGATTAGTTGACCTTACTTTAAAAATTGAGTAGACCAATTGCCTTAAAATTATTAAGTAAATGAACTCTGTGTATAATCATAATAAATGTTGTCAAGTGCAGCATTATATGTTTACATATTGATCTAAATGTCAGACTTTCATCACACTAATCCATAGTCTACCATGCAGCCAAATAAAGACAAGCCTAATGGCAAATGGTGCAACAGTCTAGTCAAACTCTGTTTTATCAAGTATCATTACATGCTTCACTGGCCTTTAAACAACAAAAACAACCCTAAAATTGAATCAACAGTCTCATTTAATGGCCTGCTCTGACGTCAGAGTTTTTGATGGACAACAAGTGAAAACAGACAATTGAGCATCAAATGCACATCAACCCATAAAACCCCATAAACCCTGAAGTCTGACTGCAATTCGACCAGAACAAAGGCTCTGACCAGCGTATGCTCCACCAATAAAGCAATAAAACCCACAATAACAATTAACTAGGCGCAATTACAAAACACAATCTCGGACAATGGCAGGGAGGGTATATCCTCAAAAGGCCGTGCCCCAAACTTGTCGTCGACATCCCACCCTCCAATCCATTTTCGTTCCCCTCCATTAGACCCCAGACAGGCTGAGAAACGAGGGATCGTTACAGGAGATAAAATTTGCTGTGATGGATGGAGTCGCTCACACAGCCAGGATAAAAGTCATCAGACCTCGGCGGCAAAATGGAGCCAGGTGTCTGCGCGCCCTGCTGCTCCAAAAAGACGCTTCTGAAGGAGCACGCATTTGTAACCCTCGACAAACTGAGGTACTTTCTCAAGGGAATGGACTCCACTCTGATGCGAATAAGAACTCAGCTGAAGGCTTATGACTTCTACAGAGATCGCACAATTAAGCAATATTACAGGATTCTCTCTGTACATGACATTGTGTTTAACTCTGAAGTACATATTTACATTCAAAATAATATTAAACTCTGGGTAGTAATAAGCACATGATATTCGATAACACTTTATTTTGATGGTCCAGTTGAGTATTAGTAGGCTGTCTGCTTAATATCTGTTGATACTGCTCCTTCAACAGACAATTAACTGACTATAAGAAACTTTGCAAGTACATGTCAACTTACACTAACCATAAACCTAACCCCAATCTAACAGTCTACTTATAATCTAATGAGAATTAGTTGGCATGTAGATGCAATGTAACTTAAATTCAACAATTGGACCAACAAAATAAAGTGTGACCTGATATTCACTTATTTCAATATTCTTTATTATAAATTTTGAATGAATGAATGAAAAATAATCTGAAGAAAAGGAAGTGTGTGATTTTTATGAATAATATTGACCTTTTTAGCCTTTTGTTTAATTATTTGAGCCATGTTTGTAATATAAATATTAATATTTACATGCCAGTCAAACTAAAATACCTTATTCTTGGTTAATATGTATAATATTTATATTCTTCTTGCTCTTCTTTTTTTTAAATATGTGCTCATAAGGGAGGCAGTTTTATTTAATAAGAATTATAAATCTTTATATTATTATTACTATTATTATTATTACTACTGCTAATGATTTATATAGGATTAAATCACTAGCATTTAAAATAATATTAAAATCATATTGAAATGGTGGATAGCATTTAATATACTTACAAGAGAATATTCGTTTTAAAGTGATCACATAGAAGCTTCTAAAGCAACACAAAAATCCTCCAGTGGTATCATTTATTTAAAAGTGATATTTTGTCCAATATTTCTCTGTCAAATAAAAGCTATAAAAAAAATGAATCAATGTTCTCCACTTCTCTTTGGTTCCAATATATTGCATGATGTTTTCTCTGTCAAGCAGACTAAGTAACAGACACATAAAGATTCAATTAATAAAGAAGCAAGGCAGATAAATCTATATTTTTGTCCATCACTGCGACACTAAGAAGACAAACGCTTCGACTATGACACAATCTCTTAGGAGGGACGTGGGAGACTCCAGCGTCTGTCTGTCTCTCTCCTTCACTGGCTATATAATGATGAACGAATATCTATGAAAAACACACAGATGCTGTGGCGCCACAGAATTAAACACAAAATTGCTTTCAATGCAATAATAGGGACAGTTTGTACCAAGATGTCTTTTTTTCTCCCTACTGATCTTCTCTCTAAAAGCATCATATTTTCTTCTGGCTAAAATTCTTTTCAACTGATTTCTTTTTTTATCATACTTCATAGTCTATGTAATGTCTATATAATTTGATGTAAGTGGAACTGTAATATCTGAAGACAGCATCATTCATATGGGCAGGTATGTATAACATGTATCCCAGACATATATAAAGACACTGCATGACAAGACATCACCTGACTGGTGGAAAGAGGAGTGAAAATCATGTTTAAATACCAATACTTTTAAAAAGTAAAAAAAGCTCTTTTAAAAGTACTCAAGAGTAGTGAGTGCTATGCTGTCAAAATGAATTACGGCAAATCAAAAATGTACCATTTTCAATGTTTCTAAGTCTAAGTTAAATTATATGCCATTCATGGACTATACATTTAAAATGTGAGATTAATTTAATACGAGCTGAGCACACTTCACATTAATATATGCTCCAATTTTAATATCAGTGATTTGATAAGACGGGAATCACAGGACTGATTATTCTACTCAGACAAACCCCATAGACAAGAAAAAATGAAGAATATAAAGTTGTGACTGAAGGTTAAAGTAAAATAATGCAGTAAAAGTACTGATGCAGCACTAAATATGTACTCAAGAAAAGGTAAAAGTGCACATATTTTAAACTACCTCAGAAAAACTACTCAGTTACAGTCATTTGACTACTCTTAGTTACTTTACAACACTGACAATTGGTGATATACAATGAAATGTCGCTCTTAGTCTGCCTCTTGCTTTGAGGGCAAGATATTCATTCCCTTTACCTTAAATGCCTTCCCTGCTCCTGGAAGATTTAATAAAGCCAGTGACTTTTCTACCAGTACTTGCACCTTAATCTCAACCCTTTACTTCAGCTCTTAAAAGATAAGTTCATGCAAGAATGAAAATTAGGTGATCATTTACTTAGCCTCGTGTTCTTTCAAACTCATGCAGCCTTCTTCCTTCTGCAGAGCCTTAATAACATCTTGATCAAATTCAAGTGAATGAGAACTTAAAAATAACAAGTGATGCATGCGACTGCCTTATGCATTGAATTCATTTGTTAATGACAACCTTGATTGGTCTGAATAATGTATTCTACAGATGGAGTTTATCAGCTTGAAGGTTTGAGGCATTCAGAAATGATCTTCTGCAGATCTTGGTTATAACAAGTGGTTGTTTTGAGTTGACTATCTATCAGCCAAACCAGTCTGGTCATTCTCTCTCTGACCTCAGGCATCAACAAGGCATTTTGCACAGAACTGCTGCTCACTGGATGATTTCTCTATTTCAGATTATTCTCTGTGGACCCTAGAGATGTTTGTGTGTGGAAATCCCTGTAGATCAGCACTTTCTGAATTACTCAGATAAGCCTATTAAAACAAGACTATGTTCAAAGTCATGTAAATCACCTTAAGCCGCGGTCACACTGCACTTTTTGTCCCATGGACTTCCTTTCATACGCATGCAAATGCAGTAGATCTGAAATGCAAGTTTATGCAACAAGTTTTAACCTCGACCTGCGAAATCACAGAATGTGAATGTGTGAATTGAAGATCAAAAAGCAATCTCTCTGTAAAGACCTTTAAAATATGGACCAATCGTTTACTTCTAGATGTTTATTCATCTTGTTTTATTAAAAACACTTTTTTTTAGTGCCAGAAGACAGAATATTGCATCCTCATACTCTTCTTATTACTCATTCTGATGGTTGGTTTGAACCTATTAGACATTATTGACCCCACCTTTGAGTTGCTGTCTTATGACTGGCTGATTGGATGCTTGCATTACCAAGCAGTTGTACAGGTGTACCTAATAATAGGACAGTTGAGAAAATTTAAGTCATTATTAACATTACCTGATCTGTCAATAATTAACTCATGAACCAGACTGAACAGATTCTTGTTGAGCACTGAGACCACCAGAAGTAGAGTTGCTTTGTTTGTGCTTTGCTGGTTGAATAAAATAAAATAAAATAAAATAAAATAAAATAAAATAAAATAAAATAAAATAAAATAAATAAAATAAAATAAAATAAAATAAAATAAAATAAAATAAAATAAAATAAAATAAAATGTCTAATAATTAAATTAGAAATAAGATATTTTTTCAATTATTTAATTCTGGTGCGGATGACATCCTTTTGTGGTGCATGGTGGGATTGATTGAGTGCACTTCAGAACATCTGCTTTGGTTTTGGACACCACTATAAATGCCTGCTCCCACAAATAGTGCACTATTTAAGGCTATAAGGGGCGATATCAGCCTACTGAAAAGCAATACAGCAATTTAAGGAGCACTAGTCTTGCAGCAAGGACAATAACTATAATAATAACAATAAAATCAGTTCTAAAAATACTTCTAAATACAAAAGAACAGCAGAGTAAACATAACACTGCAAATATAACAATAACTGCACAGAGGAACAATATCGCTGAAATCACTTTTTCAACGATTGTTTCTTCATATGATTAACAATAATAACTCAACAGCCAATCAGAACCCACCCTGCTTTAACAAGCTTAAGTATTTATTTGCAGAATATTAGCCAATTTACAATATCCAGAGCGTAGTTTTTAGAAGTTAGAATTTAATACAAACCAAAATATTTTTAAGGAATGTTGGTGACCTGACATTAAAAAGGTCAGTGGGACCAAAAACCCCTTCATAATCAATATTTATAAAAATACCTTGTTTTTTCTTTTAGAGAAGAAAGCCATAAGACGGTCATGGATAAATGATAGAATTTACATTTTTTTGGTGGACAATGCCTTTTAACTTTGCCATTGTATGACTTGGAAGACTTTAAATATGGTGTATGATTCATGCAAACGGCAATTATTATTCTTTGTGGTTTATTTAGCAGCTTTGAACTAAATGTTTCTTTTGGGGAACTATTATTTTTATTTCTGCTCTTAACAGATTTCCTCCTTCTTTTGATCTCATTGCATCATCTTCACATTTGAACCTGCTCTGCATTAGCTTACCATTAAGAAAGAAAATATGATAATAGGGAATGTCATCTCGGGACACAAAAGAGCACACAACACATGCAAATTCACTCTGTGTTTTTTCGAAGCTTTGGAGATCAGCCCAAAAAAGATAAGAGACAATTATCCTCTAGTTTCACAACCGCAAGTCTAAAGAATCCTGTAGTGAGAGAGAAATTGCGAGGAAGTGAGATTATCTATCCAGTGACCTGTTAAAACGTGGCTGGTCGTGACTTTCTTTTGGCTCTCTTGAACGTTCTTATCAGTCCAAATGGCTATGGTTGCATTGTGTCTCAGTACAGGCTTTCTAATAGCGGTGCTGCAGGAGTCAGTTCACCTCAGAGCTGAATGTATGGATGACTGCCTTATCTGAGGATAAGGGAAATGGAGAGGCCTTCTGTGATAGGTTGCTTTTGTGTCGGATGTGACTGGGGAGGAATTTGTAACATGCAATCCACGAGTCAGTTTTATCAGACAAAAGACACCTGAATGCAGAAATGAACGCAGTATCGAACACCGACCAAAGGGCACAAAGTGACAAACCATCTATTCTTAAAGAAGTGACATGATGTGACATGGCTTCAGGTATCATGCAGAGCAGAGAGAAAACCATCAAAAATATAATCCCACTACAGTACAAGCAGCCAAATTTCATTTAGTAGATGATACAGAAATCAAAGGGACTTTTTTGCATGCATCTGTGTGCCAAAAATGAGTGATTCACTTCATTATTTGATGTTTCTTCATTAAAGACTATAGTATAGGTTTGATCTTTTTATGATTTGACACCATTAAATTATAATCTAAAATTAAAACTAAAATAATGAAAACAGTCAGAATATATTAATCTATAAAAGCACAATTACTTAATTACTTATTATTCAAATTAAACACTATTTACATTTTAAATATAATATTTAAGTAAATACACATTTATTATTTAATAGATAAACTATTATTTATCTACTAAAACCCACTATTATAAATAACCAAAAAAGTAAATACACATGTACACAAGATAGATTTATTTAAAAAGGATTAAAAGGATTTTGCAGTGCATTTTCCCCAAAAACCCCTCCAGTGCTTGTCAAATATTAGAACCTGCACCAAAATATTATTTTCATCTACAAGTAAGACATCAAAAGGACTGCGTTGCTTGCATTTGTGTGCTAAAAAATGTGAATGTGACTTTATTATTTTAATTTGCTTCAATAAACCCTATAGTCAAGACTTCACTCTTTTAAAATACAATCTAAAATACTAAAAAAGAGTCAGTATATGGCATGCACAGTAGTAAAAGTGATAAAATAGTTAGTAAAAATAAATAATTACATAAACATGTAATTAATAATAAAATAATATTCAAATCAATCAAATAATACACAACCTGATAAAAGTATTGTCGTCTATCCACGTTTTAGGAACAACAACGAATGACTTGACTTCTAGTTGATCATTTGGTATCAGAAGTGGCTTATATGAAAGGCAAAGGCCTCTAGATTACACTTATTTTATTAAAATAAAAGATGATCATTGATTTCTAATATGTTATTAGGACAGTAAGGTCTGACTTTGCTTAGACAAATGTCTTGTCACTTAACAGAAATAATGTACAGTATAGAATATAAAGTCATGCTGCAATGGAAAAAGAATTAACATTGTGTATGACTCCCATGAGCTTGGACGACTGCATCCATACATCTCTGCAATGACTCAAATAACTTATTAAAAAAGTCATCTGGAATGGCAAAGAAAGCGTTCTTGCAGGACTACCAGAGTTCATCAAGATTCTTTGTATTTATCTTCAATGCCTCCTCCTTCATCCTATAAACATCAATAATGTTCATGTCGGTTGACTGGGCTGGTCAATCCTGGAGCACCTTGACTTTCTTTGCTTTCAGGAACTTTGATGTGGAGGCTAAAGTATGAGAAGGATTGCTATCCTGTTGAAGAATTTGCCCTCTCCTGTGGTTTTTAATGTAATGGGCAGCACAAATGTCTTTATAGCTCAGGGTGTTGATGTTGCCATTCACTCTGCAGATCTCTCGCACGCCCCCATGCTGAATGTAACCCCAAATCATGATGTTTCCTTCACCAAACTTGACTAATTTCTGTGAGGATGTTGGGTCCATCCTGGTTCCAATAGGTCTTCTGCAGTATTTGTGATGATTGGGATGCAGTTCAACAGATGATTCATCGAAAAAATCTACCTTCTGCCACTTTTCCAAGTGATCAACTAGAAGTCAAGCTATTAAGTGTTGCTCTTACAACTGGGATCCACGACAAGATTTTTGTAAGGTAGTGTACTTACTATGTAAACACAACATTTTAAAATAATCAACAGTAGTCTTGTTTGAATCATTGGGTTAATAAAACAAATAACCATGTCAATAGATAAAAGTAAGAATTATTTATGTTAAAAAGCTATTGCAGTCCCATAAATCACCTCTGGAGATTGTCAAAGTCAAAAAACGAGACTGGCCCTCCAGCAGCAGTGCAATTCCTCGTGGACCATTTGAGATTGTCTTTTAAAATTAGAAGGCCATCTTCATTACTCTATGCACGGCATGGTCTTTGTGCATGTGGATATAAGTCTGTATTCAACTCAGCGTGATGTAAAATGAAAGTGAGATGCCCCAGATGACCTCTCACAGTCTAGTCGATTCATTTAAAGTGGCCTGGCTGTCGGTTCGTCCGCCATTTGAAATAAATGCCCATGAAAGCCTAATGAAGTATGAATGGGACCAAACGCGATATCTGGGTTATATGCAGATCTATGCCTTCCAGCTACATTTTACACCAATTACCCAAGTCAAAGAGAGTTTGCATTTACACCCAACATCCTGTCAATTTCGTTCTCTCGTCATCTAAAATTTCCTTATATGGGGGAAGTTGATCATTCCATCCATGCAACAAAACCAATAAAATATGTCAAAATATGTGTGTAATAGACAGATAGTAGTGTAATCTACTTCTTTGCAGTCATTAGAATGGCTATTCTTTTCCACAGAAAATGACTGTTATTATACTAAAAACACATCTGCTTTTGTCCTTCAGCTTTTATGGTTTGGAAGGGAGATGTGAAATAATAGCAAATAACTGAGATCTAATAAAAATAACTCTACTAAAGCATTTAGCAATAAGATAGAAAAGGTTACAGGTTATAAATAAACATGTTTTAATGAGAAATATCTGTGAGTCTTTGGATTTTTAACAGTCCAGCAGCGAATGTTTTTTCTTAAGAAAGTATTTTTATTTATTTATTTCTCTTAATCTACCTTTAAACTCTTAATAATCCTACAAACCTCTGACATACCTGTTGAGCCTACACCAAAAATGAATGCAAATTGAAAAAAGAAATAATTATACCAAGCAAACGATAACATCTTAGAAATTCACATGGGATGTCAAAGAATCCATTTACCCTGGACCCTTTTATTCTGCCTATTACAAGAAGCCGCCACCGGTTCAGTATACTGTCATTAAACAAGGGCTGCCCTTCAGAGAGATTTTAATCAAGTATGAAAGCAACATTTAGGTGTGTGTGTGTGTGTGTGCGCGCACAAAATAACATCTTTCATTTTTCCATGTGTGCGACCAAAGGTTGAACCATCATAGCTCATTCTCTCTAAGATCTTCCAAATGCCCTTGGGGAATTGTTCTGACCCAGTTGTCTGGAATCACACTCATTTGTGCGTACACTTCTCTAACAAACACATGCTGATTCACTGAGGTTACAAATACAGACCGTTGTAAACTGAATTTCTTTTTCTTTTAAAAAGAGAGAATTAAGTGTACTATACTGAGATTTAACACTCAGTTTTTGACAATTTGGCTCAGCAATGTGAGATTTTAGCTTCTGATTTTAAGTTATAAGCTTCACTCAAAAAATGACTTTGCTGTTTGTTCAAACTACTAATTTAAAATGAGTTGAAACAACACAATTCTTGCGTTTTTGTGACAAAATAATTGTTTTATGTTTAATCCACTTAAATTAAATATAATAAATTAACCTAATTCCTTCATGTTGCCCCAACATGATTGTTTGGAACCCAGCATTTTTACAGTGTTGCAATTGTGAGGAAAAAGTCAGTAGTGCAATATATATACTGTAAAAAGAGATTCGTTAACTTATAAAAGTGAGTATACCCATTGCTTTTAAAGCGATTAAAGCAAACATTTTGTGACTCTTTGCTAATTAATGGGAAGTTGTTCTTTTAAATATTTAGATGTGAAAATTTACTTTTAAAATTCTTTTGATAAACACTCAGAGAATGTTTTTGAAAGGCTCAGCAGCGGTTGAGTTTTTTGAGAAAACTGAGGAGTTTTGATCTTGAGAGGGGCATTTTGATTGTCGTATATAAATCACTTACTAAATCTGTCCTTACTTTTAATATTTTAGCCTGGTTTACCTCCCTCTCTGTTAAAAGCAAAAAGAAACTTTTAAGATTAGCAAATGTAGCGAGTAAAATAATTGGTGAGAGACAAACACCTCTCACTGATTTATTTATAGCAGCGACAAAAAGGAAAACCTCCACTATTGTGGAAGACTTCTCCCATCCTTTACATGATTCCTTTAAGTTACTTCCTCTGGTAGACGTCATAAAGTCCCTTTAGCAAAAAAGGCTAAGTACAAGAAGACTTTTATTTCCACTGCCATTCGTTTTTAAATAGGATTTTTAAAAATAATTGTGTAAGAGTATTTATGTTTTGTTGTTGTGTGCGAGATATGTCTAAAGACAATTTTCTAACCCCTGTGGAATAGACACAATAAAGTCTATTGAATTGAAATTTATTTAATTAGTTGAAGTTATTTAATAAGTGTGTAAACCCAATGACTTAAAATAAGTAAATGAAATATGTGGATAATCATAAAAATTATGTTAAGCTAACTTAAGTTACAACAGGTTTCCTCACTATTATAGTATAGTGTTTAATAACTTTTTATAGTGTAACTTTATATTTCGCAATGCTGTTGCATAGTGAGTTTATATCTCAAAATACTGGATTTTTTACTGGAACGTCTAGGCACAGAAAATGCTGAAGTCAAATTTGTTAAAACATTAAGAATTAAGTGAGAGACTTGGGATGTAAACTGAAATAATGTAAACTCAGCTTTCCAAGATTTTGAGGAAAAAGTTAGAATTGGGAAGAAAAAAGTCAGAATTCAGAGATAAAAAACTGAATTTGTGAGATATAAACTCAATGCTATGAGATACAAAGTTTATATTTTGCAAAATATTTGCAATATTACCTCAATGATGAGTTTACATTTCACAATCCTAATTGTGTGAAAAAGGAAGAAAAAAAAGTCAGAATTGAGAGATACATTCCATTGCACAAACTGTCTCGCATAATATATAATGATAACCCTCTAGTTAACAAGAATAACTAATAAAATGCTACCACAGTATAATGTTTGGATTAGTGCATGTAACTTCACCAAAACACATTGTGTGCATGACATTCAGGCATCTTTAAAGTAAAAGAAAAGCTATCACACTGGCCCAAGCTTGCAAGTCCCTCACAAACCGGTTGATCTCCATTGCTTCACACCATCCATCCACACTGCACTGTTATAACAAGCTCCTCAGAAACACAAATAATCCACAAAACACAACACCCTACTGTGTGACTGACAACCTGCGACATACAAATAGCAGTTGGCCTAGTGTGAGTGAGTTGTGACTTGGTGGTGGAGAAACCCTGATGAGAGTTAACTAAATATTTTCACTCCATATCTCTCCCCCCAGCCACACTGTTAAATTGGCACTGACGGTTCTGCTGTTCATATCTATAAAAACCACTAAAAGTTTGCCGCTCTATTCAAATCGACGTCTGTCTGTGTGCTTGATCTCTAGATATACTGTATGAGGAGGTAAAATGTGTAATCAGTGTCTGTCTGGCCTGTTATAATACTCACTGAGCCTATTGCTATTGGGCTTAGACGTATATTTGAGGCCTATTTTAGACACCACAGGAAACCCACATTAGCCGTCCCTCGGGTTTGTGGCCATTTTGCCCTGGACTTCAACTGCACTGCGTAGTGTAATAGAAAAATGGAAAACCAAAACCAACTATGCTTAAAAGTGCAGAATGTACTTCTTTTTCTTTTAAAATTGACACTTTCATTTATTCACTCATTTTCCTTCGGCTTACTCCCTTATTTATCAGAGGTTGCCACAGTGGAATGAACCGCCAACTCTTCCGGTATATGTTTTATGCAGCGGATGCCCTTCCAGCCACAAAGCAGTAATGGGAAACACCTATACACTTTCACATTCACATACACACTCATACACTACGGCCAATTTTGTTTACCCAATTCACCTGTACCACATGTCTTTGGACTATGGGGAAACCGGAGCACCCAGTGGAAACCCACACGAGCATGAGGAGAACATGCAAACTCCACACAGAAATGCCAAGTAACCCAGCTGGGACTCGAATCAGCGATCTTCTTGCTGTGAGGCATCAGTGCTAACCACTGAGCCACCGTGCTGCCCTTGGCAATTTCAATATTAACAAAATTTGTTTAATAATAAAGAACATAGTCTGGAAAAAAAAAACGAATGTCCTGATATTCTTTGTGTTCTTACATTCTACATAATGTCATGTGTATTTCCAATAAACACACTTATAAAAAGAAAACATGATGAATCCCTCTTCAAACCATGCTTTGTCTATTCCTAAATCACTGTATTATGCCTATAACAAAAAACAGTTTATCTTTTGGCTAGTTTTGATCTGTTGAACTCCATGAATGTTCTGAAAAATCATGCAGTTTTATTTATAAATATTATAAAATATATTTTACATCTTTTTTTATTATTATTTTCAATAGCATCGCTTTAAGCATGCTGACATTGTGTTGTTTTTAAGTGGTCAATAGTAAACAGACTGGTAAAACTCTCACAGAAAAACATCTTCAAATTAATTTATAATAATGCTATGAATCACAATTGCCTCACAGCAAGAATGTCGCTGGTTCGAGCCCCAGCTAGGTCAGTTGACATTTCTGTGTGGAGTTTGCATGTTCTCCCCGTGTCCGGGTGCTCCGGTTTCCCCCACAGTCCAAAGATATGTGGTGTAGGTAAATTGAATAAGTAAATTGGCCGCAGAGTATGTGTATGAAAGAGTGTGTATGGGTGTTTCCCAGTGTTGGGTTGCGGCTGGAAGGTCATCCGCTGTGTAAAACATATGCTGGATAAGTTGGCGGTTCATTCCGCTGTGGCGACCCCTGATTAATAAAGGGACTAAGCAAAAAACAAAATGAATGAATGAATCACAATTGTTTGCACAAGAAAATATTTAATTATTAGATAATGTTTGAAAATTACAATAACTTCTTTAGAATTTGGTAATAATAGTAATAATAATAATTAAATGTGGGTACAAATAACAATTAAATGTACACTTTAAATCACAGGTGTCAAACTCAGTTCCTCGAGGGCCGCAGCTCTGCACATTTTAGTTCCAACCCTAATTAGTCACACCTGATCAAACTAATTAAGTCCTTCAGTCTTGTTTGAAACCTACAGGTAAGTGTGTTGGAGCAGGGTTGGAACTGAACTGTGTAGGACACCCCTGCTTTAAAAAGTGCTGAGTTATTTAAACCAAATTTAGGGTAAAATATGGTGGGCTAATGTTTTTTAATTAAATCCCAGGACCAAATTTAACCCAACATTTGGGTTGAAATAACAACATTTTTAGTCTATTTATAAGACTGAAGTGAACAGAATAAGTGAACACTGTTTCCTGAATTGCTTATGTTTGCTGGTTTACTAGAAATAGGTTTTGAATTTAAATCCAATAAGAGAGAAAGACTGGGCACTTCAAATAATACAAAGGAAATAAATGGAAAAGGCAACTTTCTGTTGCATTGTCCTCGTCACTGAATGAAATAGTGTAATTCACCACTGAATGACTCTTATGAGATGGATAAAATGGAAAGGATGAAATGGGATGGTCACACAGAGAACAGAAAAATAAAACGTCTTTCTTCGCCTCAGAATGGTGATTTTGTTTTCCAATTATAAATAATAAACTTAATAACCTTGCAACTTTCTTGTAATTTTGAGAAAACGTCAGAATGGTGACAAAATAGCAATCCAACATTTCTCAGAATTGCACAATTTTTCTAAAATGTTTACAAATAAACCTAAAAGTGTCCCTAGTATTAAGTGTCTTTAATCTAATGGATAAAACTATAAAACTGAAATGACACGATGTCCTATGAATGACCAGCAGATATTACCAAACGACACATAAACAAACAAAAGAACAGAAGCTCAAACAGATCTCTTCAATTCAAAGCAATACAAAAAAAAAAAAAATACATCAACTATTTCTTGAGTTCATCATAGCAGCAGATAAAAACTCATCCACCTTGAAAAGCGGATGTTATGCAATAGCCGTCCAATTAGACTTGAACTGATGATTTCAGCCAGCTCTTGCCAATACGCGTTAGACGTTGAGTGGGTGTGCCGTCTGATTCGGAAACTAATTATGCCTTCGCTCCAACCCCTCAATCTCCACCTCCATCTTTCTTTGTTAAGTACCCTAAATCAGGCAGCCTAGGAACCCCACAGCGACATACCTGCAGTTCACTTCCTCAACTTCCTCCCAATATCTTTCTGTTTCTCAGATGAGAAGACACTTCCATCCATCAGAGCTGTCAAGCGAGTGGGCCTCTAGGCGCAGGAGCCCTGTGTGGGACTCGCCTCATTTCCCTGCTCTGATTAGCCCGGTTCGGCACTAACACTCCCCGCCTCCCTGGTTTCCTCCTCTTGAGGTGTGTGTGTGTGTGTGTCTGTGTGCTTTGTACCGCAATAAAGAGCTGTGGGACTTTAGAAACAGTATGAGGTGATGTGTTTTGCATGGTCTATAAACTCCAGGGGCCCCAACCAAAGCAAAATGTGACACTTAATGTAAAAATGCTTATTTGTAGATGCGTGCACTGCTTGGGACTAAAACGGTAGTCGTTCTGTTTACATACTTCATTTTAAATGTTTACAGCATGTATTAACATTCATCTGGATGTATATGTTAAATGAAGAGGTTAAAAATGACGAGGGCTTTTAAATTCTATTTCGTATTATTAAAAGTCACAAGATCACAAAGTGACATTTTTGCTCTCAAACACATGAATTTCACATTTAAAAAAATTGAATACTAAATATTCGCATCTTGTGATAGTTTAAGTCTCTAAATGTGTCATTTTAAAAATGTTTATTTTGAGGGCTTGTCAAAGTAAAGGTTAACATTATGCACATTTGTTACAAAGTTGAGTAGTTTTGTGTAGAAGATAAGATTTCCGATGACTCTTTTCATGCAGTTCAGAACTGGGTACATTTTTTGGAAAATAACAAACTTATTTAATGTGAGAAACAACTGTGCATGGAATCATCGGGCCCTGATACTAGACGTAAAGAAAACCATACATAATAATAAATACACTAATAAACAAAAGTGTAAACACTATATTACTCTATTGCATTATATTGTCTCATTGAACTATGAAAAATACAGCAAAGGCTCGATGGAAACTTAAAATTCTTTGCTTCGGGTACGTTTAATAAGTTTCAGATGACAAATCTCCTAGAGGGTGTTGTCTAACTTTTTGCAAATCTGAAATATGTTACTGAGAATGCGTTTTGTTAAACATTTCAAATACACATCCTAGAGAAGGTAGGGCTTGCCGCAGATATCCCATTGCGAACCACTGACCTCAAACCCTAAACCAATCATTACTGTTTTCATAAGCAAATATAACAGAAAATGCAATGCGGCCACATAGTTTTACCTTGATTTTGCATTGCTTTTATGTTTAAAATTGGTGATGATGTCAATTGAAGTTTGTTCCTTGCCACTGTGGCCACTGGCTTGCTTGGTTGGGACTTGTGGAGCTGCGCATCGATGGATTTGCTCTTCAGTGTTTGGACTTTCAGCAGTGAAATTTCAACCACACTGAACTGAAGTAAACTGAATTTAAACTCTGAACTTCTATGTTAATCTGCTTTGCCACAATCTACATTGTAAAAGCGCTATATAAATAAACATGAATTAAACTGAACTGAATTGAATGCTTATTGTGAAACTGAGTGCTCCGCATCAGAATTAAAACACTGTACAAAGTGAGTTAATAAGCAAACTGACCATGCCAGAAAAGTTCTTCATATGGAGATAGATAGGTGAAGCAAACCTATTCAATTACAAATCATACCCACAGCTTTGTGGTATTTATTTTTATTCAGTGCTGTGCATGTACCTGCACAAAATAATCCTTTATTTGTCAATAATGCATCTCTGTAAATATCATTAGTATGAAATGTAACAAAAATTGTTACATAAAATCGCCATACTGCTCAGCAGCTTTCATTTTCCCTAGAAATTACAATCAAGCATATGCGGTAGTAAATTTCATGTTTCCGGTTTCACAAAACTGTAGCAAAAGAATGTATTTTCAATGAGCATGTGTTGGAAAAATAAGTTTTCAGCATTTGTGAATAAATCTAGGTAAAATGTTTACATCTAAATTATGGAACAAAATCAATGCCAAAAGTATAAAAAATAAAAAGCTTGGCTAATAGTGAAAAAAAATAATGCTTTGAATTATCAAGTGCTTGCATTTCAATGACTTGAATTGCCAGGGTTTGTATTTTTATGTCTTGAAACTTAACATGCAGCAGCTGTTCATTTAAGCCGTGAACAGGGTTTCTATGGGTTTCATTAAGTCAAACTTAAGATTTTTTAAGATCTTTTTAAGATAATTGTAAGACCATAATGAATGAAATACACTTCTACAAGGTTAAAAGCTAAAGATTTGTTAATGGTCAAGATAAAACCTTAAAAAAAGCATTAAAAACAAATGTTATTGTAAGGAAGATAATTAAATCATATTAATAAACAAATAGAGTTAATAAATAAACTTTTTTAAAAACTTTTATTGAAATATATTGTTTGTAATTGGATGGGTTTTGGCCCGATTGGGTATAGCTTTACATGGACATAGAAAAATTCAGACCCGATTAAAATGATTTAAGACCTACAGCACAATATTTCAGTGGATTTAAGACTTTTTAAGGCCTAAAATTTGGTGTTTGGTATTTAAGACTTTTTAAGACCGGGCGGATACCCTGTGTGAATATTTCAACTAAAAATATTTCACTCCCATTCTCATACTTAAATTCAATACTTCACATTCATCTTCCAGAAATCACTTCGAAAATATTCAGTTCTGTTTAAAATTACGATGTATAATTTTCAAAATTAAAAAAAATCAGTTTATTTAATTTTATTACAGTTAAAAAATTCACTTCCATAAATTCAGTGGATCAAATTCAGCAGTTAAAATTCAGCATTGATTTTGCTCCATAATAAGCTGATGCATTTTATCAGTTCCAGAATGCATTAGGAACAAAAAATGTTCAAACGTCAGCATCTTTATAAATTATCCTAGATTAATAAATGTTGTAAAATATTACCAACAACAAAAAATACATATGTATATTGAAAAAGGAATGAAAGTGTGTTAGTGTGCCTGTTGTGCTTGAGGACGCTTGAGTCCCGGCGGACCCAGTGATCCTCTGCTTGCTGACTCATTTGGCGCGTCTGCTCTCAGGAACAGCCTGGCCTAGTTGCAGCTGTACGCTAACTAGGCTACGCAGCCTGGCCTGGCACCCCAATAACCTACAATTCCTTCAGAGCATCCCCTACAGTCCTCGCTTGTTTTTCTTCCTTTCGCCACCGTATCTAAAAAAGCCCTGGTAAAATGTGTAGCTGTGTATGTACAGCCTGTGTTTTGTGTACATAAGCAGCAGTGGGAGAACCTACTGTGTGGATAGTGGGAGATCCTGTTACAGTATCAACAAACTGTGTCTGCCTCAGGGAGCTTTGTGCCATGTGTGCTTACAATATAAAGGAAAAGCACACAACACTATCCATCACACGGACAGGACATAATTTACTATACAGTTATTTAAACCAAGGTCAGTTGATGGTT
Organism: Danio kyathit; assembly: GCA_903798195.1. NCBI lineage: Eukaryota > Metazoa > Chordata > Actinopteri > Cypriniformes > Danionidae > Danio > Danio kyathit. Next base: position 15,035,269 of record LR812522.1, read on the forward strand.
GTGGATGCAGTCGAGTATATGCAAGGATAATGTTGAGCAAATAGCTAGGAGGAAAAATCAAAGCTGCTTGGCGTTTTTAACTTTTTTAATGCATGGAATAATGTGTGAAGAGAGGCGTCAAGAGGTGGGTTTCATTCATGTCTATTTGTCCATATTTAAAAATTATAGTGGGCGACACAGTGGCTCAGTGGTTAGCACTGTCGCCTTACAGCAAGAAAGTTGCTGGATCAAGTCCCAACTGGGTCAGTTGGCATTTCTGTATGGCGTTTGCTTGTTCTCATTGTTTTTGTGTGGGTTTCCTCAGGGTGCTGCGGTTTCCCCCACAGTCCAAAGACATGTTATATGAATTGAATAAACTGAATTGGCCATAGTGTATGTGTGTGAATGAGTGTGTACGGATGTTTCCCAATACTGGGTTGCAGCTGGAAGGGCATCTGCTGTGTAAAACATATGCTGGATAAGTTGGTGGTTCATTTCGCTGTGTAGGGGTCGCCACGTTGAATAAAGGGACTGAGCTAAAGGGAAATGAATGAATGAATTCATTTTCGCGTAAACAAGTCAGACGTGGCTTCATTAAAGCCAAGAGATTGATGCAACAACATGGTTATTTGTCAGTGATGAGTCGATTCCAAGGCTGTAAATAGTTTTAAATTATTCATATTGACAATATGTTTCTTATGATGTACAATCATGACATTTTAGCAACTGTCATAATTGTGAACTGCAGATGGTGTTGTAGTCGACATTATTAGTACACACAGGCACCACGTGGTGCAGAAATCAAACAAGACAAATGCATTTTTTTTTTCACATGCAAGAAACTAATGTATATTCAGGGTTTTTTTATTTGATTTTTTTTATTTCAGAATGGTAGTCAATAATGAAAATATTTGGAAGTTGGAAAAGATATTAGTGAACGTATTTTTGAAAATCCATGAAATAGAAGTTTTATTTATTTTATTTTGAGGGGATAGTGGAAAAATAAGAAAACTAGACAGTATGTAATTTTTCCTATGTTGAATTGTATACTACTATGTATGGTCTTAGTAAACACCAATAATTTATTTTTCAAATCCATGGAATAGAATTGTTTATGAAATGAAACTATAATTTAGTACTCTATTAATGAATAGATATAAAACTAATAATAATGCACAAAAAATAAACTTAGGACACCATTAATTTTGCTCAAAAAACATAAAATAAAAAATATATTTTAATTAAAGAAAACAATTTAAATAATTGCATCTCAGAACTTTTAAATAAGTCTCATAAATGTCACTATTCATGAGAAAAACAGAAATTAAGAATTGTTATTATGTGCATCTTATGAGACTATAGTAAGTTTTACTTTTCTTTTCAAGAATGCAACAAAATCAGATGCTCTACAATGCAAGATTAATGTGTTTTTCCTATAATGGATGCTATGAGACAGAACATCTTCATTCAATTTGCAGCGAAAGCTGAAAAAGACATTAACCAACTGTTATTTCACTTGTGGTGTAATACTACTACATTTCTTCAATGTTTATCAGATGTCTAACAACACAACATGTGACCACTTTCTAAAGGAATAACTTTTCATTTCGACAAACAGCCCTGGTATGCTCTCATTCCTGAAATATTTCCACTGCTTTCTAGGTCTACATATGCCGCTCTCCCCAAAGACTGTTGCAAATGCAACCCAGATACATTTGCTACTTCAAACAAGTGTTGCCGAGGGACTGTACACCCCATCAAATGTGAAAATGAGGAGTTAAACTGCACCTAGACATGGCATTTCACAGTTATGAATAAGGGGAGAAAGAAGGAGGACGAGGAGGAAGAGACATTTATGCAATGCCAAAAAAAATGCAAGCATAATAAAATTTAGAATGCCAACATGAAAGCTGGTTCAGAGATCTGCAAAACGACCCCGGAGTGTGCGCCATATTTTTGATCTGACACATAAAGACGGCCCACGGAGCAACACCTGCTGCTGCCAACTGGGCAAGAGCTGTCAAATGAGGAATATTTCCCACCACGTACACACTTCATCAGCAGGACTGTAAGGAGTTTACGACAGGCGAGAAACAGAGGCCTCACCTAATACTAGTTAACTTTAAAAATGTGCTAAATGCAGCAGATAAAACATAAGCGGACAAATTTAACTACACCATATTAAACAGACGAAAGAAAATGAGGCGATAACGATTTTACATGAATATATTAATATTATGTGTGTACAGAATAATAAGTGTGTGTACTTTTAGCAGCAGACTGATGTGATTATCCACAAGGCATATTCTGGATTTGTTTAAAAGAAAGATCACACTTCATTTTGATGGTCTGTTTGTTGAATTTAAGTTATATTGCATCTACATGCTAATTAATTCTCATTAGATTATAAGCAGACTGTTGTTGGGGTTGGGTTTGGGGTTAGGGTTAGTGTAAGTTGACACGTACTTGCAAAGTTTCTTATAGTCAGTTAAATATCTGTTGAAGGAGCAGTATCAGCAGATATTAAGCAGACAGTTGGACAAATGGACCATCAAAATAAAGTGTTACCCAAAGAAATAGAGACAACACTATTATTATCACAGTGCTAGGTGGCTGCCACGGTGCTCTAGGTGGATTGTAGGGTGTTGCTAGGGATTTTTCAATAGCTTATTTGTTGTTATTGGCTAATAAACACTTCTGGGTGGTTGCTAGGGTGTTGCTATGGGTTTTGAATATTTCTTATGTCATTATGTGGCTAATGAGGTGTTCTGGGCAGCTTCCAGGGTGTTGTTAAAGGATTTAAAATAGTTCTTACGTTGTTAAGGTGTTCTGGGTGCTTGTCAAAGTGTTGCTATGGGGTGTAAATACTTAAGAAGTTTCTGTACTGTTATTAATGTATGGTTATAGTTATTATGGTTATAAGGTGTTCTATTTTGTTGCCAGGGTATTGCTATGGGGTTTTAAATAGGTCTTGTTTTAATGTAACTAATAGAGTGTTCCAGATTGTTTCCAGGGTGTTGTTATGCAGTTCTGAATAGATCTTATGTTTTTATGAGAATAATATGGTGTTCTGAGAGGTTTTCAAAGTGTTGCTATGGGGTTTTACATAGTTAAAAATTTTATTCATGCTAATAAAGCATTCTGAATTGTTGCTAGGGTGTTGCTTTGGGGTTTTGAATAGATCTTGTTTTCATGTAACTAATAGGGTGATCTGGATTGTTGTCAGGGTGTTGATACAGGGTTCTGAATAGTTCCTATGTAATTATGTGACTAATAAGGTGTTCTGGGTGTTTTTTTAAGGTGTTGCTATGGGGTTTAAACAGTTCTAATTTATCTATATTGCTTATAATGTGTTTAATGAGTGATTGTCTGTAACTACTATGGTGTTCTGGATTGTTGCCAGGGTGTTGTTACGAGGTTCTTAATAGTTCTTATGTTGTTATGTGACTAATAAGGGGTTCTGGGTGGTTTTCAGGGTGTTACTAAGGGATTAAAATAACTCTGTTGTTATGCAACTAATATGATTTTTTTGATGGTTGTCAGAGTGTTGCTATGGGGTTCTAAATAATTACTTTTTTCTGTATGGCTAGTATGGTGTTGCGGATTGTTGACAGGGTGTTGTTATGCGGTTCTGAATAGATCTTGTGTTTTTATGTGACAAATATGATGTTCTAGGTGGTTTTCAAGGTGTTGCTATGGGGGTTTAAATAGTTAAAAAAATTTTTCATGCTAATAAAGCATTATGAATGGTTGCTAAGGTGTTGCTATGGGGTTTTGAATAGATCTTGTTTTTATGTAACTAATAGGGTGATCTGCATTGTTGTCAGGGTGTTGGCACGGGGTTCTGAATAGTTCTTATGTAATTATGTGACTAATAAGCTGTGCTGGGTGGTTGTCAGGGTGTTACTAAGGGGTTTAAATAGCTCTGATGTTACGCGGCTAATATGACCTTCTTGATGGTTGTCAGAGTGTTGCTATGGGGTTCTAAATAATTACCTTTTTCTGTATAGTATGGTGTTCTGGATTGTTGCTAGAGTATTGTTATGCGGTTCTGAATAGATCTCATGTTGTTATGTGACTAATACGATGTTCTGGGTGGTTTTCAAGGTGTTGCTATGGGTTTTAAATAGTTCAAACAATTTCTTCATGCTAATAAAGCATTCTGAATAGTTGCCTGGATGTACCTTGGAATTTTGAATAGTTCTAATGTTTTTATGTGGCTAATGAGGTGTTCTGGGTGGTTTTCAAGTTGTTGCTATGGGGTTTAAAACAGTTCTAATTTATCTCTATTGCTTGTAATGTGTAAAAATGAGGGGTTGTCTGGATGGGAAGTCAATATACTTGTCAGGAAGCAAACATAAATTGCTTAGTTGTTTTGTTTTTAATTTTTGCACATTAAACAAGTGAAAACACTATAAAAATCTCTTCAGCTTACAATTATATAAGAGAAAACCAACCACGACTGTAAAAAGGTATTCTCACAGAACAACTCCAGAACTCATGAATTATATCAACAGATATTATGAAGAATGTAAGAAGGTCAAACATAGTTCAGACACACAGACGAAGACGAAAAAGGAAAATCATGCAAATTTCCCTCAACCATGTAAATATAAGTCATTATACCGTCTTTAAATCACATTTAAGCCCAGTTCAACGCAGGCACAGTATTACTGTTTTTCTAGTAATATATTATGAATTGCACATATTTTCTCACCGCCTGGGGGCTTTCCTTTGAAGATAACAGCTATGGAAAAACGTCTGAAATATAGCATCAATCAGCTTGTTAAGTGTTAAGTACTATTCTGTAATTGAGCATACGTATACGACTGACTCATACGCAGTTATGAGTGACATAAAACTGACTTTTCTTTGTTCACAGCCCATCAATGAATCACTTAATATGCACACTCACACATTTACAAACAAACCTACTGCTGGAATACACAAATCCAGTCAGAAAGGGCTTACATGATACTGTTGACTCAGTGAAACATATCAGTGAGTCCTACACATTTGGCAGGAGGGCAAACAATACTTCGCCACACAGACACAAGCTTTCTAAACGCCTCTCACGCACACTTAATTCCAAGCAGTGCACTTCCACAAGCTTTTTAACAAAGACTTTTAAAATGTTACACATATTTGCACATATAAAAGTCTTTCATTATCACAGTTGCAGCATCAAACTGCACATGTAAAACTGTACAGAAATAAACAAAAAATATGATGTTTATATACAATATAATAATAATATATCTAAATTAAAGGTCCCGTGAAATGCTTTGAACTGTGAATTTTTTATACGATCTTTGATGTAATCTCAACCGAAACACAAAGAGAGGGTGCGTTTTGCTTCATCTCAGCTCTGCCAGTGAGAGTTTAAAGGAGCCGATGAAGAAGGCGGAGCATGTCAGATACTAGGGAGCATTTGATTGGTCACAATTTGATGAGTAACTAAAAATGAGGTGAAACATTCATCCATTTAGGCAGAAGTGACAAGCTACAAGCCTTACATATTTATATTTTATATCTTCCAAATGTGAATTATGTCACTGTTTTGGAGGACACTACTTTATAGATATTTTAAAAACTAATAATACTGATACTAACAAAAAACCTTTAATTTTTTCATTCTTTTAATTTCATGGAACCTTAAAGAGACCATTTAATATTTCTCAATATAATAGTTACTAAACACATACTCAAAAAAGATATTTGTTGATTGTTCAAATGACTCATTTAAAATGAGCTGAAACATCAGAATACTTGAGTTTTTTGGGGACAACTTAATTGTTTTTATGTTCAATCCACTTGATTTTTTCGTGTTTTTAGGAATCGTGTGGAACCCAGTGTTTTTACAATGTATAAATACATTTTATTTATTAATGTATTAATGTTTACTAGATTTATTAAGTTGGTTTGAGTAAAATGTTAATGTATTTTTATATTCTGTAAAGGCCTGATACAATTTCTTCCAAATGTCAAATAAAAGGTAAATGAAATCATAATTTACAATATTTTTTTGTGTGAGTTAAGATCGAATATTAGGATTATTCCACTAAATATTGACCTCTTAACTCTTCTGAAGTTAAAACAATTTAATTGTGTTGTCTAAAAATGTACATAAACATCTGAAAACATGGTACCTTTTTTGTTATTTTACACACACACACGCACACACACACACACACACACACACACACACACACACACACACACACACACACACACACACACACACACACGCACACGCGCACACACACACACACACACGCACACGCGCACACACACACACACACACACACAAAGCGTTTTACTCAAACATATTAATAAATCATAAATCCACAAAAAAGTTAGTGCAGACACCAAGACACATTTTCAATATTTTGAGATTCGTTTGTTTTTATTTTTCCCCATTTATTCATGCTTTTGAATTGTATTATAGAACCTTGATCATTTTTTTTTAAAGTGATATATTTTCTGGGTTGGTGTTGTATATTATGGTACAAAAACCTTGTAATAAGCTACCAGTACATTTTCTGTAATTTTACATACTTAGTTTTCACTGTGGCGACGCAGTGGCGCAGTAGGTACTGCAGTCGCCTCACAGCAAGAAGGTCGCTGGTTCGAGCCTCGGATGGGTCATTTGCCCTTTCTGTGTGGAGTTTGCATGTTCTCCCTGTGTTCGCGTGGGTTTCCTCCGGGTGCTCCGGTTTCCCCCACAGTCCAAAGACATGTGGTACAGGTGAATTGGGTAAACTAAATTGTCCGTAGTGTATGAGTGTGAATGAGTGTATATGGATGTTTCCCAGAGACGAGTTGCAGCTGGAAGGGCATCCGCTGCGTAAAACATGTGCTGGATAAGTTGGAGGTTCATTCTGCTGTGGTGACCCCGGATTTATAAAGGGACTAAGCCGAAAAGATGATGAATGAATGAATTCTCACTGTTTTATTTCTTATACATTATAATATTTCAAACTACTACACTGTAAAAAAAAGTTGACTCAACTTAAAATTGTAAGGCAACTTGCTGCGGAGCTTTTTTGAGTGGACTCAACCTAAATCAAATCAAGTGCTTGATTTGAAGTACTTGGGTTGAAAGTTGAGTCAACTCAAAAAAGCTCTGCAGCAAGTTGCCTTACAATTTTGAGTTGAAACTTTTTACAGTGTAAAATGTCAATAAAAGTCACTTTGTTAAACTGTAGGGTTGAATATTCAACATCAAAATTCAACAGAGCAGAGATCAACATCCCATGCAATTCACAATCATAAATAAACGTCAAAAAAAATCTTGTGAATACACAAAATGTTAACTAAAATATATTTTAAGTCAATATATATAGAGAGAAAATAGAGACAGAATCTTTGCAATTTATATATATTTTTATAATATTAATTTATATATACACACATTTGTGTGCATTTAATGTAACTACGTTAGACTAAAACTTGTACATTATTTATATTTTATTTATATATTATATATAAATAAACCAAAATTATGTTGTATCAAAAATTGAAGGGTACACTGGAATTCTGAGAACTCCTTAAAAAAAAGTGTCACCGAGAACAAAGTGCTCCACATTCCCTAAAGAAACGCCATTAGCTTGCAGGTTGCTCTCCAGTCAGGCAGTGGTAATCGAGTTGGACGTCTGACTAAACGAGAGGAAACAAAGGAAGGCGTCAGAACAGCTGGACTGTGATTCCCACAGCCATGGAGGGAGTGAAACTGAAAGACCTAATGATGACATTTTGTACGATGGCGCTTTCATTTAATGAGCTTTTTTTTCTCCTCATCTGCACCCACATCACTCTAACGCAATGTTCCTCTTAATGCTCAGCAGTGATTTTTTTTACTGCAGTGCCATGTGAAGGCGACCAAGATTGGTCGATGAATGAGCAGTGAATGCTGGGACGTTTGATATGTTGATATATTTGTGAATTATGGTTTTTATGAACATAGAGCCGGTGCGGGAGGCTTGGTTAACGATTTCCAGAGTGGATAATGTAAGGTGAAGATCCCTTAGCAACAGAGAGAGTGGGTGTATGAAAAAAAAGAGTGGAAAAGGAGGACCGGGGAGGCAGGAAAATGGATATAAAGCGAGCGAGAAAACAAATACAGTGTGTGAAAGAGAGAGTGCCGAGCTGTTCAGACTTCACACAATACTTTTGTGCAGCTTTTGATGGAGCTTCGCTTTGCTGATTCACATTTTTTTCACACCTCGCATTGTTCGACTGATCATCCTGCTCAGGAATTTTTTCAACAGAAGAAAACAGCATTTGAGTTTTAAGAAAGGTCATCTAGTTTATTTCTCATAGGAAAATGAGACTAGGGCAATTTGTTACGGTTTTCTTTTTTGTTGTTGTTGTACAAATTCCACTAACACAAATCTATTTATTATAAATGTGACTTTTGTATATTGCTTTTAACACAGTCAAATTTGGATTACACAACACTGAAGTGAACAAATTAAAATGAATAATGTGAAAAAATACTATTAGATTGCATAAAATATAATACTATACCATTAAAACCTATTCTTTCACTTATTCATTAATTTTCCTTCGGCTTAGTCCCTTATTTATCAGGGGTCACCATAGCAGAATGAAGGAGGAAACACATGGGGAGAACATGCAAACTCCACACAGAAATGCCAATTGGCCCAGCTGAGACTTGAACCAGCGACCTTCTTGCTGTGAGGAGACAGTGCTAACCACCGAGCCACCGTGCCGCCCTACAAAAACATATTATCTCTATTATTATTGTAACAAAACTGTTATATTCCATATCAATTATATTGAATACTATTATATTTATTTATATTTACTATATATTTAAACTGTATTGTTTAATTAGGTCCCACTTTATATTAAGTGACCTTAACTGCTATATACTTGAATCAAAATATAAATACAATATACTTACTGTGTACATAATGTATTGCAGAACACTTCTGGTGCTCTTGAATTGGGATACGGGTAGGGTTAGGGGCATTTTAGCGGTATGGGTAGGTTTAAGGGTGGGTTACAGTGTAAGGGATGGTCAACAGTGTAGTTAATTATGTAATTACAGAAATTAATTACAGATGTAATTACAAGCACAAATTTAATCAATCATAGTGTAAAAGCATGTATTTATGCTATAAGTACATTGTAAGAAATGATTCATTTCAGTGTAAGTACATAATAAAATCAAGTGCTATTTTGGCCTTTCCAATTTTCCCTGCCCAAATTTGGAAGCTTCCCAAATCCACATGTAAATGCAAAAGTTTGGCCTCATTTTAAAGAAAATCCTTTTAATTTTCATCAAACATTGTTGAAAAAGATTAAAATAATTGTATATGTTGTCTGTGTTATATTAAAACACCTCTAAAAAAGAGGCGCTTTTTTTTTGTAAACTCAAATTTGAAGTATACCTTTTAGGTTCTGTGTGGTCAAGGTTGCTGTAATTAATTTTGTTGGTTCCTGCATATGTCAGTAATCATAGGAAAAATGTCTCTATCATAATCTATGCAAAAGTTATTCTATTCCTACTGATGAGAAAACGGAACCACTTTTGGGGGTATTGGGCCAGTACGAACCTTTAAAATTAAAGAATTCAGAAGGAAATAATGTCACGGATCCGGTACCAGGTACGCAGAGTTTAGTTAAAGATGCTTAATATAAAGTGAGACCTTTAATTATATTAAACAACACAGTTTGTTGCTTTTTTTTTAACGTAATAGTTTATAATTTGGGCTGAAAAGAGCTATGTAATTGGAAGGTTTCTATTGTGATAAATGACATTCACCTCTTGTGTTAACAATCTCCAAAAAACTGTATTTCTTTCCTCTGTAAAAAAAAAAAAAAGAAAGAAAGAAAAAAAGAAAGGCGTTTAATAAACAGATTAAATTTTTTTTTTTTTACTTCTTTTGCTTGTAAATTCATTTAAAATAAAATTTAAAAAATGTAAAAAAAAAAAAAACTAAAAAAAAAACATACTATATATCATAACACATTTCTTATTAGAACATTAGTATTTATTATTTAAATTAGTATATACTTTTTAATTGTTTAATTATTATTATTATTATTATTATTATTATTATTATTATTATTATTATTTATGCTTGTTTACAATGGTTTACATTTTGTTAAAATAAAAAAGCCATTTAAATGGAGGATTCCCTTTGTGACAACCACTTTTTTATGGCCCTATTTCCGTGGTTAATAAAGTAAGATGTTTAGAGTTTTTAGCAAAAGTAAAATGTCTATACACTGAGTCTAAAAAATATTTACTGGAGTATAAATTGTGACAACCAGCCCTGTTCTACTTGATACCTTGGCTTTTGGGCAAAATAAAGTAATAACACAGTGTGAACGAGGTGAGATGTTAAAGTGCCTTAAAAGTGAAATGAAAGACTACCGAAATATGAATCTCTCCAGCAAGTGGTCTCAGGGCAATTTTCACAAGAATCTCTCACTCCGAGGCAGACAAGACGGTAAATTGCATTGTGGGAGTTGGTATTACGTTATGACACCAAGGGTTAAGACTCTCGAATCCCCGGCCCATCAATGCCAGCCTGTGAAAAGCCACAAACTACAAGCCCCTGCTGATCTTGCATTTATGTTTTTGTGGAAAAACTGAAAAAAATGAACTGTCTATGGGCCGTCATTTCAGACAGCCTGAGGGAAATGAAGATAGATTAATGGTAAACATGGGAAGATTCTGGTGTGGGTGAGGGAAAAGAAAGACATTTTTTTCATGTAGGTCAAAGTGAGGATGCTTGTAGATGCATCGATCTTTATTTTTCATCACTGTTCCTTTTTTTTATGATTATTTTGCCTAATTATAATTTTTTTTTAAAAAAAACAAAAACGGTAAACAGGCTGCATAAAAATGCAAATTTTCATCCAATCTTTCTACCATTAGAGATGGTGACTTTTTCCATAATACACAAATAAGTGAATCAACAGATGCACAACTATACTGGGGTGCGTTTCCCAAACAAAGACGTAACTCGCGGCTGAACTATCATAGTACAATGCATCGTTTGGGAAAAGAACGATGTAGTGACGAGTGTTTCCCAAAACCGTAGTTTCTCTGTCGCCGATCCATCGTTTGAGCCACGTTAGTTATAACGTAAAACGGCCATAATGATGCTCTAAATGGGGTGGTAACAACTTCTTTAGAGAAGAACCCCATCATTTCTTTGTGCAAATTATATTGTTTTACACGCACAAACATTTAAAACAAATAATCCAATATTAGTTTTGGTAAAAACATGCACTGGCTTTCCATATTAATTGAAATATATGTAAACGGCACATATTGGTCCAATGTTACCTTTACAAATATTATTGAGAACATTACATATTCTAAAACATAAAACATTTTAAAACATAAAATCACTTACAAAAGCTAACACGTATTATAATATCATATACAGTATAAATCATATACATAAATAAATAATGAGGCTATTTATTAAGAAATGAAATGTAATATTTATTATTTATTAGGAAATGAAAAAAATACCTACTTTAATAATAATAATAATAATAATGATGATGATAATTATGATGATGATGAATATTATTATTATTAAGTAGGATATTGTTTATTTATTTTTTGAAAAGTCTACTTTTACAATTTGACGTATGCAAACCTCTGCAGAAATGTTCTAACCAACAGGCCCATGTCATATACAGTAGGCTACATCTCTTAATAAATAACCTACTATAAAATAAAAGCATTAACGTATGCTATGTTTTTTGTTTTCACAAGCTTTGGACCAATGACTGTAAAAAATATACTAGCTTTGGAGATGTAACGTATATTCCGCTCGGCTGTGTTCAAAATGACATCAATGTTTTCAAAGTGCACTACAAAGGGAGCGCAATTGTAAACATGAAGATCGCTAAAACTAAACTGTGAAAATGCTTTAAAAGCAAGTTACACTTAAGAGTGATGACTTTAATAATTTTTTTAATCATTCCAAGTTTAAATGTTAGAATGTTCTAAATGAATAGGGCATAGGGGGGATAACTGGGAATAGAACACAGCCAGGAACTATGTTTTTAATTACAGCTCAGTTGCAAGTGCACAAGTTTGCGGCGCAGTTTGCGGATGTTCGTTGGAACGACGGATTTGGGAAACTTCAAATCAATGATCTATGTTTGTAACGACGGAACTTGCGACCTTAGTTGGCTGACGATGGTTTTCGGAAAGCACCCCTGATTGGTATTGTATAGTTTTGCTGTATAGTACATTAGGTATGTTTACTCCAGATTTTCAAACATGACATGAACTAATTCTGACTTTTTCACCATATACTTCATAAACTATAAGTCTTTGCCTAAACATATGATGAAAAACACAAAAGTCTGATCTCTACAGTCTTTTTACTTAGTACTGAAAACATCATTAAATCGTGAACGTGTGAAATGATTGATTAAGTGTTAAATTTGTTAGCATTAATGCAGAATATCTTATGTTTTTCTGATGGTTCCTACCCAGTATCATATTGCTGTGTCCTAACTCACCTACTCATACTATGTCTAACAGTATTTTCCTGTTTTTGTGCTGAAAAAGTGCATTCTTTTGAGTGTGTGGCAGAAGAGAAGACAAGCTTTGGAACATACTACTACATCATAATGGACCGTTGCTTAGCAATGTGCCCTGTCAATCATCTTGTCACATCAATCACATTTTTTATAATTAATTTCCTACCGTACTGAAGATGAAGTAGCACGTTAATCAGCCATTCACAAGTCTTTCAAGCAGAGAAATCTCCTCGTGTGTTTACTGTTCGCATAATGATGCATTCGAAAGTTACAGACCAAAAGTTCACAATGTAGCATACAGAATAAATATAATATGGACAAAATATATATTTTTCATCAGGTTAGAAATTAATTCCCGCTTAAAGGGATAGTTGCCCCAAAAATAAATACAAAAAATCTGTCATCATTTACTCACTTTTTTCCAAACCAGTTTGAGTTACTTTCTTCTGTTGAACGCAAAAGAACATATTTTGAAAAAAGTTGGACACCTGTAATCACTAAATTAATTTTATGGATGTCAATGGTAATTGGTTTCAAACATTCTTCAAAGTATCTTCTTTTTGTGTTTAACAAAAAGAAAAAAAAAAACTCATATGTGTTTGGAACTATTTGATGGTGAGTAATGGTGGGTAAATGTTTCTTTTTTGGGGTGAACTATTAACTTTTGGTCTCAAACCATGCATGATGAAAACCTCTATGATCCACAATGTTTGTATTTTTTCTAACATGTATTTCCAGTTAATGTAGTTCTAATTTAATTCACATTTCAACAAATTTATAATGGAAATAAAGTAGTTGGGTGAATTTGGAATATTTATGTACTACATACTAAAATTTAGAACACACCAATTCCTTTTTTCAATACTAGTATTTAGGATGTATAGCATGAATATGAAAAAAAGCATCTCTTAATTAATTTTTGCTTAGTAATCATCCCATCTGTTAATTCTCTTTTTTTTTTACACTTTTTTGTACTGTAAAATAATTGCAGTGTAATTTGTATGCAAGTGAGGTACAGAGATTAGACAAATTAAAACAATCACAGCACGTTTGGAGCAAAAATCGAGCGATTCTGATTTCTGGCTGGTCATTCGGTGCATCTCTAATTTGTTGGAAAAGCGAAGCGGTAAGACTAGTTTCTGTTGCTATGGCAGGCACAGGGTGTGGCGGGTGAGCAGCAGTTACTCTGCAAGCAGCCTGTGTGTGGGTGTGTGAGTATTAAGCATAAGAGTGAGTGTGCTAGTATGCAGTATGATACAGCAGTGTGTATGTGTCTGTATGTGAAGGTGAGAGTTGCAGTATGGTTCTAGCATATGCATGTGTGTGCCAGCTGATTACTCTTATTTTCATGACACAAGAGATGAGAAAACTAGAAGTGACCTGCAGTGGTTTATTTTGGTTCCCATTCCCACCACACATCAGTTCATCACAGGTCCAGACCTGTCCCACCTCAAGGAATTAAGGGTGTTGGCTCCCTAAAGCCAAATCAGGTACAAGCAGATAAATATACAAAAGAGGACATAAACAAACAAATAAACCATGTAAAATGAAGAAAAAAAGGTATTTAATTTGTTTTTACATTATACAATACATAATTGAACGCATGCATATATTATTTTATTTAATAAAACTATATATTCAATGAAAATCCAAATATTGTTTACATTATAGTACATGCATGCATAAAAACATCTATTTAAAAATAAATATTAAAAGATATTAATAGATATTATATAAAATTCTGAATTCAGTAAATTTCCAATTTATCATTAATTTCGGAAGACAAAACATTTGCAATTAAAATGTAAATATTCAATTTAGACATATGCTTATATTCATTCATTCAATATATCATGATGATGATGCACAATGCACAATATTAAAATCATGGGCACTTCAACATACTGTGAATAATTAGTTATTATTTAAACTTTTACAGTGCTTTTTAAAGAATATTCAGATTGTATTTGCAGTGGCGTTCATAAGAGCTCCAAATGCATGGAGACTGAAATGGTTTGCTTAATAACCAATAATAATTCACAAATAATCTGAGCTGCTACATGCTGAAATATTGATTGAACATTCTGTGACTATATAGGGCTATTTTACATTAACATTGTACAAAAAGGCTTTAATAGTTAGTTAAACTCACACTGAAAACTACAAAAAGTTTTAATTAATCTTAAATTATGCTAATTTATTAGTAAATACATAATAACGTGTTAAAATCATAGTCATAATCTGAGTACAAGTTGTAATAATTTTTATAAATGAAGTTAATAATAAAACTCACCATTCCTCACCATTGATTATAATGTATTAACTAACATTTAATAATGAGACTTTATTGTAGAGTGTTACCTATTGTTGTTTATATGATCCTTTTGCAATTTAATTTGTTTGAAACATTTATTTACTCTGAACATCTATAAACAATATAGAAATACACTAAGTATGTTTTGGCTATTACGCCAGTTAAACCTTTTCTCTGCTTAGGTCAATATCGTGATAAAACCATAATAAAAGCTTCAGTAATTAATCATCATAAGCCTAAATTATTTACATTTCAGTAAGTAATTAAATGTATTAACTCTTTCTTTTACTCATGAATGTTTTCATTCATTCTCTGGTACCACTTCTACTGTAATTCAATAAATCTTTTGCCAGAGACCTGTGCGATAATGTTCACGTCAGTCAATAAAGGTGTAAATCTCTTGTTGTGGCTTCATTGGCGGTGATGAACTTGCTCAGACATGTTCCGGTTGTGTTTACAACCCAAATTTTAGTCTCAGATCATTTCCTAATCACAACTCTTACCCCGTTCTCACTGCCTCTTCCTGCCAACCATGTGATATTTCAGCCCAATAGGAGATGACCTAACATTTGTTTTGCTGTCAACGCACCTAAAAAACCCCTCTGCCACCCACCTTCATCTCGCCAAGTCAGACTAATTGTTTGTTTCCTTCTGGCTTCTGTCGAATGAAAGACACTATATTATTTTGCCAGTTTCTGAGGACTCTCCCCTTCACTCCAGGGACTGCCAGCAAAACAGTAATTAGTGGGAAAAAAAGAACGGGAGGCCTTTTGAAAACTGTTAATTACAACTTTATGAGCATGACAGAAGGGCAGACACACCGTGTACAAAAGACACTGATGCCACCAGATCAAAAGACACTTGAACCGCAATATTTACCACCACACGTGCATTAACTGCATTTATAATACCACAAAAGATCTCCGGATGTTTTAACAGGATCAATGAATGTGAACTGTAGATTCGTGCCAGAACTGGACCAACAAAAGTCACTTTTTGTATGACTAGTCAATATTTTCATGTGTTGAATAATCAGATTTGGGTGCTTTTCTCAATTCAAAATGATGTGTAGTGGATTAATAACAATATTATGCAATGGCAAACAACTGGCAACCCTAATTTAAAGGGATAGTTCATCCGAAAATGAAAGTTCTGTCAGCATTTACTCACCCTTTACTTGTTGTTAAACATTTATGAGATGCTTTTTTCTGTTAAACACAAAAGAAAATATTTAGAAAAATGTTGGAAACCTGTAACTATTGATCTCCATAGTATTTGTTTTTCCTTCTACACTGTACAAAATGCTGGGTTCCACACAATCGATTTGTGTTGAGACAACATGAAGGAATTAAGTTAACTTTAAATTTAAGTGGATTGATCATAAAATAATTAAGTTGTCCCCAAAAAAACCTCAAGAATTGCGTTGTTTCAGTTTCTTTTAAACAAGCAAACAATCATTTTTTTTTGAGTGTATGATTTTTAGCTTCTTTTGTGTTTAACTGAAGAAAGAAACTCATTTGGGACGACTTGAGTGTGAGAAAATACTGAGTAAATTTACATTTTTTGGGTGAACTATCCCTTTAAATGCTTCACTATATGATCCTGAAAGCATTTCAGTGGAAAAAAAAGCAGAACTGAGCAATCCAGTGCACTTTTGAGATCATTTCTCCTTGTCATTCCAGATGGCCATCATATCAAACAGCTCCAGGCTTTAACGCTGTGAATCACAATCACCGTCATAGGAAATTACGATTAGAAGCAGGGAAAAATTATTCAGCTAAATTACAAGAAATGTCCTGAAAGCAAAACTCCACAGACAATTATATACACTTTGTACTCCAAACACGCTTAAATATTTAAAACTACTAGTTTTTTTTTAATCCCTGAACAAAAGTAGCCCAAGAACAATGTGTTTTTGTAGTTAAAAATACAGCTTGTTTCCTGCTTTTCCGACAAAAAAAAAGCCAGTGGTAAAAAAGCTCTAGGCTAATCAATAGCATCCTGCTTTCAAACCCTGTTTCAAAGGAAAAATCACTGCTCTTCCGAATACAACCCAGAATTCATTATGGTGACCTGAATGGCTTAATCCAGCCCATCTGAACACATGAATCAAGCCAAACAAATTGAAAAACTCATGTAGTGCTGGGGCATTACACAATTTTATCTTCTGGCTTGCACGCCTCACAACACATTGAGTCAAACGTGACTTTACTAACACATTCACAAAGAATATGCACAGTTAATGGTAAGAATGCTGAGTTTTTGCTCAGGGATGCTGACTTTCGATTTCTTGTCATCATGATCGGTCGATACAATTCCTGATCATTCAAGCCTTATATTAGTGTTGCTGACTGCCACTGTTAAACTTTTTAGTTTAGAACAAGACCGCATACGTTGCTTTGGATTCATTTTTTACAGTAATGTTGTTTATTGTTGATACAGACTTTTAGCCCATCATTGAGTCTATTTATTTACTTGTGTAAATGTGTGTAAATTTATTCAGTTTTTAAATAAATGTCATTAATATTACTGACTAATATGAAAATGTTCATATGATTTATTTACAATATGTTTGTAAAGTAATATTTTCTGTTTTTTAGTAGATATAGTATATGAGAGACTTGCTTTGTTTATCAAATAAGTGGATTTAATTGTATTTTACATTGTAAACATTAAATAAAATCTAAAAAGATTTAATTTTTTTAATTTAATATATTAAGCTTTTAGTTCCCAGAGATGGGTTGCGGCTGGAAGGGCATCCGCTGCGTAAAATCGTGCTGGATAAGTTGGCGGTTCATTCCGCTGTGGCGACCCCGCAAGGGACAAAGCCGACAAGAAAATGAATGAATGAATGAATATTAAGCTTTTAGTTACGATACTCACAAAAATCATTCCACATAAATCCGCAGATTTTTTACAAAATTCTGTGCAGAAATAGCAAAAAATGTCTGCAGATTCTGTCTGGCCCTACTTATGTGCAACATTTTATTTTTAAAAAATGTGCGAATTTATGTGACATTATTCTGAGAATATAGGAGCTTAACACTTAACACTTTTTAAAAATGATTTAAGGTTTACAATGCAAATTCAACTAGAAAAAAACTAACCATCCAAGACTTTCAGTTGGATCTTTGTGAAGCATCCCAGATCTGGGGTTGCCACATAAGTTTGCCAACCTTTTATTTTATTTTATACTTATTCTACTTTCTTGACAAAGTTAATTTAATATTTTTATGTGTGTATATACTGTATGTATACATGTGTGGAATGGATGTATTTGTTTATTTGTTTTATTTTTTTATTTATCTTTTATATATATATATATATATATATATATATATATATATATATATATATACGCAGTTTAAGTCGGAATTATTAGCTCTTTTTTCTTTTTTAAATATTTCACTGACGAAGGCATTGTGCCGAAACGTTTGTGTTTTCAATCACCCGAAGAATGTAAAAATAAAAACAGCACAATTAATCGATGAGTGCAAATCATTACCTTTTTTTAAATATTTGCCAAATGATGTTTAACAGATCAAAGAAATTTTCACAGTATTTTTTCTTCTGGAGAAAGTCTTATTTGTTTTATTTCGGCTAGAATAAAAGCAGTATTTAATTTTTTTAAACATCATTTTAGGGACAAAATTATTAGCCTCTTTAAGCTATATTTTTTTTTCGATAGTGTAGAGAACAAACCATCATTATACAATAACTTGCCTAATTACCCTAACCTGCCTAGTTAACCTAATTAACCTAGTTAAGCCTTTAAATGTCACTTTAAGCTGTATAGAAGTGTCCTGAAAAATATCTAGTAAAATATTATTTACTGTCATCATGGCAAAGATAAAATAAATCAGTTATTAGAAATGAGTTATTAAAACTATTATGTTAAGAAATGTGTTGAAAAAATATTATTTCTGTTAAACAGAAATTTGGGAAAACAATAAACAGGGGGGGCTAATAATTCTGACTTCAACTGTATATATATGTTTGTTTGTTTGTTTGTTTGTAAAAACTAAGTATAAATAATAATAATCATAATAATAATAATAATAATAATAATAATATATTGTTGCATCCTGATACCCATTGTTATTTATGAATGACCACAACACTCATGATTATGGGCTGATATTGCAGCCCGATTTCATGAGAAAACATAACTATTTATTCACTTATTATTTACTTATTACTATTGTCAGAAAAGTAGCTAATTCAGACAAATTCATACAATATAATTTGTATAAAAACATACCAAAAGCAGACGTGCCCTTAAATTCCATCCCTAAATCCAACATCAATGGGGGATGAGCAAATCATACTGTACGAATGAGATTGCAGAATTAGCCTCTAAATAAAAAAGTAAAAAAATGCAGTGGGATTGCATTGGGGATTGTACAGTATATTCTGAAGATGGTAGTATAGTCAGTTATGACTTGTTTTCTGTAAAAAAAAATAATAAATGATGTAGTAAGTAAGTGAGTGTCTTTAGACTACTTTAAAGAAATGGTTAAGCCCAAAAAATGGAAATCCAGTTACAATTGTCTAACTTACTTTGTATTGTATTAGTTTCAATATTTTGATTTATTTCCTGCTAGTCTTAAGCTTATTTTATACTTTTAATTTTGCATGTACAGCACTCTGGATTCAGTCATGGTGTTGAAAGTGCCTAAATGATTAATAGTGATTAAATGATACTGGTAATTTCATTTTTGAGAAAACCATGCCTTTAGGCCTGTAGAAAATGAATGTGTAGGATACAACAAGTCAATTAATGGCTTGTTTACGGTGTTTCAAGAGGAATAGTGATATGAAAAATAAAGAGAAAAAACACTGGCAATACTCAACAGATGGATTGTAATCTGACTATAATAAAGAACAAAAAATAATCACAGCCATAAATTCTAGATTAACAAAAGCTGTTGCAATATGAATTTCCTAACCTCTATATAACCTCTATGTTGATGCTCAAGAGTGAAAAGACAACGTTTCAGCATGCACCTGTGTACACGCATAATGCCTTTAGGGTTCATCCAGTGCAGAGCCTGAAATAGCCCAAGAAAGAGGATGCTTGAGACAGATGAGTTTAGCCACAGAGATGTGTGATGCTCTAATATGCAGCTTATGACAACAAAGTCATTCATTTACTTCCCACAGAGCAACGTCTTACTAATGGGACCTCTGTCAAAGTCTATTTTAATGGAATTCCCTTCGCCAAAATCAGAGACTGAAAATGAAGGCGAGACTGTTACAGTCATCTGAATAATGCAAAGCTTAGAGGAATGTAAAATAAATGACGCACAGGCCTTGCAGAACTTCTGGGCATGTTTTAAAATGGATATGAAACATTCAACTGCAATTTACATTGGAGATTAACCATTTTGTAAGCAGTAAATGCATTAGCAGCGTCTTATTTTATATTAGATCAACTTTCGATCAATATTGCTGATGATTTTTGGCTGCTGACATTAAAGACCACAGGAAATGCTTGTTTCTTAGGTTGATTTTATACTTAGTTCAGAAATGTAGTTTATTATACATATAAAAACTATTGATATTGTAAAAGAAAAGAAAATAATCAGATTTTTATATATCTAAAAATGAAAAACATGTTATTTGCTACATTAAAAAATGCCATTGATACTATATGTACTTAAGTATAGAACAATACAGCTTTTTTCCCGTTCATTCCTAAACGTTAAATCTATAAAAAGAGTTTAGAGTTTTAGTACATTAAATGCATGCTGTTTCTAATAATTATCCACACAGGAAAGTAAATGTACTTCAGAGGGTCTTTAAAAACAATGAAGATAATTTAACAATAAATTTAACTACCTGTTCTCATCTTAAACAAAGCTCAGCACTGCGGAAAATCATCAGCATATTGTATGGAAAACAATTCAGCATTGTCTACACTACAAACACTGTATGTCCACAGAAGAGAAAAGAAGTAAACAAACATCATGACAGCTCAGGGCCATTGTTTCTCACAAAAAAAAAAAAAGATGCAAACAACTTCTGAACGGTCTGGTAATTATGCAATTAAGATGTAGACTGCATCAACACATCTGAAAAGATTACCAGACTTCTATGTCAAAAGTCAGTCAAGGACACAAGATCTCATTCTACCATAAAACCATCCTTTTGAAATTAGTTTCTACAGCTTGCGGACTTCAAACAGACAAGATTTAGCAAAATAATCTTACATGTCAATAGAGTAAATCTGCAACCGGCTACATGCACCATTGAGTGTACAGAGACTGAAACATGACTGAAGAAAATAAGTGCTGTAGAGCTTGCAAACGTGATCTGCGGTGCCTTTGGGAATATCCAAAGATCTCCATTAAAAGATGTCGTTCATAATGGATGAAGCTGCATCAGGTTAATACCAGGAATTAGGGAATGGGTTATGATGATTGAGTTGTATAATCACCCTCTTTGCCCACCGTGTCTTGCTTAATTTAGTTTTTTTTTTTTTACATTTCACCAGAGCAATTATGTTTTTAGGCTGTGGACCAACAGGTAAAATGGATTAACTGTCAAAGTCATGTCTGTAGAACTGTTCTTTGTGTTGCATTTCCTCATAAACTGTTTAATGAATGAATCTTTGAAATAATTATTATATTATAATTATATATAGCAGAGTTTTGAAACAATCTTTAGCAAATATCAAAAGTAAATAGAAGAATTAATGTAAAAACTAATGTCACGTGTTTTAAATAATT
Organism: Danio kyathit; assembly: GCA_903798195.1. Taxonomy (NCBI): domain Eukaryota; kingdom Metazoa; phylum Chordata; class Actinopteri; order Cypriniformes; family Danionidae; genus Danio; species Danio kyathit. The sequence continues at coordinate 15,056,842 of LR812522.1, forward strand.
AAATAAATAAACATGTATAGAACAAAATTATTATTTCAACCATGTGAGGAATTTTAATATCTATTCTGTGCTTAGTTTTTAGTGTTTTATTTTTTATTTATTTCAACAAAACATGCATTGCAGCATTATAATATAATCTATTACATGTTTTATGATGAACATCAACTCTGTATTTTACAATGCTGGAATCTTTTAGAATATTTTATACAACTGATTACAATTTTTTTGTGATTTTCATTTACTTTGGCACAATAATGTGGAATTTTACTACATATTGGTTATCAGCCAATTGATTATTTTCACCCTATAATTTACAATGAAATTATCATTCCCATCATCTAAGGCACACTTAATCTGAAAAAACACTAATCATTTAATAACACTGTTAAATTTAATTATTAATTGTATTTTTTTTTATTATGTGAGTGTTGTTTATTATTACAGCTGGGAAAATAAGCATTGAACATGTCACCATTTTTCTCATATTTCTAAAGGTGCATTGATTTAAGATTTTCCCTGGTAACAACCAAAAAAATCCATATATGCAAAGAAAACAATATTAATAAGTCTACATATTAAGTTATGCATAATAAAATGAAATGACGCAGGAAAAAAGTATTGAACACATGAAGAAAGGGAGGTGTAGAAAGGCAGTGGAAGCCCAGAGAGCAGCAGAAATCTCTCAGTAGTTATTCAGCAACCCTCTGCCCTTGTATTGTAAAATAATATTCGCTGCTTCAGTCCAACATCTACATTATTAGGACGATGAAGATGAATCCAGACATTTCAGCAAGACAATGATCCAAAACACAGCCAAGGAAACTCTCAAATGCTTTCAGAGAAAGAAAATCAAGCTGTAGAATGGCCCAGCCAATCACCTGACTCAAATAGAATGGAAAATACAAAATAAAGATCAGATCTGATAAATGAGACCCACAGAACCATCAAGATTTTTACACTCTGTTGAAGTCTGTGAAAAACTCAGACCTGAGAAATTCATGTGACTTCATTCTACATATGAGAGGCGTCTTTAAGCTGCCATCACCAAAAAAGCCTTTTATATAAAGTAATAAAGTAGCCTTTTATAGTAAAGTACAGATTTTTTTGTTTTGGTTTATTTTTATGTTTGTATTGTTTAGGTTTTTACCAAAATCTGGTTCAATTCCATGTCAACAGATCCTTTAGAAATATTTTTTCCAGAAAAAAACATGACATGTTCAATACTTATTTTCCCCACTGTATTAAGATGAAATCCACAAATAAGTCACATATCAGTCAGCTAAAACATTCAAATATGCGGCTGGAAGGGCATCTGTTGCATAAAACAGTACATATGCCAGAGTAAATGGCGTTTCATTCTGCTGAAGATCAGGGACCCCTGATAGATCAGGACTAACCCGAAGGAAAGAGAGTGAACATTAAAACAACTCTCATTTTATCGGCTAGACCTGGTCCATTATAAGTCAAGGTATATTAATGATTTACAAGTTAAACGGTCCCCCCACAGGCCAGTATATGGAGTGGGAGAAATCTGGCTGCGATCTGTCCATGCTGCAGCCCTCATGAAGAGGAGTGTTGTGGAGAATCATGGCTGACAGTGTGTTTCACCGTTGGCCTAAGCTCAGCGTGGGCTCAGAATACATTCATCAACCACCTGCCGGAGCAGAATTCCTACAGTCTAATCCTTCAGAGAGGTCAGAGGGCAACACACTATGACCACTGACTAAGCAGACCCCGCCAATGCGCCATGTGGCAGACGCCAGCTTTTACTGGCAGAAGTTTCACAAAGAGCAATCCGTAGCTGATTAAAATGCAAACCAATATGTAACTACCAGAAAATACATGGCAGGGACTGACATTTGCAAATCAGAGATTGTGAAATTTGGAAGCTGTTTTTGATGTAGTTTTCACTAGTCAATATTTATACATGACCCTGTGCCACAAAAGCAGTTCTATGCTGCACAGGGATATTTTTAAAAGCCAAAAATACATTATGTGAGTCTAAATTGTTTAAAATATAGTATTTTTATGCCAAAATCATTACAATGTTAAAGAGTGTTAGTAGTACAAATCATGTAGCATGAAGATATTTAGTAAATTCCCCACTGTAAATATATCAAAACACAATTTTTGGTTAGTAATACACGTTGCTAATAACTTAAAATGGACATTTTCTCAGTATTTTGATTATCCGATTTCTAAATAATCATATCTCATCCAAATACTGTCCTATGATAGCAACTATACATTAATGGAAAGCTGAATTATTCATATTCAGAGTACAGTTTTGTGGTCCATGGTCACGAATTTGGCTAATATTACCTTAGATGAACAAATAAGAAACTGTTGTTAATTCTTCACTGAGACTAGTAAATAAGCAATCCCTGATAAATGCTTAAAACAGCATCATTCAAGGTCAAAGAATAGATTTATAAGAAAATACAATGACTAGGTAACATTTGAGAAATTAGTTTCCACTAGCGTGGGCATAAAATACACTGTAAATGTGTTAATTATGTTTTCCCCATTATTTATTTCTGAGAAATTATGTATGTCCTGGCTTAAAATAAAACAAAAATTGACATTGAGTCAAGGTTCAGAATCAGAACTTAGTGTGGGAGGATTGATGTGAGCTACAGACTACGGGATGATTCATCACTAACACAAGCTTTGCATTTCATAATATCATGACTTTTGGATTCTGACAGTTGGATCATTTCAAACAGGTTGTTGTTCGAGATATATAATTCAGCAATGTTGTTTTAAACCATTGATTTTACGAAGCCACCCCTGTAGTGTTGTATGGATTCTGGTAACTAGACAATATCAGCAGATCCCTCAAGTCCTGCAGGATGTGTGATGGAGTCAAACTATTTGGTCCAGCACATCCCACAAATGCTCAGCTGATTAAATTTGGGGAATTTGGAGGCCAGAGCAACACCCTGAACTCTTCATCCTGTTCAATGTGTACAATGTGGCAAGGTGCATTATTCAGCTGAAAGAGGCCACTTCCACCAGGGAACACTGATGTCCTGAAGGCATGTACCTGGTCTGCAATGGTTTCCATCTACCTTTTTAATGTGCATTTTGGAATTTCACATTTTAAAGGGAAAAATTGCAGGAGGGAAACACCAAGAAAAATTCTAAAAATGCACACGGATGCGAACAATTGAGATAAAAAGATTTTTATCCATATATCCAAATAAACTACTACTGAAACATGTTTACTGTATAAATCCCTTGATGTGCACAAAAAAATCATGTGATTTTAACTCTACAGATTTAGCTCTTAGATTAGTGACTAACCAGTAGAGCAATCTCGACGCGCAATATCTCAAATGTTGAAAAGAGAAAGTTCATCCTCAGAATGATTTAGTTACCTTCTAGAATAGTGTCATATGATTGTGCGGCCAGGTTATTGTGTGTGTTGTCTGCTACATTGGTGTGCAACTCATTTACTATCAAGGAAAAAGAGCTCTGTGAGTTTATAATTAATATTAAACTGGTTTCACAGGATGTGATGATATTAGGATGGAAATTTGTTATATTTTGTAAATTTTGTGTAGAAGGTAAATTTGGTGGAAACAGCTAGCATTTAGGTAGGTAGCATTTGTCAAATTTGCATCCACGTAATTGGCTGGACCCAGGGTTTCAAATCAGACATTGAAGAACGTCAAACTCTGTCAACTGGCTTGTCATCACATAGCGATTACTTGTGCTATCATGTCCCCATGTACAGTAAATGCCATATATACACATTAGAGGTGAGGGGAAATATCGATAGAGCATATTATCACAATATTTTCCATGGAAATACCATATTGATACACAGATACCCATATTGATATATTGCCAATATTTTATTATCCTACTTGGTTGGATAATAAAATCAATTTCTTTCCATTACAGTAGATGGTGTTATTGAGTTTTGTTTCTGGTGAGTGGGGTCACTTTCAGCACACAGTACAGCACACATTTATGATTTTCATCAAAGTGCTGGTCATGTCTGACAATCCTATTTTGCACTGCACCAATAAAATGCGAGATAAACAAACCGAGAAATGTTTCTGTTTTGCTAAAAGAGATGTTGCCAAAATTTTCCTCTGGGGACCTAATTTGTAGTTGGAGAAATGTAATAAATTGCAAAATACTGTGGAATACTGCAATATATTTAAAGTCACAATACTATTGTCTCATGACAGAAGTATTGTGATAATATTGTATCATGGGGGTTGATTCCCACTCTTAATACACAACAAGACACACTGGACAAATTGACTTTTTTCTACCGCTCAAAAATCCAGTTCTGTTACTTGCATTCCTAGCTTTGCACTGTAGGCGATTTTGGATTGTGGGCAGGGGTCATCATACTGACATTCTGACAAGTTTTTTGGCTACGCATCCTAATGTGCAGCCTCATGTTGTGGTACATTGCGACCAATAAAAATTTGAGTAGCTTGTGTCGTAGTGGATGATCTGTTGAACTGAACCACACAGGATAGCCTTTGTTGCTCTTGTGCATCAATGAGCCTTGGGTGCACAACACCCTGTCACCAATTTCTCTAAACTACTGTTGGCAGTGTCTCCCCACTGCTGAATGGGAGCAAAACACAAGCCTTGCCATTCCAGAGAACCAACTTGCCATAACAATTTAACCTTTGTCAAAGTCACTCAAGTCTTCATTTCTGCCCAGTATTCTTGCTTCCAACATGTTGAGTAAATGAACTGATTGATAAATGAACCCAGATCTTAACCCTATAACATGCACTCTATAAGCACCCTGTAGACCATTTTGAGGGATGTAAAACAAAAACAGTGGTCCCTTGTTTCACATTTTTAATTTCTATAGCTTCCGAAAATCCAAAAAGAGCCACATATTGATAAATAATGTTATGATAGCTGTTTAATCGTTAAGTTATGATTGAATTGCCCCTTGTTACAGTTATGAAATAGTCTGATAACAAGCAGGAAATGTTCATGGGCCAATTACATGATCACATTGAAATGGTCTGTAACATCCACGCGCACTAAGAATAAAAAAATGACCAATTTCTTTAGCTAAATTGTGTCCCTGACACCACTCTACTGTAAGCAAATTTGGAGATATTTGTTTTAATGATAGGTTACACAGTAAAAAAGTGAATAGTTGACATTATTTTAAAAAGTGAGAAAACTTGTTGCTTTAAAATTATTAAGTGAATGAACTATATGTATAGTTTTTAAGTAAATAAGTTAACTCCTAAGTCACACTGTAACATTGGAATAGGTTTACTCACTTATTTAAAGTAAAGTCAATTTGTCACTATTAAGGCAATGGGTAACTAATCACTTTATACAATGTACAATGCCTTTTAACATGTGGCCTTGTTAATAGATCATTAACAAAAATCACTTCACCTGTGACAGGTCACAATGATTCGGCTCATCAGTGTATAACAGTGTATAAATCAGTGTATAAGATTTAAATAAAGCAGATGCAAGACTTCATTAAAGTTAGTTTATCCATCTGTTCCTCACCGCATTTTAAATCACCAAAACATCGTTTTTTTTGCACAGTTTTGCACAGCTCTGTGTCCTAAATCTGCCATATATCCAACATAATACATCAAAGTCTTTACAAGCTTCAGTAGAGCCAGATGACCGTCTGTTGCTTTGGTACTGGGTTCAAAACACCCTGAAGCAACATTTCACAAACACATTTAGGCAGTGAAGCCACCACACACTTTTTAGGCATCTTAGTGGGGACGCATTTCTTGACTGACATGTAGCCTATATACGCTTGACAAGTAACAAGTGAAACGACTGCTGTCAGCAACTCATGAAAAACAAATTACACCAAAATCGAGGAGCGACATTAGCTATACATCAATAATAGATGTGGAGGGACAGCTTGTGCACCGAACGAAATTGAAGAGATGCAATATTTTGCGGGAGGCAACAAAACCCCTTCATATCAAGAAGCAAAATTACATTTTCTTGGCTTATCTGGGACTCACACTCTGCTCTTTTTGCAGATTTCTACCTCCTACATAAGCCACAGAACAGTCCTTCTTGCTCTTTTATCCTAATATTGGGTGTCTTCACGCTAATTTTCTTCCGACTTTCTTATTTCGGCGTTTCATCTCAAGTCATTTCTCTTTTAGTTTCATTTTATTCACCTTCATCACCTCTCTCCATTCATTCCTGACAATGTCATTTTTTTCAATTTGTCCCTCCTTGTCTTTGGCTTTAACTTTGCCTCTTTGTTCGCCCTCTGTCTTGCAGCAAGAGAGCACTATTCCTGCAAATGGTCTGTCAGATACGCGTGTCGATAATCAACCCTGCTGGGTGGGCCATAGAAAATTGACCATAACCACTATTCAAGTAACTATACACTGTTGGACAGCCAGTCTGTATTTGAGAAAAGCGGGGAAGCCAAGCATGAAAAGAACAAGGGTAAAGGGAGAAAATGGGATAATCATAGAGGAGAAACCCACATCTATCAATCAATCAATCAACAAATCAGTAATGCATAAAAAAAACACATGGACGCACTCATTTAATAAGAGCTGTCTTAGCATAAGGTTGAGATACAGGAGCTGCTCTCCAAGCAGTGCTGCAATCACAGCTGTATTCTATATCCTCCCAAGAGCCGCAGCAATTTTCTCCAAAATTGAACCTTCCAAGGCCAAAGTGACATTACAAAAAACACAAGAGGCCTTGCAGAAAGTGCAGAAAATCTGCAGAACCCTATTGAAAAGGTGGTGATCGTTTGACTATTTTAAAAACTGCAAGTGAACAAAACAAAACAAAAAAAGTGGAACAAAACTCTTTTTTTTTGGTCACAAGATTTCTTTTGTTATAAGGTTTTCAATATAAAAGATTCATTTAAAACAAATGCAAAATGTCCTGAAGGAACAAATTACTCCAAACTGCACAATTCTGCCATCTTTCATTATAAATTCACATTTGCATGCTTGGTATATATTTTATTATTTAATAAAATATATTTGGTAACTGGAGCTTTTAGGCATCTAAAAGTTTATGGGATATTTGCTAAATGTATTTTTAAAGATATTTTATGTATATAATGTTTATAGTACATCCATCTAAACATTACTATATGATTTTTTATAATTGCACTTTATAACTTATACCAAAGACTATAGAATACACAAGACATGTCACTTCTATCTTTTTAAATGAGGAAAAGTGTAACGATCAATATGGTGAATAAAGCCTAGTACAGGAGCCAATCATCGATCGCTATATGGTGAATAAAGCCCGCATTCTAGTACAGGAGCCAATCATCGGTCGCTATAGACTAACGACACTCCGGGGGAGGGGCTCGGACCAGACGTGAGTTTCTGCAGATTTTGTGTGATTTTGATGTTTAGAAATTAAACTAAAGACACAGTTGTTGTTTAATATTATTGGTGATACCTATTAAGAAATTCAATGGTAAGCTTGGCAAGAAGTTTTGGTGAATTTGATGTTTCCCCATTCAGACAGAATGCCCGAGCATACTGCCCAAGAGGTGTTTCAAAGATGGCCGTCGAGTGAAATGACTTGCCTTAAAAGGACTTTGCTTATAAATATATCCTGCACTTGCAGTTATTGCACTCCTGGTTTGACCTAAACTGCATTTTGTTGCCTTGTACTTGTACATGTGTAATGACAATAAAGTTAAATCTAATCTAATTTTTTTAAATACTCAAATTTAACTTGCATTTTTTTGTATATTGTTTACTACATAGATGAGAATCAGCACCTCTAAGTCCGAGGCCATGGTGCTCCACTGGAAAAAGGGGGTTTGCCATCTCCAGGTTGGAGGAAAGTCCTTACCCCAGGTGGAAGAGTTCAAGTATCTTGGGGTTTTGTTCACGAGTAAGGGAAGGATGGAACGTGAGATTGACAGGCGTATTGGTGCAGCCACAGCAATAATGCAGTCGATGTACCGGTCCGTTGTGGTAAAGAAAGAGCTGAGCTGAAAGGCAAAGCTCTCGATTTACCAATTAATCTACGTTCCTACTCTCACCTATAGTCATGAGCTTTGGGTCATGAACGAAAGGACAAGATCTTGGATACAAGCGGCCGAAACGAGTTTCCTTCACAGGGTGGCAGGGCGCACCCTTATAGACAGGGTGAGGAGCTCTGTCACCCGGGAGGAGCTCGGAGTAGAGCCGCTGCTTCTCCACATCGCGAGAAGTCAGCAGAGGTGGCTCGGGCATCTGTTTCGGATGCCTCCTGAACGCCTACCTAGGGAGGTGTTCCAGGCATATCCCACCGGGAGGAGACCTCAGGGAAGACCCAAGACTTGCTGGAGGGACTATGTCTCTCAGCTGGCCTGGGAACGCCTCGGGATCCCTCGGAGGAGCTGGAGGAAGTGTCTGGGGAAAAGGAAGTCTAGGGTTCTCTCTTAAGCTTGCTGCCCCCGCGACCCGGCCCCGGAAAAGCAGTTAAAAATAAATGAATGAATGAATGAATGTTCAATATGTTTTTAAGCTTTTATGTGATCAAAAATGTAGTGAAAACAGTAATATTACGTAATATTGTTAAAAATTTTAATATTATATCTGGGATAGCAAATACTTGAAGCCATTACTCCAGTCTCCAGTGTCACACAAACTCTCAGAAATAATTCTGATATACTGATAATAGAGAAATTATCATTTTGTTGACAACTGTGCTGCTGAATTTTTAATAATAGTTTTATATTTATTATTTGTGCGAACACCATAATGCATTTTTCAAGATTCTTTGATGAATACGAAGTTCCAAATAAAGAATATTACTATTTATTTATTGGTAAAAGAGCAGCTGTTAAGTTCTTTGAAATGTCTTTTTCCTATATGAAATAAAGTTATACAGGTTTGGAATAATATCAAGATTTATGGATACTATGAACAGCATGGCAGGAACCGACGCCTGCAATCAACAGTGTTAATGTGCAGATGGACAAGCAGTTCTCTTCTTTAGATCTTTCCAACTACTCTCTAGCTGTCAGGCACATCAGTGATGATGTAAAACAAGTGCCAAATCCTGCAGCCGTGTTCGGAATAGCAAATAGTGCAACATAAGTGTATGAATTTTTATGGTTTGCTGGAAATCTAAAAAGAACCGGTCCACATGAATCACTACATCATTGAGAATCAATTTCAAGAACTGGATAACAACCTACAGTCTTAATACTAAGACTCCCTGATTATGCCATCAAATACAGCATAAACAAAAAATGAGGTCGCTGCAACAGGTGGAGGAAAAAGGTACTGCGGCAGTCAGTGTGATGCCCTTCCTGTTGTGATTGCACCTGCTGCAGTGTCTAAATGAATAAGAAGTCTGAAAACAAACATCCTGCTGGGATTCACTCATGTCCTCCCACAGAAGTTATTTATCTCCCAGAGAAATAAATAAGTCAACAGTGCTGCAGTGAAGCAGGCATCATTTATGAAGTAGGGATCATGAACAATATTACCAACTGAGAAAGTGGAGTGATGTGATTATGCTGGCAGCTATTATGAAACACCTTTTCATATGTTATCGAAAAATGAGGTAGGAGGAAAGTGGGCAGATGGATGGAACTGTTGACTGACCTCAAAATAGGGTTGTGACTGAGTTCAAGTGCATTTCGGAGTAATTGCATGAAAAAACAGCCCGAATCAATGACAAGAGCTGGCCAAATGAATAAAAGCGCATTCTAAATACTTAGTGTGACTGTATGACTGTGGAGTAAACATTTACCGCTTGCATTCTTGCCACAAATGAGGTGCTGGTACGGCTGCAAAAGACCCCACAGCTCCGAGTCGTTATTTATGGCCTGTTCCAGGGACTCCACGGAAAACTTTGGCACTCCGTTCTCCTTCTCCACCAGCGCGCTCCTCTGCACCCGGGTGAACACCTCTCTGAACAGGCTCTCCATACAGGCGCTCAAGTAGATCGCTGCGTGCTCGTGGATGCGCAGGGCCACCCGGCTATCCACCATCCACCTGAAGAACTTTCCCACGGAGAAGATGAGTCCGCATCGGGCTGACTTGCCCCGGCTGAACTTATCACCCGTGCTCATGTTGTAAAGCGACAGCGCGCTGAGCGCCGCAGTAATGCAGTTCACGGAGATGGTCCACGAGAGGACCATCTTGATAGCGCTCTGGATCTCGTGCTTGGTGCATCTGGCGTAACGCAGACTCATGCGCTGCGCCTCCCGGGCGATCCTCACCAGCGCGCGGCTGACCAGCGCGGAGAGCTTGGCCAGGATCTCCCGCGACGCGTTCCCCACGCACAGCTCTTCGTCTTTGCGCAGCGCTCCTTCCACCTCTCCAAGACTCCACGGCACGTCCTCCTCCAGCTCGGGCAGTTTGGCGCACTGGCCCGAGCACTCCAGGATCTCCGTGTCTTCCGCCAGGACGGTGTTGACCGTGTCCAAACTGTTGTGTCTGCTGTGCATTGACTCAGTCAGATGCCAGCAGTTTCCCCCATGCGCATACGACAGATGCGTGTCCGAGCAACAGAGCGACACGCTGGACGACCTGAAGGAATCCGCCGCTCCACCATAACCGGAATCGAGCGTTAAATCCTCCAGCGTCCTCGCCGCTGTCTTACCCTTGCCTGACATGGCTGCACCTCATAATGTTAGGCTTGTGCCTGATGTTTTAAAGAAAGCCCAAAGCGCGTCCCTGTGGCGCGCCCTCTCCTCAAAGCAGTAGAGGAATGTATAGCCACCGAAATTACAAGCGCAAACACCAATAGCCAATACAAGCGTGCGTAATTTGACAATTCGTTTAGTATTTTGGTAAGTCACCGGGGAAGAAATATCTCCAACACGCGCCTCTGCTCCCAACTTTGCGTGCGTAATTCAAGAGCTCAGAACGCCTTCACCAACCACTGCATCACTCACTGCGAAACCACTCGTTTGGGGAGGGGCTATGCAAATCACTTTCTCATAGCGGGAGGGACTGTGTGTATAAATCACTGTTATGGAGGGACGGACTATGCAGATACAGAATAACTTATGATTAATTCAACAGGCTCCAAAACATAAAAAATAAAATAAAATAAAGTACATCAAACAAATAGCCTCATTAAACAGAATCCTCTTCAAATATTCCCTATAACAAAATTAGACATATAAAAGTCTAAATAAAATCTAAAGAAGGCATTTTGCACAAAAGCAATTTGATTATAATATATCTTTATGCATATCATGTATAAGATTAATATAATATTTGTGTACAAATAACTATTAGACGTTTATTCAATAGATGATAAATTAATAATAAAATGCATAAATCCACAGTTCGTAATCGCTTCCAAACACTTCTCTCCTACTTCCTCTTCACACTTCTCTTCAGCCTCAGGATGTTTACGCGATGATTCTGAAATTTGTAGATCAAAGCATTCTCTTGCACAGCTTCTGCACCTTTCATCTGTCTCTAACCATCTCAGATTTAACTCTGGCAATTATTTCAGAATTGTCAAAAAAAAAAAATTCTGGAATAAAACATGCAGGCTGTACGAGAATGGATTAAAACACATCTATAAGACGGCGTGTTTAATTATGCAAGTGTTCTGGCCTGAAAAAATAAATCTGTTTTGACGTGAAAAGCACTGCAATCTGTCTTTTCAAGTTCATTATTAAAAGAGAACGACAAAGAATACGAAGGAAAAGCGGATAATAGCTTCGAGTCTGGCGCCATCTATATATGATGTTGACGAATAGCCTTTATTGTGAATTCTTTTTGCATTTCTGCTACTCACCTGTCTTATTACATTATTCTTCAGTGTATGACATCAAACATTTAATGGAATAAAATGGGGGAATAAAAATGATAAACAAAACGGAAAAAAAACACAATCTTCTAAAGGAACCATTTCTGTCTTAGCTTTAGAAACATTGTAAAGATTTAAAGTGATTCTCAGCCTGGGGAACCAACAACCTGCACATTACACATGCTTTTCTTATTTAACATACCCGATTTAGATCATCAGCTCGTTAGCAGTGAACCATGAGTGTCAGATAAGTGAAGCATACAATTTGTCTCCACTATAAAAACTCTTTTGTGCAGTTGAAAGCTTGGATGTTGAAAGTTTCTTCAAAGAACATTCCAATAAAAAATATATATTATTTATTTATTTTATTTATTTATTTTAAGTACTTGTGGATATACAAGGAAAAAACAAAAGATTGCTTAAACGAACGTGTCATTTACACTTGAATGTTGAGGAAAAACCTGTTTTTTATAGCCATTAGCCTATTTTGTAACCTTGGTAAACACAGATATTACATTCAAAATACTTTACACAATAGTAATCATTATTAAAAAGGGACTTTTATTCATCTAAATGTATTACTGTTGCAACTGACTGTCTTATGGTTCTCATCAAAGTCTTTGATTTCTGATTCTGAGCTGTCCATTTTTGATTACCATTAAATAAAATAACTTGTATAGACATTTTAAACACTATTTTAGTTTTCACAGCATCAGGGAAATTAATAAGACGTGGTGCTCTTTTTGAACAGCACAAGCCAGAATGTAATAAAGATCAGAAGTACACCCTTTATTAATTTTCTAATCTTAATAACCCATCTCCATGCCTGTAATTTGATAGCTTATGAAATAAATATAGCCCTATTCCAAAAGCATGCAAGAGTTCATTTTAAACTGATCTGAGAGTAAAAATGATGGTCATATTTCCTATGATAAATTAATTAAAACTGTAATCATATTTTTAACATACATTATATTAGCACTAGAGTGTTGCACTGATTTAACTTCAATTTGTGCCGTAATGAGCATTGCTAGTGTTTTATTCAGATTGGTGAATTATTTTAATTACCTTATGCGCTGTGCCTGTGGATAAATCGGTGTTTTGCAGTGGCAGGTTGGAATATTGAGGTTGTCCTTCTTAATTGAGATTTCTCCTTCACATGTTCTCCAATGATTGCTTGTTGCCTGGAAACACAAACGCGACAATGTATTTTGGTGCCTATGTATAACTCACATAAGAACACCGTCTTATGGACACAGAGAAACCATTGCAGCTTTATATCAGGATGAAAAGAACAAGTATGAATAAGAAATGTGTAATTAAGTTGAGCTCGCCAGATTCATTCCTCATCTGGAAGGTTTCATTTGGTTAAACAAATACTAGGTTCCCTGTTATATGGTTGGCAATAAATTGCACAAGTAACTTCACACATCCTGACATTTTTCAAGCTGCCACTCCACTGGAACAGCCACATTCATACATAAATAATGATGCATAAAAAGAAAAATGATAAAGCACCACATTGAGATGTGAATGTGCTTATAACCATTTAATAAACATGCATGGTAACAACAGATTAAAAAAAACATGCAGATTTGACATCTGAGGGATTTAAACAGCATTTTAATTACGCGCCTATTATCTTGCAAATAAAAATCTTAAACTCATTATTTTTCAATTGTGAGACAGTCAGTAACCAAAATGATTTGCTTTCATCATTTGCTTTTCAGCACCATTTACTACATAATATGACCGGCACTGTAATTATATATCTGATTAATTCAAAACATCTCGTTTATGATAGTGCAGCATATATTTCATTTATTACATTACATGCAGTGTGCATGCAAGCAAGTTAAAATAACATTCAATAATTAATAGCAGGAATTTTTTAATGCTTCTAAAGTCTATGCTATTCTATTAAAGGGCATCACAGCTTATGTACTGATGCAGGTCTGAACTGAGGAGAGGCTGGAAAAACTAAAACTGTTTTTGAAATGTGCATTCGAGTTATTTTCTTTACTTGTAATAAACATAAAACAGCAAATTTAGCTGCTCGTAATGTTTAAGCTTGCAGCATCCTTGCAAAATCTGCACGATGTTAAGCATTTTTCATTTTTAAAACTTCTTATAACGTTTCAGAACATAGTCCCAAATGACAAAATAGCTGAAATTATGCCAATTATCTTGTTCAAAAGTCCACACACATCCTTAGTTCACCGCATAATGTGTCTACCACAAAAATGAATGGCTAGAAAAGCAAAAACCTTACAGTACCTGCAGACTTTTTCTAAGAAAAGTGGGAAGTAAACAAACCGAAGATGTCAAGATGAGTCACTGTTGCTCGATAAAGAAATAATCAAAAAAAAAACCCAAAAGAACATGGATAATAAACTTTACATTTATTATTGTTATTATTATTATTTAGAAATGTCCTAAATAAACTATTGTACATAACGTTTGTGTACATATGTTCCACAAGAAAATAATTGAATTTATTAAAATGACCCCCTTCAAGCATTCGAAAACAGAATGTTCCATGGCCATTGTTTTCCAGGTTTTGGTTTTAGAATCTTCTGCATGTATATGATCTTTTTATTCACTGAGGACAGCTGATAGACTCACACACACACAACTATTGTAAATGGTAAAAACACTTTCTGATACTCAAGAAGTGCATTAAGAGCTGGGAGAAGAAAAAAAAAATATTGAACTGGATGATTCAAGTGAATTAGCTTGTTTTTTGTTTGCTTTCCAGAGAAACTTGAGTCATTACAAAATTTAAAAAAAAAGGGATTTTAAAAAAGTACATATCATCAGCTTGTTCAACAGTTTAAACTCGCAGATCTTAATGCATCATGTTGCCATGTTGAGCATTATTGAATGTTTTTCTCCTTTTCTAACAGTACCAGAATGTTCCATAGCCATTGTTCTCCAGGTTTTGTTCAATCTTCGGTTTTATAATCTTCTGCATGTTTGATCTTTCTATAGACTGAGGACAGCTGATAGACTCACACACAACTATTCTAAATGAAAACATTTTCTGATACTTGAGTTTTTTCCTCGCCGCTGTCGCCACTGGCTTGCATGGTTCGGGACCTGTAGAGCTGCGCATCGATGGATTTGCTCCTCAGTGTTTGGACTCTCAGTATTGATTATTAACCCACACTGAACTGAGCTAAACTGAACTGAACTCTGAAAACTGGACTGACACTGTTTCAATTTACTATAATATTCTATGGGAAGCTGCTTTGACACAATCTACATTGTAAAAGCGCTATAGAAATAAAGGTGAATTGAATTGAGTTGAATACTCAAGAATTGTATTAAGAGCTGGGAGTAAAAAATGTATTGAACTGGATGATCCAGGTGAATTACTTGTTTTTTTTTTGTTTGTTTTCCAGAGAAACTTGAGTCATTACAAAAAACTTTGAAAAGTGATCTTAAAAAAAAGTACACATCATCATCTTGTTCAACAGTTTAACTCACAGCTCTTAATGCATCATGTTGCCATGTTGAGCACTATTTAATGTTTAAACCTTTTCTAACAGTTACAAGAATCCTTAATTGCCTTCAGTATGAAAAGAAGGTCTCAAAATTATAAATGAAAATGCTACAATATCAAACTTTCTTTCCAGAACAATGGTGGACAGTTTTACTGGATACATCAGGACAATCAAGGGGCTCACAACTACATCAACTATAAAACCTACAAAGTCATAGATCATTCAGTTAACAACATACAATTCAAGGGTAAACCTTTGAACAAGGTCACTCTTAGAAATGTAATAAAAAGAAACCACATAAATTTAAGGTGCTGTGGTTACAGATGTTCCATGCACTTACTATAGTAATTACAATGAATTACGCATAATTACATGTAATTAACCCTAAACCTAACCCACATTCTAACATCAACCATATAGTAAGCATGTAACTAATTGATATTACTCAGAAGTTAAATGAATAGTTGCACTGTAACTACGTCACCTGAAAAAAAAGTGAAACCACTTTTTTCTTTTGATTATGACACATCTTTTATGTGAAATATGTTATTTATACTGTAAAAATATGACAAAAAGCAAGTATTTATGATTATTTAAGTTATGACTTCAAGTTAATCAGGTTCCACAAAGTTTAAGTTAAAATTTAAGTGTGTTTGACTGATGTAAGTTGAGATGACTTGAAAAGTTAATTTGATTCAGCTAAAAAATTAGGCAGCAACATTTTTCATAGTGTAAAGCAGAACTAAATAAAACATTACCTTGTGTTATGTTCAAATTATTAATGCAGTTGTACTTTAACTTTTTACAGTACATGCACTTAGCATGTATGCATAGTGTAGGCTACTAAGAAAGTACTGGGTTATATAAGGTAACCACACCGGTTAAGGTTGAGATCAGGGGTATGATTTAGGGATAGTGCTTAGCCAGTTTATGTAATGACTATGACCAGAACATAGCATGTGAAACAGTACTTTAAAATAAAGAGCTTGCATTAATATTTTGCCGCATTTGCAAGGAGTGGGTGAACATCTAGGCAGAAATGTATGTACACATTTATAAAATCAAATATTATTATTAGGAACTAAACAGAAAATAAATGAGTGGTGTTTAAACATCATGACCTGTAGAAATGCACGGAATATAACCAAAACTGACCACACAGACTGATGCAGTGCAATAAAAGACAGTCAAAAGCACCAAAACTTCTTGCTAAGAAATATTTTTTTGTACATAACACGACTCAACAGTGCCATCCTGCTGCAGGAAATAAAAACCGCGCACTGACACGAGCCTGATCATGTCACTTCTCATGTGCCCATCCGGGTACTGCAGCTCCAGCCAATCCGCTTCGAGAAGAGTACACTACAGTCCTTAACCGTCTTCATGTGTTACCAATTCATAAAACGAAGCCTTGCTGTTTTAACATATGCAAACATCAAGCAGTTCATATGCACCCTATAATATTTCTAGTAATATATTTTTCATAAACACTAAAGTTTTAACTTTATAATTACATGCGTAATTACATGAATAATAACACAAAATAGAATAAGACTAATGTTTATACTAAATACGCAGTTAAATGCATTGATACTTGGTGTATTAGTTATCACACCAAAGAAACGTGACTGAGACTCAACAGCGTCACACTGGGGCTTGACCAATAAGAGCGCGCTGCTCCGTGTGCGCAATCATCAAGGTGGAGTCAAGTTGACCGACTGGATTGCATGGCTGAAAGTGTATGGAACCTGCGCTTCTGGAAAAATATTTACAAGTGGACATAACATTGGAGGAAAACAAACAAGACACGCTGAATACGTCGTATGAGGTCTCTCTTCGTGCGGGATATTGGTTTATTTTGCGACAGCTGCCTGTAAAGGCTGTTACGAGAGGTTTGAGCCAAAATTAATATTTACATAATCGTGCTCATTCGGGCTCGCGCATCGTATTGACTTCAGCTGTAAGTCCACGCATTGACATTTTAAGCATAACTCATATCGCAACTTTTTCTACATGCGAGATATAAAATATATACCGTTTTTTTCATTATTTTAAGTTATTCGGAAAAAACAAGTTATACAACAGGGAGGCGTACTTTGCGTTGCGCCTTGGTCCTAAAGCCGGTCGTGTATTCAGCTGTTGCGCGGGTATCCAGCGCGTGCCCCAATGCTTCATCTGTGGTCGTGTTCCAAATTATTAGACGTAATGATGGAAAGTGTTTTGTTAGAGCAAGGCTAACTATTTTTTCTCACTCGCTAAATCCAGAATAATTTGAACGTGCATATATAGTGATTTTGTTAGATTATTTGTCGTTTTTGTTTACGCATTTGAGAGCAGTTTCTTAGTTGGAGAGTGTAGTAGAATAATCCTAGCATACTAAAAGCTGGTCTTTAGTGGAGTAATGGTGGTCAATACGGTCCACTGGTTCAGGAAGGGCTTGCGGCTCCACGACAATCCTTCACTCAGAGACTCTATTCTGGGAGCGCACAGTGTCCGCTGTGTGTACATCCTCGACCCCTGGTTCGCAGGATCCTCCAACGTCGGGATCAGCAGGTGGAGGTAAGGGATCGGATGACAAATAATAATATGGATTTGCTTTGAATGCATTGCACTATCTGATCTTGTTTAATTGATCATAATATTCACTTTTGATTTAGTATATTCTACTCTATTGTATGCGATGCGTGCCATACGTTCTTGTTCTATTGTTATAATAATTTGACTCATAATGCATTTGAAATCTGTGCACTCTTTCACAGTCCAGTCTATTTTACCAAGGTGTTACTGGCCCTATTTGTTACTTAAAATATTGTGAAATGCATTGAAATTTTAAATTGTGCGTTAACCAAACAGACAGACAGACAGACAGACAGACAGATAGATAGATAGATAGATAGATAGATAGATAGATAGATAGATAGATAGATAGATAAGAAATTGGAATATATTGTTGTATGAAATGCATATGTAAAACATTTAATCTAAAAATTACATGTACTTATGGGATGATAGTAATTTACATAAATCATTTTGAATTTATATCTTAAAACTGTCCAAAAAAGTTAGCAAACTTAACCTTTTGTTGCATAAAGATTTACTATCAAAAACAAATAAAGAAGAAAAAAACTTTCCATTCTGCAGTGGTTCACCAACAGTTGTATAGTAATCAACATTTGAACTTGACATTTTTCAACATTGTCCTAAGACAAGAATGGGTGTTGTTCAATAGTTTAAGGATAACTTTGAAAAAAGGTTTTGATCCGCTAAAATATTGTGACTGCTTGTCAAAATAATGCAGTCCCAAAGGTGTGAGATATGGAGAAAGTACTATAAATATTTTACAAGTTTATATACATCAATATAATAAATAATTTAATAGTACTGATAACTGAAAGGGCTCCATACTTACAAGAGAAAATAATTATGTGTAACATTGTTTCAAAAATGTTTCTAACCCTTTAAAAAATAACTGTGATGTTTTTATATTGATAAATATATCAACAAACAAATCAATTATTAGAGTAATACAAATAATAAAATGATATAAACTAAAATAATTCATACAGTGTGTTTTGACATATTTGTAAATTTTTGTTTCATTTTATATCATATTTTTTAAATATATTTTTATGTATCTTCTCTGTCTAAAACAGACCCAAATGCATCATGAGGATTAATCTACTATAATCTATTCTAGTCCATTCTATGAAGCAGAAAGCTGCAGCTACAATGTTCTATTCAATTACAATGACATAATTGCAATGACGCAATGAGATCCAAGTGTTTTGATTGTTTTTTAATCAAAATATTGTTTCATAAATGTGTTTCACAAATAATACAACTCTTAGGATAAACCATTAAAAGCATATTAATAAAATGTTTTGAAGTTGTTTTATTTGTTAATACACTTTTACATTTTATCTGTTTGTTTTTAACACTGGTTAAAGGTAAATTAGGTGACCAATTAAATCTCTTTGTCATAGAATTGTGTCAATTAATCTGAAAAATGAGTTATGTCTTGTAACCTGTTGAGTCTACTGACTGGTTGAGCAAGGTCCCATTGCCAGCTTGCAGCTTGTCCAACAATTGCTTGCAAGGCTATTTTGGTTTTCACAGAAATATCTTCTTATGTTTATAAACTTTTTCTGACCCAATTTTAAAGTGAGGTAAATGGTAAGATAAAACTCAACTGCCCTAAACTGTCCTTGAGTTCCTGTTGAAACATGGAGGTTTATTTTTAAGAAGCTGGCAAAGTTTAGAAATTGCATCTATTTTTTTTTTTCAAGAAAAGCTATTCACTATATATTTAAAGCATTTGCATATATGAAAAGACAAACCAAATCATTCATTACTGAATATCTATTTAGAGTCCTTAACTGCACATGGTATTACATAATGCAGACCCTTACATCAGTTTTCCACACCCATGCATATTAGACGTCTCTAAAACTCTTCAATGGATAGTTAATCCATGAACAAACATTATGTCATTATCTACTCACCCTCTAAATAGTTTCCAACGTCGAACACAAACATTTTGAAGAATGTTCCTGCTGCTCCATACAGTGGAAGTAAATGGGAACTATGAACTGTAGGCTGTAAAAATAACACAAAAAACATATATAATTACTAAATATCCATGTATCATTCTGATCAAGAGTGTGTGATTCTAAATCCAGGTGTATAACATTTATGGTATCTAAAATGTTTCGAGACAAGTGCAACCCCTTACAGAGGTAGTCAAAAATGCAATAGAATGGATTACTTTTGTAGTGTAAACACTCATATTGTCAAATGCATTATAGAAAGTACATCAAGTAGATTTGGAACGACATCAGAATAAATAAATGAATAATTTAAGTGTCAAAGTGCTGTAAGAAATGCTCAATGCTCTACAATATGGTGTGTGTCTGTTTCTATAATTGCATGTTCACAACTTCACACACACACACTCAAGGTAAGGTCTATTGCTTGGTACCAAAGGTGATCTGATTGTACTCTATAAGATGACGTAACAGCGCTTAGTGTCTTTCGCCTTCATCTGTCCTCTTCTGTCTCCATTGTGTTGGGAACAGAAATGGGTCAGTGTGTTATAGAGGGTAATCGTAATGACTACTACAAAATGCTTAGTAACGTGCTCAGCTTTGGTGACCTACTTTATTCAGAAAGCTATCAAAATAAGCTGCGGCATGCATCTAATTGCACGTACAGTATATTTGTAATACATCATATTCCAGGGTTTTCTTAAAATTGAATGGACAAAAGTGATTGATAACGACAATTAATTCACATTTTGGGGCTGTTCTGTGATCCTCAAAGTGATAGTTCAGCCAAAAATAAACATTTTCTCACTATTTACTCACCCTCAAGTGATTCCAAACCATTATAAGGTCTTTTTATTGTGTTAAATGCCAAAGAAGATATTTTTAAGAAAGCTGAAAACCTTTAACCATTGTAGGAAAAACAAATACTATATGGAAGTTAATGATTACTGGTTTCCAGTCGTATTTTTTCGTAAATATATTCTTTAGTGTTCAACAAAACAAGGAAAGTCAAACAGGTTTGGATCAAGTGAAAGGTGAGTAAATGATGACAGGATTTTTGGTTTTGAGAGAACTATCCCTTTGAATACAGTATTTTAATATTTGATTATATGATTCACATGATTTAGTTTATAAACTACCGTTACATTAAGTTGGCGGTTCATTCCGCTGTGGCGACCCCAGATTAATAAAGGGACTAAGCCGAAAAGAAAATGAATGAATGAATGTTACATTAAATTATTTTCTAGTGAGTGATTTCTGTAAATCCTGTTCAAAATGTCATTATTTTGCTCTTAAAAATAAAAATAAAAACATTTACAAGCATTGACATGCTAACGAAAGTAATAATTAATAATTATGTATGTATTTTGTTTAACTTACTAGTCATTTTTTACTATCATTAATTAGTTCTGCACATCTGTTGAACTGATTGTGAACTCGATACACTCCAATTTCGCATCTGAACCTGATGCACTATATTATCTCTGTGATCATCATAACAATGCTCCAGCTTGACATATAACATGATACTGCCGCTTTCACCAATTGGGTTCTGTTTGTGTGTCACTGGGTCAGACGACTGGGAGAAAACTCTCTTTGATTCTGATCATACTGCAGCGTGTCAATGACAAAGAAAGGGAGGCTACGGCTTAGACAGGGATTTACACGTTATCACTGACTCCGTGCAAAGGACTAAATTTCCTGTGAGGGCAAGCAGAGAAGGCAAGATCGTACAGCTGCATGGAAAAAAAAAGAGACAGATGTTTTGGTGCTTCATGAGTCATTTGTAAACACTGAGATAAAGACTTGTGGTATTAATTGAGCTAGTTTTTTATGTCAGCCATCCAAACACAGCTGCTATCATGTGTTTGAGATTTTGTATTGTGCTCTGATATCCAGCTATGTGTGGATTGCATTCAGTTTTTATGTTTGATTGATTTCCAGTGATTTTTAATTGTTTGAAACTCTGGACAATCAGCTTTAATTTAGTGTATTCATCCTGCTTTTGTTTTTATAAGTTTATCGGAAGGCCATGAAGAATTATTTTAATATATTGTAGTCTAATTGTGAATGAATAAATGTTTGATTGATCACTAAGTTGAGCACTAGATACCTTTTTAGCATTTT
Source organism: Danio kyathit (assembly GCA_903798195.1). Taxonomy (NCBI): domain Eukaryota; kingdom Metazoa; phylum Chordata; class Actinopteri; order Cypriniformes; family Danionidae; genus Danio; species Danio kyathit. Next base: position 15,078,761 of record LR812522.1, read on the forward strand.
TTGTTAAGTTTATAGTTCATTGCACAAATAGATTACAGTATTTTAGTACAAACCAGAAATTTGCACATGCAGACTATAAACTAGAATCTGCTCCGCATTATGACCCAGACTGGAATCCTCTAAATGCAGATTACATAGCATTCTCTTGTCTGGATGTGTGATATCACCATCGTTTCAGTGAAAGTTTATTTAAGATCGAGATGAGTTTGGCCGGGATTTCTTGAAGTTGTCTGAGGGTTGAGGAAGGGTTAGCTTAAGGAGCTGCTGGAGTTTTTATCTTACTCAGCACTTGAGTTTATGTGAGATCTTGCAGACAACAGAAACTGGGTTTCTAGGTCAGTAACACACTCCATCAGGACCAAGTGCTCTTCAGATGATGCTGCTTGCTATTTTTAAAGATCCATTGGGTTTCCTGCACTACTTTTCAACAGAACTATACAACAGAAAAAAAAATGCTCTGAGAAATTTGCTAACAAATTGGGGGCATGTCATTGTTCTTTTTAATGAGCATATCTACTATGGGCAAATCAGAGCAAAATACTAATGGGTTAATCCTAATTACTGACTGAATATTTTTATATAATTGTAATTCAGTTATTCAGTCATTAAATTACCAATCAATCAATTAATAATTAGTGATGTTGCTCTAGAACGCACAAATAATCTTGCCTGTTATTTCTGATCATAGTAACAATGTTTTCCATTAGACTTCAATACATGCGTTGGTAACATATCTTCTTGCCGTAGATCTTTAATTGTCTATGATTTGTGTATTATACATTTAAATGCTCTCAATGTAACTTTACGTTGCAAAAAAGTGAATCACTGATTTTTTAAAGACGTTTTGGTGGCACTGTTCTCAAGTTTGGCATAGACTGTAAGATTGTAGCTCTGAAAAAAGTATCAGGTTTCATTTCAATTGATTAAAATGCTGCCAAGATATAGCGTTTGAAATATTTTGGTCGACTTTCTTAAGTGTGCAACATAGTTGGCAAATCTCCAAAACACTTAAAACACATCAAACTTTAAAAACCACTCAGAACGCATTACCAACTTTTAAATCAATGGACCAGCAACCACCCACAGTACTTGGATGGGGAATATTTACCCAAGACTAGACCACTTAAAATTTATTCAGTAAATGTAAGTATCTGCAGGTACCTATCTGGGGCTAGCAATCCCAATATATATTAGTAGGGGCAGACAGAATCTGAGGACATTTCTTGCTATTTCTGCGGAAAATTTTGTAAAAAATCTGCGGATTTATACTAAATGATTTTAGGAGTATCATAACTAAAAACTTAATATATAAAATAAAATATGATACATTTTTAACTTTTATTTAATGTTTACAATGCAAATCTAATTAGATCCATTTATTTGGTAAACAGCAAATATCTCATATAATAGATCTACTAAAAGACAGAAAATATTACTTTACAAACTGTATTGCAAATAAATAATATGAACATTTTAATATTACTAATATACCACCATAATATTAGTAAAATTTATAAAAAAAACTGAATAAATTTAAATTACACATATTTACACAAGTAAATACATGGACTCAATGATGGGCTAAAAACCTGTGGAAATCTGCGGATTTCTGCGGGCACAGATTCCTTGTGGGCCTACATATTAGTCATAAATCTATATGTTTGTTTAAAAGGTGACAGACTGAAAAGGAAATAATCACTGGATTCTTCCCCAGGTAACTGGTATCAAAACATCAAAAAGTAATCTATTTTGTACAGCAATTAATAGTTAATTTTACATTTATGCAGAAAAAGAGCAAACATTAGTCGATGAACACAAGATCAGTATGGCTGAAAGTCAATTAAATGGATTCTGGGATATTGGAGTACATCTCTTGTATCATAAACAGAGTGCCTTTACTGCATAAAAGGGCAGTAATCTGTTTTAATAGTTGCCTCGTACTGTACATAATAACACATATCCATGATTAATTCGCAGATTCTTTCAATCTGACTGAGTCATTTTATATTTCATATGCATTCTGTATTAAATGGAGTAATTATTCTAACACGGTGTTCTGCAAAATATGTATTATGATGTACTAAATGCAAAATTAATATGGTCAGTTCTAATCCTGAGTGTTCAGAAATTAATTTTTTTTTCCATTTAGCTTATTTTTAATATCATAATTTATTATAATAATAGGTTAAAAATTGTGGAAAAGGGTGAGGTTTGCAATGCATTGAAGCTTCAGTAAATAATTCTCTACAATTATCACCATTATTCTGTGTGTGAACAGTAATGGTTATTGTCTCTATTAAATGCCTTGTTCTTTGAAATGTTTTACAAGGACATTTATATAAATATTATTGCATGGCACAATAGCACTGCAACAGTTATAGAATGTGGATATGTCTTGATATATTTTGTGCATGATTTTTTTTGTCAGTAAGAGGCTATAAATACATGTCATGTCTCTTTTTGCTCAGGTTTTTGCTGCAGTGTTTGGAAGACTTGGACGCCAGCCTCCGCAAACTCAACTCACGACTCTTTGTTATCCGTGGCCAACCCACCGATGTCTTCCCCAGGCTTTTTAAGGTCCGTCTAACAGTTTGCACTTTTTTAATTGACTGATTGATAGATTAGGAAAAGATTGGAAAACATTTCTGATTTCTGAAAAATCTTTAAATTAAATGGAACAGAATTGAGGCAGGAATATATGGTGCTCTATAAACGTGACATTTTCCATCTAATCTTCCAGGTGTAGTGACTCTGCTCTCTCCATCACCATTGTGTCTACGGATGAATATTTTACACTGCCTATAATGGTATGAAATTGTACTGTGTCCAGGAATGGAACATTAATCGTCTGTCCTACGAGTATGACTCAGAGCCATTTGGAAAGGAGAGAGATGCTGCTATCAAGAAGCTAGCCAATGAGGCAGGTGTAGAGGTGATAGTTCGCATCTCTCACACGCTCTACGATCTGGACAAGTACGTACTTCTAAATCCCTTCAACTGTGTTGGAACTTTTGCTCAAGAAATAACCTTTGTTATAAGTGACACTTTGATAAGCCCCGTCCCCGTTGTTTGCTATTACTTGCTTACATAAGTGTTTTAGTTCTTTCCTGAACCAGTATAAATAATAACATCTGATTTATTTAAGTAAGATATAAACCAATATTGGAACATACTGAAACAAAATCTTAGCTACTTTTGGTTCACGCAGACTTTAAGATAATGTTTGTAAAATTATTCATGCTAAAGTGCAGTGAAATGACATTCGACATTAAAAATAAAGGGGAGAATAATTAAAATGATGCTAAAAAAGTGGGCAGATTTTACTCACTATTGGATGGTTGTCTTTTAGGATCATCGAGCTGAATGGAGGTCAGTCTCCACTCACATACAAGCGCTTCCAGACCCTCATCAGTAGGATGGAGGCGGTGGAGACCCCCGCAGAGACCATCACTGCAGAAGTCATGGGGCCGTGCACCACACCGCTCTCTGATGACCATGATGAGAAGTTTGGAGTTCCTTCTTTGGAAGAGCTCGGTCAGTCTGCTGTCTTTCAAAAGCGTGCCTTAAAGCTAAAATGTGTAGCATAAATTACTCACCGAAACATGTGTATGCTTTTTCTGAAACAGGCTTCGACACAGAGGGCCTTTCCTCAGCTGTGTGGCCTGGAGGAGAAACAGAGGCCCTCACTCGTCTAGAGCGGCACCTGGAGAGGAAGGTTGGAGACACTCTATAATCACTTTTGTACAGCTGTAGGATTAATAATATTGATATACCGATGCTGATTATAATTGTATAATTAAGTCAAAAAGGCAACATATTTTCCTCTAGGTTTTAAGTCTTTATAAAAATACATATATATTCATTTATATACAAAGTTATATTCAAATTATACAAACTACATATTATTTGCCTGTATGAATTTACAGCCCCAAATTCTTTCTTGAAAACTGTGACAAATTTAGTTTTGTTAATAATTTGGCTCATTTCATCTGATGCTTTCAGGAATATGTATGTGTAGTATTATTATTGTTATAAAAGTCTGAAAATAAACTTTTTTTAAGGTTACTTTAGTTAATTCAATGAAATAATAAAGTACAAGCTATTACTACTTTATTAATAATTTAAATGTTTTTTAACATTTTCTTTAATCAAATAAATATTGCTTTGGTGAGAATATAAGACACAAACCTTTTAACAATCGTGTGTGCCGTCCAAATAACTTTACTATGGTGATTTTTTTCAGGCTTGGGTGGCCAACTTTGAGAGACCAAGAATGAATGCCAATTCACTGTTGGCTAGTCCCACTGGCCTCAGCCCATATTTAAGATTCGGCTGCCTCTCCTGTCGACTCTTCTACTTCAAACTCACAGACCTCTACAGGAAGGTCAGCACAGCTACTTAATAAATGATACTGCTAATTATATTACTAGTTTTGACTCTAGGAACATTTATAAAGCTAGTTTACTGATCACTTTTGTGTAAATACTTATACTTTTTCCCCCCATAGGTCAAAAAGAACAGCTCACCTCCTCTCTCTCTCTATGGCCAATTACTGTGGCGTGAATTCTTCTACACGGCTGCTACAAACAACCCACGCTTTGACAAAATGGAAGGAAACCCCATTTGCGTGCAGATCCCATGGGATAAAAACCCAGAGGCTTTGGCGAAGTGGGCTGAAGGCAGGACGGGTTTCCCCTGGATCGACGCCATCATGACTCAGCTGAGGCAAGAGGGCTGGATCCACCATCTGGCCCGACACGCAGTGGCCTGTTTCCTCACCCGCGGAGACCTGTGGATCAGCTGGGAGGAGGGCATGAAGGTATACATCGTGATTATTTTTGACGTGTTTTTTATATTTATATTCACTGGCAGCACTCACATGCATCTGTCTTCACAGGTGTTTGAGGAGCTGTTGCTGGATGCAGACTGGAGTGTGAATGCAGGAAGCTGGATGTGGCTGTCCTGCAGCTCCTTCTTCCAGCAGTTCTTCCACTGCTACTGTCCTGTGAGCTTCGGCCGCCGCACTGACCCCAACGGAGACTACATACGGTGAGTTCTGTCTCTGAAAGGAAAAAGCTTATTGTAATCATTGGATGGGAGCTCTTAAATGTTATTTACACATTATTTAAAACAGCATTGACTAATTGATTGATACAAAAAATATTACATATAATATATCTTCAGAGACTTTACAAGTGGTCTGTTCATATATATAAACCATTACATCCCTGATATTTAATTGTATATAATATGTAATATTTGTAATTGTTCTTTTGTAGGCGATATCTGCCAGTCTTAAGGGGTTTTCCTGCCAAGTATATCTATGACCCCTGGAATGCTCCAGAAAGCGTCCAGAAAGCAGCCAAATGTATAATTGGTGTCCACTACCCTATGCCCATGGTGCATCACGCTGAGGCAAGCCGCCTCAATATAGAGCGTATGAAACAGATCTACCAGCAGCTCTCCTGCTACCGGGGCCTGGGTAAGATGAAAAAAAAAAGCTAAATTAAAATGGCACACAAAAGTTGTAATTGCTAAAACCATTTATCTAAAAAAAAAAAAAAACTGTTGTAAATGTGAACTTTATAAATCATAGACCTCTTAATAGTGAGAAAAGATTAAGGTCATGTGCTTTTTAAAGGAATTTGCTGAAATTTAATAACTCAATTAGCTCTAAACAGGTTTATTCTGTTCTCTAACTGAATCCTTACTTCCTACAGGACTGCTGGCAATGGTGCCGTCCAACCCTAATGGAAATGGGGAGAATTCCACAAGCTTAATGGGATTTCAAACTGGAGACATGACTAAGGAAGTCACTACACCTTCAGGTTTGCAAACCCTCAACCTGCAAACCCTTGCAAACCTGTATTTAATGCAATTTGTCATAGATTATGCACATCGTTTAAAATTTTTTTATCTTTTCATACTGAATATAGATAACTTAAATCAGTATCATGATTAGGGCTGTGGGATATTTATCTACAATAATGTCTTTATTGATGTTTTAACTGTCTGTCCTGACATTATCGAGTATATTAATCACTTTGCATAAACAGAAATATGCATTAATTTCAAAAGCAATGGAAAAAAGTTCCAAGAACCAGCTATTTTAAACAAAAAAAAATTAACAAAAGACTCAATGAATCCATCATTAAGACAGACGTCCTGCCACTTTTAGTGTAATTTATTTATCTATGACAGGCCTAAACTTGCAATATCACTCTCTTGTCAATATTGCACACCCATAATATGTTGATAATTTGCAAAGTACTCTACCATATCTGACTGTCTTGAATTTATGCAGGGTATCAGATGCCAGCCACCTCTCAAGGAGAATGGCATGGCAGGACATTGGTTTACTCACAAGGAGACCAACAAACATGCAGCATCATGACTTCACAAGGTACAAACACTTTGCCAACAACATGTCAATATCTATTATTTGCAATTAGCAACTGCAGAAAATAGATTAATTATCTGTCATTAAAACCCATTAGCATTATATTTTGATACATATATTTTTATCTCACAGGTTTTGGCAACAATGGAAGCACAATGTGCTACAGGCAAGACCCACAGCAGATACCAGGTAAAGAGCTGCACATTAACCATAGACTAGTGTAATGTCATACAGATGTTGCAGTTAGCGCTATAATCTTTAAATGTAATTTTTCAGGACGAGGGCTACACAGCAGCATCATCCAGACCTCTGGAAAACGACACAGCGAGGAGTCTGGTCCTACCACTGTGTCAAAAGTCCAGAGGCAGAGCAGCTCCTAAACATCTGGTCAGTCACAAAATAATATATGTGTGCAAAAGACTATTTATATATATATATATATATATATATATATATATATATATATATATATATATATATAGTCTGATTTAAATTAAGTTTAGTAATGTAATATGGGAATCATATCATATCAACAAATGGGTACACCCTAAAATACAGATTTAAAATTACAGTTCAGTAGTATTTTTAAAGTATGCCTGATGAAATGTAAAAAGTTTTATTATTTTGATTTTAGTTACCAGATTTAAATGATTTTAATCTTAAAATATATTTCTTTTAACATAAAGCCTTCAAATTGCACTTTAAGCTGAATAGACCCTTTTCACAATGACGTCACTTCACTTCCCTCTATTGGCAACGCAGTGTATTTTTAGTTCCGGTTTACCTTTGAATGAATGGGAGACTTCTCTGGAAAATTTACAACTGAAACTTTGCACATTGTGATTTAAGTCTGTTAAAGTATTGGACATGTGTCCAGATGTTTCTCTTTCAATACGGAACTGCTTTCTGGGTTTGAAAATGATTGTTTAAATTATTAAGAATAAGTTATTGTTTATCAAGAAAATGTTATGTTTGTAACCTTTTCACTTATTAATTCAGTTTATTTCCTTAATAACAGATTTATTTTTACTTTGATGCTGCTATGAATATAAATGTATATTATTTATTATGTAAATGTTTCAGCAGGAGTAACATTCTTTATTAAATTTTCGCATATTATCTTGTGTTTCATCTTTAAATGCAATCAGTTTCATCATTTATTATTTACTGATCCATTAATGTATTTTTTTCAGTTTCTCCGTTTGAATTAAGACCTTTAGACAGTGTCCTGCCGCCACCTACTGGGTGCTTTTAATTTAATATCTTTATACATTTACCCTAATTAATAATAAGTTACAAATAATTTCGTAATCTAACAATACTGCATTTTAATCTTATAATTAAAATGCAGTCTTGTTATTGTTAGAAAACAGCCGTAGTGACCATCTAACCATATCTGTAGTAAATATACAGCTGACAGGGTGAATTCTCTATGAGGAGTTCTGTGTAGGCGGAGGTAAAGATACACTGCGCGGAGTGAAACCGGACATCATGCGACGTCATGTGAAAAGGGTCAAGTACCTTGCAAAATAAAAGTGATATATTATGTACTGTAAAAATGGCAAAGACAAAAAAAAGTATTAGAAATTTGTTATTAAAAATATTGTTTAAAAATGTTAAAAAAAAAATATCTACTCACCATTAAAGAGCACTTTAAATATTAAAAGAATGTATATTTTTAAGTTATTCTTAAAATTTGCTTTTTTGCTATTTTTTGTTTCTGTTTTTCTGTCATATTCTTTTACTTTATGAAGCCTCATTTATATGTTTTGTGTGTTTTTCAGAAAGCGTCACGTGCACAACGGCCAGCACTACTTCGCAGAGGCCTGATTTTATTTGTTCGCACCTTTTTCCAAGTTGTTACATTTTGCATTTTTATGGAGGAAACCAAAATGCCATTGACGGGAGCATTTCAAGGGAGTGCATGATTATCTCTATAAGCACATCAACACATAATACTTCAAAACAATCAGACTGCACATTACCACAGGGACTTCACCCAAGCGGTCACCAACATCCTAACAACATTGCAATTATGTTGCGGCTCTGTGATCTGCACAGCTGCAATGTTCTGTCAACGTTGCGTTCATGTTTGGACTGGTTGGGACTAAATTTTTGTTGTGTATATAAGGATTTGACAAATATTCACATACAAAATGTACATATTTAATATTGTATGTGCTTTCTCTTTTTCATGTAGTCATAGACCCATTGATATATTTTTGATATAAAGGATCATTGTGGATCGACTCTTCTTTATGAAAACATGAAATTGAACCTTTTAAAGCATTTGTAGACTGTGTATACTGAGCCTGTCCTCAGGCTGCTTGCTTGCACTATGTTTTTTTGATCTCTCATTTGCTTGCTCGTCCTCAGTCTGTCTCTGTCACAGCTGTACATGATCTCTCGGTTTTCAGACTGACATCTGTCTCGTACACCTATTCAGTCCCTGTTTACTCCTACTCTTTATCTGGGTGTCTCTCCATTGCTGTAAACTGTATGAAACTATAATTCACCATCGTGTTTCTCATCCTTTCACGTTGTGCTTGTTTAATAAAGTGTAAATGTACATGTTGTCTTGCTCATTTACTTACAGGATAATGTTCTGCCGCATTGAAGTTTTGTGTTTGGGTTATGACCTGTAACATAAATAAACAAGGTCAAGATCATTGTAAGTGGATATTTGACATTAGCTTTAGTGTATTTGATGTCAGTAGCTATGAACATGCTAACTAAAGTGACCAAATACTGGTTATAAATACTGGTAATAGTTTGTGAGCATTATGTATTGCTTTACAAATCAAAACTAAGACTTCGGTTTCAGACAAATGACACGAATTGTTTGTCACGCGAAAACATTTCTACCATTTTCAGGGTAACCCAGAAAGATAAACTTTTTGAATTCAGTATAAACGCAGCTTGTATCACATATTATACTTAAAATTGTAAGTCTGCATCAAGAAATGTTGGTAATTACACTGCATTCCTGAGCAAAACACAATAAGTAAGTGTCAAAACAAACGAGCAAATGTTTGTATACATTACCATGCATCCTTTGCAGTAAATTGACCACGCCCCCACGTTACGTAACAAGTGACGTCTACTATATAATTTTCCTATTTTTTAAGAAAATAAAGACTAAATAAGAATGATTAAATAATTTTTAAAAGTAGAACATACATAAACCATGAACAGCTAAGCGGTCGAGGCTGTTAACACCTTTCATATTATGAAATCCATTGCGTAACGGATGACAGGACATTTCCCCGACCTTAATTTAGTCATGTTAATAATTCATAATTTATTCCGTCTGATATGAAGCATAATCATTTAAAGGTGTGGTACCGTGTCAGATAAACTCGTGTTTAATAAAAAGACGACGTAAATATATTTGTCGCCTATTCATAAATTCTCCACAAGATGGCGGACTTGACCAGGGCTTGACTAAATGCATATATACATTTGGCAACGAATATTTGTTACTAATTTACGCACCTGTGGTCTTTGGTGATTCAGAAAATAATAAAAATTAAAGCATACCAACCAAAAGCCAAAAACACATATGACTTTCATACAAGTGGAAACCAACATCTACATCTTGAACGGTCTAAAGGTGAGTAAATCAACCTGAATTTTAACTTTATAAAAACATAATGGTAACAATTCGTTATTGTCTAATATTTGTGAGGGAAATTGTTTTTCTACACATTCATTCATCTCGACAGTACGGACACTGTGTGTTTTGAAGCTTCTTCTTCAGATAAAACTGCTGCCGAGCCTACCTGTAAGCTAGAACGAAAGTAATTGTGGGTATGCGTATTGCTTTGTGAATACAAACTACAACAGGGGTAACAAAACGTCCTGTGAGGACGGTCGCAAAACGTCTCCTTCGAGCCGGATTCGAACCAGCGACCTAAGGATTTCAATGATAAACCGCTACAGTCCTCCGCTCTACCAACTGAGCTATCGAAGGGATACGCCACGACCTACAGTTAGAAAATTTAAATGACGTAATGTATACAGTCAGAGCGATAAGAGTAAATGACGTACTAACGTAACTGCTACAACAGCTTTTTCTGCGTTGAAGAGCAAGGCAGCAAACTAGTTCTTTTTAAATCCTAAACATGTTGTTTTAATAAATATTTTAGTTAAACTATAGTAGCTAACGTTCGGAAGCCTTGCATATTTAAAGATATTTGCTTAACGTTCACTTCCGTTCTAAAATAACGTGGGTAAAACACTGCTGTGGGTTAACAGGGTACAAAATAACTAATGTTAAGAGTTATCATCACGCATTACAAAACTTACCTAGCTGATTTATGACATTTTTGGAAACATATTGTATTACAAGTTTTCAAAATGCAATGTTTACATATACTCGTATACGGAATCGTTTAATAATACATGCATTCATTTACATACATTTCTGGCACAAACATCCAAGAATTCCTTGTAATCAGGTTCAAAATCATTGTTTGAATGGATTTTATAGTTTTTTTTATCACTCCATAATTCAGAAAATTCTCCAAACAGACTGGACAGAAATAAAATGCTGTATATATGTTGTGTATAACCAGTCACATTAATTATGAACACATCCCTCAGTGAAAACGTTCAGAATGTGACATATAAGATAAGAATAAAGTTATAGTTTTGATATATGTGAGTGCTGTTGAAGTGCAGGACAAAACAAAACCCCAAAAACATGCCTTTAAAATTTTGTTTACTTACCTAGCTGATTGACATTATTGGTAACATATGTTGTATTACAAGTTTTCTAAAATGTAATGTTTACATATGCTCATATATGGCATCTTTAATAACATATACGTTCATTTGCATACATTTCTGCCACAAACAAGCATTCCATGTAGTCGGGTTCAAAATCCTTGTTTCAAAGTTTTTAAAATAGTTTTTATATATATTTTTATCACTCCACAATTCAGAAAGTTCTACAAACAGACTGGAAAGCATACAACTTTGTATAACTATATATCAGTTAACTTAATATCCCTCAGTGAAAATGTTCAGAATATAGATATGATATATAAGATAAGAATGAAGTTATAGTTTTGGTGTATGCGAGTGCTGCTAAAGTGCAGGACAAAACAAAACCTTAAAACATGCCTTTAAAATGTAGTTTTTTAACTGAAACATATAGGCCCAGTTTCACAAACAGGGCTTAGATTAAGCCAGGACTAGGCATTAGTTAAATTAGGCTATTTAAGCCAAATTTATAAAAATGGCCTTAGAAAAATACATTACTGGTGTGCATCTGGAGACAAAAAATGACACTGATATATTTTAAGAAATCTCTCTGCAAATTATTTTGAGTTGAGACAGCTCAAACATGCAATTTAATCTTGACTAGCCTTAAACCTTGTTTGTGAAACCGGGGGTTAGACAATAATTATAAAAAAGTATTTAAAATCCTTCCATTTGATGGGGATGCATAAAAAAACCCTATAAAAATGCATTCTTCAAATCTCAATGACAGGAGAGTAGAATATGCTACTGTAACTGTTATTTGGGGAACCTGTCAATCTTCACAAACACTGGCCTCCTATTGATAGATGCAGCTGTCTCTTGCTGCGTCTGTCCAATCAGGATTCTGATTTAAATAAGACCACCAGCTGTCACTCACAAATACCATACTGGCAGGTTGAATCACCCCTCAGTACAAGGGCAAAGTGGGCCCGTAAAGACTATTTATAATCAAACAAGGGAGATAATTATCCTTCAGACTTGAGGTATCACTCATGTAGTATAATATAAAAAAGGAAATTAGAAAAGGACATGAGAGTGTATTATAATGATTATGTTTAATTAAAAATATACATTATATTAGTGTACAATGATGTGACAGTAAAACTAACAGTATTGACAAGTTTTGATAAGTATATACAGATATACAGTCCTGCTTGTTTCAAGATAATAAAGCAGTGATAGATTCGAAAAAGTCACTGTGTACATTATATATCTTAAAATATATTATAGCTAAAACATTAAAATAAAATGTACTAATTAATTCATTGTACTGGATTTATTTTTCTTATTATATTAAGGCTAGTAACATTTTAGTCACACTTTACTATAAGGTTAATGCAAGTATATTTACTAACATGAATAATGAAAATACTTGTACAGCATTTATTAATAATCATAGTTCAACATTTACTAATGGGTCATTAAAATCCAAACTAACAAATAACATCTTGTTTCCAAAAACTAATGTTAACAAAGATGAACACTGTAATAAATGTGTAGTGCATTAGTAAATACAGTAACTAACACTAACGAATACAAACTTATTGTAAAGTGTTACCTACATTTTTAACTAATCGACAAAAAAAAAAACATATGTACATTATATATATACAGGTGAAGTCAGAATTATTAGCCCTGTTTATTTTTTTTCCCCAATTTCGGTTTAACAGAGAGAAGATTTTTTTCAACACATTTCTAAACATAATAGTTTTAATAACTCATTTCTAATAACTGATTTATTTTATCTTTGCCATGATGACAGTAAATAATATTTACTAGATATTTTTCAAGACACTTCTATACAGCTTAAAGTGACATTTAAAGGCTTAACTAGGTTAATTAGGTTAACTAGGCAGGTTAGGGTAATTAGGCAAGTTATTGTATAATGATGGTTTGTTCTGTAGACTATCGAAAAAATATATAGCTTAAAGGGGCTAATAATTTTGTCCTTAAAATTATTTTTTTTTTTTAAATTAAGAACTGTTTTTATTCTAGCTGAAATAAAACAAATAAGACTTTCTCCAGAAGAAAAATATACTGTGAAAATTTCCTTGCTCTGTTAAACATCATTTGAGAAATATTAAATAAAAGAAAAAAAAATTCAAAGGGGGCTAAGAATTCTGACTTCAACTGTGTGTGTGTGTATATATATATATATATAATTTCTTTAGAAAATGAGTCAGAATAAGCAATGTTTAATTTGAAAATCGTTATAATTCACCAAATATTTATATCGTAACTATTCTGATGTTAAAACATTAGTATTGCGTTGCATATAATAACAAGAAGCCTTTTTCAGTTTACATTTTTTTTCCTATTTTTTAATGAATAGAAAGTTTAAAACACCTTTCTACAGAACTTTTAGAAAATTGTATTAATTTTTCGTTTAAAAGCATTTTCCCATATCATACATAAAGACTGGCATGACTCAATGTTTATATTACCAAGAGACTTGTTTGCAAAAGATTCCAGTGGCCAAAAGTCAGTCAGCTGAAATGTTAATACACAAATAGTTTTGCAGACGCCACTGAACACTTGTCTGCCTTTGTCTGTTATCTTTCTGTCTACAACTATCCATTCACATTGTCTCAAGGGTTCGCTACTGTGAAAACAACCCCATAATTATTCAAACTTAAATAGGCAAAAACATAATTTACATTCAGAACAATGGACTGAATGAACTACAAACGCTAGACAATGAAATCAGCACCTAAATATTGCTGTTTAATTAAACACACTGTGAAACAGGATCCCAACCAAAGCACAAGTGTGCAGTTTGGTTGGGATCCTGTGCATCTGTTTTGCGTCTGAAATAGGCTTCTCTTCGCACCACAAAGGTTTTAGAATGGGACAGGCGGGGGGTTAGAGGTCGGGGTCTAGGTATAGGACAAGACAAGGCCCTGCAAGGAAAAAAATAGATCCTATAGGCGCATCTGTTCACAAAGCTTTCCCAAAAGCCACGTCACATGATGAGGGTGTCGACTATAAAACCACAAAGCATCCATGGAGAACATCTCAGAGTCTTTACCACCGGCTGCACAGTCGTTCCTCAGTCATCCCCTCTTCCCAAAACCCTCAGAAGTAGCACCATGTGCGACACCGAAGAGTTTGTGGAGGACTTCGAGGAGGAAGCTGAGGAAGAGGAGGAAGCTGAGGAGGAGGTTAAAGAAGAGGCTGATGAGGAAGAAGTTGAGGAAGAAGAAGCTGAGGAGGAAGAAGAAGCTGAAGAGACACATCAAGAAGAAGCAGACAATGAGCATGAAGCAGAAGAGGACACTAAACCCAAACCCAAGATGTTTGTTCCCAACATCATACCACCAAAGCTGCCTGATGGAGAGAAGGTGGACTTTGATGACCTTCACCGGAAGCGTGTGGAGAAGGATTTTAATGAACTGCACTGCCTGATTGACCTGCACTTCACCACCAGGCAGAAGGAGGAGGATGAGCTGGTAGCGTTGAAGAACCGAATTGAGCGTCGTCGGGCCGACCGTGCCGATCAGCAGCGGATCAGAACCGAGCGAGACCGTGAAAGACAAGCGCGCCTCGCTGAAGAACGAGCCCGCCGAGAAGAGGAGGCCGCCAAATTGCGTGCCGAGGAAGATGCCAGGAAAAAGAAGATCCTTTCCAACAAGGGCTATGGTGGCTTCCTGCAGAAGGTGGATCAGAAGAAAGGAAAGAAGCTGACCGAACGTGAAAAGAAGACCAAATGTCTGATAGAGCGTCGCAAGCCACTGAACATCGATCATCTCAACCAGGAGAAGCTGGGAGAGAAAGCCCTCGACCTGTGGAAGTGGCTCAATCAGCTCCACGCTGAGAAGTTTGAGTTGGGAGAGAAGCTAAAGTCGCAGAAGTATGAGGTCAAGGTTTTGCGGAACCGAGTAAGTGACCATCAAAAGGGAACCAAGGTTGTAAAAACCACCAGGAAGTCCTGGAAGTAAATGAATCAGATTAACACACAAAACAAAGCCAAAAAGTCTTGCTTTGAACTTTTCAAGAACAACATTTATCATTTTCTGAAGAATGTTTATTCATTTCCCATTGTGCTTTATGACTACTGTATGTGTCATTGGTTTTTATTGGGAATAATGTTTTGTTGCATGCAAGTCTCAAGCTCATTCTTTAAACATATGAAATGCTTTTATGTCCACAAGATTTACATTATGCAGAAATGCAGTTTATTTTCCAATATTTGAATGTATGACTTTCTTTGTCCTTCAACCTTTGCTTAATAATTGTATATTCATTTCACATTGTGCCGTAGGACTACTGTATGTGTAATCAGTTTTTATTGGGAAAACCGTTTTGTTGCATGCAAGTCATTCTGTAAACATTTCAAAAGCTTTTTTTGTTCAAAAGATTTACATTATGCAGTAGAAATGCAGTTTATTTTCTAACATTTGAATGTGTGACTTTCTTTTTCTTTCAACCTTTGTTCATTAACACAAGTACTAAAGCAGTCGTTTCATTTTAGAAATAATGTATAATGTATTGTCATCACCAAGACCGCTTTTAAGACTGAAATCCACAAAAGGTGTAAAATAAATTAATAAATGAATAAAAACACAGAAAGAGAAATAAAAAAGGTCTTTATTGTTACTTAAGGCACATTTATATGTGTAACAGTGGCAATGTTTTTTATACATATTGTACTTACATGGTGTAAAGTATATATTTTCTTTATATCATAAAATGTGATGTTTATGTGGAAGATAATTTGCATGCTACTATACAATTCCATGGACAGATATGTAACAAAAGTGTAAATGATATCTTTCATCCATAAGCCCCAGGTTTATGATTTTTAACTAATTATAAACTAAAAGAATTCAAGTTCACAGCAGTTAGATATGTGATTATAGATATATAGGTAGTTATGTGATTACACTTACTGCAAAATGTGTATTAAAAAATAAAATTTAAAAACAACTATTTGTCAAAACATTCGGGCATCTAATCCAAACAAAATATTTACACAGATTAAAAGCAAACACATAAAAAGTTATTTAAGCTTGACCCAACTATAGGGGTCTGATTGCAAAACAATGTGTTTCACTTAAGTTGCATATAACTGTATAATAATTTTTGATTCCAAAATAGATTTATAAGAAAATGCAACATCATTTGTGAGCAGACAGTTTCAAAGCACATATATCTACCATATACTGTATAATTCACACTAACAGTTCAAGTTTGAGGATTTAAGGACCACATGCTGCAATGCTGAAGTGATTATTACAATTATCAAGCCACTTTGTTTCAAATTATGACCATTAAATGAGATCTAGAGATCCCGGTTGTTACTGCTGATCAATTTGGGATATGATGTCCCAATGTAGCGCCCGAATCTGTACACCACAATCTCCAGCAGATACTCATCCACTTTCACCCTAACGTTGGTCATATGTTCACCCGACAGAAAGAAGATGATGGTATAAAGAGCCACCTCAAACTCCGGGCTGACGCCAATGAAACAGCCTCCCACTGGTTTGATTAGACCATTCCAGCTAAACTGCAGGTTTAAGACGTGATCGTCCTCATCTGGCTGTAAGATTGGAAATGTAAACATTACAACTCATGCACACAATGCTATATTAACTGATTAGATATAAGATTTCTTCTTAAATCAATATGCAATGATGAAATACCGTGTCCTTTTTATCTCTGGCCTTATATCCTTTGTAGTCCACTATATTTTGCTTTTCCAGATTGTAAAACTGGATCCAGTTGTGGAGGCCCATGATCTCTCTACCATGCTTGGTTTCGCCGACAAACACATGCTCAAATCCACAGGAATCTTCACTGCATTTGGAGACAAGAGGCAGATAAATATAAACAGGTATGTAAAATAAACATAAATGTATTGTATCGTACCTACTATTTAATGCCATGTCAGCTTCATTGCTATCTACATGACAATTTAGAGCAATATGAAAATAATAAATACAATAAACAATATGTATATGTATTCAAACAAACAAATAAACACAAGCTGTATTACATTCACATGAATGACACAATATAGCACAGTGAAACAATGCAAGGGATTTTAAAGAGACAGTTCACACAAAAATCAATGTTTGCTGTTAAGTTACTCATTTTCAGAAATGTGAAGAAGTGTTTTATAAATATAATAAATGAGAATTTAATTTAATTGTGAGGGAGAAAAAACTTGAGCGCAGATTGGATATCAAGGTATGGGCTAAGAAATGCGCACACAGGACGAGCAATTAAAAAGCAACATATCTGTTTTATCAGATTTTACCTTGATTACACAATACACACAAAAGATATTGTTCTATATCTTCTAATTTGGATCCTTATACTTAATTGTTTTCTGTAGATAAATGTGGAAATTAATCCACCTAAAATATAAATGCAATTAATTGCTAAAGGCACTTTGAGAGCCAAAAAAAGCCTATTTAGAGAAATACACAATTAATACCCATGATTCCTGATGATACATTGGGGTCTTATGAATCTAAACAATCGGTCTACGCTAAGAAACTAAACATTATTACCTTACATTCATTGCCATTAATTTAATTTATTATATTGTATTCTAGGCAATAATTTTGTAAACAGAGTTCAGTTTCTTGCACATCTTGGTAATTCTTCTTCATAAGAACTATAATAATGAGCAGAAAGTGTTCATTTTATTTTGTATGAATGTGTTTGTTTTGGACTCTTAAAATGCCATTAGTTGTTGTCTTGCATTTAATGAATACCAAAGAACAACTATTTTAGAATTAAAAAAAACTTATTTAATGCAATTTAAGAAAAAAAAAGTCACCTGTATGAACCTGTGGATCTCAGATGAGTACATTAACAGCAAATTTAAATTTTTGGCAAAACAATCCCTTTTACATACCAACATGTATATATAAAAAAAAAGGATATTTATAACTCACGCTCCACTTTTGTCTCTGCGATAGAGCTTGAACCAGATGTCATAGAGCTGCCTCTTAAACTGAACCAGATCCGACTGGGCGCGACCTTTGCTTACTAAATACCTGTGGGCACACTGCATAAACAAAGCCTGTCAGATCAAGGCTGACAAATTATAATACATCTCTTCACCCATAATGGTAATGTTTGCACAAAAACGTTTGTAATTATTTGCACAATGATGTGTGCAATGTCTTGGAATCTTGTTGCAAAATCAGTCTTAAACCAACACCCATATACATCTACCATCACCTACATTTAATCATTATTAGTCTATTTTACTTGTTTAAATCTGTATTTCACTTTTTAATAAATAAATAAGAATAATATAAATTTAAACACAGCTGGACCAAGTAGTGCACTACAAAGAATGATATGATTTTGTACAATAATATATTGTATACATAGTATAACAATAGAAATTAATCTAATAAATAATGTCGTATATGGGTTAAAGACAAGGTGTTCATTGTTGGGTTACTTCAAAAAAGTAATTAATGACATCATTAAAGTGGTATTTAAAGTAATTTTCTAATTGCTTTGCCTGAAAAAAGTAATAGAAAGCAATTAAATTCATTTAGCTTGTGCAATCAGTCTGCCAAATGTATCTTTCTTTAGCTAAAAATATGATTATTTGGCATCTGTATATCAAAAATTACAATTACTCTGCCTTTATGAATTTACTTACGCAGAACTGTTAAATTTATTAACAGTATTTAAGGCAAGTTCATTGTAAATAACTGTAATTAAATTACCTAAAAGATAATAGCAGATAATTAATTTGACCAATTTAACTAATTACACCAAACACTGTAGACATATTAATTTGGTGTCTGCATCAAATTAAATTCACAAAAGTGATTTTATATACATCAAAAGCATATTAAATGCAAGCAATATGCCTACTTTGATTATTGAAATGTTTTTTTTTTAATTAACTTACCTTCCTTACCTTTGAGCTTTGGTCAGAAATGATCACTCTATCATGTAACAGTCAATAATAGAACATGTTTCAAATTCTTTAAGTTGCTAAATTTCTACACCAGGGTGTCCGTGGGGTCTTAAAAAGTATTACAAATTGATAAATCAATTTAGAGAAATTTAAGGCCCTTAAAAAGTATTAAAAAGTCATAAATGCTTTTTTACAATATATAAAATTTTGTATAATTTTTTATTCTACAGTGTATAGCTGTATGCTAAAGTTTGCCTGAATTTGATCTGAATATTGGGCTGCTTTATAGTTTATAAAATCAATAAAATTCTGGAGTTCTACAGGCACCAATTAGCATTTTTATTCAGTATATGAATAATGTTTTCATTTAGGATTAGTTTCTTACAATCAGTATTTAGTATATATACTGTACATCAAAATATTGCCAATGTTACTGGGTGAAGCCCTAAGTGGCAATGAGGTTCTAATATGTATGTAAAGAGTCTTAAAAAAGATCTTGAAAGTTACTAAATTTCACTCTCCGGTTGCTGTAAATACCCTGTACATGTTCAAACATAATGATACCAAACAGCAAAGATAGAAAGAAGACAACCAGTTTGGCAAGTTTGACACCATTACCCCAGGTTGTTTAGAATTAACCTTAGAGGTTTTTGTGCTACTTTAGTATAGCAAATGCACTGGCTTTGGTTAGAAAACCTGACAACCCTAAAAAACCTGACAAGGTACCTTCATGACCTCGGTCTTCAGAATGGCATCCAGAAAAAGGTTGTTCTCCTGAAGCTCCTCTTTCGTGACCTGCTCAGCGACTCCTGTTGATGTCTCATAATTATCCAGCAGAGTGATAAAGTCTGAAAAGACACAGCATTGATACTCTGAAACTGCATTAGGTATAAGAATCTAATTCATTCTGAAAACAACTATTTTATTAGATTTACATATACGGATGCACTTAAATGCAAATTAATATAGAATGATCAATGGCTTCTTACAGGCATAGGTATCAATGCTTTTGAGCTTGTTTTCATTGACATAGGAAAAGAGAGGAGCTCTAGCGCAGTCCCTGGCACTATTACTGCCCTCAGACACAAAGCCAGCCTTGCCCTGTGTGAAAACAAATGCACTGTATATGACGTATTCATAATAAATAGTGTTAACCACCTGCAATCATGTACATGCTTACATATATTTATATGTAATAATTGACATTTCATACCTGTAGGTTGATTTTATAGTCTTGTCCAGGTTTCATTCGGTTCACATCCAGCTTCCACAGTTCATTCAGCAGACTTGAGAGCTCCTGATTGGTGCATTGACTGCAATAGAACAAGCATGACATTAAGTGATCTTTTAAACGTTGCTATTATTATTACTATTATTAAATATAAAAATATGCTCCATGACATACCTGGACACATACTTTAATTAATGCTTTAAGATGATACCCGTAAATGTGCAATTCAGTGTAATGACAGTAATGACGGACAGATCATATAATACTTATATGACAGTGGTGATACTTAATCACAGTGGTGCCCTAAAATATTAATGAATTGTCATATCTTTATACTAACACTATCCTTCAAACCTGTAGGTTTGGTAAATTTGTTAAGACGTTTTTAATAATTTAAAACAATATAAAAATAGTATAATCACTTATTATTGTATGCATAAGTAGGCTGTATCTTGTACATAAATATAATGGATATGCTAAATGAAGTATTTCACCCATATTTGGACATTTTCACAAACGTTACTCAAAACATTGATGTAAACACATTACATTTTTGACACAATAAATTAGACACAGATGCCAAACCAGGAAATCCTAAACAACACCGGAAACGCGTTAAATTAGGCAGAACACGGTGATGTTTCGTTCATATTTAAATATACATCGACGATCAAACGATAAATCTGAAGGGTAAGGCAAATGTAAAATGTTCAAATTACGCACAGATCGTTTCAACGCGAGTTTTCCCGACAACAAAACACACGAGTTGTGTATGACGTCACAAAAAGTTGCCAGGTGCTGTTCATTTCACACACACAACAACGCATGTAACGGAGGAACAAAAACGTGAAGATTTTAGCATGTTGTTCAACCAGGTAATAAAATGTTGTTTTCAGTCTCGTTAATAACCAAACTTTGTGAGCTGTTTACAACTAATCCTCTGGCTTGGGTTTCTGGAGATTGTGAATAAAACCACAAGTACAATGTGGCGTCGCCTTCACTTCAAACAATTCACTTGTGCAACAACAACAAAAACAAACAGGCCTATATAAATACACACAGTCTCAACATAGTAAACATGCAAACAACATTTATAACATTATAAAAGACGAAGCGTTGTAACGTTAGTCGAGTGAGCAGAAGCTGAATTTGTTGTTAATGTAAATGAATCAGATAGCGGTAAAGTTGGTTTTATATTCGCACATTCGGACTTTCCCCTTAATAATATAATTTCATAAAAGTATTATTTGCAAACTCTAAATAGCGAAATCTTATTAGCAGCCAATGACTTTCAAAGTCCAACATTGTTCACAGTCAATTAGATAGTGCTAATGTTGTTTTGAAGTCATACTTGCATGCTAATTCCGATCGAATATTCAAAGTAACGTGGTAAACAATATAGAGACTTCTAAATGAACGAATGTGCGAATATAAAACCAACTTTACCTCTATATGAATCAGTTAGTTTAATTCATTGCGCACCAGATGGTAAAGTTAAGCTAATTGTGCATGAAAAACAGAAACTTTCATCAAAAATATAACCGATCAAAAGTATGATATAGTCATAAGGGTTTTGAAAACAGAATAAAGTAGCATTAATAATCATCAACAGATAACTAAAAATAAAATGGCTAATCTAATACAAGCACAAAACAGAAAGACCGTTAAACACCAAATGGATTCATTTTCCTCACCCTTTGGCCATATTTGCAGGTTAATCCACTTCTCTAATTCAAAGAAACGTGTTTAGTCATGCGATGATGACAAGTTCTGGTTTTGTTGGGTGTGTCAAAGAGCATGGGTGTGTTTACGCGACGTTAAACTATTTGATGGACTGGCAAATCTGGCCAATGAGAGGAGCGAACTAGAACGCCTCTCAATCTGGTTTGGTTGTTTTTTTGTTAATGGGTGGGACATACTGAACCAATACATAAAAACAATGGCAGCAGTGTGCTTTTAACAGCACTACTGTCAATTAAAAAGTTACTTATATAATTTTGCATACATTTCCAGCACAAAATTGAAAATTTGAATGAAGGCAAGTGCTAAATTCTTGTTAATAATTGATTAATTTATTTGTTTATTTGACACATTCAAGTAAGAGGTTTTTACTGAGTGGATTTTGTATAGCTCTTGTTAGTATTTATATATGTTATCATATTAAAATGCTGCAAAAGAGCCAAAGTATTTTTTTCCTCAAGTTTTATATAATTGTAAAACTTGTATTTAATTAGTTACATTATGTATATACCCATCCCTCTGTCAAAACCTTGAGAATATAGATAAAACTGTAAGGTTTGGACTATGCAAATGCTGATGATATGGAGATTTATGGCTAAGCACAAGAACAAACAACAACTTAAAATCTCAAAACTCACATGGACTGACTGACCATGAAAACAAATAATTTGTTAACTTTTATAATATTATTATTATTATTATTATTATTATTATTATTGTTGTTGTTATTATCATTATTATTATTATTATTATTATTATTATATTTGAGATACACAATTAATAGTTTGGTTTATTCCGAACATAAACATTTTCTTTCTTACCCTTAAATTGGACTTTTTTTATTAATCATTCAATGAAGATTCAATGAGCATTTAATAAACAGCAACCTTTTAAGATTTCTTTATGTCCCTTATTTTGGGTTTTTTCACATGTTATACATCAGGGCACCTGTCTGCTAATTTCCAAATGTGCACCAAAAACATTTTGCTGAATTAATTTGCACACACTGTCATTAATTTGGATGCTCTTTCCTTTTTTTTCCAGAAGAAACTGTGTGTGAGGCTCCTCCAGACACTACATATTCAGTGATAATAAATGTAAGTCTGCAGCATTCACGACTCTAATTGAAAGAATACATTGAGTTTTTGTGGGTTTTGTGGCATTTGTACACTGCAGAATTATTTAAGTCAGGGATTCTCAACCGGTGGGCCGCGGTGATCCTGCAAGTGGTCCACGAGATAGCTTAAAATTAACTCTTAATATTAAGGGTGTCACGAAATCTTGCAAGATTAAATCGCGATGAGATTTCTCGTCGAGGTAAAAAGTTGTCTCGTGAGCTGAAATGTAGGCATGAAGGAGCATGAGGGTGAAATTAGCATTGAAGATTGGAAGCAGGACTGAATTTGAACCGCAAATCAAGTTCTTTGCATACACCTGGTAAGGCTGGCCTCTGTGATGCACATGTCACTTGGTTGGGCGGGCGGGTGTGACGTAACCGCTTTTTTTTCTCACCGGAGTTAGATGTGCAGAAAGTCGCATTATTGAAGTGCAGTACAGATATGTAAACGCCATAGAAAAATGCTATCAAACTGTTATCATCGTGTAGGACTTCTAGCCGCATTTTGCAATAGGACAGAACATACAGCTGTTAGACACTATATTCTCAGCACCTACACACATCTCTAAGCGTGCACACATACTGAACTGCTGGAGACTCAACACACCCGCCTTCATCAGTTCCAAACAAGTTTATGCTGTACGGAAATGCGGACGTTTTCTTTTCATGGTTCAAGTGACCAAATTCTACACAAGGACTAAAAAACGCTTTTATATTGTCATGTAGCACAAGAATTTAAGCATGTTCATGAGAGAGAAGGAGAGCGCAACATCTACCATGTAACCAATATAAAATAATATGTTCCATACATCACGTGCACAAATCAAGCCATGGATATTACATTAATGCCTACTGGTTTAAAAACGCCTAGATAAAAAAGGCCAAATGAGAGCGTTTCTGTCATAAACTATAGGAAAACAACTTCTCAAAAAGAAAATAAAAAAAAAAATGAAACTCTGCGAACAGAATAAATACAGAAATGAAGAAAAGAGCGCTCTTTTATTATCAGCTGTAGTAAGTCAGCGACCACTCTTTTTATTTTCTGGTCATTGCGCCTTTTGCCGTGTGCTGTGTAAATGCTGACAATTGGATATGAATCACCTTTAAAAGATGATAAAGGTAAGCAGGTCATCAAAAAAATTGGATACTGTCACAAAATCCGAATTGACCATCAAGATCTGCAATGTAAATACTGTGAAATTCTATAGTGGAAAAGCCAGTCAATAGAGTTTGCTATTTTCCATTTATATATTAACAAATATATTGCTGTGTTTGCATGTTCATTGCATAGAATTCAATATAAACTAATATAAAACTATTGCATGCATAAAATTATGGAAATAATTGGGGAAATTGCATACATAAAAAATGGAAGTAAGTTCATTACAAGCAAAAAACAAACAAACACCTAAATTGTTTTGCATTTTGTTTTTTTGTTTTTTAATTTAAAAAATCTATTTTCCATTCATATATTAGCAAAATATTTGAAGACTATTCTATTCCTGTTTCATCATTAAGGATTTCTTTAAAATAGTGTAAAAATATCGTTCTCGTGAGCCCAATCTTGTGTCTCGTCTTGTCTCGTGGAGTAGGCGTCTTGTCACTCCCCTACTTAATATTATACTATAATTTTTTATTTTGTTATTAATATGCTATATTAAAATGATCAAAGTAATGCACTTTCTCCTGTTCGCTGATTGATTACTGCAATTAGTATACGTCAGTCTGTTCATTCACAAACTATGCGTGGTGAAAGTGAAAGTCTCTCTTTGTGTATTTTTGTGTGAACTATTTATTGTAGCTGCATAGTTGTCCAAATTAATGTCCTGTGGGTGTTTTATAATGAACACGCGCCTATACAGGAGGATCTAGCGAGGCTCAATGGTGTTTCTGCCATAGAATGTAAAATAAACTTGCATATGAGCTTCAGACGCGCTCTGGCGAAGCTGTTCACTGTTCCTGTCAGCGATTTCACAATAAAATCCAGCTGCAAACTCAACCGCCATCAGATCGACGAGTTTTAACAGATTTAGGGTGTTTACTGTATTTTACATTTTCTGTATATTTTTGAATAGTAGATATTTAAAGGGTCACGAAACCCCCTGTCTCAGCAGGGTGTTTTCACAACTCTGTTTTGAAAAAAGTCAGGAAAGTTGGGCGTGTCCAGCTCTGGGAGTGTGGGAGTGTCGGGGGAGGGAAAGAGGATAAGATTTTGCATAGAAGGGACGCGCTAAGTTTGACAGGAAAAACAAACACACAGAGGCTGATTTGATACGGCGAATAAGAGAAAAAAATCCTCCGCATTTCTCTGTAACTTATGTACTCGGTAGGTAGCGTCAGAAAGCCGTGTGTGTATAGACTATCCTGTCACAAAATGCGGCGAAAATCCTGCACGACGGAAATAGTTTGTGTTTACATGTTTACACTCGGAGAGCAGCATTTAAACAAAGGGCACTGCACTGCAAACACTTACCAAATCTGTAGACAATCAAACTGGAGCTGTGTCTTTTTATTAAAAGTAGACGAGCGGCAAATCCGGATTTCACCATTTCCAGATGAGAAAAAGCTCTCGTGTAAAAATGTTCCTTACAAATGCGTTTCTGTCGCGTGTCGCGTGCACTGTAATCCACACGTGAGTCCAGCTGCTCTCCCATAAAGGGAAAATGAAAACAAAACCTTCGTTGCAACACACTAATAACACCTATGACTCTTGTCTTGAAATTCTTGTACTTTCACTTGTTTTGGCAACACAACGTGGCGTCTCTCTGCCGTCTGAACGCTGTAAACTGGTAAACAGTCTCCGGAGCTATCATGCATATTAATGAAGTTTCGCGTCATACACAATAGAGCGCGCTGATTGGTTTGAAGCACGTCTTCTCATGAATTAATACTGCACACTCAGATATGTCAGAACGCCCTAGAAAAGACAGACAGCCACTGTACTGCTGGATTTACACCTAAGTATCTCATGGCCGTGACGTAGCTTCAAAAATTAGTTTCAAACCGGAAGAACGAATTTGCTCAAAATAACGCAAAAACAACCAATTTTCACTTTTTAGTGCAATATATGTGTCCTAATAGTGTTTATAGCAGTGTGGGACACATATATGACTGTCAACAGCTCAAAAAATGTGTTTTGGTGTTTCGTGACCCTTTAATAGTAGATATTCAGTCAGTCCAGTTTAAAGCAGAAGCTGGTCTTTTGCAATCTCCCTGTTGACCTGGTTTTCTTTGAATCTGTATATACAGTATATATATATAGTATTTTATATATAGTATTTTATACAGATATTATACATTTGTTAATAAATAAAGGTTTAAATGAACATTTTCTACAAACATTTTAGAGAAATTTTCAGATAGGTGGGCCTTCAAAAGTTGATCGGAGAAAGAAGTGAAAAAAGTTGAGAACCCTTGATTTAAGTGAACTGCAAAAGGGGAAATAATAGGAGGCTTGAGTTTTCAGGTTTTTCTGCAAGGTCAATTTTTTTTTGTAGTATAGCATATTTCTAGTTTTATTCACACAGTGTTAAATTTTGTTTTTGTTTTATGCTAAGTAGCATATTTGTCAACTCATGCGAATGAAAAACACTTAGAATCGAAGACCATTTCTATGCAAAATTTGGTTTAGCACATAATCTAAATGCCTTAATAACAACACATATTTATTTTATTGATTTATTTATCTAGGGTATGGCAACTGTTTATAGTGGCCAATTACACGCATGCATGATTATTTGATAATTAATAAGCTGATATTTGGTTTCTTCATGGCCTTTTTTGTCTCCATTATATGTAAAATGTGCCACATAGTTTCACTGCTGCTCCTGTCCCCTTTGATGTTGATTAAATCAGGGTGGGTGAAACTTTTGATTGTGGGCAAGACCTGTTTATCTTCTTACTTCATTTACATCCTTTGTTAAAGTTGTCTTGCCGATGCTGTTCCTCCACCTTAAAAAAAACTCCACTTTTTTAAGAAATAGGTTAATTTTACAAGTCACCTACACTGTAAAATGAAAAGAAAAAAACTAAACCTCCAGTTCTTCGAATTTGGTGATTCATGTTTTAATTTTTTTATTTTATTTTCGGTCATTTTACAAACCTTTTTCTCTATATATTATTTCTTATACATTATATTATTTAAAACTCCTGAAATCTCAATAAAAGTCACTTTGTTTAACTGCAGAGTTGAATTTTCAACATCGAAAGTCCACAGAGCAGAGATCAAGGTCCCATAGCAATTCACAAACATAAATTATCGGAAAACAGTTTGTGAATCACAAAATACAGAAACTGTTAATTAACAGATATTTTTGTACATAAAGGTTAATATTTGCTTAGCATAGATAATTGAATCAGATTAAACCATATGCATTGTAAACACATTTCTATCTAGTATATATTTATTTAATTTTAGTTTTAGTTTTAGTAATTACAGTTTATCAGTCAACAGAACATGTTCAGTGTCGACAAGAGCAGTTTAATGTCTGCAGAGGTTATAATAACTCTTGTGCAAAGAAAAAATAAAATACGATTTTGGACAAACACTGAATATGCTGGATAAGTTGGCAGTTCATTCCACTGTGGTGACCCCAGATTAACAAAGGGACTATTCTGAAAAGAAAATGAATGAACGAAAGATTAAGACAAAATTCTTTATATTAAAGAGCGTGTTTTAGGGCTGCATGATATCTTAAAAATTTAACATTGCAATATTTTGTTATTCTGCGATGATATATATTGCGATATGAATGCAAATTCACCAGATGACTTAAATATTTTTATTTGGAAAGAATGTATCATTTTAGAATGCATAAATTATCATAAAAATCTGCAAATATAGATAAATACAATAAAGAAAAAGATGCAAATTAAATACACAATGTTTTATTGTTTCCAGAGGAGGTTATTAGAATTCAGTTACAGTAATTGAATAATAAAATGCTAAATAATACTGCTTAGTCTTATAATCTTATAATCTTCAGACCGCTTAGTCTTACAGTTTCATAAATAATTCAATTAAATAAATATTAAAAAGTATTTAAAATGATATTATTAAAGATATTTTATTATTAAAGATAAAAATGTTATATATAAAGTTAATCATTAAAGTTCCAAACAGTGCAATTTCAACACTGCATATCCTGCAATATGACTACTGCAAATAATCACATTGCGATATCGATGCTGAACGATATATTGTGAAGCCCTATCGTGTATATAGTCCAAAAGTCTTTTTGGGCAGATGTTTTGTACATAATTTTGCACCACAGAATAAGTACTATGAATTCTAAAAACGAATTATTATTTCATTTGAGTATTTTTCACTTACTGTTGTTAGTTTCAGTTAGTTTTAGTTTTCATTTATTGTGACTTTTTCTATTTTATGTAACAAAAATGTTTTTTGACCAGTAGTTTTATTATTCTTTTACTAAAATAAACTTTAACTTAAAGGGATAGTTCAACAGGTGGAGGATGAGTAAATGATGACACAATGTTCATTTTTTGGGTGAATAAAATTGTGGTCAATTGTATTTAAGTACCATGAAATGTGTCTGTTTCAAGAAATGTTGAGTTTTCTAACCAAACATGGTTGTAGACCGAGGTTGCAATCTGATTTAACTGAGTGGTATTGAGCGTGGACATGTTAGTCTAGTGGTAAAATTCCTTGTTGTGTAGTGTGGGGTTGTTTCAGGAGACTTGAGATCTATTCCCAGCATGGGCACATTTTGACTTTGTGTCTTTACACTCTAAAAATATTTTAAAATTGTCAAACTTCTGAAGATATATTCCATAGCTACATTTTATTATTTTGCTTTTAGTAAGGACATTAGTACACAACTTTATATTTTGCTTTTTTGTTCCCTAATATACCTTTTTGCAAGTTGTATCATTGCCATTTACCTCTTGAGGTAGCTGGGATCACCTTAAAGATCCAAGGATTTTTGTGTGCTTGTGTAGCTCAATCAGTAGAGCATGTGGTCTTGTGACGCAATCGGAGTGGGTTCAATTCTCTCTAAGGTTTTGTTTATTTTTTTTTTAAAGCGTAAAACGCTTTTATTTAAAGCGTAAAACATCTTAATCAAACATCATTAAAAAAGTGTGTAAGCACTAATGGAATTTGTAGGTAACTGTATTTTAAGTTTGAAAAGGGACAATGATTTTTAGTGACCTCTGGAGGCTTGTTTACACCAATAACTGTATTAAATTATATTAGTACCTCAATAATAATTTCCTTATAATCACGACTGATTAGATTAAGTCATAAATTGTGGTGTTTTTTAATTTACATGCGTAATGTCTGTTTATTTCTGTTTCTCTCTACAGAATGAATGAGGCATGTGTTTGGATCATACAAGCTCTGGAACAATTGGATTGATCTTCATTGCAGTGATGGACATCAGCTGCGGACAGGTAAGACCTCCCGCTCGTTTTTGTGTTTTGTGCTATCGGTTACCATCACTTCCTTTCTGGAGGGTCATGCCCTCCAGAAAGGAAGTGATGGTAACCGAAACGGGGGGAGAAGGGACGGGGACCCCAAATTTTTTTAATAGCGCTAATTTATTTTTTAGGAAAAAGCAGCATAACCCCTGCTGTACATGGCCCCGAAGGTCAGGGGAGGAACGTTTCATCCTCCCCCTTCATTCACACCAACACTCACACATATCGCAGTGATCTGGCTGGGATTGAACCAGCGACCTCTTAACCCTTGAGGCAATGCTCTACCACTGAGCCACAGTCACATACCTAATGATGTGCTGGAACTTATATTTGACCTATTCGCCTGTTTGTTGGCCAAATGCAAAAGTGAGGAGAGCTGGGCTTTGAACCTAAGTCTTTCTGACAGCCTTGACTCTGGAGAACATGTGTTCAGCCAACAGTGCCACCATGGCACTCACAGTTAGTGATGAGCTGGAACTTTTATTTAACCATTCAACTGCTCAATAAAGCAGTAAAGTTTGTGTGGGGTTTGAACCTGGGTCTCACTGATGAGAGCACAGTGCTTTACCCACCAAGCCACAGTCTCTCACACTGAGAAGTGTTTTGAACAAGCTTTTATTGACTGGTTTGTTCAATTAAACATAAGAACTAAATAATTGCAGTATTCAAACTCAGGTCTCCATGCAGAAAGTCCAGCACCTAACCTACTGAGCAACTGAACTGTTGTATGTTTCAGTGCTTAGGCCAGACATTTATAGAGTACTTCAGTTTATTTAACTTAAGAACTAAACATTCATATGATTCAAACTCAGGTCTTCTTGATGAGAGTCCAGCATTCTACCTACTGAGCAACTGAACCTGTTGCGCATCTCATTGCTTAGCCCAGGGATTTATTGAGTACTTTGTTGACATAAGAACTAAACATTTGTTGGATTCAAACTCTGGTCTTCCTGATGAAAACCCAGAACTCTATCAACTGAGCAATCCATTCAGTTGTGTAAACTTCTCTTGTGTAATCTAATTTTAGTTGAATTTTAGGCTCTTGTACATTAAAACAGGTAAGGAAACCCTAAGATTGCAAGATTCGAACCAAAGCTTTTCAGTTCTGAAGGCGAACGATCATCCACTGCACTAGCAAACTTGTAATTGTTTAAGGATTATTTTAGGCTCTTGTATATTTTTATTTATAAAACAGGTGGAAAAACCTTCATTTGTGGGATTCAAAGCACAACTTTCAGTTTTGAAGGCGGATAATTATCCACTGCACCACTGAGCTTATAACAAAAAATACTTCAACATAGAATTTAAAGCAATGTGTTTGTCCTGAATAAATAGACAATCACGACTTTGTGGTACAGTTATTGTTGTTGTGTCTTTTTTGATGGTAATTTTTATTTCATTTTTAGCTACAGCATTAATAAAAAAAGATTTTGGTTAAACAAAATGATTAACATCAAACTAAGACTATATAAAGTGTTTGTAGCTTGTAATTTTATCTAACAAACTTGACAAGTCTAATGTGCTCAAGACCTTTAAGATGTGTATAATCAGTTATAAAGAACAGTTAAGAAAATTGTTAATCCTTGACATTTGATAGCTTCAGTACAAACTGCCTGAACTGTCTAGCAGTACTGTAGAGCTCCATCAGCTGCTTCAGGTGTTTTCAATCAGGTATTTTAACCTGATTGAAAACACCTGAAGCAGCTGATGGAGCTCTACAGTACTGCTAGATGAAAATGAGGAAGCTGCTGTTTTCACATTCACTTATTGTCCACAAGAGGGCGCTGCTGTTTTAACATTCACTTATTGTCCACAAGAGGGAGCTGCTGTTTTTACATTCACTTATAGTCCACAAGAGGGAGCTGCTGTTTTAACATTCACTTATTGTCCACAAGAGGGAGCTGCTGTTTTTACATTCACTTATAGTCCACAAGAGGGAGCTGCTGTTTTTACATTCACTTATTGTCCACAAGAGGGAGCTGCTGTTTTTACATTCACTTATTGTCCACAAGAGGGCGCTGCTGTTTTTACATTCACTTATTGTCCACAAGAGGGAGCTGCTGTTTTTACATTCACTTATTGTCCACAAGAGGGAGCTGCTGTTTTCACGTTCACTTATTGTCCACAAGAGGGAGCTGCTGTTTTAACATTCACTTATTGTCCACAAGAGGGCGCTGCTGTTTTAACATTCACTTATTGTCCACAAGAGGGAGCTGCTGTTTTCACATTCACTTATTGTCCACAAGAGGGCGCTGCTGTTTTAACATTCACTTATTGTCCACAAGAGGGAGCTGCTGTTTTTACATTCACTTATAGTCCACAAGAGGGAGCTGCTGTTTTAACATTCACTTATTGTCCACAAGAGGGCGCTGCTGTTTTAACATTCACTTATTGTCCACAAGAGAGAGCTGCTGTTTTTACATTCACTTATTGTCCACAAGAGGGAGCTGCTGTTTTAACATTCACTTATTGTCCACAAGAGGGCGCTGCTGTTTTAACATTCACTTATTGTCCACAAGAGGGAGCTGCTGTTTTTACATTCACTTATTGTCCACAAGAGGGCGCTGCTGTTTTAACATTCACTTATTGTCCACAAGAGGGAGCTGCTGTTTTCACATTCACTTATTGTCCACAAGAGGGCGCTGCTAGTTTAACATTCACTTATTGTCCACAAGAGGGAGCTGCTGTTTTCACATTCACTTATTGTCCACAAGAGGGAGCTGCTGTTTTAACATTCACTTATTGTCCACAAGAGGGCGCTGCTGTTTTAACATTCACTTATTGTCCACAAGAGGGAGCTGCTGTTTTCACATTCACTTATTGTCCACAAGAGGGAGCTGCTGTTTTCACATTTACTTATTGTCCTCAAGAGGGCGCTGCTGTTTTAACATTCACTTATTGTCCACAAGAGGGAGCTGCTGTTTTTACATTCACTTATAGTCCACAAGAGGGAGCTGCTGTTTTAACATTCACTTATTGTCCACAAGAGGGAGCTGCTGTTTTTACATTCACTTATAGTCCACAAGAGGGAGCTGCTGTTTTTACATTCACTTATTGTCCACAAGAGGGAGCTGCTGTTTTTACATTCACTTATAGTCCACAAGAGGGAGCTGCTGTTTTTACATTCACTTATTGTCCACAAGAGGGAGCTGCTGTTTTCACGTTCACTTATTGTCCACAAGAGGGCGCTGCTGTTTTTACATTCACTTATTGTCCACAAGAGGGAGCTGCTGTTTTTACATTCACTTATTGTCCACAAGAGGGAGCTGCTGTTTTAACATTCACTTATTGTCCACAAGAGGGCGCTGCTGTTTTAACATTCACTTATTGTCCACAAGAGGGAGCTGCTGTTTTAACATTCACGTATTGTCCACAAGAGGGAGCTGCTGTTTTCACGTTCACTTATTGTCCACAAGAGGGAGCTGCTGTTTTTACATTCACTTATTGTCCACAAGAGGGCGCTGCTGTTTTAACATTCACTTATTGTCCACAAGAGGGAGCTGCTGTTTTAATATTCACTTATTGTCCACAAGAGGGAGCTGCTGTTTTAATATTCACTTATTGTCCACAAGAGGGCGCTGCTGATTTTACATTCACTTATTGTCCACAAGAGGGCGCTGCTGTTTTAACATTCACTTATTGTCCACAAGAGGGAGCTGCTGTTTTAACATTCACTTATTGTCCACAAGAGGGAGCTGCTGTTTTAACATTCACTTATTGTCCACAAGAGGGAGCTGCTGTTTTAACATTCACGTATTGTCCACTAGAGGGAGCCGCTGTTTTAACATTCACATATTGTCCACAAGAGGGCACTGCTGTTTTAACATTCACATATTGTCCACAAGAGGGAGCTGCTGTATTCACATTCACTTATTGTCCACAAGAGGGAGCTGCTGTTTTCACATTCACTTATTGTCCACAAGAGGGAGCTGCTGTTTTAACGTTCACTGATTGTCCACAAGAGGGAGCTGCTGTTTTCACATTAACTTATTGTCCACAAGAGGGAGCTGCTGTTTTCACATTAACTTATTGTCCACAAGAGGGAGCTGCTGTTTTCACGTTCACTTATTGTCCACAAGAGGGAGCTGCTGTTTTAACATTCACTTATTGTCCACAAGAGGGAGCTGCTGTTTTAACGTTCACTGATTGTCCACAAGAGGGAGCTGCTGTTTTCACATTAACTTATTGTCCACAAGAGGGAGCTGCTGTTTTCACATTAACTTATTGTCCACAAGAGGGAGCTGCTGTTTTCACGTTCACTTATTGTCCACAAGAGGGAGCTGCTGTTTTAACATTCACTTATTGTCCACAAGAGGGAGCTACTGTTTTAACATTCACTTATTGTCCACAAGAGGGAGCTGTTGTTTTCACATTAACTTATTGTCCACAAGAGGGAGCTGCTGTTTTAACGTTCACTTATTCTCCACAAGAGGGAGCTGCTGTTTTCACATTCACTTATTGTCCACAAGAGGGCGCTGCTGTTTTAACATTCACTTATTGTCCACAAGAGGGCGCTGCTGTTTTAACATTCACTTATTGTCCACAAGAGGGCGCTGCTGTTTTAACATTCACTTATTGTCCACAAGAGGGAGCTGCTGTTTTCACATTCACTTATTGTCCACAAGAGGGCGCTGCTGTTTTTAACATTCACTTATTGTCCACAAGAGGGAGCTGCTGTTTTCACATTCACTTATTGTCCACAAGAGGGAGCTGCTGTTTTAACATTCACTTATAGTCCACAAGAGGGCGCTGCTGTTTTTACATTCACTTATTGTCCACAAGAGGGAGCTGCTGTTTTCACGTTCACTTATTGTCCACAAGAGGGCGCTGCTGTTTTACATTCACTTATTGTCCACAAGAGGGAGCTGCTGTTTTTACATTCACTTATTGTCCACAAGAGGGAGCTGCTGTTTTAACATTCACTTATTGTCCACAAGAGGGCGCTGCTGTTTTAACTTTCACTTATTGTCCACAAGAGGGAGCTGCTGTTTTTACATTCACTTATTGTCCACAAGAGGGAGCTGCTGTTTTCACGTTCACTTATTGTCCACAAGAGGGAGCTGCTGTTTTTACATTCACTTATTGTCCACAAGAGGGAGCTGCTGTTTTTACATTCACTTATTGTCCACAAGAGGGAGCTGCTGTTTTTACATTCACTTATTGTCCACAAGAGGGAGCTGCTGTTTTTACATTCACTTATTGTCCACAAGAGGGCGCTGCTGTTTTAACATTCACTTATTGTCCACAAGAGGGAGCTGCTGTTTTTACATTCACTTATTGTCCACAAGAGGGAGCTGCTGTTTTCACGTTCACTTATTGTCCACAAGAGGGAGCTGCTGTTTTTACATTCACTTATTGTCCACAAGAGGGCGCTGCTGTTTTTACATTCACTTATTGTCCACAAGAGGGCGCTGCTGTTTTAACATTCACTTATTGTCCACAAGAGGGAGCTGCTGTTTTTACATTCACTTATTGTCCACAAGAGGGCGCTGCTGTTTTAACATTCACTTATTGTCCATAAGAGGGAGCTGCTGTTTTAACATTCACTTATTGTCCACAAGAGGGAGCTGCTGTTTTAACATTCACTTATTGTCCACAAGAGGGAGCCGCTGTTTTAACATTCACGTATTGTCCACAAGAGGGAGCTGCTGTTTTAACATTCACATATTGTCCACAAGAGGGAGCTGCTGTTTTCACATTCACTTATTGTCCACAAGAGGGAGCTGCTGTTTTCACGTTCACTTATAGTCCACAAGAGGGAGCTGCTGTTTTCACGTTCACTTATTGTCCACAAGAGGGAGCTGCTGTTTTCACGTTCACTTATTGTCCACAAGAGGGAGCTGCTGTTTTAACATTCACTTATTGTCCACAAGAGGGAGCTGCTGTTTTAACATTCACTTATTGTCCACAAGAGGGAGCTGCTGTTTTAACGTTCACTTATATTCCACAAGAGGGAGCTGCTGTTTTCACGTTCACTTATTTTCCACAAGAGGGAGCTGCTGTTTTCACATTAACTTATTGTCCACAAGAGGGAGCTGCTGTTTTAACATTAACTTATTGTCCACAAGAGGGAGCTGCTGTTTTAACATTAACTTATTGTCCACAAGAGGGAGCTGCTGTTTTCACGTTCACTTATTGTCCACAAGAGGGAGCTGCTGTTTTCACATTAACTTATTGTCCACAAGAGGGAGCTGCTGTTTTAACGTTCACTTATTGTCCACAAGAGGGAGCTGTTATTTTAACATTTACTTATTGTCCACAAGAGGGAGCTATAGGGTATATTCACGGCTAGTATTTCTTCCCATACTGATAAACTTTCGATGAACGGTTAATGTGACTTTTTTTTACGGCTCCTTTTACAGTATCGAGGCTGAAATGTAATTAAAATACAGTCAATGAAATAGATTTCAGCATTCATTTAGCTGTTCAAGCATAAAAACGCGATGAAAAGCTGTTTACATTCACGCGCCCATCAGGATCAGCATACGAGCGCAAAAACTCTATTGAAAATACTACAGTAAAATAAATGTTCATATTTTAAAGACATGGCGTGGGAAAATTTTATTTAATGCAGTGCTTCTTGTACAATCTGAAGCCCACTTTATATTGTATATTAATCAGGCAGTTGATTTGTAAAAAAACAGACCTTAAGCGAGTCGATTTTGTAACGGCATACAGTTCACCGGAAGTGTTGGACCCAGGTTACTGCAAAATTAAAAGTCCTTCTGCATACGCCCTATTGCCTCTTACTGGTGATATTGTCCACAAGAGGGAGCTGCTGTTTTCACATTCACTTATTGTCCACAAGAGGGAGCTGCTGTTTTCACATTCACTTATTGTCCACAAGAGGGAGCTGCTGTTTTCACATTCACTTATTGTCCACAAGAGGGCGCTGTGCTTGTTATTATTAATTAGTTAAATACTTACATTTTTAATTTAAAACACCTGAAGCAGCTCTACAGTACTCATTTATTCATTTTCTTTTTGGCTTAGTCCCATTACTAATTAGGCGAAATGAACTGTCAACTTATCCAGCATACGTTTTACGCAGCAGATGCCCTTTCAGCCACACTGGAAAACATCCATACACTCACATTCACACACATATACTATAGCACGTCTTTGAACTGTGGGGGAAACCAAAGCCTCCGGAGCACCCGGAGGAACCCCACACGGAGACAGGGAGAACGTGACTCTACAGTGCTGCTAGATGAAAATCTAAAGTGGCTCCACATGTTCAGGATCAGACAAGACTGTTTTCACATTCAGTTGTTGTTCACAAGAGGTAGCTATTGCCTCTTTCATGTGCTATGGTCCACTAGAGGGAGCTGTGCCTGTTACTTTAAATATTAAAAAACTTTCATTTTATAAATTTAAATGCTTAATATCTGATAAAACAACAAGTTTACAGATTATAGTTGTTGACAGTGACTGATGCATACTTTAATAAACAGGAGCCCACAATGTGCAGGAGGTTCATAACAAATGTTTGGAGAAAAAGCATTTCATTTATTTTTTTTCACAAGTCGTTCATAAATGACAATTATAAAATAAAAATATTTACAGTAAACATGCACATATAAATAAGATATAAAGAGATTCTTGATTCACCATGTTAAATCATCCTCTATTGTAACATGAAATACAATTATTGAATTCATATCAGGCAGAAAGAGATTTAATGGTTTGATTTAAAGTGGGAAAACTAAAAATAGGAAAGAATACACTGCTTAAGATTCATAGTGGATCTCAAAAAAATTCTTAAAAGAAAAATGAGTGTTCAACAATAGTTTTAGCACTACTCTGTTGACTGGTTTTGATCCACTTCAAATTTTGACTGCTGTAAGTTACTAAATCATTTTAATATCATTCACACAGTCATAGAAGATTAAGCATGATTTATAATTTATTTTAAAAGGCACAAGATCAGGTTTGGTAACCCATCCAAGCATACACACAACCGGAGCAACACTCTTACCACAAACAATCTCTCCTGGCAGGGGTGGACTGGCCATAGGGAGCACCAGGACATTTCCTGGTGGCCTGACTGTCAATCTGACCTGCCACCAGGATTCTGGCCTGCCGCGCAGATGTGGCCTGACTGACAGTTACTTTGGCCCGGTTGAAAATGCTTTCCCAGTCCACCCCTGCCTCCTGGTGTCAGGACTCTAACCTGCAATCTTCTGATAGAATCCAACTCTCTAACCATTAGGCCACAGCTTCCAGTTGAAGGTTAAGATGAACTTTTTTTCCCACCAGAAAAATGCAAGTTGGTCATAATTTTCATTTGTTGTATGTATATATAAAAAATAAATGTTTAAAAAAAAATAAATAAATAAATGGGGGTGGGGGTTAAATTCAGAAAATACAGTTTAACAGAAAAAAGAAAAAAAAAGAAAAACTGGAATTGTGTGGTCTAAAATGAATTTAAAAATAATTAACTATTACTAGTGTATGTGAAAAGTAAATTAAATTTTATTTTTAGGTGAACTATCCCGTTTTCACATGCAAGAAAGTAACAATTATATTTAACGATATTTAAATAGTAATTTATGACATTTAGATTTTCAATCAAAATTCTCTTTGTACAAAGGCATAAAGTTGATTTTAAAGTTAAGGATTCATTAGTTTGAAATTGAACCAAACACTAACATCTGGGTTGAGTTCAGTATACTTTATTTGACAAAATATTGCATGTTTTAAGCTGCAGTCACACTGGAATTTTCTCCCCATAGACTTCCATTCATACGCACGCGAATGCATCAGACCAGAAACACATTTCGCTGCGGTGCAAAGTTCAAGCTTGGTGAACTCTGACCTGCGAAAATCGCATCCCTTGACTGCATGAGACCAATCCGGGATCAAAACATGACCTCTCTGAACAGAAATTTAAAACATGGACAATCGCTCGCTTTTTTTCATGTCTAATCATCTTGTTTAATTCCACCCCTTTTCGCAGCGCCGTATGACAGAATTTCGCAAGCTCAAACTCTAGTGTGACTGCGGCTTTAAGGACTCAGTTTGATCAGGTGTTTAATTCGGGTTGGCAGTAAACTGTGCAGAGCTGCAACTCTCCAGGAACTGAGTTTAACACCTGTGCAACAGATAGTAGAATGATATTAGCAAACATAAAGCTATGAGTACTGCAGGTTTTTTTAAATGTACATTTTAAATGTGGGACATATTTTGTAGTGTAAAATGTGTGCATGTGTTTAACTGTGAATATATACAAAGTTGAGGGCAAAATGTTTATCCCTCCTGTGAAATTTCTATCGCTTCAAATATTTTCAAATATTGGAGCAAGGAAGGGTTTACAATATTGTTTTTTTTAGTTTAAACGCATTTTTAAAAAAAAATAAATAAAATTAAGGTCAATTTTATTAGCTTTAAGATTTTCTTTTCAATAAATCCCAGAATGAACCACTTTTCCAGCAATTCGCCTATGTAAGAGTTAAAGTATTAATTTGCACTTAAAGCTCAATACTAGTATCTTAAGTAAATAATATATTTTGTATTCATCATGGCAAAGACAAAAGAAATTTGCCATTAGAAAGTCTAACAATGTTTAGAAATGAGAAAAAAAAAAAAAAAAAAAAAAGCTACATTTTAAAATTTCCCAAGTGCTGTTTAACAAAATAATTTTGACTTAAACATCTAATATATAAAATGTTTTTTTTATTTGAAGGGAAAATTACTTAAGTGGTCTCTTATTTTTTCACAGCTGCAAGTTTACTTGGTTGCATAAGAGTCAGTACACAGATGTAGTTTTGGGGTGCAACAGTACCAGGATCGGAACTGGGAAAAATGGGAGAGAAAGAGAGAGGAGAGAGGAGAGAAAAAAAAAGAAAAAAAAAAAAAAAAAAAACACACACACACACAGAGGAGCAGGCCAACACTGATAAATGAGCAGAGAATTCCACACATAGATCTCAGGGTCAGGGCGTTGTGGGAGAAAGACGTCTCTGGGGGATGAGCTGCCCTTCAAATACAGATAGGAGAGACAAAAAAATAAATAAATCAGATACATACATACATACATACATACATACATACAAAAAGTATCACAAAACACTTGCATTCTAGGGATAACTAATCAGAGCATACACAGACAGATGTGAAATATCTAAAACGGGTATCCAAACTCCATCCTGGGGGGCCAGTGTACTGCAGATTTGAGCTCAAACTTGCCTCAACACACCTGAAAGGATGTTTTTAGAAAGCAAATTAAGAGCTTATTAGCTAGCCCAGGTGTGTCTGATTGGGGTTGGAAGTAAACTCACCAGGACACCAGCCCTCCAGGACCGAGTTTGGACACCCCTGGTCTAAAACATGCACCAGAACAGTGTACATGTCTCAAACTCGATTCCTGGAGGGCTGCAGCTCTACACAGTTTTGCTCAACCATATTCCAACACAGCCAATTCAACCAATCAGGGTGTGCAAGAGTAGACACCACCTTGATTAGATTGACCAGGCGTGTCTGATTAGGGCTGGAGCCAAACTGTGCAGAGCTGCAGCCCTCCAGAAATTGTTTGAGACCTATGTTATACATAAGGAGAAAGGACTAGATGGGAGGGAAAAGAAAAAAAAAAAAAAAAAAAAAAATAACTTTCATATTAGGGTCTTTATAGTTTAAATCCAGACCATTAAAATGCCAGATTAGTGAGTGAGATCTGAAGCCCATTTTATATTCACCAATTATGCCTTATGTTCTTAATCGTTCAGGAGTCACATAAAATGAAAACACTTTATAAATTAAAAGAACTTCATAGAGACACTTACCTCAGTCCAGTCATTCATCTCCACAATAACATCAAGGTAAACCTGGAAGCGACACATCCATAATATTTAATAATAACTGTCATGATGGTTATTCTAGGAATAAATTTCCTTATGAATCCACCACCCACACACAGAAGAAAAGAAAAAAAGTCCAAGGAAATCTACTTACAATAATGGTCCACACGGGGACGCAACCCAAGCATTGATTCAACTTCGAGCATGTTCCTTTCTGTTCTAAACACTATTAGACACTTTAAAGGTTTCAGTCATTTGTTTATAGATGATAGAAAAACTTCTACAAGGTTAGATCAAAATCTCAGTAAATGCTGCATGAAATTTAAAACAACATGAGCATTAAACACAAGCTGCACATTAAAAAAAAAACACAAAAACTTAACATACAAAACATTCCCTATAACAAACATATAGGCTACCTAAAGTATATTAGCATACACACAAAACATACATACAACAAGATCATGTCGTTTTTGTGCTTGTTTGCACTGAGCACATGCATTTGAGTTCACAGCAGTAATCCCATCAGTTGAAAACTAATCTTACACATTTACCAACAGGTAGAAAACAACATTATGCTTACAAAATGACATTAGCACACCTCACACCTGAATGAGGTTCCCAATTAAATAAATGGTTATCATCCACAAGAGATTCATTCATTTATTTCTTGTACTTAACTTACATTTTACTTGATTTCGTTGTCCTGTTAAATTAATTCTTTAATATTTTTCCCCAATTTCTGTTTAACTTTATAAAAGATAATAGACATCTACCTCACTCATCCTTCCACTCCACAATTTCATCTCAAGGTGAACATGGAAGCTATATCTGAGACATCTCTAACAATGTTTAATAACTGTTGTGATCATAAATTACGATTAATTTGCTTCTTACTCACAATAAAAAAAATAATAAAAAAAAATAAAAAATAAAATAAATAAAAATAAAAAGTCAAAGAGAAGTTACTTACATTAATAGTCCACACGGGGGCCCAAACAAACACTGATTCAACCTCGAGCATGTTCCCTTGTTCAAAACATTATAGATATCAAACTTTAAGGTTTGATTAATCTCAGTAAATGCTGTATGAATTTATAAACGAGCATTAAAAATATGATGCACAATAAAAAAAAAAAAAAAAAAACTGAACAGAGAAAACATACCAATAACAACCCTAAAGGCTACCTAAATTAAGCATGCACAAAACAGACATACAAGATCGCATCTTTTTGTCTTTGCACTCTAAACATGTGCATTTCAGTTCAACAGCATGTTTACCCCCTCAGTTGAAAACTAAACTGATACATTTACCAAAACTGGTGGAAAACGACGTTTTGCTGGTCGACAGCCTTACAAAATGTGATTAGCAGACCTCACACCTGCGACTACTTGCCTCCATTAATTAAATTAACAAATGGTTATTTTGCTCATTATCCACACGAGGGCGCTCACTTGCAAATGTATTTTACTTCAACCTCCTGTTAAATTTAATTCTTTAATATTTTCCCCCAATTTCTGTCCAACTTTATCAAAATAATAAAAACTACATAAACACTTACCTCATTCATCCTCTCTCTTCACAGTTTTGTCTCTTGGAAGCTATATCTGAGAGACTATTTATTTATATTAACAGTCATGATTATTTTACAGTAATTTCCTTATGAATCCACCACACACAAATGTCCAAGAAAAAGAAAGATACTTACATTAATGATCCACAAGAGGGCGCCAAACAAACATTCAACCTCGAGCATGTTCTTTGTTCAAAACGCATCTTAAAGGTTTATTTCAGTCATTATTTTATAGATAGATAAACTTCTACAAGATTTGATAGAAATCTCCGTAAATGCTGCAAAACAAACAACATATGCACATTTATAAAAATAAACTAATACACTTAAAAATGTGAACAAATATAGAATATAATAAACATACCCACCACAACAAACATATAGGCTACCTAAAGTATATTAATAAGCAACACAAAACACTCACAAGTATCTTTTTTTGTGCGTGTTTGCACTTTGAGCATGTGCATTTCAGTTCAACACAGCCTTTTATGGTTTTCTTACCACATCAGTTGAAAACTAATCTTATACATTTACCAAAACTGGTAGGAAACGACGTTTTGCTGGTCGATAAGCTTACAAAAGAGAGATTAGCACAACCCACAGCTGCGACTACTTGCCTCCATTAATTAAATAATAGGTTATTTCGCTCATTATCCACACGAGGGCGCTCACTCGCCGATTTATTTACATATTTTACTTGACTTCATCCTCCTGTTACATTTTAATTCTTCAGTATTTTCCCTCAATTTCTGTCTAACTTTATCAAAAGATAAAACTATGTAAACATTTACCTCATTCATTCTTTCCAGTTTCATCTCAAGGTAGACATGGAAGCTATATCTGAGAGGCAATAATTTATATTAACTGTCATGATTCTTTTACAATTAATTTCCTTATGAATCCACCACACACACACAAATGTCCAAGAAAAAGAAAGATACTTACATTAATGATCCACAAGGGGGCCCCAAACAAACACAGATTCAACCTCGAGCATATTCTTTGTTCAAAACACATTTTAAAGGTTTATTT
This sequence comes from Danio kyathit, assembly GCA_903798195.1. NCBI lineage: Eukaryota > Metazoa > Chordata > Actinopteri > Cypriniformes > Danionidae > Danio > Danio kyathit. The sequence continues at coordinate 15,121,756 of LR812522.1, forward strand.
CAGTCATTATATTATAGATGACAGATATGAAACTTCTACAAGGTTTGATAGAAATCTCTGTAAATGTAAATAAACAAACATGATGTACATTTATATAAAAAGTTAATGATGCACAGTTAAAAAAAATTATATATATATATATATATATATATATATATATATATATATATATATATATATATATATATATATATAATAAAAAAAACAACATAACAATAAACATATAGGCTACCTAAGAATAAATGAATAAGCATATACAAAACACAGACATACTCACAAGACCGTATCTTCTTAGTGTGTGTTTGCACTCTGAGCATGTGCATTTCAGTTCAACACAGTCTTTTATGGGGTTTTTACCCCATCAGTTGACAAATAAGCTTATACATTTACCAAAACCGGTGGAAAACAACGTTTTGCTGGTCGATAAGCTTACAAAATGAGAGATTAGCAGACCTCACACCTGCGACTGATCTTGTCCATGAGGTCTCCATTTAATTAATAAATGATTATTTCGCTTACTGTCCACAAGAGGGCGTTTTATATACACATTGGCCGATTTATATATTTGTTTGTTTATTTATTTATTTTAATTTACTTGACTTACCCATCTTTTATTTTGTACATATAGACTGCTTGAGTTTGAAATTGAGATTTAGTGGCCAAGCAATTTAAAGTTTATTAGATAAAACGACTCGTGCTGTATTTCCTCTGCTCCACTAGGCGGCAGAAGCGCGTTCACGTTCACTCAGACCGACAACCTGCAGCTCCTGAACAACAGAAGAGGAATTCAGACGACGCCCACTTCTTACACACGTGAGTCGCTGAATGAAAACAAACTGAATTGCTTTATTTACACACAACATGTTTACTAAACACCCATATTCATTTAGATACTATATAGTCAATAAACAAGGTATTAAAATATGGCGACGTTGTTGTGTAAAATGTGTGTAATAACAATGGCTTCTCACTTTGAGTTTCTGGAAATGTTTACAAAAGGCTTCCTGGAAACATGACAACATCTGCACTGTTTCACAAAATCTACAAACTAAACACACAGTAGCCAAGGCAAAAGAAATGTGACCTCCAAAACATTCATGAAATTGTACAGCTTTATAAATCACTATCATACTGAAGTGGTTAAAATACAAAGCTGCTGTTTGTGTTTGCAAGTTGTTTTGTTTGCAAGTTATTTTTCATTGTACACATCCGTCTACCATATAAAGCACAGAAAGGACAATAGTTTAATCCATTTCGTTGTTTAAATAAACATGATGTTGTTGTACATAAGGGGCGGGGCTTACTAAAACAGTAGAACCAATAGCAATGCAGAAAAAAGAAACAAAAACCTTTGATACTGATATAAATATATATTTTTAAATATGAGAAGTGCATATTAAATATAAAAATACAAACAAATAATACACAAACAACTAACATTATATATATGTGTGTTTGTTTATATGTATTAATAATATAAAACAACTTCAGTGTTATTATCAAGTGTCATTTTAATACATCACAATATTAGTCATCTCATATCCTGATGAAGATATATATATATGTGTGTGTGTGTGTGTGTGTGTGTGTATGTGTGTGTGTGTCTGTGTGTGTGTGTAAAATCACAATATCGTACCATTTCTGTAAATTCAATTTATTTTTCATATTTTAAAGCAGGGGTGCCCAAACTCGATCCTGGACCGAGTTTGGGCACCCCCTTTTTAAAGTATATATTCAGAAATCCACTCATTCATATGTGATTATTTTTCTCACTTTATTTAAAACTTCAGAGCAAATGTTTGATTAAAAATGTAGAAATATAAAATATATTCTAAAAATATAAAACACGTTTCAAAAACAAATGATGACAGGTCCAACATAAAAAATACAAATCTCTAAATAAAGAGCAAAATGCAAACATTGTACAGTTGAGATTGCAACTTTTTCATGATGCTGTTATTCATATTTCTGTCTGCATCCCTGTAATGGTGTGTAATATTGAACTCAATTAATATTGCAAATCAATTATAAAAAGTAACATCATTAACAATGTTTTTTGTGACACCACAACATAAACAATAGAGCAAAAAATGAAATGATAGACTTTTAATTTTGTCCATATAATATATATTGTCATATTGCATAGCCATATATAACTTTCTATTTACTGACAAAATGAGCCTCATGTCTTTAAGCTTTACTAAACACATCTAATCAATTATTTTACCAATGCAGCAGTTTCTGTGAAATAATCCCTCCACACCTGCTTGACATTAATTTGCACTGTCTTAGTTTGTGTTGTGTAGCATTTGCTAATGATGTGTTTGTTTTGTTTTGTTTTGTAGATTTGAGATTCTCTGATTCAGCGTTAATATCAGAGTCTTCACCTTCGACTTCCTGGCCTTCTGGTTTTTTAGACACACCGGTAAGTTTATTTTATTTACCACAAGTAAACCACAAGTTTTATTTTATTTATTAATTATTTACCACAAGTATTTTTACACCTTTATCTAGAAAATATACAGTATTGGTTAAGAAAAGTTGAAGAAACATTTAGATTTGTTTTTGAAAGAAGTCTCTTCTGCTCACCAAGGCTGCATTTATTTGATCATTTATTTTTATAAGTAATATTGTAAAATATTGTTTCAATTCAAAATAACAGTTTGTTCTAAAATAATGGTTAACCGTAATATTAAATGCAATTTATTCATGTCATTCAATTTGTGATTTTCAGAGAAAGGTCTGAAAAATATGAAAAATATAGTGTAAGTAGAGTAAAAGTGTCTGTTGTAAATATTAATCAAAGTATGAGTAAAAAGTAGCTCTTTTAAAAGTACTCAAGAATAGTGAGTATTACGCTGTCAAAAGCTGATATGTTTACTTGTAATTTGTGCATGTGTGTGTAAACGTAACATTCTGTAGTGCATTTAGTTATTGCCCTGAAGGCACACAACATTATGCGACATTAATATTAGGTTAGATTTAGGTTGTGATGTCAGGTGACCAAAATCAATTGTTATATATATATATAGTTGAGGACAAAAATATTATGTTTGTTTTTATTCTTTTTCAAGTATTTCTTAAGTAATATCTAACAGCAAGGACATTTCACAGTATTTCCTATATTTTGTCTTCTGGAAGAAATCATTTTTTTTGGTTGGGAAAGAACAGTTATAAAAACAAAATATGTTTTTCCTTTACAATCTTTAGGGTCAATATTATTAGCATACTTCCATTTTTTTTTCTTATTGGCTATAGCTCAAACCACTGTTGTCCAACAACTTGCCTAATTATTTTAACTTAATAACTAGTAAAATACAGCACTTGGAAAATATTTTGAAAATAATTCTAATTTTAAAGGAGGGCTAATCATTTTGACTTTTGAATTATTTTTATTTTGCTAATTATTTTGACTATAGATATACAGTTGTAATCAGAATTATTTAACCCCCTGAATTATTAGCAGTTTTCCCCCCCCATTTTCTGTTTAACAGAGAGAACTTGTTTTGAGCACATTTCTAAACAATAGTTTTAATAACTCATCTCTAATACCTGATTTATTTTATCTTTGCCATGATGACAGTAAATAATATTTGACTAGGTATTTTTTCAAGACACTTCTATACAGCTTAAAGTGACATTTAAAGGCTTAACTAGGTTAATTAGGTTAACTAGGCAGGATAGGGTAATTAGGCAAGTTACTGTACTGTATAACGATAGTTTGTTCTGTAGACTATCAGGAAAAAAATTGCTTAAAATAGCTTAATAATTTTGACCCTAAATTGGTTTTTAGAAAATTAAAAACTGCTTTTATTCTAGCCGAAATAAAACAAATAAGACTTTCTCCAGAAGAAAAAAATATTATCAGGCATACTGTGAAACATACTGAGACTCCTTGCTCTGTTACACATAATTTGGGAAATATATAAAAAAAAAATATATATATATATATGGTGTTGGTGGTGTCATTACGATTCGATCTGTCATGTCAATTAAATGAAGAATATTACACTATATAAAAGATGTATAAAGTGGCCACATTTGAGTAACATATCTACAAAATATATATGCAACATATTAAAGGTAAACCCTTAAGCACAGGTTAATGTTTTAATCATATATTTGTTAAACAGAGTTTAAACATTTATTTGCAAGTAAACTAACTAACAAATTCTTTAGTAGCTCTAAACTTTGCTTGAAGGCTAAGTTCACCCAAAACTGAAAATTAACTCACTATTTACTCCCCCTAGTGTTTCCAAACCTAAGTTGAACACAAAAGAAAGAAAATATTTTGAATAAAGCTGGAAAATTGTAACAATTGACCTCCATAAAAACCTAATACTAATGAAGTCAATGGTTACAGGTTACCAGCTTTCCTCAAAATATTTTCTTTCATGTGCAACAGAGTAAAGAAACTCAAAGAACTTTGGAAAAAGTGGAGGATGAGTAAACGATGACATCATTTTCAGGTTTGGTGCGCTGTCCCTTTAAGTTAACCCTTTTGGTGCATCCCACCCATTATGTTCCCAAACATTTGACTGTCTTTTAGTTTTTAATATCTAAATTAATCACATGCTATAAACAATTACACAAATAAATGATCCTGTGATGTTTCTTTTTTATTATTTAGATTTTACATACACAATATGCAGTAATGTTGTCATTGATGTGTTTCCTCTACAGGAGCAGAGGTCTGGACATGTGGATGGACATCTGCTGCGGACAGGTAAGACCTTTCGCTCGTTTTTGTGTTTTGTGCTATCGGTTACCATCACTTCCTTTCTGGAGGGTCATGCCCTCTAGAAAGGAAGTGATGGTAACCGAAACGGGGGGAGAAGGGACGGGGACCCTAAATTTTTATAGAGCTTAAAATTTTTTTAGTAAAAAGCAGCATAACCCCTGCTGTACATGGCCCCGAAGGTCAGGGGAGGAACGTTTCATCCTCCCCCTTCATTCACACCGACACTCACACATATCGCAGTGATCTGGCTGGGATTGAACCAGCGACCCCTTAACCCATGGGGCAATGCTCTACCACTGAGCCACAGTCACATACCTATTGATGTGTTGTAACTTATATTTAACCATTCAACTACTCCATAAAGCAGTTAAAGTTTGTGTGGGGTTTGAACATGAGCACATTGCTTTACCCACCAAGCCTCTCACACTGAGAAGTGTTTTGAGCAAGCTTTTATTTATGGTTTTGTTCTACTTGACATACAAACCGACCAATTGTGGGATTCAAACTCTGGTCTCCCTGATGAATGTCCAGCACTCTATCAACTGAGCAATCCATTCAGCTGTATTGTCTAATGCTTTAGCCATGGATTTATGGAGAGCTTTGATTTATTTAACACAAAAGTTGTTCAAGTGTGAGATTCAAACTGAAGCTTTCAGACTTGAAGGCAAGTGATTATCCACTGCACCACAGAGCTTCTGACACCTGCAGCAGACGGATTAGGTGATGTTGATGTTTTTGTTAATGCCTAACAACTAATTAAAGCATTGGTTAATTTAATGTTATGAGTTAATAACTGATGCAATTATGTTATTTTTATTAACTTTAACATATAACTATGACTATTTTTTACTTGATTGTAATTTTCACTTTTGATTTCAATACATTATTTAATGCTTACTAATGAGACTTTATTGTGAAGTGTTACCTATTGTGCTTGAGCAAATTTATTTGTTTTATTTATTTACTCTAATTATGTATAAACAGCAAAACAATACAACCAAGTATTTTTTTTATTATATCTGCTAAAGTAAAAAAAAAAAAATTTGACTGTTTTCTTATTTGTATTTACCACACTTTCACCAGTAGGTGTCAGAGCTTGAGGTGTGTAGAGCATTCAGTTCAGTTGATTCAAAGTTTTGAAAAGCTCTGTTCCTCCAATGTAAAATATGGAGCTCTGTTGGTCCCCAAGACTGTATTACCTGTCTGCTTGCCAAAAAGTATTAATGCAAAAATGTTGGTTTGATTAACAAAAGTAGATTTTGTGGTGCATAAATATCCCTGTATAATTTCTTTATAACCCACTAGAATTAAGGTATATTCACCATGAAATTATTTACTTCAGGGTATGAAAGCGCATCCAGCTTCAACAAACTAATGACAAAAAAATGCTTCCACTAACTAGTGTTTGACATTAATACAGACACACTTACTGTCCACCAGGCGGAGCAGAAACACTGATCTGATCTCATGCATTTCTGTGTGTCTAAATCTGTATATACTAAATGTACTATAAATGCTCTTTAAATCTGTAAACACTGACACAACAGTGTGAAACTGTGGTTTTAACTGTGCCCAAGCATTATGAATATCACTGCAAATAACTAAACAAAAACATACATCGACTTAAAACTTGCACATAAACAAACCTCGTTTGAGCTTTACTGTTTACACACCGATCATGTGCATTTGAGTTAAACACATTTAAACACAAAACAGAATGTACTTAAACTGTTAAAAACACGTTGCTTTACACGTCGAGACGCTGCAATAAATCACAGAGTTGCTTTCAAATATGTTTTATTCATTTCTCAGCCCTCTTACCTGCGACTGAACACCTCGAGTTCATGATCTGATTCTGAATAACACTAATTCATTGTCCACAAGAGGGCGCTGACGACCACATCTTGACTTATTTGGCACTTGACATTGAGCTATTTAACCCAGTGAATAGATTATATTGTCTGGGTGTGTACATTTTAAATTAGTCGAATTATTTGGAATTTAAACGACCTATCAGGCTTAAATAAACAAGACTTTAACAACGTAACTCGTCCTGTTAGACACTGTAGTGCAGTTCTTCATCCGCTCCACCAGGTGGCGCGTGCGGTTTCCCGTTCAGTCTGACTCACAGCTTCAGGATGTTGACAGTGTGACGTTTGTTTTGGTGCAGCAGCAGCACGAGTGTACAGTTTTAAACACATAAACTGAAGATGACAGCTCAGTGACAGTGTTTTAATGTCACTAAACAACATTTAATGCAGTCCGACAACTAAAATAAGCGACACACGCTGAGATAAAGGACAGGAATGCAGTGAAAAGCGACTCACCTGTAAGTAACTGTACAGTATTTCTCTTGCATTTCCTCATTGAGTCTTCATTCCTTGTACTTCAGTCGCAGTTAAGTTCATGTTTAGCACTTGTTGAAGTGTCTTTAGTGATATGTTTAAGCAGAGCTCTCCTGTTTGATTAAACAGCCTTGTTTACATGCTGCTCTCTGTCACTGTCAGACAATTAAGAGCAAATGAATTGGTAGTTGTTGTTTTATATGTAAAGGCTCTGGGTTAAACATCCTCTTATTATAAAGTAGAACAAAACATAATGTGTGTTAAACAGTCAGTGTGTGAAGCTCTGATGTTCTGCTGTGTTTATAGAGCTTTTACAGTCAATATTTAGGCTGTATGTGTGTAATAATGAATCATTATTTGTAATTTCTGTCAGAGTCTGATGTTTAGATCTGCTGTTTGACAGTGTCTTTATTTCTGTGTTTCCTCTAGAGAATAAAGGATGTGTTTGGACCTTACAGCCAACAGCAGCAGAGCTCCAGGACGTTTGGACTACATTTACTGACGTGATGGACATCTGCTGCGGACAGGTAAGACCTCATGCTCGTTTTTGTGTTTTGTGCTATCGGTTACCATCACTTCCTTTCTGGAGGGTCATGCCCTCTAGAAAGGAAGTGATGGTAACCGAAACGGGGGGAGAAGGGACGGGGACCCCAAATTTTATAGAGCTAATTTATTTTTTAGTAAAAAGCAGCATAACCCCTGCTGTACATGGCCCCGTAGGTCAGGGGAGGAACGTTTCATCCTCCCCCTTCATTCACACCGACACTCACACATATCGCAGTGATCTGGCTGGGATTGAACCAGCGACCTCTTAACCCTTGAGGCAATGCTCTACCACTGAGCCACAGTCACATACCTAATGATGTGCTAGATCTTATATTTAACCTTTCAACTGCTCCATAAACAGTTAAATTTTAATTGGATTTGAACCCAGGTCTCCATGTTGAAAGCCCAGTGCTTTACCAAGTGAGACACTGAGTCTGCTGTATGTACTGTTGGTGCTTTGTCTATGTTGTGTATATTTCTGCCAATGCTGCTAAGGAAAACCAGCAACTGTGGGATTCGATCCTAAAACTTTCTGGTCTAAAGGTAAACGATTATCTTCTATGCCATGGAGCTAGTGATGCTTTGGGTTGTGTTTTTGCGTCTTGGATGTTTTCATTGTCAACATTGTATGTTATAGGTAAGAAAAACCAGCGACTGAGGGATTCAATCCCAAAAGTTTCTGATTTAAAGGTAAACAATTATCTTCTGCACCACTGAGGTAGCGATGCTTTGAGTTGTGTTTTTGCGTTTTGTGCTTTAACATGTTATGTTATGTTATAGGTTAGGAAAACCTGCGACTGTGGGATTCGATCCCAAAACTTGAATCCCTTCAAAGAACTTTCTGATTAAAAGGCAAATGATTACCTTCCACGCCATTGAGCCAGCGCTGCTTTTGAGGTGTGTTTTTGCGTCTTGTATGTATTTGTATGTCTTGTGTGCTTTTGCATCATTGTTAACATGTTATAGGAAAGAAAACCTGCCATTGTGGGATTTGATCCCATAACTTTGTGATTTATGAGCAAATGATTAAGTTCTACACCACTGAGCTAGAGATGTTTCTGTGTCTTGTATGTTTTCATTGTTAACATGTTATATTGTAGGTAAGGAAAACCTGCGACTGTGGGATTCGATCCCAAAAGTCAAATCTCTTCGAAGAAACTTCTTATTCAAAGGCAAACGAAAAACCTCTACGCCACTGAAGTAGTCACGCTTTGAAATGTGTTTTTCCGTCTTGTATGTTTTCATTGTTAACATGTTATAGGAAAGAAAACCTGCCGTAGTTGGATTTGATCCCGAAACTTTTTGATTCATAGGCTAACGACTATACTTTGCGCCAGGGATGCATTATCATTCTTTTGAGTGTAGTATATTTTAATTTTTAACATGTAAAGAAAAAAACAGGTGAAGGAAATCTAAACATTAGACTGAAAGAATCTAAAAGATTATACAAATGGTCTCTAGCTTAGTGGTATAAATTGATATTTGTTTGCCTTTGAATCAGAAAGTTCTGGGTTCTAATCCCACAGCAACATTTTATTCTTTAATTTATTTCTTTTTTCCCCCCGATACCTATGTGGCATTAAGAGTGCTGACCACCTACAATCCCTGCCAGTACCAGGATTTGAACTTGTGATGTTACGTGTTTTTGCATCTTGTATATTTTCATTGTTAACATGTTACAGGAAAGGAAAACCTGCAATTGTGGGATTTGATTACAAAGCAATGCTTTAAGGTGTTTTTTCCTGATTCAAAGGCAAACAACCATTGCATGCGCCACTGAACTTGCGATGCTTAACAACACGTTTCAGAGTCTTGCATATAAATGTTTGTTAGCATGACATGTGGATGCAGGACTTGAACCCAAAACCTTCTTATTCAAAGGATCACTCCATGAGCCACTGAGTTTACAATGCTTTCTGAGATTTTTCAGTCTTGTATATATAAACTGTTCTTCAGTGTACGTAAAGAAAACTTGGATGTAAACCCAAAACTTTCTGGTCTGAAGATTACCTGCTACGCCATGATGCTTGTGGTGCATTTGATTTTGTTTTATGGTTTTGTATATTTGTATTGTTAACATAGGTAAGACTCAAAGCAAATGTTTTTTTCTCTATGCCATTGAGCTTGTAATGGCTATCTTCAAGAATTGTACAAACAATCATAAGGGACATTAAAATCTTTATTAATTCTTTACATTTCAAATGCAAACTTGTAAACAACACACTCTGTTTATGCAAATCAGTAGCTTTACCAGAATTAGAAACACATCAACCAAGTTCATCAAACCTGTGCTGTAGAGCTCCACCAGCTGCTTCAGGTGTTTTCAATCAGGTTTTAAATTAAAATTTAACTAATTAAAAAAAACAGATACTGCGCCCTCTTGTGGACAATAAGTGAATGTGAAAACAGCAGCTCCCTCTTGTGGACAATAAGTGAATGTGAAAACAGCATCTTCCTCTTGTGGACAATAAGTGAATGTGAAAACAGCAGTTGTTTCTGATCCTGAACATGTGGAGACACTTTCCACGTTCATCTAGCAGTAAAGCTCCATCAGCTGCTTCAGGGGATTTCAATCAGGTCTTAAATTAAAAATAAAAGTTTTAAACTTATTAAAATAACAGGCACAGCGTGTGGACAATACTACAAGAGGGAGGCAATAGTTACCTCTTGTGGACAATAAGTGAATGTGAAAACAGCAGTTGTGTCTGATCTTGCTGTTTTCACATTCACTTATTGTCCACAAGAGGGAGCTGATCAACTGATTTTGCATTAATTGTTAGTTAAAAAATTACTTTAGTTGTATTCAATTTAAATAAGTAATATGTGAAACAACACATTTATAGATTATATTTGTTGACTTTGATGCCTAATTTAATAGCCAGGGGGCCACGATGTGCTAGGGGATCTGTAGAAATGTTTAGAGAAAAATAAAATAAATAATAAATGTTAAAAATAATTTCTAAATAACACTTAAAAAATAATGAATTCGCAAATATCAAAAGAAATAACAAATGAACATTAAATTAAATAAAAAAGATTAAAGCTAATGATTAAAATATATATATTAATAAAACTAACAAATAAAAAAACAGTAGGCTACTATATATAAAAAAAAAAATAAAAAAAAAAAGAGTAGAAAAATGCTGGGGTGTAAAAATTACAACAACATGCTACTTAAGTACATATGTGGAGAGATTTTATTTTTGAATTTAAAACAATTAAAAGTACAAGTATCAGGCTATTGCTTAAGCACAATTTCAAAATTAAGGCTCAAAACACTACACACAATTTCCACATCTACACACACAAACAGCACAACACATCAGATCTTTTGTGAACTCAAAATTTACTGAAAGTTAATTCTACTCATTTGAAAAGAGTTTTGAACTCAGTGTTGAAGGTAATGAGTTAATTAAATACCTCATTATGTCAACTTAAATTAAGTAAGTTCACAGTACTCATATAGATAGTTTTATAACTTCCTAGGGCTTGAGTGTGGTGGACAGCACATTTTAGCTCTTAAGTGGCTATTTAAAACACTTTGAATGTTTTATATTTTGTTACACACATACAGTGTCATCCTGCAAATGTTTTGCAGCATATGAAATGTCCCAAACCCTATTTTTAACTGTCCAAAATGGGCGAAAAAAGCACTGCATACTGATGAAAATATTGATTTATCTCCACATTGTAAACCATTGTAAAAAAATAAAAATCAGAGCAGTCTAAATACTTGATTGCACATCTTGATTGACCAAAAACTGTTGAGGACGTTATTTTATGATTATTTGTCTGAATTTATTTGTAACACATCACATTATTGGCCAAACCCATGTTTAAATTTCTCTTGTTCCTCTGTGTATAAAGGACTCTTTCCTCCTCTGCGTTCTCCACCCTCAATCAGTTTAATATAAACACATCATACTGTAAATGTCACAGGATAACACATGACTTTCAAACATGGAATACAGTGAGTACTGAATATTGCAGTACTGACAGCTAAATATTGCCTTATCCTAACAAACCGTGAAAGAATGTAAAGCTTATTTATTCAGCTTTCTGGTGATGTTTACATTTCAATATCAAAAAAAATAATTTTGTGTTTTGCAAATCACTGTGTAATGTTAAGCAAAAAGTGTGAAGCTGACAATGTGCTTACAGTTGTGCAAATATAGCCTTGTGTTTTGCTCCTTGAGGGAAAAGTTTAATTTTAGTTTGTAAGCAATCGTAAAAAAAAAACTAAATTAAATATGAAAGTTTTTAATTAATTAAAATAACAGGCACAGCGCCCTCTTATGGACAACACCACAAGAGAAAGACAATATTGCAAATGTTCTCCATCCTCTATTGCAAACAAAAATAAAGTAATTTGTCAAGCAGACAGACAAAAGTTTGATTAAGGATGAAAAAAATTAATGGTTTAATCTGTACTTTTTGTTTTGAAGTGTCAGTATATAATAGCTAATACATCATTTAAATATCATATTTAATTTATACAGATCTGTAACGTTTCATACAAAACATTTAGAAAATCAAAGCAATAAATTCTTAAATTTATATTAAGCAATGAAATATTTCCATCACTCAATTTCATTTGCACTCTATTTGCAACTTTGATCTATTTACAAGCTTTTTGCACTATGTTTGCCATTATACTGTACTTTTTGCACTGTATACTGTTTTGCATTGCACAACTCTGGTTTGCACTCTTTGCCATGTGCCCTTAAATGTAATTGTATTGTTTACAGTTTATTTTTTTACCTATATTTTAGATTAGATTGTGTGTAATTGTATTTATTGTAATTTCTTTTTAAAATTCTACTATTTGTATTAACATTATCTGTTAGACACCTAGGGTCTGAGAGTAACGCAGTTTTGATTCTCTGTATATCCTGTACATGTGGTTGAATTGACAATAAACCTGACTTTGACTAAACGGATAGCTAAAGGATAATATACACCAAAAATAGATAATAGTTTGGCTGTATTTATTAGGTATGTGCTTGAGTAAAATGTTAATATTTGTTTTTAATTGATCAAGGTTTGATAACTTTTCTTCCAAAGTTCAAATATAGTCGATTTTGTTTTGTTTTTTCCTTCAGAAAGTGTCAGAATAACAAAATTGTTCAGTTGTTGTATTTGAAAAACAGGATTATTTCACCAATTTTGGGTTTATTAACACTTCTAAATATAAAACATTGGTATTGTGTTGTTTTAAAATGTATAGTATAAACACAGTTGGTAACATGCCATCTTTTTTGTTTTATTATGCAACGAAAAAAGCTGTAAATTAGATTTTTATTTTAAAATTTATCTAAACACAATTAAAACAAAAGACTGTTGTGACCAAACAATTAACACAACTCATGTTGTTTTCACACAACATTCAGTCAATTAACACATACCAAAAATGCTTTAGTTTAGTATTATTTTAAATTAGTATTTAGTACAAAAATTATGTATACTTCTTAATGCTTAAACACATCATGACAAAGAAAATATGGGGGAAACAATGTTCCAAAAACTAAACATAGGGCAACAGCTTTACACTGTTTATACTCTTGAGTGAAACGGCATCAAAATATTGGATTTTATTTTCGTTCTGACCTGGAGGTGGTACATCTATGATCCTCCAGCACATGATCAGATGTCCCTCCTGGATGTAGTGGAGGCTTCAGAACCTTCTCAGACTGAAGAGATAAATGTGGCACGCTAGTATCTCTATCCAGGTAAGAGACAATATAATGTGCAATGTTGACAAGAACATGAGGCAAGTCCTGAAGATCACATTGCTTACTGTGAGCAGTTCTTATTTTTTCCATTTTATTTGCCTAATTGTGTGGTGTATTTATGGGAGAAAACTGTTGCACTAAAAGTGGTTCTTTGGCTGTAATCATGCCACCTATAGCTGTGCCATTATCCGTGCTAGCACCTCAACCACCCAAGGACTTAAAACGGTTCCCCTTATAGGAGCTAAAAAGACTCAGGAACCTTTTTTTAAAAGAAAGAGAGAGTGTGTGTGTGTATGAAAAGTTAATTTGTAAAAACAAATATTCACCATTTTCAGTTTTTCAGAAATTGTTGTAACCGAAGTTGTACTCTACAATGCTCAACGTAAGAAACTATTTTTGAAAATTACAAAAAAAAATCTCCATAAATTGTTATGCAATTGTACTTTTTAATGCACAATAAAGCATGATATCTGATATAAACTAAAAGCTAGGTTATGTTTTAGCAAAAAATTAAAAATGCAGTCGTTTGTGTGTGTGAGAAGCTTATTTTATTTTATTAATGAAACATGATAAGCTGTGCAGTTTTTGTAATAGAATGAATTGTTATGATTGACTGTGTTCCTTCTGGGAAGAAAACTAGTGCTAATTTTGTGACCGAATGACTTAGTAAATGTTAAATAAAAAAATGTAATGTAGAGTTTAACAAAATGTGGTTTGGGTCAGAAAATGTACTATTTGGCTAACTGTGTGATGTAGTTGTGTTCAGAGTTTAGAAAACATACTTTAAGGATCGGTAAATGCTTGTTAGCAATTGAGAAAAACTAAAAATAAATGGAAATAGAATTTTACTCAAACACAGAACTATAAAAACCGTAATTCAGAGAAACTGAGAAGCATTGGTTTATGCACATTTGATTGTCCATTTTCCACTTTTAATGTGCATGAGGTGGAAGAAAAAAAAAAGCATAAAATGTACCTAGTACTTAGGTTTGAATAAAACTGTTTTGAGTAAAAAGCACTTTTTTCATCAGAAATGAACTCAAGTAAAAGATGCCAGCTTGAACTGTAACTGAGTAGAAAATATTATATATAATGTAAAATATTACATAATGAATCAAATTACAACAAAAATATTAATTTTAATATCTTTAAATTAAATTTAATCTTTTTATAATACAACTTTTTCACAGTCCAAATGAAACATTTTAGGATGTGGTCCCTCATATGAGGATAATCATATTTGGACTCTGTGGCATATCATTTGAGTGATCAATACCTCTGAACAGCTAGTTTATGGTTTAACGTGTATTAAAATGCAATGTTTGTCTTGTAGGTCTGAAGAAGCTGGGGTCTGTTCTTCGCGCCTCGCTTAAAGGTCTTTTCTTTTGTGAACTGCAGGTTTCACACTTTCATGTGTTAAGAGTATCTAGCAATTTATTATGAGTATTCAAGTTTCGTAATTCCTGTGGCATAAGGCGTAACTGCTATTTAAATACATTTTGCATTAAAAAGCATTTTGATGTTTGAGATGTGTCTGCAACTCCTGTGTGGATCCAATTACCTACATATTTGCTGTCAAAATGTGTGCATGACCCCCAGAAATTATACTGCTCATCTATTATCATACACTCTCAGAAATTGTAGTAAAGCTTGGTCGGGACTTGGTAACTTTTAAAAGTATGTATTCATCTAAAAAGTCCATATTATTATCCTAAAAATAGCCTATAGGCCTACATACTAATAAATGTTCACTTTGAAACCCTTGGGGAGTACCAACCCCATGACAGTTTTTTGACCTTTATTTCAGAGCGTAGATTACAAAAATTTATTAAAATTTTTATTTAATATATATTTTTGCTATTTTAATACAGCCTCAATCAATCAAATCAGTTTAATACAGTATATATAACCTATAGGTTACTATTGTAAGAAAATATCATCAGTTGGTACACACTTTCAGTGTGACCTTTGCTTGAAATGACAATCTAATCTAATCCTGTTTATACAGGGAGTGCAGAATCATTAAGCAAATGAGTATTTTGACCACATCATCCTCTTTATGCATGTTGTCTTACTCCAAGCTGTATAGGCTCGAAAGCCTACTACCAATTAAGCATATTAGGTGATGTGCATCTCTGTAATGAGAAGGGGTGTGGTCTAATGACGTCAACACCCTATATCAGGTGTGCATAATTATTAGGCAACTTCCTTTCCTTTGGCAAAATGGTCAAAAGAAGGACTTGACAGGCTCAGAAATAGTGAGATATCTTGCAGAGGGATGCAGCACTCTTAAAATTGCCAAGCTTCTGAAGCGTGATCATCGAAAAATCAAGCGTTTCATTCAAAATAGTCAACAGGGTCGCAAGAAGCGTGTGGAAAAACCTAGGCGCAAAATAACTGCCCATGAACTGAGAAAAGTCAAGCGTGCAGCTGCCAAGATGCCACTTGCCACCAGTTTTGCCATATTTCAGAGCTGCAACATCACTGGAGTGCCCAAAAGCACAAGGTGTGCAATACTCAGAGACATGGCCAAGGTAAGAAAGGCTGAAAAACGACCACCACTGAACAAGACACACATGCTGAAACGTCAAGACTGGGTCAAGAAATATCTCAAGACTGATTTTTCTAAGGTTTTATGGACTGATGAAATGAGAGTGAGTCTTGATGGGCCCGTGGCTGGATCGTTAAAGGGCAGAGAGCTCCATTCCAACTCAGACGCCAGCAAGGTGGAGGTGGAGTACTGGTTTGGGCTGGTATCATCAAAAATGAGCTTGTGGGGCCTTTTCAGGTTGAGGATGGAGTCAAGCTCAACTCCCAGTATGAATCCATGGATGGCAGGCTTTTGAGTGTCCTTGCAAAGAAAGGTGGCTATATTGGTCACTGATTTGTTTTTGTTTTGTTTTTGAATGTCAGAAATGTATATTTGTGAATATTGAGATGTTATATTGGTTTCACTGGTGAAAATAAATAATTGAAATGGGTATATATTTGTTTGTTGTTAAGTTGCCTAATAATTATGCACAGTAATATTCACCTGCACACACAGATATCCTCCTAAAATAGCTAAAACTAATATCAAACTAAAAACTACTTCCAAAACTATTCAGCTTTGATATTAATGAGTTTTTTGGGTTCATTGAGAACATGGTTGTTGTTCAATAATAAAATTAATCCTCAAAAATACAACTTGCCTAATAATTCTGCACTGCCTGTATGAGCAGGTTCGAGCTTCCAGACCTGTTGCTGTGACATCAACTCTCGGATGGATTTTGAAGAACGAAACTCTCCTAAATCGTATCAAATCATCAATGACCAAATCCAACTAAATGAGTAATCCACATACAAAGAACGGACCCCTGGAGACTCAGAGATCTGGTTTACACCTACTATTAAGATGTTTTTGTTTATCTGATCACAAGTAGACAACACTAAAGCGAGTGAATCGGGTCTAAAACATGTTGAGATTGTGCACTTTTGACTAGGGTTGCACAATCAATCATTCCAGCATCGATATCATAATGTGCACATCTGCAAGTCACGTCGCAAGATCTGCAATGTCAAATCAGGATGAAACTTGACTAGGAGTATCTCCAGCAGAAAAGATATCCAAAGATGCCATTAAAATTGTAAAAAAAAAAAATCTGTTTTTGAATTAAATGAAGACAGCAGAAGTCAATGATTTGTTTGAATTATTTAGCCTGACTTTACTGCTTCAAAATATTTTAAATGTTTCTTAAAATAAAATATATTGTGCTTAAAAGGGAAAAAGTTTTTGTTTTTTTTACCCATTTAAAAAGAATATAGTTTAGAGCAGTAATCACAATACTGCAAAACCGTGATATTTTTATCCAAGGTTATCATACCGTCAGAATCTTACACCGACCCATGCCTAATCTATACGCTATAGCAGGGGTGCCCAAACTCAGTCCTGGAGGCCCAATGTCCTGCATATTTTAGTTCCAACCGCAATTAAACACACCTAAAACAGCCAGTTTGGAAAAGTCAAGGTTTTAAAACTGCTAACATTTTCTATTATACCATTCCTAAGGTATATGTTTGTTTTTTTTTTCTTTACATGTTTGACTTTTTTATTTAGTTTATAAACCAACATCCAAGCATGCTATGGACCTGCACAGTGCAGTGGCTTACTTTATATCCAAAGAAAAGAAAGATCTCCAAAGATGCCTTTAAGTTGTAAAGAAAGCTGTTTTTAAAACTAATGAAGACAGCAGAAGTCAATGATTCACTTTAATTATTTAGCCTGCATGCCTACTGTTCCAAAATATTTTAAATGTTTCTTAAAATAAAATATAGTGTTCAATGGGGGAAAAGGTTGTTATTTTAGAGCGGTAATCACAATACCGTGAAACCGTGATATTTTTATCCAAGGTTATCATACCGTCAAAATCTTATACCGGCCCATGCCTACTTAGATCTAAACTATGCACGACACCAGCCCTCCAGGACCGAGTTTGGACACCCCTGCTTTATAGTATAATTAATATATAATATAATATATTATATAATACAAATTTATAAAACTTAAGTCCCAAAATTAGTACAATCTAGTGTTTTATAATAGAAATCGCCACAATTCATATTGAGAAGCTTTTTTTGTGTGTGTGTGTGCAACCAAACCTGAATTCTGTCCCATAGAAAATATATAGGTGAAATTAAATAAATAGCTAAAGTATATACATTTGATACATGACATTGTAAAGTCTGTACAAATAGAACACAAGAAATCTTTTAACAAACTGCTTCATTTAACATGAATTTTATGGCATTTTGATCACATGGATTACTGAATATTAATTAGATGATGTCATTACTCTGCCATCTTCCCATAACCCAATCGCTGCATTGCTAATCATGATTTCAAGCATCAATAGATCTGGCCTTAACAACAAACAGAAGCACATGCAGTAATGCCAGATCAATTTATCCAAATATTTTAACCTGATTCACAGATCAGTAATCAAGATTGAAAGATCCAGGACCTGCCGAATCACCTTAGATGTGTAAGCAAGGTAAGAGGAACGAATGCCAGTCGGGTTTTAATCTTTGTTGTCTGAAAATATTACTTTGAACTGAAGCAGGAAACAAATATTCTTATTAGTCCTGTTTCATATACAAAACCACTGGTGTTTAGTGTTGTTTTGTGACTATTAGTGCAGAAACCAAACTCCTGCTTTCTGTTTTTGTTTGTCTCCCTTTGCAATTATTTATTCAAATTTCTTATTTTGCAATGTTAGACTGAAAAAAGCACTTATTTATGTATATACACTATTATTAACTAGACTATTGTCCTACCCTCCAAATAAAACAGGAAAGTAGTTGAAAGTGGACAAAAGAGATGCATTAATACATCAGGTATATTCCCTGACTAAAAAGCTGAATTTTCATGACAACTAATAAACAGAAAATCAGGCCGCGTGTGTGCTTCCATATTAATGATAAAGCATAAAAATATGTTGTTAAAATAACATAATTAAAATGGTTTTAGCTTGAATATAAATGTTGCATGACTTTAAATCCCACTATGAGAACAACAATGGGTAATGTATTACTGTGTGTGTGACTTTCAAGTGTTCCCTTGTCCATATTTAACAGCTTGATAATAGTTTTACAAACTTTACTTTTAGATTTTCTGTCATTACTTTTAACACCCATTCTCTGAAGTGGTGTTTTTAAAGTCAAAAGCTTTAGAAATGTATATTATCCTGGGATGTTAGCCTTAATTAATAGGTACAGTCTGGTGACTGCATTTGTGACTTCCAGTGATTTTCAGTTGACGAGAGTGAAAGAAATAAAATGGAGCTGAAAAAATAGCCTAACTGCGAAAAAAGGCATGAAACAGGCAAGATATAAAAAATAAGGTTAATAAAAAATTTGATTTTGATAAATGGAAACTAAAATTTCAAGCGACAAACAAAAAGCCCTGATATTCCATGAATATTCAAATTATTAAAATATTAATATTCCAAAATTCCAAAACCTGTGTTTATTTACCAGTTTTAAGTATTTCAAAATAAAATAAATGTTTCTCTTTATCCTGCACAATATAAATGAATGCTGTAAATGAAA